>CM035123.1:18058685-19281120 GCA_020205555.1 Panax stipuleanatus
AAATGTAAGCTGTTCATATATAATCCATGTACATTTTATCATGCCGATATATTTTACTCGGATATTATTACATTATCTCCTTTATTATTAGATTGTATTAATCAACAATTATTTATAATATATCCATGATACATTATTTTAATGTCCACACACTCACATTGTCACATAGGCATTATCATGTAGCTTAATAAATCTAAATACATGGTCCCTATATATAGTATAGTCACATAAATGTTGCACCACACTATATAACATAGTTGTATTCCATATACTTTATATTATTAATTATTGCATGCTTGTATATAACAATCAATATAATCTTATTATATTAATAACTTACTTATTTATTTTATTATTCCTAATATCAAATAAATAAATTATTTATCTCATTGATTAATTAACAATATTAATTAATCCTTTCCTCGTAATTATTAATAACACTTAATTAATAATCGTAAGATTAATTATCACCTTAATAACTATAAATCTCAACAAATTCATAAATAAGTGGTTTATTATTATTATATTTCTTGCAATAATAATAATCACATATTATTAATCAATTACAGTTAATATTTCACAACAATTAATTAATATTCTACTATAATAATTAATTAATATTCTATAATTAACAATTAATATAGATTAATTGTTCGCTTAAATTATTATAATCATTCTTATATTATGTCACTGTGCCACACAAGGCTATCAACGAGTTTATCGCAAACTCCATAAGTTTCTCAATTATTATTATAATTATTGAATTAATCCTTCTCATAACACAGAATCATTTATATTAAATAAATTCTCATTTCCATTAATATATTTATTTAATAATATTACAAAATTATCGGGTATTACAGTTATGGTTACGTATGATGAAAAGGGAATTCTTTTCACATATGTAGATGTATATGATGAGTTAAGTCCTATAAATGTTATAAGAAGAAGATGAGAATGTAAATCTATCAGTAAAAGATGATTTTAAGATTTATGCCATCTCCGTATGCCATAATACAGAAGGAATGAAAGTAAAGTTGGTCACGTAAACTTCGATTACATAAACACGAGCTATATATAGTAAAGTTAAGTTTAAACCAATGCGTAAGTTAAATATATTACTAATTAGTGTATGTGCTATTTCCTTATATGATATATAGGGATTGCGGTAAACAGTTCAGCGTAAACTATAAGCTATAGATGTGTTTAAGGTAAGTTTTTTTTAACTTTATTCATATTTTTAAATAAATGTTAGTTTCTTAACTTTCTTAGATGTTGAACATGAGAAAGGATTTTGTATGTGAAAATAGGTGATATTTGTGCAAGGTGGTTATGTATGAGGCCTTGCGTGGAAGTTTCAACACTTATCTGTTTCTATGAAATAAATTATTCTGCGATTGAACGGTTTAATGTGGTATCGTTCTATTTGTGAACTGTTAGGATTAAGTTTGTACTAATGATTCTAGCTAGACGGAATGTAAGGTATATGAAAGGAAATATGATTAATGTATTAAAATGATAGGAATCAGAGTTTTTTCTATTATTCGAATTGCTTCATAACCTTTGTTCGGTTATTGAATTTTTAAAAGAATACGTGATTCTTACTTAGTTGTTATTCAACTGCTTTAACTTGCTGAGCAATTAAATGCTCACTCTTGCTTTAAATAAAAACTTTTTCAGCGAACGACGATAGAATGAACTTAAGGATCCCGTAAAGATCAAGTTGACCGGTGTCCTGCTAAGGTGTTGTTCATTATATGAACAAGTGTGAAGATCAAGGCAAGACTTGTAATGTAGAATAGTTAATTAAACTATAGCGTAGTTTAACGAACTGTTATATATCTTTTGTGGCGGATGAAAGTCACACATGTAAGATGTAAAAAATAATGTAATTACCATTATTTGTAATGAACGGGGTTTTAAGGTAATAGAACCTGGGATTTGCAGATGTATGTTGTTATATTTAGTTATATAATGATGTATGTTTAGAATGAGATGTACTCGTGATGTACGGAATCCGGGTGTGAAGATAGGCTAGATTTTGGGGCGTCACATGTTGGTATCAAAGCTGATAGGTTATAAACCTTAGGTGTGGGTACCTAAGGCTATAATCTTAGAGGGAAGGATAAGAAAATAGTTGAGTGAAACGATTAAGGAAGAAGATCACTACGTGATCTCATTAAATTGTGAATAACAGATACTCTATTAAACGGTGAATGATTTATAACTAAACGCTATAAATGAATGGTACTATAAGTTGTACAAGAAGAAGAACTCGAAAGAGTTGAAGAAGATGAAATACGAATTAAAGAAAATTCGTATTAGGTAAGGAGAAAGTTAGAATGTTATAAATTTCAAGCGAGGACTCATGTGATAACTTAGTTGTACGAACCTTTATTATGGGCAGCGGTTTGTGCTTGGTGTAACAACCACTTAGTTTATTACATTGATAATCATTGAAATAGTAACGTTGCTCTATCAATATGTATATGATGAGAAGGTTAATCTTTTCACATGTGTATATTAGATGGTAGAATGTATTAAGATATGTCTGAGTTCTTGAAACTCATACTTGTGAAAAGTTTGTGACTCATAGTTATATACTATATTTTCGAGCCTCTAAGCATATGGAAAGTCCTTAATTTATTCTTGGATTACATATTGTGAAGATAAGTTCTTAAATATATATGGTTGTGGAAAGTTCATAAACATATAAAGTGTAGTAAGTTGATGAACTATACTAAGGTATAGGAATGTTTAGACTGAAAACGAGTTATTTTCAGTAAAAGTAGCATTGAAGGTGCTAGAGAAGTTAGTTTCGACGCCAGGCGGAAAATCAAGTCCTTGGTCTCCCTTTTGTTGAAGGAGGAGGTCTCTTTTTTCTCTTTTGGAGTTGTTTGCCCTCGTCTCTTGTCCGTGGGACGAGAGAGGAGTGCCCCGATTTCCCTATTTTATTCTTTTCCCTTTCGCTTTCACTTTGTCTTTGGGGTTCCATTTTAAAGAGTGAATTTCGTAGAAAATCGGTACCGACATATGTGTCGACGATTTTGAAAGATTGATTTTATTGATTGGACCGATTGAGACAGAGTCGCCAGTTGGTATTTTGGAAATGGATGTACCAACTCATCCGGGTTTTAATAGTTTTTCGCAAGATGGTCCAAGGCGTGACTCTTTGATTTGATCTTGAAACCTGAGATTCGTGGAATCCGGGGGCTAGGTTAAGCAGGGGGAAGGTGTTAGGCACCCCTCGACTCCCGTGCAAGTATGGTATCGAATCTTATTAATTTTCTTATGCAAAAAGTGTGTGTCTGTGTGTTCGTGTGTGTGATTTTGAAAGCTTTATTAGTTGGTTTCTAAGTCTTTTTGGTGACTTGAAAGTAGTGTTGTACCTCTTTTACGCCTAGGTACGAAGGATTTGGTTTAGTGAAAGATTCAATTTTAACAAGATATGCAAATTAAAATGAGGTTTTGGAGAGTAAGGTTTTCAAATCCTTTGCTCGATTAGGAATCGAGGACTTCGATACTTCCTTTTATTCTTTACGTTCATTTCGTGATCTACCCCGAATCGCTTTATTTTTCATCAAAAGCTCTTTGTGGTTTTCTTTGATAAATTATTTTGATGGTATGTATGCTAAAGCGTTAAGAAGGTTCGGATCATCACCGGGCATAAAAGCCACCGAGCTCCCGTAATGAAGGTTTTTACTATCATGGGATCTTGAATCCGAGCTCTCGAGACTAACCCCTCGAGTTCGTTTTCAAGATCCAAATATTACATGTACATCGATATTTACAGTATTTAAAGCATTTACAACGTAAAAACAGGTCCATCGTGGGAATCAAGTCAGATCCATTCGGGGATCTCGACATCGGGATTCCTAGGCTCACATGATTTATACAATATTACGTAGACATAACGCGCACGGCTTTGATACTAAGTGATTTTATCTCTCGAAATCACCGTTCAAGTCGATTTGTCCCCTCTTTTACCTCTAAATATAGATTTAGGGCTATACGGGTTAACCGAGACAATTCAAAAATGATAAATCCATAGATATACCACGGATATAAGCCGTTATAGCTCTCGGGTTAAAGCTTCATGCTTAATAACCTCTCAGTGCTAGATTAGGCTTAGCTTGAGGTATATCTAGCCTCCGAAGACTATATACAACGTATCAAGCACAAAATAATCGGTAGAAACGTAAAAACTACCAACTATTATATGATATGCTTAAAATACAACAAGTATAGCTAGATTCAAACAAGATACTTCATTAATCTATCATTTGAACATAGTTTACAAAGAAAGTGAAGCTAAAAGTGCGTTATTTCACTTTGGGGGACGCGTGAACAAGCGTTTTGACTTCCGGGATGGAGTAAGAACACTAAGATGGTTTCAAGTAGATGCTAGATGGAAGGTTTGAGCTTCAAGTTCCTTAGTTAAGGTTCAACCCGAGCCTTTCTCTCTCTAGAATGCTTAGTCTCTCTCTACAATGTGTATCTCTTCTTTTTTCTTAAAATGAACTAAGTATGGGGGTTATAACCTGTCTGGAGCAGCCGCACACATGTATGCGGCTAGCCGCACACATGTATGCGGCTAGCCGCATACATGGTGAAGGCTTCCCAGGTGGGACCCCCGGCTGGGACCCCCCGGCTTGGTTATGGCTCCTTTGGTCTCGATTCGGCAGAAGTCGACGTCTACCGTTTAATCTTTCGGATCGTATATGACGAACGCAGCGATATATGATCGAGTCCGACTGAGTTAGGGTTTGGGAAGTTGATACTCATAGCTGAGATACCTTCCAGGTCCAGATATCAGTTTGCAGGCTTATCTCTTGATGGTACGTCGTTCGAGATTTGCTGAGGTAGTTTTCGATGATCACTGTCTCAGCTCGTCTATCTTCAATCGGGTTGTGGTATGTTCAGACTTCATTGGTCCTCTTCACCATTCCCGGGGTTATCTCCGAGATGACCGAGATCTTTTGCCCTACTTCGGGGTTGTCTCTGAAGTAAAATGACGCTTTTACCCTCCTTGCAGGGTTAGTATGACAAAAGCGAAATTTCAAGTGTCTACAGATGCCCCTCTTTGTCATGTTCATGCAATGTAATGGAATGAACACGACAAAAATTTGATAGACATGGAGAATGCATGACAAGGTATATCTAATGATGCAATGTCATGTATGATCGATGCAATGGTATATGAGATGTATAAAAGGGTTACTTCCCCGGCTGAGGAAGTTAAGGATTGCATTATTGGGGTTGAGTCAACCTGCGTTGAATTATAATCAACGAATTTCACCATCGGGGTCATGTCAATGCCTTCACTGGTTTGTAGCCAACGGATTCATTATCAGGGTTGAGCTGATTCCTTCACTGGGTTGTGGCAAACGGATTACATCATCAGGGATTTGCCAATCTACGTAGGGTTGTACCTAATGGATTACACCATCAGGGATTTGCCGATCTGCGTAGGGTTATAGCCAACGGATTACATTCATCGGGGATTTACAGATCTGCGTAGGGTTGTAGCCAACTGATTACACATCAGGAATTTGCCGATCTGCATAGGGTTGTAGCCAACGGATTACATCATCGAGGATTTGCCAACCTGCGTAGGGTTATAGCCAACGGATTACACCATCGGGGATTTGTCGACCTATGTAGGGTTGTAGCCAATAGATTACACCATCAGGGATTTGCCGACCTTCACTGGTTTGTAGCCAACATATTACATTCATCGGGGATTTGTCGACCTGCGTAGGGTTATAGCCAACGGATTACATCATCGGGGATTTGCCGACCTGCGTAGGGTTGTAGCCAACGGATTACATTCATCAGGGATTTTTTGACCTTCACTGGTTTGTAGCCAACGGATTACATTCATCGGGGATTTGCCGACCTGCGTAGGGTTGTAGCCAATGGATTACATTCATCTAGGATTTGTCGATCTGCGTAAGGTTGTAGCCAACAAATTACATCATCGGGGATTTGCTGATACCTTCACTGATTCATTGTTGGTGGATTACATCGTCGGGGTCAAGCCGACATCTTCACTGATTCATTGTCGGTGGATTACATCGTCGGGGTCAAGCCGACGCCTTCACTGATTCATTGTCGGTGGATTACATCGTCGGGGGCAAGCTGACGCCTTCACTGATTCGTTATCGGTGGATTACATCGTCGGGGTCAAGCCGAAGCCTTTACTGATTCATTGTCGGTGGATTACATGTTGTAAGGTTGATTTTGATTGATTTCCTGGTCTTCCGGTGTTCAACGTCGGGTTGTCTGATCTTCGCTGAACTTCTGTTGTTTCGGAGGATTTTTAGGGTTTTTGGGGTTTCAAACTGTCCCAGAAAGGCATCATTTTTCATAATGTGACCATTCTGAACCCAAAAGAACAAATTCTGGACATCGTGTTTCCAAACAAAATGCTGCGGGACGCACTTAAGGTAGCTGCATACATGGTTGCGGCTAGAGCAACCATGTTCAAGGCTACCCGCGTTCAAGCTTATGCCTTCGGAAGGCCTCATTTTCACCCATTCCATTCGGATTTCATCTTGTTTCTCTCTACAAAACCGAGCGTTTCTTTATCTATACTCGATTCCGGTTTGATTTGGAGCGATCCGCCACCGTATACTCCTTCGAACTACGGGTAACGTCTAAACTCCATTTTTCATGTTTTCATTGGCGAAAACACATATTTCCTTTCTTAAAGGCAATATATCTAACATGTATGCATGTATAGATGGATAAATATGTTTATAATGCAATGCATGGATACAAATCATCCTATAGATTGTATGAATGCGAGATATTGCCTTTTATCAGTTAATCTAGACATACATTATACATATGTGTTAGAATAACAATTAAAATTGATGTTTGCATGCTTGGTTGTGATGATGTACCCTCATATGGTGATTTAATACATGCTTCGGGCATGTGGATAGTCCGTTTTATAAAGGAGACTCTGGCAAAAAAAATTCATAAACCAAATGTCCGGATCATAGATACATTATAGATGTACTAAGAAGAAAATGATATACACATTTAATGACACATGTAAGACATGTATAATGTGATGATCATATTTTATGGGTTTAATTTGAAATTTGCAAATGGTAAGAATGTACCTGACTTGGCTTTAATTCCTACGAACTCATTGTTCAGACATAGATCGTGAGGAGCTTAGTCATGCCACTGGACGGTCGATTTCATCGGGAGTTCGTCGGTGTAGGACCCCCTCTGAGGTTCCGGTTCCACGTATTAGCCGACGGGTGCAGCGTTTAACCAAGCCCGGTCGCTTATCAGTTGGGGAGGATCAGCCACTCCTGGACGAGGACATTCCTGAGCCTGAGGTTCTGCTTCCACTCCCTACTGCGCTTAGATTGCTTTCGGGCATTGAGGTAGAGTCCCAGATTTGTTGGGCACGGATTTGAGCCACCATCCGTCCATTCACTTGTAGGCGAATGAGGTATGGGATTAATTGGTTTTTTTATTTTTCTTTCTGCCATAGACGGGTTTTCTTAACCTTGACATCGTACAGGTGCCAGAGTTTACCCAGCTAAGGGGTAACTGGTTCAGTATCTATGCTCTGTATCGGTCACTATATCCTGAGTACAGAGAGATCGTAGATTCTTGGGGATTCGGGGCCTTCTTCACCATTGTTCCCCGTCGTTGCCCTGGGGGCTATTTGCAGGCTTTGGGTGAGATATGGTTTCACCAGATTCAGTCGCTGCATCTATTGGATTGTGAGGTAATGATGACTCCTATGGATTGGAGGTACATCACTGGCTTGGAGTTTACCGGGGATAGGGTGCCCTTAGAGCCGTCTATCACCGAGGCTGCTGTGCGTGCCCTCCTAGGGTTTTTTCCTCAGGAGCGAGCCTTCAAGGCTCATAGTATTCGATCAGGATGCCTGGGCGTTGATTCAGCTCGAGGCTCCTTGCAACAGGAGTTGCTTGTTGATTTGGCGGAGAGGGATCGCATCTTGCGGCGTCTGTTCCTGACCATCATGAGGGGTTGTTTCATAGCGAACAACTCCTCCACTATCCCCTTCAGCATGGTGGGGGCTATTCGATATGTACACCGTATTGGGGACTATGATTGGGGGTCATTCACATTCGCTCTTTTCTTGCATGGGATACAACTGCGATCTGACAGAGTTACCGACGCTTGGATCGGATTTTTCTCGTTTTTTCTGGTAAGTCTTCTTGATCGAATTTCATTTACTTGCCTTTTGATTGATTTCTCTGTTCCCACAACTGATGGAGGGTTTGTTTGAATTGATAGTTCTGGGCTTATGAGAGGCTTCCCTGTCTTCGCCCTACCTCTGTCTTAGGCTTGGATAATTATCCCCGGGGACGTATATGTCATCAGTCTACTATGTCTGAGGTCCCTTTCGCGGAGGACTTTGCCCATGCCCGTCTTCAGTTGGAGACGTTTCTTGCTCAAGACATATTGTGGACCCCATATTCTGGAGAGCACTTGGCTGAGGGATTTGAGGATGGCATGTCGACAGGGCCAGAGTTCTATTTATCGACTCGCCGGATTCCACTCCTTTTTGATGGAGGTTGGGAGCTCTACCTTGGAGAGCGCGCTATTTGATGCATTACTGGGGAGATTCGCCTGCCGTATCTTCCTCCAGCCCAGCGATTTTGGCCTCTGACTTCATCAGTTGCATCGATTCCCACCTTGGGGTTTGATTATTTCCTCATGTTTGAGAGTCTGATCTCTTCAGCGGACTTTATTGCTTGGTGGGTCTGGCGCACGATAAGAGCTCAGACCCAGGCTACCCAGCTCTTGGGCGATCTGGTTCCAGGATCCCTTATGATGAAGGACTGGATATCGTGTTTTCAGGAGCCGTCTCATCAGGATCAGATTGCTTCCTTGAGACTTCAGTTGGAGGAGTTGTCGGCCTATTGTAGTTACAATGGCTTGGACCCGTCCTTTGCTCACACTTTTGCTTCTCGGGGTCATGAGGCTGGACCGCCAGGCGGTGGTGGCTCCCATGGTGTTATACCCTCAGGTTTTGGTGGCTTCCGGGATAGAGATGTTCCCTTCAACGTTCCCCCGGATACGCAAGACACACTTTATCGGTCGGATCAGCAGGATGCACCCACTCCAGGTAGACGACCTTAGGTTGATCAGTTTGATGAGACCCTCACCTTCTTGGATGATTTTGATGAGGGGACGAGTCCATAGGTCCTCTGTTAGTCATGGGGAATTTGTGCCCCAATATCCTGTACTTTTTATTTTTAGTTTTCACATGCATCATAGGTATGACAGTGATGTTTATGAAACTAATGTACTTGGCAGATATTTATATATGATGCTTCTTATTTATTCATCACACATGTTGTTTTATCATTAGTATGATGCATGCTTCAGATATATTTAAATGATTGGATAGAGATTGACCCCTGTATGGTCTTATTGACACAGGTTTTACAGATGTCGTCCTCTGCAGTGGTATGTTTGGACCACCTTCCTGCTAGCCATATAGCTACCAACTTGAGGGTTTGGTATGACCAGCTGCCATCTACCGATCGTATCGATGTCAGCCGCATGCTGGGCCACTCCATGTCTTTACTGTCCTTCCAAATTCTGGACGGATTTGTTGCCAGGATACTCAGGTATTGGACTCTTGAGCGTCATGTCTTCTGATTCAGCTCAGCCGAGTTGACTCCTACATTGGATGAGTATAGTCACATTTCAGGACTGTCGATAGAGGGGCCATGTGCTCGAGTGGCTTTGGGCCATATGCGCTGCCAGTTTATGACGATGACTGGATTGAGAAGAGCAGTTGTGATGGCTAAGGTGGGTGGTTGCCACATCATCTCCATGGACTTTATGTTTAGGCATTTTGCTTCTGCAGATAGTTTCACTGTTTATCACGGAGACTTCGCCATTTCGGAGGAGCGCTGGTACGTTGCCTGCGTGGATGCCTTAGTTATGTGCCTCATACCTTATCTATACATGCCATTTTATACCGATCATCTGGATGTGGCGATGTCGGTGGCTGTTAGGGCTCTTCGAGAGGACTTTACTATATTGCCCCTTATCCTGGCAGAGACATTGATTTCAGCCTCTATCTGCCATGACGTTGGTGATCAGGAGTTTAGAGGTAGTCCAGTGCTTTTATACATCTGGTTGATGACGCACCTCCGACCGATAGGGCGGCTTCGCCATCATGGTTTCTGTTTTGGACATGGCCTATCTCAGGTTTATTCATATCGCCTGACTTCTTGCGTCGATGAGGCATCCTGGACTTCATTTCTGGGTGCCATGGAGGAGCCTTTTGATATAGTCATGTATTCTGGGTACTGCTCCTTTATGAGTTTCACCACCCATGTCGCTGACCTGGATTTCCTCCCCTTAGTGGGTTTGAGGCGTGTGACGACCTATCATCCTCTGGCGGTGATGGGTCAGTTTGATCAGTACCAGGAGGTCCATTGTAACACCCCCTTTCTGAAAGAGAAAGGGAGGTTACTCAAAACACAACATAACTGAACGAAATATCTATGCCACGAAAGAATAGTATTTAAAACTAATAAATATCAACAAGGTCAAACCAGAATAAATGCCAAACTGGCCCAAACCATAATCTGAAATAATTATTACAACTCCAAAGAAATTAATATGTCCAGCCTAAACAGAATATTCCTAGACCATTGGATTGAAAGGAGCTCTCATCACACTTGACCTTGATTCTCCTGAATACCTGCCGGAGGAAAAACACAGCATGAGCCAAACATCCAGTACGGATATAGAATACAAGAATAATGAAACAAAATAACTAACTCAATAAATGAACTGAACGGAACTGAAACGAACAAAACTAACACAATAAAATAATAGGCTGAATCAAATGGCTGGGTGTTATTTCATACCGAGCTCAAAATAAAATAGAAATATACCTTGCCACACAGGCAAGGTCAAATAATGCCACACAAGCAAGTCACAAACATTGGACCGCGAATCCAATGTATGCAAAATCAAAAGGCGTGTTTGGCACAAACATCGTCACTCCGCATAACAGAACAGAATAGAAAACTAGGGTCGACCCATACGCCTCCCACAACAAAACACCAAATGGCCAACTCCCACCGGAGCACAAAACGGAGACGTCGTGGACTGATCACACCACCACAGAAAGTGTCATGCCTCTCGTGCCAAGACGACATGCCTGTGGTACCCCCACAGGTGGTTATAGCTCAGGTATACCCTACGATATATTCTAACAAAAATATCATGTCACAACACATGCTACATAATATCAACAAAAGGGTTATATATGTACATGTTGAACCAAATCAAATCATAATCTTAAAGTCTCAAAAAGAAAGTAACAACATGTACCGCTCTACAATTATCAAAATAAATACTAAACATGATAACTTAATTCAAAGAGTACAATTTTGAATCATATGAATCAACTCAAAAATGAAACTATTATATGAATTTCACAAGAATAATTATGTGAAATAATAACGAAATTCGAAATACAGATCAAAACGAATCAATCAAATTTAACAAGAGTATCGCTGAAAGAGTACGAAATCCATACCTGGATTAAGCAATGTAATACCCGAAATTATATTCCAATTATAATTCGTTTAGGCTCCTTCCGTTCGAACTAATTAAACAACATAATAAATTATTAATAAATTTATAAATTACTTCATAATTATATTTTATAGTAATATAAAATTAACTCAATTATATTAGTTTTACAAAAATAAACCCAAACTAAATTACCAAAGCCGCTAAATAAGATATATTTTATTTCCGTATAATATCCTATACTTGGAGGACAGTTGACTTATATGTTTCTTTTCCTTTGGAACTCAACAATTAACAACCAACAGAAGATCAATCTCATATAGCAACTCTTTCAAATTATTAATAAATACCTACGTACGAAAGTATATATATATATATATATATATATATATATATATATAATATACATCTGTTAGTGCTCCTACAATAAGCACTGATCATGTTAACGATTTTATTTTTTTTATAACCAATCAATACATGGCCCTTTTTATTATTATATAGTTAGATTTAGAATGATGAGATCCAGTACCAAATAATCATGATATACATAAAGTAACAAGAAGAAAATACACACCTGTTTCTCTCCCGTAACTCAATGATATATGAAAATCACCTCTCTCTCCTTCTCTCCTTAAGCGGCAGCCTCTTCCCTCTTTCTTTTATCAGACGAATAAAGTAGCGTACACTGTATAGGGTTTTAAGTTTTATTTATTAACATATTTTATTAATTCTCATAATTATAAAAGTATTTTAGTATTACCCACAAATATAAATTATACCCAATTGATTTAAGGCCCAAATAATTTAATGGTCCAAATTAATGTAGTCCACATAATTAAATATAATTTGACTCAAACATAAGAAAAGCCCAAATTAAAAATATTTAAACATAAATTTTAAAATATCATTTTTTTAATTTAAATATATGGGTATTACATCCATGCATTTGAGGGGATTGAGGATTATCGATTCCCCATCTACTCAGTTACAGAGGCTGATTTGGCTCAGATTTATGGGTTCTGGTCTCATCGACAAACAGTAGAGTTTACATATTGCCATTCGGGCCGCTCTGCAGAGTATTCAGCTTGGCTTGAGTCGGATTTGGCACCAGAGGCTGCAGATCAGGTTGGTACAGGATCTTTATCTGATGACGATGGTTGGTTTACAGATGCGGCGGAACCGATGGAGGATCCTATATCTCCGATTGAGGATGCGTTATTTGCAGAGTTGACATCTTCTTTAGTGAGCACTGTCCCGCGTTTGGCCTCAGTTTCCATGGAGGCGATGGATAAACAGCTTCAGCTGGTGACATTTGAGAGAGATCAGGCTCGGGCCTTATTGTTGACCACCCTAGCTGGTAGGGATACTTCTATCACTGAGAGAGATGCAGCCCGTGCTTCTAGAGATCAGGCCATCATTGATAGAGATGCAGCTGAGACTTTCTCAGATGGACTCATCGATCACGTACAAGGTGTAGTGCAGAGTCAAGAGGAGATTTTTCGCATGGCAGCGGAGGGGCTGAGGAGGGTTGACATGTTGGAGCACGAGCTCAAAGCTGCTCCCTCGACTATAGAGACTGCTGGATATTTGACGATGTTGGCTAGTCTTATCACTGATTTATAGCTCTATTTTATTTTCCTGTAGAGACTTTGTTATTATCACTTGTCATAGGTTAGAATCAACTTTTGTATTCTAAACAGTTGTATATATTAAAAAGAAGCAAGTTTAGTTCACTTCCCTTGTTTGCGCATGTCTAACCATGTCCACTGTTGTCATTTTCGCTTCAGGATTTATTATGTCGACATGGAACTAGTCTCATCATGTGGCATCAGATTCGGCAGGAATGATGATGAGATGTCGCTAGGTCATCTCCGCATGAGCCATCGATTGGTTTGGGCTTGATGGATAGGTTTTGGATTTCTGTATAGGTTAGGAAAGTGTTTGACTTTTTTGAAGGTTAGACCGCACCATAAATGGCTGCCTACGTACTCCCACAGATAGGAGATCAGGTCTTTCGTAGTTCAGGGTCAGACCTAAAAAGTTTAAAAGGGGTTTATTTGGGGTTTGAGTTTGATTTGATAAGATTTTGATGTTTCTCGATTTGATTTGATGAGGTTTTTGATGTTTTTCCAGGGTTAGACAGCACCATAAATGGCTGCTTACGTACTCCCATAAATAGGAGATCAGGTCTTTCGTAGTTCAGGCTCAGACCTAAAAAACTAGACCTGATATATTTTTTCTTTCTTTTCTTTTCTTTTTTTTTTTATCAAGACATAGCAGTCCAGTCAGATGGTGAAAAGGGGTCTCAGACATAATACCACATCACCGAGTCGGAATTGATCAGTTGCGGGAATTCCTCACCGTCCATCTCTTCCAATTTCAAAGCTCCACCTGATATGATTGCTTTAACAAGAAAGGGTCCTTCCCAGTTTGGGCCAAATTTTCCCTTAGCTGCATCCTAGCCCAGAATGATCTTCTTCATTACCAAATCATGCTCTTTGAATTCTCGAGGTCGCACCTTCTTGTTATAAGATCGAGACATTCGCTGTTGATAGAGTTGACCGTGAAATATAGCAGCATCTCTTCTTTCATTTATTAGGGATAACTGATCATATCGATCTTGTATCCATTGGCTCTCCACTATCTGGGCATCAAGGATCACTCTTAGTGATTCCATCTCCACTTTGATAGGAAGTACAACCTTCATACCATATACCAATGATTAGGGTGTTGCTCCAGTCGAGGTTCGAGTCGACGTCCGATATGCAAGTAGGGTTAACGGCAATAGCTCTGGCCATCCCCGGTGATTTGCTGACATCTTCATCATTATCTTCTTGATGTTTTTGTTAGCCGCTTCCACCGCGCCGTTCATCTTTGGACGATAAATAATCGAATTGAGGTGTTTGATATTGAACTTACTGCACAGTTCCCTCATCATCTCATTATTCAGATTCTTCACGTTGTCTGATATGATAACCCCGGGTTGTCCATACCGGCAGATGACGTTGTTTCTAATGAAACTAACGATGACCTCTTTGGTGACCCTGGGGAAAGAAGCTGCTTCCACTCACTTGGTAAAGTAGTCAATCATAGTGAAGATGAATCGATGATCGTTACTGGCTTTAGGCTCAACTGGTCCTATCACGTCCATTCCCCACATGGAAAAAGGCCATGGTGATGTCATACAATGCAGTTGATTCGAAGGCGCATGAATAATGTTGGCGTGGATCTGGCATTGAGAGCAACGCTTGACATAATCATCGCAATCCGCTTTGAGGGATATCCAGTAGTGTCCTGTCCTCAGAATCTTTTTGGCAAGCAGAGGTCCACTCATATGTGCTCTACATACTCCACCATGTACTTCATTCATAAGTCGCTGTGCTTGCTCCCGGTCTAGACATCTCAGAAGGCCTACACCTGAATCTCTCTGATAGAGAGCATCTCCACTTAGGTAGAAATTTATAGCTATTTTTTGTATTCGCTTCTTTGCTGCTTGACTCATCCCTTCCGGGGTTGACTGATCTAGCAGCTATTCTTTTATATAGTGGTACCAAGGTGCCCCCGCAGGTAGTATCTCATCTGATATCTCCCCTACATTGTTCCTATATGACGGTGTCTTCTACACAGTAAAAGTGATGACAGGCATTCCCCTTCTTGCTAACAGGTTCACCAGTGAAGCTAATGTGGCCAATGCATCGACAAAATCATTTCGGTTCCGGGGGATATGCATGAAGGCAATGTCTTCAAATTCCCCTGCCAATCTGAAAACATATTGATGGTACGGCAGTAGATGCAGTTCTTTGGTGGTGTATGCCCCGGTAGACTGTCTGATGACTAGCTCCGAATCTCCAAACACCGCTAAACGTTTCACTCCCATGGACTGAGCCACCTACAACCCCACAATGCACCCTTCATATTCGGCGGTATTGTTGGAGTTGTTGAAATACAACTTGGTTACCACGGGGTAATGAAGGCAGTCTTTTCCTTGTCTTCTTCAGCAACCATGATCTGGTGATATGCAGCAAAGCAATAAGCGAAAGAATACATCTCGAATTGCGCAGTGTTATCGATTAATACGTGGATGAACGGCACTCGGAAGTCATCCTTAAGGCTAGCTTTGTTGAGATCTCGATAATCCACACAAACTCGCACTTTTCCTCCAGATTTCGGCACTGGGACTACGTTGGACAACCATTCAGGTACGTTGACACCATAATGATTCCTGCTTTGAACTATTTTATAATTTCCTCTTTGACCTTCAGGCTCCATTCTAGTTTCAACCGTCTCATTCACACAAATGCATATGCAGAACGAAAATCAAAAATTTTGATCGCAGCTTAAGTCCTTTTTGATCCCCAGCGGAGTCGCCACCTGTCGATGCCGGGCGGAAAATCAAGTCCTCGGTCTTCCTTTTGTTGAAGGAGGAGGTCTCTTTTTTCTCTTTTGGAGTTGTTTGCCCTCGTCTTTTGTCTGTGGGACGAGAGAGGAGTGCCCTGATTTCCCTATTTTATTCTTTTCCCTTTCGCTTTCGCTTTGTCTTTGGGCTTCCATTTTAAAAGGTGAATTTCATAGTAAACCGGTACTGACATATGTGTCAACGATTTTGAAAGATTAATTTTATTGATTGGACCGATTGAGACAGAGTCGCCAGTTGGTATTTTGGAAATGGATGTACCAACTCATCCGGGTTTTAATAGTTTTTCGCAAGATGGTCCAATGCGTGACTCTTCGATTTGGTCTTGAAACCCGAGATTCGTGGAATCCGGGGGCTAGGTTAAACGGGGGGAAGGTGTTAGGCACCCCCCGACTCCCGTGCAAGCACGGTACCGCATCTTATTAATTTTCTAATGCAAAAAGTGTGTGTGTGTGTGTGTGTGTGTGTGTGTTCGTGTATGTGATTTTGAAAGCTTTATTAGTTGGTTTCTAAGTCTTTTTGGTGACTTAAAAGTAGTGTTGTACCTTTTTTGCGCCTAGGTACGAAGGATTTAATTTAGCGAAAGATTCAATTTTAACAAGATATGCAAATTGAAATGAGGTTTTGGAAAGTAAGGTTTTCAAATCCTTTGCCCGACTAGGAATCGAGGACTTCGATACTTCATTTTATTCTTTACGTTCATTACGTGATCTACCCCGAATCGCTTTATTTTTCATCAAAAGCTCTTTGTGGTTTTCTTTTAGAAATCATTTTGATGATATGTATGCTAAAGCGTTAAGAAGGTTCGGAACATCATCGGGCATAAAAGCCATCTCGATGAACCGAGCTCCCGTAATGAAGGTTTTTACTATCACGGGAGCTTGAATTCGAGCTCTTGAGACTAACCCCTCGAGTTCGTTTTCAAGATCCAAATATTACATGTACATCGATATTTACAGTATTTAAAGCATTTATAACGTAAAAACCGATCCATCGTGGGAATTAAGTCAGATACATTCGGGGATCTCGACACCGGGATTCCTAGGCTCACATGATTTATACAATATTACGTAGATATAACGCCCACGTCTTTGATACTAAGTGATTTCATCGCTCGAAATCATCGTTCAAGCCGATTCGGCCCCCCTTTTACCTCTAAATATAGATTTAGGGCTATACGGGTTAACCGGGACGATTCAAAAATTATAAATCCATAGATATACTATGGATCTAAGTCATTATAGCTCCCGGGTTAAAGCTTCCTGCTTAATAACCTCTCAGTAGCTAGATTAGGCTTAGCTTGAGGTATATCTAGCTTCCCAAGACTATATACAACGTATCAAGCACAAAATAACTGGTAGAAACGTAAAAACTACCAACTATTACACGATATGCTTAAAATACAACAATTATAGCTAGATTCAAATAAGATACTTCATTAATCAATCATTTGAACATAGTTTACAAAGAAACTGAAGCTAAAAGTGCGTTATTTCACCTTGGGGGACTCGTGAACAAGCGTTTTGACTCCCGGGATGAAGTAAGAACACTAAGATGGCTTCAAGTAGATGCTAGATGGAAGATTTGAGCTTCAAGTTCCTTAGTTAAGGTTCAACCCGAGCCTTTCTCTCTCTAGAATGCTTAGTCTCTCTCTACAATGTGTATCTCTTCTTTTTTCTTAAAATGAACTAAGTAGGGGGTTATAACCTGTCCGGAGCAGCCCCACACATGTATGCGGCTAGCCGCATACATGGTGGAGGATACCCAGGTGGGACCCCCCGACTTGGTTATGGCTCCTTCGGTCTCGATTCGACAGAAGTTGACGTCTGCCGTTTGATATTTCGGATCGTATTTGACGAACGCAGCGATATATGATCGAGTCCAACTGAGTTAGGGTTTGGGAAGTTGATACTCGTAGTTGAGATACCTTCCAGGTCCAGATATCAGTCTGCAGGCTTATCTCTTGATGGTACGTCGTTCGAGGTTTGCTGAGGTGGTTTCCGATGATCACTGTCTCAGCTCGTCGATCTTCGATCGGGTTGCGGTATATTCAGACTTCATTGGTTCTCTTCACCATTCCTGGGGTTGTCTCTGAGATGACCGAGATCTTTTACCCTACTTCGGGGTTGTCTCCGAAGTAAAATAACGCTTTTACCTTCCTGCAGGGTTAGTACGACAAAAGCAAAATTTCGAGTGTTTTCAGTTAGGATTGTCGCATGTATGACAATGAAGAAAGAAGGAGAAAATGGAAATTCCAAGTCTTCTAGCTATGCTAGATTTTGAAATTATTAACATCGTGTTGATGTGTATGTCTTTGAAAGAAAAATATTGGCTCAAATTTTGTGAACCAATGAATTTTTAAAATAACTATTCTTTATATGTCTATGTTAATAGTTTCGGCTAGACAGAAATTGATTTAAAATATCAAAATGAATTTTATATAATCAATGCATTTAATGAGGTGATGGTAAAAACATGGAGTTATTAATGCAATTGAACCTAGTGTTGGATGTGATCTTTGGATTAACATCCCGCTATGGTATGATGTAGAATTACAAAGTCCTCAACATACTGTGAAACAGTACTGTATCATGATGTCATATAATGTTTTGAAGTATTATGAAAGAATTTAAGGAAGTAGTCGATGTCAATTGATTTGACTAGACGAATGTTTCAAGTTGATGTCCAATTTATTGGTTCGGTCTAAGCTAATTGATTTGGCTAGACAAATGGTATGTTATGTTTAAAAGAAAATTGAGCTTTCTTTGAAAAGTTATGCCAAACCAAATTGTTTTGGTGTGAAATCTGATGAATAAGTCTGAGGTGAACAAACCCCGGGATTTGGGGTTATACGATAGGCTGATCACCTACGTATAAAAGAGGTAGTTTACTTTCTTGGTGATTGTTAATCGGTTGTGATAGAATGGTTTATGGTGAAATGCTATTAAACCTAGTAAGAGTTCATGGTCCATATGACCCCTCAGCAAAGTATAAATCGTTTTAAAGGAATCTTTATATTCCTCGTTATTCATTCTACTTCATAATTCTTGAAATTGTGAAGATTCTGGAATGTTTGAAGGATGACAACTTCTTTGAAGAGGAGTTGAGAGAATAGTATGCTAAAATTTTGAGGATGAAATTCTGTGAAGAAGGGGTGAATGTGATATCCCGAATGATTGGAAGAATAGTTAATCAATAAGTTTAACTATTGACGATTATGTCAGAAGAAATAAGATGTTGAGGTTATTCAGCAAAAAGGAGAAGAAGTAAGATTAAAACCTTTGATAAAGGTTGTAAAGGATAAAACATCCGGGTATGGATAAAGCATCCGGGTATGGATGTGATTTTAGAAATTCCGAGGACGGAATTTTTATAAGTGGGGAAGAATGTAATAACCCGGAAATTAAGATTGTCCAGAAAATTAAGTTTAAAGAATTAATAATTAATAAAATAGACTTTATTAATTATATTTTGTGTTATATGTTTATTAGTCATTCTATGATCTAGGATGGTCATAAGCCGGGAGTATTCTGGCTGTGAGCTAGAATGAACGAGTAAGAATTTTTAAGACAAAAATAAAATATTTTTGGGAATAAAATATTTCTGATAAAAAGACGAAATAAGCACTATTCATCTTACGAAACCTAAGGTTTAGGTTTTGAATAACCTAGGCCTTTTCGAGAGTTCGGTATGTCGTAATGACATTCCATCTGAACATTTGTCAATAAAATGTCGTGAAAAGCTATGTTAGTCGAAAAAAAGTTTTTTACAAAAAACGTGCATAAATCGAACGAAATAAAAATGACATAAAGTACTATTATGTACTTTTTATTCGCTTAACTACATTATGGAGAAACGTGATAGAAAACATTAATCATCAAAAAGTGTTTTTTAGTTTTTTGATGTTTTGAAAAACGCGTAAATATTTGGATACCGAGAAACGCAATTTTTCAAACTGTCGGACGAATTTCGAAAGACGGAACCACGAAGCTTCTAAAAAAAGCTTCGTGAATAGTAAGGATGCATGAATAGAAAGGAGGTGGGGGTAAAATGTTAAAAAAACCATCAAATTACTAAAATGTCCCTAACCTTGAAAATCTATATAATCAAGATTAACTCTTCATTTTTCAAAAAAAATCGAGAGAGGAAACTCTGGACAAATGAAGAGAGGACGTGAGGGACTTGAATTAACAAGTCTCGTGTGTGGAAAAGCTAGCAAATCATTAGCTTTGCCATGAGAAAGAAGAAGACGAAAGAAAAATCAAGAAGAAAGGTATTAAAACATACCTTTAATCAAATTTTCTTTAAGTCTTCTATGTCAAATACATAGCTTAATGGAAATAGAAGTAAAAGATGTTAAGAAACGATATTGTTTAATCATAAGGAAATGAAGAAATAAGGATTTAAAGTTTAGTTTATAATTATTTTTAAAAGCTTTCATAGAAAGTATGAATTGCTTATTGTTAATGGACGATTCGGATGAGTTATATGAACTCTCCGATGATATAAGGATGAATTATTAAACTTATAATGTTAATATGTAAGAAAACATAAAATCGTAATCATAATATCGATTAAAAATGAAGAACGAACGAAGAACACGAAGAACGAACTAAGAAGGCGAAAAAAGCGGTAAGAACGTTGTTGGTGGACAAATTTAAAACCATCTAATTAGAGCTTGTTGTTGATGGGCAAGTTTAAAACCATCATATATATGTATGCTTGGTTAGGAATGGTAGAAACGTTCATAAAGAGCAGATCGAAATTAGCCAATAACAAAGTTATGGCGAAAATTCGTAAAAGACGAACGAAATGTAGAAAGTATGTACATGAACCCGAATAATTAGGGTTTTATAAGAATGTAAGAAAGCATAGAAAAAGTAAGTCGTGGACTAAAGAACGAACAAATTTCGGGTTTGGATGAACGAATTTCGGACGAACAAAAATTTAATGTAAAGTTAAAAAACTTAGCCAGGGAGGACTTTCAAGCAAAGATTTAGGCTGGTTAGAGACTCGGGAAATTTAATCTACCTAGGGAAATTTGTAGAGGGTGTAGAAATTTTTCCAACGCCTTAAGAACGGATTAATTCCGAGTTAGAACGAAGAAGTTATGAGATTTCAAAGTAGCCGTCTCAAACTTGTTCAAAGACTTTGAAAATTTTCTGAGTTTAAAGGTTGGCCTCGCCGCGCCACCTAACAAAGGGAATGGGGCACCGCAGGGCCGGGTCCGGAGCTCAGTTGATGCAAAGTGGCGTCATAGCACCTGATTTAAAGGGGAGAGTGGCGCCGCAGTGCCCTTAACCCGAAAATTTCTGATTGGAGAATTTTATTGTCCAACTATTTGGATGGAAATTAAGGGGAAAGCATGAATGCAATGTTCATGAAAAGAAATATGTAGAATGATGAGTAAAACCTTGAGTTTGATGATTAAACGTCGAATAAAGTTTATAAAATGATGAACGCAAAAGATATAATCGATATTCGTGGACTGTATTCGCGTTAAAATGAACGTGTTTGATTGCTATGATTGTGATTCCTTAGACGTTGAGTGAAGAGGGTGACTTATAACATTTTGATCTTATAATGTCATAATAAAAGTTGAGTGTAAAGAGTATAAATGCTGTAAACGTAACGTAGTTGCGATGAACGATCGGTGTTAGCATATAACGAACCATATAGCTTAGACCTTATGAGATGATGATGAACGTGATGTTCATATAATAGATAATGAATGAGAGCGATTAAAACCTTAAGTAAAGGTTGAATGGAGGTTTAAAAGATGAACAACATGAACGCAAAATATGTTAACGATCCTCGTCAATCGTATTTGCATCGGGCGAATGTTCTAAGTATACATTGGTTGTATAATTTAGACGTTAACGAATGTAATAAGATATGTAATTATCAAGAAAGCCGTAACGAATGGTAATAAGGTTAAGGAAAGTCCGAGTGTGAGTCGGATAATGAAGGTTAAAAAGAAACGTAATCGTTAAAACACTTGAACCGGCATGAGGGTCTTGAGTGTACGCGTATATTAAACGTACATAACCTACACACCATGTATGGTTTGAACATAAGAGAATGAAGAGTAATGAATAACGTAAACGTTGAACAAGCCGAGTTAGCTATAATAACTTAAATAACGTTCCGAGTCAAATGGACCGAACGTTGTAAGATATAAAGATAAGGTAATGTAAAATGTGTAAAAGCTATGAATGTATAGTCTTAGCATTTAAGGTTGTTCTCGGCATACAAATAACTGTATGACCTAGACAGTAATGAATAAATCTTGAGGTATGGCATTTAGTTGCCAGAAAGCCATAAGGACTGGGAAAGTAACTTAACGAACGAACTTTATAGTTTTAATGGTTTGGATAAGTTACGATAAAAGGTAAGAAAAAGAAATTAAGTTTAAGTTGTGGTACAATTGTACTCTTTAATGGTTGATGTACGATAGCTGGGCTAAACAATGCCATCTCTATATGCTATAATACCGAAGGAATGAAAGTAAAGTTAGTCGCGTAAACTTAGATTACAAGAACACGAGCGATAGAAAGTAAAGTTAAGTTTAAACCAATGTGTAAGTCAAATATATAACTAATTGGTGTGTGTACTATTTTCTTATGTGATATATAGGGATTGCGGTAAACAGTTCAGCGTAAACTATAAGCTGTAGATGTGCTTAAGGCAAGTTTCCTAACTTCATTCATATTTTTAAATGAATGTTAGTTTCTTAACTTTCTAAGATGTTGAACATGAGAAAGTATTTCGTATCTGCAAATGGGTGATATATGTGTAAGGTGGTTATGTATGAGGCATTGTGCCGACCTTTCAACACTTATGTGTTTTTGTGAAAAAAATTATTTTGCGATTGAACGATTTAATGTGGTATCATTCTATTTGTGAACTGCTAGGATTAAGTTTGTGCTAATGATTCTAGCCAAACTGAATGTAAGGTATGTGAAAGTAAATGTGATTAATGTATTAAAATGATAGGAATCAGAGTTTTTCCTATTATTCGAACTGCTTCATAACCTTTGTTCGGTTATTGAAGTTTTAAAAGAATATGTGATTCTTGCTTAGTTGTTATTCAACTGCTTTAACTTGCTCAACAATTGAATGCTCACTCTTTCTTTAAATAAAAATATTTTCAGCGAACGACGATAGAATGAACTTAAGGATCCCGTAAAGATTAAGTTGACCGGTGTCCTGCTGAGGAGCTGTTCATTATATGAACAAGTGTGAAGATCAAGCCAAGACTTGTAATGTAGAATAGTTAATTAAACTATAACGTAGTTTAACGAACTACTATGTATCTTTTGTGGCGAATGAAAGTCACACTTGTAAGATGTAAAGAATAATATAATTACCATTATTTATAATGAATGTGGTTTTAAGGTAATAGCACCCTTAATTTGCAGATGTATGTTGTTATATTTAGTTATATAATGATGTATGCTTGGAATGAGATGTACTCGTGATGTACGGAATCCGAGTATGAAGATAGACAGGATTTTAGAGCGTCACAGGTTGGTATCAGAGCTGATAGGATATAAACCTTAGGTGTGAGTACCTAAGACTATAATCTAAGAGGGAAGCATAAGAAGATTGTTGAGTTAAACGATTAAGGAAGAAGATCACTATGTGATCTCAGTAAATAGTAAATAATAGATATTCTGTTAAACAATGAATGATTTATATCTATACACTATAAATGAATGGTACTATGAGGTAGTACGAGAAGAAGAACTTAAAAGAGTAATAGAAGATGAAATACGAATTAAAGAAAATTCGTATTAGGTAAGGAGAAAGTTAGAATGTTGTAAATTTTAAGTGAGGAATCATGTGATAGCTGAGTTGTACGAACTTTTGTTATGGGCAGGGGTTTATGCTTGGTGTAACAACCACTTAATTTATTATTGTTGGCTTATTTTGGTGTTAACCAAACAGACACACACACGCAAGTGCACATGGTGCACAAGTAATATATGATAAGTAAAGTATAGTTCTCTCTGAGAAAAGTAATTATTTCTAATCTATCATGCATCAACTTTGTAATTATTTTTGGCTGCTTAAACGAGTGAATAAGATGTGAATTTACTATCTATAATGATTATATTCTGACAAATTAATTAACAAGCAACTGATTCAAATTAGGAAGATATGGGATTCTAACTTCACTTATTGCATTATTCAGATTATACACCTCTTGTTAAACCTAATTAAGTATCTCGGATTGCTAGTCGAGAGCACAAAGGTGAAACATGACTATCTTTCGATATACCATGCCCATATCACATAAAATCCATAAAAGAGATAGAATTTATATGAACACCAATATTACCTAACTCACTATTTCTATGTGACTTACAAGTAATATCGATTTAAGTGCAAGCTCTATCGAATGACTACACATGGTAATACGATATATGTCTATCCGGATTACGAATCATAAAATCTATCACATGCAAATTTCATGAACACATGCTAACATGACCAACTCTGAATTTGTACTTCCTCATTCAATTCCATATAGATTAATAAGGTAGATGGTGATCAAGCATCTAAATAATTATTACAACCATGTTAGGCAATCCATACATAATCAATCAAGTGCAACAAAGAGGCATAACAAAGCTGAACTAAGCAATAAGCTCTATTAGAATCCCATAATGGTGATTAGTTCATCACTTAAGTAATAACCATTATGGGATTTTGTCCAAGCATTGAGATTATAAAATTGAAGCAAAAAGAATCAAGGGAATAAGAAGTTGCAAATCTGATTTTTCTCTGTCCAAAGTAAAAGTTCAAGCTGAGTTCAAAACCACAATCAACCTAAACCAAAACCCTAATAATCAAAATCTACTAAGAACCAAGAGAGAAGCCCAAAAGAGTAGAATAATAGCTAAGAACTCTCTGTAGCTCTCTAAAACCCTAGAATAAAAATAAAAATGATTAAAAGATTGTCTCGTAACTTGCAAATACACCTTTTAAAGGAAAAATATGCTACATTAGTTTTTTTTAAAATAAAGTCATCTCTAGTGAAAAGTTGACTAGCATGGCCGCGCCACTCCGTAAGTCATTTGGGGCGTGGGCGCACTGACATGTAGTCCGTTCCTAGTGTGGCGTGGGCGCGCTGAATTTATTCTTTATGCTGGCGCGGCCGCGCGACTGGTTTTTTCTGCATGCTGCTGCGATTCTTCTGCTGGTGTATGCTTCAAGTCTATTTGTTTGCTGGAACTAGTCCTTGCACCTTTTCACTTGATATTTCATATCCCATGCCATGCTCCTTCTTCAATCCACCATAGCCTTTCCAACTTTCCATCATGCCATATCCATGCCCTTCAATGCCATTTGCTTTGCCATTTGAGTTTCCTTCATGCAACCTATAAAACAAAGATAAAAAACATCAAAAGTAACCAAAACACTTGAGATTAAGTTATAATTCTAGCAAGTTGATAGCCAATAAGTAGGTATATAACCTACTTATTAAATACCCCCAAACTTGAACTATTTCTTGCCCTCAAGCAACAAACACAAATGCAAACTACATGCTATGCAAACTACACTACTATGAAGATGAATCCCAAAATTTCAGTCATGTTATGAATTCCAATAAGATGTGCCTCAGAGAAATAACAAGATCTATGATCAAAGCATCAACCCAAGCTAAAGTCATAAGGATATATAATCCAACAATCACAACCTGTTGACAATGATGTAGTGTGTGTGTGTTATATCCACAAATAAGCTTGATAAAGGTGAAAATTCCACATGTTATGCTTCTAAGGAAGAAAACAGAAGTTTTAAGTCAAGAAATTTGAGCATATATGAAATAACAACCAATCCAACACATCAATACAAATTAAGGGTTAACAAAGGGCTTATTATGCTTTTATTCACTCACGAGGGCGATATTCGCACGTTTCCGTGGTTACACCCGACTGTGCAATGCCAAGCCCTCTTACGCTTTTCAATGATACCCATTTAACGAGCTTTCGACCAACGACTCCCAAACCATAAGGCTTTAGGGTGCTGGGTGTAGAGACAATCCTATAGGGCGTACTTGCTCGAGTATCAAATGCCACAAGACTTAGCTAGCCAAGGTGTTTATTCTATTTTTTTCTTTTTCTCATTTTATTTTTATTTTTTCCTTTTTCTTTTCTTTTTCTTCTTTTTAGCATGCATACCCAATGTTTTTCCCCAAACTTGAATTTCTGTGTCATTATGGTTATTACTCATTTTCTGCATAATTCTATTATTAAAAATAAAATTTTCCCCTCAGAAAACAAACATATGCTAATCTAACCAACAAGCAGACAATAACAATGTCTTGCTATCATGTAACATCAAAGCAACAGGTAGAGACTACATCATGTATGAAATTATAACTAAGCTTAAGTTATCAATTGAGCTCAAAAATCTATAACATTTCAATATCATCATCGGTCAGATTGGAATTCAACAGAATTGAACATGGGATTATGCTATGCTATGCAACTAAACATATAACTAAATAAACAAAACAAAAGAAAACTGAAAAAAAAAAATCATGCAAAATTAACTAACAAACTACTAAAATACAAACTACTATACAACCTAAACATACAATTAATACTATGTGCAACTAACTACTAACTACAATCCAATACCCCCAAACTTAAGATATACATTGTCCTCAATGGAGATAAAGGGCAAGAAACTCCCCTAAGTATCGTCATGGCCACCCGATGTGGCTCGGGTGGTGAATCTGGCGGCGGATAAGGATGGCAGAATCAAACACTGATCGCTCTACAAGCGTCACCTGCTGTGCAAAGGCCTTACTCAGGGCATGAGATAGTCCATTTGATAGTAGTGTGCATACAAGCCAATCATGTATGATGACAAAGCACATACTTTGTAAACAATCTTATTTATTTATTAATAAAATATTCATTTAAGGCATATAATTATCTACATGGTGCTATTTTTATAATATGTAAATAACCCATAGTTTTAAGCAATGCTTTTAGAATCATGATGAGATCATGATAATGAGATCTAAATTCTTAGAAAGCTTAAAAACTAAAATAGTTCCCAATTGTGGGATTACTAAAATGGGGATTAGTAAATCCAGATAGATTGGTACATATGTTGCTTGCTCATTGGATGAGGATGACTGATCTCATGGTCATTTGTGTGGAGACACTAAAGCAAGTATGTAGGTGCTTATTGGAGAATAAGTTCACTGAACGTGACTCGCTATGGATTACCTAATGGAGTTTTTCTCGCCTGTCAATAGGAATTCCTAATGTGATAGTAGTACATGTGATCCTTGGACTTTAGATCATCATAGTATCTTGTATGTAACAAATTATACTTTGACTAATTTCTTAAGGCCTTTTAAGGCATATATAGGGTATGCTTGGGTGTAATGAGTTACATATGGAGATAATGAATGATCAATAAAGAATCTACCACCTCTAGTAAAAGAGGAGATATGTCCTATGTGATTCGTTAAATGACAACCCAGGAATCCTTGGCCAAGGTAGAATGAAATTAGAAAGAGGTTTCTAATTTGCATTATTTGGAGTTGTGCATTTTCTAATCGAAATACATATGATTAAATAAATTAAGACTTGACAGTAAATCCATGTCTTATATTTAATTGGGACATTGTATGGTGGAAGGATTGAATTGTACGGTAACTATTAACTCACAGGTTCTTTTATGATTAATGTTGAAATCTATATTATCTGGAAAGTCGTTGATCGCTAGGGAGGCTTATCCCTATTGTAGAATAAATGTTATTTATTTAAATAGATTATTAGTTTAATTTGTTTATTTAAATAAGATTAGAATTGTTCTAATTGATTTATTCACAACCGGTTTAATATGGAGAACCTAAAGGGTCACACCATAAAAGGAAGAAGAATTATTTAAGAAGAAAATGGCATGATAGTAATAATGCATTAAGTATAATTAATTTAATCTATGATGATAGAATAAATTAAATAGCTTAATGTTTATTATTTAATATTTTAGAAATATTAAATATAAATTAATAAGAGGAGTCTTATTAATATTATTATTTGAATTCTAAAGGAGTTTAGGAATTAATATAATATCAGTACTCTCTCTCAATCCTAATAAAGATTAGGATATAAATTAATTAAAAGTATTTAATTAATTAATTAAATAAAACCATATTCTAATTGGATTAGGAGGGTTAACCTAATATCTATATAAGAGAGTCTTATATCAGAAATAAGGTACGTGAATTTTTCAAGAGTTGGGAGTACACATATTCTATAGAGATAGAAACAAGGGTTAAGCCAATAACCCATCTTACTGAGTTCTTCATCTTCCTTGGTGGATCACCGTTAGAGGCCAAACATTTGGGTGGCTGGCATTGATCAAGGGAAGGAGCCACTACAGAGGAATCAAAGGAATCAAAGGAGTAGAACTTGTACCTGAGGAAGCTTGTATCTTCAAAGATATAATTCTGTTTTTCTCCTTCTTCATTCACTGATAATTGATGCACAAGAATGATCATGGTAATGGGTTTGTATAAATTTTTGAAAACCTAGTTTTTTACGCTTTCGCCCTATTTATGTGATTTGATTGCATGATTGCGTTACATACAAACCCAACACCATTGGCATAGGCCATGAAGTTGCTATGTAGAGCATCCATCCTCGCCTGCAGTCTCCTCATCTGGCAATCTTGACTCGCTGTACTGGCTGGAGGAGGGCCGGCTACTTATGTTGGCTGTGGTGGTGGCACTAGTGGAGGAGTGGGTAGTATAAATCCTTTACCTCTCGGATGTGCCATGCCACAATTCCACTCCGCAAATTTCTTGGTCGTGGCATGATTGATGTCCTGGCTCGGCATCTGCACCTGCTCGTCGTCCCACTCAACTCCCGCCTAGACACACAGATGCGTCACGACTGAAGCGTGCAGAATCCCATCTGTGGTACTGCCTCGTATGAAGCGCAGCATGGACTGATATAGCAGATATCCAATATCGATGTACTTGTCCGTGATGATCCCCCACACAATAATGGCTCTCAGCCGTAATATCATGCTGGTGAGTAGAAGGCATCAGATTGGCGCATATGAAAAGATTCCACACCTTTGTATATCGGTTTAGTGCTTCGCTGGGGAAATTAGTCTTTGTATCAGTGCCCGACTTAAGATTCCATTAAGTGCCTGGAACGCATAAGTCAGCAATTACCATATCTAGGTCTATCTCAAAACGCTCAGCCTCAACCTAATTTACTTGGCCAGCCAGGAGAGAAGGCATATGGTACACTTCACCGATCGCTGGCGGAAGATAGTTAACTTGAACGCCCCGGACGAAAGAGATGCCACTCTGTGTCTCCCTGGAATTTGCATAAAATTCTCCAATTATAGCCATCGGAGCAGGCACAGGTGTTGCCACAACCCCAAACCAAGACCTCGCTCTGATCATGTCTAGCATTTGGCCATCTTCCTTGGCCGGCTTCAGCCCCCGTTCCTTCACAAATGTCTTTACCGTAATCCTGTAATAGTGAGTTTGCGCAGAGAGATTGATAAACTTGGTCAAGTCCAAGATATCCTCATCCTGGCTACTGTGAGCAGATGATTCAGGAGTGCATGAGCGAACTCTTTTTGGACATATGATCTTCTGCAGAAACTTGCATTGGCAAACCCTAACTGATGAATGTTAAAGAACAACCCCCAAACTTGTGCCTCGGAATCCTCTGTGCAAACCCTAATTCTGCTACAAATAATTATAGCCTCTAAAACTCTATAAATCCAAACCCTAACTCTGTAGAAATTTGGAATGCACTGATGGTATGGTCATGAGAGAGAAGGATGGGAATGACTGTAGATGATGAGGAGAACGTGGGTATGGTGGAGTTTGAATGAGAGTAGTTTAGGTTTTTGAGAGAGAGAGAGGGAGTGCAAATAGAAGGAGAAGGAGGGTTTGTATATTATTATGTGCTAATGTAAGGAATTCGGCCAAGGAGATATAAGAGATGAGGGGTCAGGTCCGGTTTTAAAATTTTAAAATCGGTAATTTTCTGGAGAATGGAGTGGGTGCGCCGCATTTGTCCTTGAGGAAGGTGCGGCCGCGCATGCCATGTTCGCTCTCTAGATGCTCTGGATATTGGCGTGGGCATACCGGGTTTTGCCTTGAGGATGGCGGGACCGCGCTGCCCTGGTCCCATATTGACTTTCTGCAGTGATAAGTAGGTTTTTAACCTACTTAATAGGTTTTTCTTAGCTTGGTATATTGCATTTACTTGAGTATGCAATGTATTATTTATGTGTTTTGTGTGAATGTACAGGAATGGAGATGATTATGCAGAAGAGGAGAAAAGAACCAATATTGGGCTTAATCATAGACTAGCGTAGGGCGCGCTGCAATTACAAAGGAACCGGAGCGGGCTGCGCCGCTTAGATTGCTTAAGTCCCTGCGGGACAAGCGCAGGGAGCACCGGACGGACGGGCTGACCAATTTTTAAGTGATTTAATTACAAAGTTGTGTAGGAATAGGATTATAGTCTTGCCTTATTAGACTAGGGTTTTGTCAGCATATATATATCAGTTGTTTTGTTGAGTTTAGATTATCTTGGCTCATATAATTTCAATCTTATATCTTAGAGGCTATTCATCAAGGCATGTCAGGCTAATTCACTTATTCAATTCTGAAGGGATGTTGAACCTGATTAACAATTTATGGTTTGATTAAGTTTATAATATTTATTCTTTCATATTGAGATTTATTCTTATTATCTACAAGAACTTTCATATATGTTATCTAATTGATTGATTTGAATTCTGCAGGATTAAATTAATAAATTGATTTCATCTGCTAGATTAAGGCAAATTTTAAGCAAACGAAGTGTGTCTAATCTAAGTAGCGATTAATAGTATTTTATTGTGGACAAGCTTTGAAATATTGTTAAGATATCCAGAAGACAACTTAAATAATTCTTGATTGTGTAATTATTGCTTGGAATAATCTAATTCTCATGCTTACTGCTTCTATCATATTAAATCTAGGCTGATAGTTCTAGGTTGTATGTTAGTTAGAATCTCTTGTTGGCGATCGTCGAATTAGATCTACACTTAAGGAGAATTTTGGGTAATTTGCTATTGTGATTATCTAGGGTTATTAATCCCACTGGAAGATAAATAGTATATTAACTTGATTAATTCATAATTGTGAAAAGGGGATACTAAACTAAAGAATTGAAATCTTTTACTTATTGATATTTTCTTCTTAATTCACTTTTGTTAATTAAATTGTTTTCAACAAAAAAACCCTCAATTCATTGGATAATTAAAATACAATTCACTCTTTGTGGGATCGATCCTTGCTTATTGCTATACTGATTTCTAAATTAGTAGAACCTGAGTAAGGTAAATTTTGTAGTGCTAGACGACAGCTACCATAAAGCAATGAAGAACTAGGCAGCAAACTAACTTGTGACTCTTTTCCTGCAATACATGTATTCAAAAATGAGATATAACAGAATTCCAAACCCAAAAAAAATGAGCTATGTATCAATGCACACCAACGCTATGTTTGAAATCTGTCTATACTATATGCACATGTACTCATCTCAAAAATTTTAGAATTTTCATAATTTTCAGAATTAAACAAGGGGGAGGGAAATAAGATAGATATGTAACAAGAATTAAATGAGAGGGAGAAGAGAGATTGTAAGAACCCGAATTTTCAGAAATTATTAAATAAGGATTTAATAAATAAAATTCTTAAACCGTGAGATGGGTTCGAATAAAAAGATATATATGTGATATGAGGTGTGTGGTATTATATATACATAGGATAATATGGACTATGTAATATGTGTTTTTGTGATTAATGAATATATTATTAATATATATTTGTTATTTATTTTAGAGACGATTCAATTGAGGTAAAGGAAGTGGATAAATTCCTATCGATATTAAATAATTTGTATAATTATTTTATCATAGTAAGTTGGTGACATTAAATATCCTTAATGTATAATCACCATATTCTTGTGTATGTGTACTAATAACTCGTATGTTTATAATATAGGTTATTAATAGCACTTAAGCTATCCGTGAATAGGTTTGGATAGTGAAGCATGAGTTAGTTAAGGAATTAACTAATAAGAATAAATATTGGTTAATTTAAGTTGAGAGTTATATTATGGAATAATATAATGTGAATATTGAACCTTAATTAACTAAGGTAATATGGTACAAGGTTTAATTTATTTAAGTAAGGAGTGAATTAATATATATGTTGAATATATGATTATAATTAGTACCTTCTATATATTACTTAGAATGGTAATATGTGTGAAAGTCTAATGTACAAATAACGTTAATAGATATATATACGTTATTAAAGAGAAATGGAAATCATTATATCTTTAAATAAATATTTGAAAAAATTGTTTTGGGAACAATTTATAGAAAAGAAAGAGAAATAATTATTATAAAGGATATTAAAATAAATTCTAATATTGAATTATTTTAATAAAGGAGTAAATATTATTTTTGAATAATAATATTACCCTATATGTTTTTGGTATGATGTAATAAGTGTGATTAATTAATATGGTAAATACATTAAAACATATTTGCTATATATAAATAAATTGATGGAAATAAATTATTATAATAGAAAATAAACTTATTACCTATTTTCTATATATAATGTATGTACATGTGCCATACATGTAATTATTTTAGTAGATATTATATTAAGAATAATATCTTGAGACAATAAGTAAATTATTTTCTAACAATGAATATCTTTATTTGGAGAAAACATAATATTTTATGTTATGGCAAAATACATAATTCCTAATGTATTTTCAAGAAAGTTTATTAATGAAAGAAAACTAATTTATTTCAATATATTAAATAACTTAAGTTATTATTTTATCGTAGATTTTATAATAATTAATAGAGTAAATATTAATTATTCTAGTATAAAGGTTATACATATAATTGTTCAAGGTAGCTAAATAATTTAGCATTAAAGTGCATGTGTCACACAAACTTTATATTAAAAGAATATTAAAGTGTGATGGGAGTGATAATAAGCTTAAGGTAAGCTTGTGAGATATGCCTAGTGTGGCAAAGTGGTGGAATAAACATTCATTAAATAAATTAATGAATGAATAATTAATGGAATTAATTATTATTATTATGTGAATAAATTCCTATGTGCAATGATGTGTAATTATAAGTTATATAGTAGCTACATCTATATAATATGGAATGAAGTGTGACACTTCAAGAAAATTATATAATATAGGAAACTATATGATTAAGTGTAATAATAAAGTTACAATAATGGGGTGTGACACTACTCAATTAAAATATATTCGGTATTGTCAAATGTACATGAATTATATAATTATATGATTGGGTGTATGTGTGACCCTATCATATCATATGGTAATAACATTAAGTTATTAGATATAAGCTTGCAAGTTAGTCCATGTGAGAGCAATAATGGTCAATTAAGTGGTTAGGGTACATGAATAGTGGTAGTTGGTGGGAGTTAGCCACCAACTTCCCTTTTGCCCTTTGGATAATAACCATAGGAGAATAATAGCTTGATAATGAATAGATGCAATACATTGGTGTGTGGAGTTTGTTAATTCAATTATTACATTGTTGCTAAGAAAGCATATAATAAGAAATGTAATTACACCATGAGCATGTTATAAGGTGTAATGATGAGGAAGGACCATGAATAGTAGTAGTTGGTGGAGTTAGCCACCAACTCCTCTTTGACCATTGGGTATTACCCATAGGAGGGTAATAGATTGATTATAATAGAGAACATGTAAATTAGTAATGTAATAGTATTACATTATAAATATATTATAAAATGTGACATTAAGTATAATATTATTTTAGGAGATTATATTATTATAAGCTTGTGGACTATTAAGTACTAAGTTCACATAATTATGCCTTGTGTGGCATAAATAATGAAGTTAAATCAAGGGGATTTAATTGGAAGTATTAGAAGAGAATGAATGGTTGATATTAATTATCATTATAATATTTGAGTATATTTATGATAATAATTTTATGCAAAGTGGTGGGATGATAGTACCCAACCATATTATATTTAGTCCAATTAGAATATTAACTTAACCTATGTACATGAGGTACATGATTATATATAGTAGTGTATATTCAAAATATGAGTATACCTAATTAGGTGTGAGTGTACATATTTGTAGGTTTGTATATATGTACCTATAACCTAAGTCATATGGGATGAAATGTATACATAAATTATATAACCTAAGTGTATATATTATATATAGAGGTGTGTAACCAAGTGTGGAATTACATTTGCTAATTGCTATTGATGAGTTAGATTATTTATCTCACAATGAGTGCCCAACTTCTCCTTCACGTGAATGGCCTAAGGCTAGCCTATCTCCTTCATCTCTCAACTTCCTAGCTAGCAATGAGTGTGATGATTATGGGGGGAGTGGGCTTCATGATGGGATTTACTAACTATCTATTGCCCAACAATTCTTCTCTTCTTCCATTAGTTTAATTCATGATGCAAAGCTTTGGCATGGTTAACCAATTCTCTATAAATTGGAAGCTCCCCCACACAAACTCAAGTTGCTAAACTCTTGATAAGTTTTATATAGTGAGTGTGTTGATGAGTATTGAGGGAGAGAATTCTGAAATTCATGGGAAGCTCTACCCAAGTTGAAGCTCAAGGGGTATAATCTCTAAACTACTTTGGAATTCAATTCATAGCAATAGCATGAAATAGTAGTAATTGGTCATGTGAAAAGATGCTAGCACGTTAGTTAAGTTGTATACATGTTGTAAATACTATGTAGTTGATTTCTAGCATGTTTAAATTCGAATTATTGAAGAAATTTTTGAGTTGGGCTAAGAGACTGCCGAAGCAGAAAAGCTTCTGGTTTGGAAACGGGGACGCGCGGCCGCGCGTCTCCCTAGTACAAATGGGGCGCGGCCGCGCCCTCTGCAGAAACTCTTGGTGATTTTGTGTTTTCTGGTTGGTTAAGCATACTAGTTAGACTCTAATAATTTCATAAAGGGGTCTGACATGTGTACTAAGGTTGTCATGCACATAGTGAGTTGTATTAGTTGGTTTAACATAATTTCCTAAAAGAAAACGTAAAGTTTTGAAAATGAAACTTGACGAATTTTGTGTTCTTTGAGTCGGACTTTTGAGACATGTGTAAGTGTCTTGGTTATGTGTATCAATGGGTATGAAGGTAGTTGTTAATCAGTTACCTTGGCTAATAGTAAACAATTATACCTTGTTGTAGTAGAGTTTTTAATGAAAACTTAAGGTTTTATAAACAAATTATGGCGTATATAAGTCATGTTTATATTCTGACTTTTTAAGCATGATTATATGGTTTAGATATGCATGATATGTGAGTCGAAGGTATTGAGCATACACTAGAACACATTGTTTAAATTAAAAAAGATTTCAAAAGACAAACTTAGAGTTTTTGGACATATATATAGGATGTCCACGTTCTAATCATTTGAGCATGTAAAAGTGGCTTATGTATGTGTTCTAATACGTGAGAGTCATGACTACGAGGTACTTTGCATATACTTAGTTACCTTTGTTGACTTAAAGCGATTTTTATGAAAAGTTTAGAATGTGTAAGATGATAGCATCAAACACGGAGTGAGTTATATTATGATCATACGAGCATGTATATTAGGATTCATTATGCCTATAGACATGTTGACATAAGCATCATGTGATGAAACATGGATTTCACCTATACACGCATATTCGAGAAAATGAATTTCAAAAGCATAGACTATGTGATTAAGTATACATGTGTAGTATAAGCACGAGCATGCCTACTTAATGTGTGTGTATAATATATATCAGAATGCATGATATGTTAGGACCAAACTAAGTTTATAAAATCTAAGTTCTGGTTCTGGCAGGGAGTCGCGCGGCCGCGCCACTCCCAAGCTAAATTACCGCGCGACCGCGCCGTGTTGCAGAGCTGCCAAGAACAGTTTGTTAACTGTCTGGTCCTAAGTTATTTTCCTTAAGGACCCTAAGGACCGAAATAGAATGGTTTCTATAGAATAAGTATGAAGGTATGATGTTGTAACATCGTGGTTATCCTAAGATAGAGTGAAACGAAACCAAGATTAGAAAACGATATACGAATTGTTATTCTATTAAGAGCATATGAAATGTATGACTGATGGATGTAAATCCATGATTATATAACTGTGTAGGAATACACGAAGTGCAGATAGCTTTAAGCAGTTAAGTCGTAGTTGTTAAACTACGAATCAGGCAAGTCTTTCAGTTCCTATTTGATATATGAATTCAATAACTGTTAGTTGAAATATATTATGCTATGATAATGTGAACTTATATATGAATTGTATATGAGATATAAATGAGATCGAAAGTTGATCTTTGATGATATACTTGTTATGTGAAAAGTAACATGCGTAGTAAATATAAATTGTTTATAAATGCATGAACTGAGTATAATGTTGTATGCTATGTGATGCATGAAAACTGTTAGAATTGTTGAGCTGTCGAGCTCACTCTTGCAAATAACCACTTTTGCAGGTTAAGGACTTACGATAAAGACTTCGTGCTTCTTAATTGATAAAGATAGATAGTATCGAATTGAAGAAGTACTATTTAGATTATTGCTTGAATCCTGTTTAGATTCTAGAAGTATTACTTGATAGTTGTTTACACTGTTTAATATAGGTTGTGTTGTAAAGATGTATTAGTTAATACATAGAGGATATCAAGTCGAGTTGTAAACGTTATACGATAACTCAAATATAATGAATCATATTTTATAATTGATTCAAGGGTTGTAATTGATTCAAGTTATGAAATCAATAAAAGATTTTATTCAAGGAGGATTGAAAAAGTTTAAATTATTCCGCATTTTAGTAACATCGAACATGATGTAAAGATGAGATCTTGGATATAAATAGAATTTATATTCTAAATTGTAATAAGTAAAGATGTATTCTTTTAGTAATGAATAAAAGATATAATAGTTTGGCGTTAGTAGTATCATGACTGCACTAAATCCGAGGTTTCGAAGGAACGTGGATTTGGGGGCGTCACAGAGATGATGGGTTGCCTCCCATCGAGCGCTTGTTTATAGTCCATTAGCTCGACTCTCTCTGATAAGCTTATGTAGTGGAAAGGATCAAGGAGACTTTCTGTTGATCGACTTCGCCCCCAAAGTAGTGCTTCAACCTCTGCCCATTAAATTTAAACGGTTTGTCAGGCTATTGGTCAAAAATCTCAACTGCACCATGTGGATATACGATTTTCACCATGAAAGGTCCCAACCATCTCGACTTTAGTTTGCCAGGGAAAAGTCTAAGGCGTGAGTTGTACAACAACACAGTTTGACTCAGCTTAAACTTCCTCTCCATGATTTCCCGGTCGTGCAACTTTTTTACTTTTTTCGTGTACAGCTTTGAGTTTTCATAAGCCTGCAGTCTGAATTCATCAAGCTCATTTAATTGGAGAAGGCGCCTCTCCCCTGCAACCTTCAGGACAAAGTTCAGCTTTTTTATAGCCCAGTAGGCCTTGTGCTCAAGTTCCATGGGAAGATGACATGCTTTCCCATATACCAGCTGATACGGCGACATCCCCAGCTGTTGGGTTTGTACGTAACGCAATCATGAAATCAAATCACATAAATAGGGCGGAAGCGCGAAACATAGGTTTTCAAAAATTTATACAAACCTATAACCATGATCATGCTTTGTGTTAGTTATCAATAACAGAAAAGAGAGAACATGGAATTATACCTTTGAAGATCCAAGCTTCCTCAGGTACGAGTTCTACTCCTTTGATTCCTTTGATTCCTCTGTAGTGGCTCCTTCCCTTGATCAATGTCAACCACCCAAATGTTTGGCCTCTAACGGTGATCCACCAAGGAAGATGAAGAACTCAGGAAGATGGGTTATTGGCTTAACCCTTGTTTCTATCTCTATAGAATATGTGTACTCCCAACCTTTAGAAAAATTCACGTACCTTATTTCTGATATAAGACTCTCTTATATAAATATTAGGTTAACCCTCCTAATCTAATTAGAATAGGTTTTTATTTAATTAATTAATTAAACACTTTTAATTAATTTGTATCCTAATCTTATTAGGATTGAGAGAGAGTACTGATATTATATTAATTCCTAAACTCCTTTAGAATTAAAATAATAATAATAATATTAATATTAATATTAATAAGACTCCTCTTATTAATTTATATTTAATATTTCTAAAATATTAAATAATAAATATTAAGTTATTTAATTTATTCTATCACCATAGATTAAATTAATTACACTTAATGCATTATTACTATCACGCCATTTTCTTCTTAAATAATTCTTCTTCCTTTAATGGTGTGACCCTTTAGGTTCTCCATATTAAACCGGTTGTGAATAAATCAATTAGAACAATTCTAATCTTATTTAAATAAATAAATTCAACTAATAATCTATTTAAATAAATAACATTTATTCTACAATAGGGATAAGCCTCCCTAGCGATCAACGACTTTTCAGATAATATAGATTTCAACATTAATCATAAAAGAACCTGTGAGTTAATAGTTACTGTACAATTCAATCCTTCCACCATACAATGTCCCAATTAAATATAAGACATGAATTTACTGTCAAGTCTTAATTTATTTAATCATATATATTTCGATTAGAAAATGCACAACTCCAAATAATACAAATTAGAAACTTCTTTCTAATTTCATTCTACCTTGACCAAGGATTCTTGGGTTGTCATTTAACGAATCACATAGGACATATCTCCTCATTTACTAGAGGTGGTATATTCTTTATTGATTATACATTATCTCCATATGCAACTCATTATACCCAAGCATACCCTATATATGCCTTAAAGGCCTTAAGGAATAAGTCAAAGTATAATTTGTTACATACAAGATACTATGATGATCTCAAGTCCAAGGATCACTTGTACTACTATCACATTAGGAATTCCTATTGACAGGCGAGTAAAACTCCATTAGGTATTCCATAGCGAGTCACGTTCAGTGAACTTATTCTCCAATAATCACCTACATACTTGCTTTAGTGTCTCCACACAAATGACCATGAGATTAGTCATCCTCATCCAATGAGCAAGCAACATATGTACCAATCTATTCGGATTTACTAATCCCCATTTTTGTAATCCCACAATTGGGAACTATTTTAGTTTTTAAGCTTTCTAAGAATTTAGATCTCATTAGCATGATCTCATCATGATTCTAAAAGCATTGCTTAAAACTATGGGTTATTTACATATTATAAAAACAGCACCATGTAGATAATTAAATGCCTTAAATTAATATTTTATTAATAAATAAATAAGATTATTTGCAAAGTATGTGCTTTATCATCATACATGATTGGCTTGTATGCACACTACTATCAATCTCCCACTTGCACTAAAGTCAATCGCCATGGTATCTCATACCCATCTTCTCTAAGTGACTATCCAACTGCTGTTGTGTTAGAGCTTTAGTAAATGGATCTGCAATGTTGTCTTGAGAATCCACACGCTCCAAGGTGACGTCTCCTCTTTTAATGTTCTCCCTGATCAAGTGAAATCGCCGCAACACGTGTTTGGATTTCTGATGGGACCTGGGTTCCTTTGCCTGTGCAACCGCTCCGGTGTTGTAACAGTATATGGGAACTACTTCTCCAATGCTAGTAACCACACCAAGTTCAGTTATGAACTTCTTCATCCAAACAACTTCCTTTGCAGCTTCACTTGCAGCTATATACTCTGCCTCTGTCACTGAATCAGCAACTGTTTGCTGCTTGGAACTCTTCCAACTCACTGCGCCTCCGTTCAAGGTAAACACATACCCTGAAACAGATTTACTGCCATCTTGGTCTGTTTGAAAACTTGAGTCCGTGAATCCCTCGAGTTTTAATTCAGACCCACCGTAGACAAGAAAAATATCTTTAGTCCTTCTCAAGTACTTTAGGATATTCTCCACTGCCTTCCAGTGCTCTTCTCCTGGATTCGACTGGTATCTGCTTATTACACTAAGTGCGTGAGCAACATCCGGACTAGTACATATCATACCGTACATGATAGATCCTATTGTAGAAGCATAAACGATCTTACTAATACGGTCTCTCTCCTCAGGTGTCTTTGGGGCCTGTTTCTTGGAGAGATGTATTCCATGGCTCATCGGCATGAGACCGCTTTTGGAATCTTTAATGCTAAACCTCTTTAGTATCGTATCAATGTACGTTCCTTGGGATAAGCCGAGCATCCTTTTAGATTTATCTCTATAAATCTTTATCCCCAAAATATAGGATGTTTCACCTAAGTCCTTCATGGAGAAGTTTTTAGATAACCAGATTTTAATTGATAAGAACATAGGAATGTCATTCCCTATCAGCAATTTATCATCAACATATAATACAAGGAATGATACTACGCTCCCACTAACCTTCTTGTATACACATGGTTCATCCTCGTTTTTGATAAAATCAAACTCTTTGATTGTCTCATTAAAACGAATGTTCCATCTACGAGAATCTTACTTCAACCCATAAATGGATCGTTGTAGCTTATAGACTTGATTTGTTCCAACTTTTGAAATAAATCCCTCTGGCTGTGTCATATACACATCCTCCTCTAGTTTCCCATTGAGGAAGGCCGTTTTCACGTCCATCTGCCAGATCTCATAGTCGTTATAAGCTGCAATCGCAAGCAAAATCCGAATGGACTTGAGCATGGCTACTAGTGAGAAGGTTTCATCATAGTCAACTCCTTGTCTTTGTTTGAAACCTTTTGCAACCAGTCGGGCCTTATAGGTCTCTACCTTCCCGTCTGCTCCAGTCTTTGCTTAATACCTTCAGGTGGTGAAACCAAAGTCCATACTTTGTTATCATACATGGAGTCCATTTCAAATTTCATGGCTTCAAGCCATTTCCCTGAGTCTTTATTACTCATAATCTGTTCGTAATTCAATGGATCATCATCATTCATGATGTGTACCTCATCGTCATCCCTTATAACGAATCCATACCTCTCAGGTATCTTCGGTACTCTTCCAGATTTACGAATAGGGTGTGGTACAGTAGGTTCTTCTACTTGGTTAGGTACCTAACTTTGATCCATGGTAATTTGTGATTCTTGAACTTCTTCAAGATGTATCTTACTCCCACTGACCCCTTCATGGATAAACTCTTTCTCCAAGAAGGTAGCATGTTTCGCAACAAACACCTTTTGATCAGTAGGATGATAGAAATGATACCCTACGGTTTCTTTAGGGTATCCCACAAATCTACACTTATCGGATTTAGTCTATAGCTTATCATTTTCAAACTTTTTGACATAAGCTGGACAACCCCAAGTCTTAACATGCTTAAGAGTTGGTTTCTTCCCTTTTCACATCTCATATGGAGTCTTTGGGGCGAATTTGGTAGGTACCTTGTTAAGTAGGTATGCAGCCGTTTCTAGGGCATAACCCCAGAAGAAAATTGGAAGGTCGGTAAAACTCATCATGGATCGAACCATGTCCAACAATGTTCAATTTCTCCTTTCAGATACTCCATTTAACTGTGGTGTACCTGGAGGAGTCCATTGTGAGATTATACCATTTTCTTTGAGACAATTGAGAAACTCACCGCTTAAGTATTCTCCACCTCGATCTGATCGAAGTATCTTAATACTCTTGCCCGCTTGTTTCTCTACTTCACTTCTGAACTCTTTGAACTTTTCAAATGATTCTGATTTGTTTTTCATTAAATACACATATCCAAATCTTGAGTGATCATCAGTGAAAGTAATAAAATAAGAATACCCACCCCGTGCACTTGTAGTCATAGGTCCACAAAAGTATGTGTGAATCAATGCCACCAACTCTGTAACTCTTTCTCCTTTTCCACTAAAAGGAGATTTAGTCATTTTACCCATGAGACAAGATTCACAAGCTGGATATGATTTATAATCGGATAGCTCTAAGAGCCCATCTTTATGTAACTTGGATAATCTTGTTTCATTGATATGACCGAGTCTATAGTGCCACATGTAGGTATAATTAATATCATCTCTTTTTCTTTTCTTAGTTTGTTCAATTTGAAATATATTTTCTTGCAAGTCAAGTATATAAAGCCCATTTCGTAAATTTTCAATACCATATAAAACATCGTCTTTATAAATGGAACAACCATTGTTCTTTATAATAACGTCAAAACCTTCCATATCCAATACAGAAATTGAAATAATATTTTTAATAATATTCGGAACATAATAACAGTTATTAAGATAAATGGACTTTGCCCGAAGGCATTGCTAAACAATAGGTTCCTACAGCTAATGCAACAACTTTTGCTCCATTCTCCACTCGTAGGATCACCTCTTCATTGTTCAGCTTTCTACTTCTGACCAGTCCCTGCACAGTATTACAAATGTGAGAACCACAGCCGGTATCCAATACCCAAGTAGAATTATGACTTTCAGAAAAATTAATTTCAATCATAAACAAACCTTGATTGGAAGTCGAAGCTTCTCCAAGCTTCTTCTCTGCTAGAAACTTCTTGCAGTTCCTCTTCCAATGTCCCGGCTCGTTGCAATGAAAGCACATTCTTTTAGCTGGTTCAGGTTTCTTTTGTTCCTTTTCTTTCCCCTTTCCCTTAGCCTTCTTGGATTTCTTCTTTTTAGAAGACACCTTGGGCCTCTTTCTTTTATTGGAAAAATCCACCATCAAGACATGGTTCTGCTTGGATGAGAAGTGACCTTCTGCAGTTTTCAGCATGTTAAGTAGCTCAGGCAAGCTGACATCTAGCTTATTCATGTGAAAATTAACCACAAACTGCGAGAAGGTCTCAGAGAGTGACTGCAAGACCAAGTCTTGACTCAACTCCCCATCCATGACGAACCCAAGTTGTCCAAGGCGTTTAATCAAATTGATTACCTTCAAAACATGAGTCTCGAAGGCAGTTCCCTCGGTCATCCGAGATCGGAAGAGCTCCTTAGATATCTCATATCTAGCAGTCCTACTCTGTTCACCATACAACTCCTTGAGGTGAAGCAGCATAGCAGGAGCATCCATATTTACGTGCTGACGCTGAAGCTCGTTATTCATGGATGCGAGCATGATGCATTGAGCCACAGATGCATTATCTTGCCACTTATTGAAAGTGGCAATCTCTTTCTCAGAGGCTGTTTCTGAAACAGATTCAGGGATAGTTGAATTTAGGATATAAGAAATCTTTTCAGCAGTGAGAACAATTCTCATATTTCTTAGCCAGTCCTCATAATTCGGGCCGGTAAGCCTATTTGCATCAGGTATGCTTCGTAGTGAGATTAGTTATTTTGACATTTTTAAAATTCTGCATCTGAAAAGATAACATTTTTAGCAAACATTCATTTTATTAACTTTGCATACCAAAATAAATTTAGGTCTTTATTTTAAATTGGTATCTCCCACTATTTTCATCAAACTATATTACCCTCACTTATATAATTCGGCAATATCTAATTGAATATTTGTTAGTGAGATTAAGGATCCTATTTCAAATGTATATAACCTTGTGGATAGCACAACAATCGATATACAAATAAATAGGTAGACAACTCTTGTCAATTACATCACCATGTAACTCCTTTTATTTTGCCTCTTAAATCATAATGGTCATGTGTGTGCACATCCGAACTAAAATGATTTAAGTTAAGTCCAGCCTATCACTTCTATAAATTCAAAAAAGAAAAATGTTCGTCCTTGTGGATAGCACAACAAGACTAGATCGTTCAATTTTCTTGATAAGCATCAAATGTGATTACTTAACATCTTAAATACTCAATACTCGCCTTGTGGATAGCACAACAAACTCATATTAAATATTTAATACTCTATTAATTAATCATGCTAGAAGGCGACATTCGATATTCCAAATATCATTTAAACGCTTCAAACTTAATATTATTTCTTTGAGGGGTTTGTTATTATTTGTCTCATCTTGTTTAGCGCGCATGCACATATATATATAAAATACGCGTCATTTTATTAAACATGTGAAGCATGTTTGCATAAAATATAATATATATAATATTTAGCATGCAATATAGAATACTATATTCTAGCCGGATTGATTATGGACTTTTATTCTAGTTTGGTTTACTAGAGCCACCAAGTGAACCAAAAGGTCAAACCTAGGAGTGCAAGAATTTTAAATTTTAAATGTAACTATTACATTTAAACCCGAGCTCCATACAAACGGGTCTTCACGCGCTCCTTGCTCCTTGGTCTCCAGTTTCTTCAAGATAATTCTAACTATCTCTATTACATAAACTATTTACAATTAAATAGAAACCTTGATCAGCAGTCAAGGTAAAGTACATAGGAGGGAGATAGAATTTACACCGAGAAAAAAACCAGAGAAGACGAGGTACGCAGACCCCATTTTATAAAAGCCATTCATTCAAGCATTCATCCAAAATAAAATCCAATCACATTGGTCATAGTCCATAATCAACCCCATTTCTTATCATACACATCAACATATGCATCAATAAATATCCATTCATCTCATGAATAATAAAGTTATTCCATATATGGATCGATGTCATTTAATGGACAAAAGTTTTGCTAAATTTTTTATTATTGAAACAAAATAAACTATTTTATTTTAATCAAAATAAATTCAAATTAAGCTCCTTTAATTTTAGCAATCTGAAATCATATTTCAGATAAAATAAACATCTTTATTTTAAAACTTTATTAATTAAATAAACAGTTTACTTAATTAATAAAAATCAAATTTCAGGGTCTGTTCAGGAACCGGCGCAGCTGCGCCAGTAATGAACTGGACAGCTGCGCAGGAAGCTAGAAGCCCCAGTTTTTGCAGACCGACGCAGCTGCGCCAGTAATGAACTGGGCAGCTGCGCCGTTCTTCGCAGAAACTTGCAGAAAATGATTTTTTCCATAAAATTCGATCCAATTCTCACATCAATTCATACATGGAATCATAAAATTGATAATTAGCACAAAGTTAGGCTCTAATACCACTGTTGGGTTTGTACGTAACGCAATCATGCAATCAAATCACATAAATAGGGCGGAAGAGCGAAACATAGGTTTTCAAAAATTTATACAAACCCATAACCATGATCATGCTTTGTGTTAGTTATCAATAACAGAAAAGAGAGAACATGGAATTATACCTTTGAAGATCCAAGCTTCCTCAGGTACGAGTTCTACTCCTTTGATTCCTTTGATTCCTCTGTAGTGGCTCCTTCCCTTGATCAATGTCAGCTACCCAAATGTTTGGCCTCTAACGGTGATCCACCAAGGAAGATGAAAAACTCAGGAAGATGGGTTATTGTCTTAACCCTTGTTTCTATCTCTACAGAACATGTGTACTCCCAACCTTTGGAAAAATTCACGTACCTTATTTCTGATATAAGACTCTCTTACATAGATTTTAGGTTAACCCTCCTAATCCAATTAGAATAGGTTTTTATTTAATTAATTAATTAAACACTTTTAATTAATTTATATCCTAATCTTATTAGGATTGAGAGAGAGTACTGATATTATATTAATTCCTAAACTCCTTTAGAATTAAAATAATAATAATAATAATATTAATAAGACTCCTCTTATTAATTTATATTTAATATTTCTAAAATATTAAATAATAAACATTAAGCTATTTAATTTATTCTATCACCATAGATTAAATTAATTACACTTAATGCATTATTACTATCATGCCATTTTCTTCTTAAATAATTCTTCTTCCTTTTATGGTGTGACCCTTTAGGTTCTCCATATTAAACCGGTTGTGAATAAATCAATTAGAATAATTCTAATCTTATTAAAATAAATAAATTAAACTAATAATCTATTTAAATAAATAATATTTATTCTACAATATGGATAAGCCTCTTTAGCGATCAACGACTTTCCAAATAATATAGATTTCAACATTAATCATAAAAGAACATGTGAGTTAATAGTTACCGTACAATTCAATACTTTCACCATACAATGTCCCAATTAAATATAAGACATGTATTTACTGTCAAGTCTTAATTTATTTAATCATATGTATTTCGATTAGAAAATGCACAACTCCAAATAATGCAAATTAGAAACCTCTTTCTAATTTTATTCTGCCTTGGCCAAGGATTCATAGGTTGTCATTTAACGAATCACATAGGACATATCTCCTCGTTTACTAGAGGCGGTTGATTCTTTATTGATCATACATTATCTCCATATGTAACTCATTATACCAAAGCATACCCTATATATGCCTTAAAAGGCCTTAAGGAATAAATCAAAGTATAATTTGTTACATACAAGATACTATGATGATCTCAAGTCCAAGGATCACTTGTACTACTATCATATTAGGAATTCCTATTGACAGGCGAGTATAACTCCATTAGGTATTCCATAGCGAGTCATGTTCAGTGAACTTATTCTCCAATAAGCACCTACATACTTGCTTTAGTGTCTCCGCACAAATGACCATGAGATTAGTCATCCTCATCCAATGAGCAAGCAACATATGTACCAATCTATTCGGATTTATTAATCCCTATTTTAGTAATCCCACAATTGGGAACTATTTTAGTTTTTAAGCTTTCTAAGAATTTAGATCTCATTAGCATGATCTCATCATGATTCTAAAAGCATTGCTTAAAACTATGGGTTATTTACATATTATAAAAACAGCACCATATAGATAAATAAATGTCTTAAATTATTATTTTATTAATAAATAAATAAGATTGTTTACAAAGTATGTGTTTATCATCATACATGATTGGCTTGTATGCACACTACTCTCACCAGCGATGTCTTATACGCAGTCATGTATGCCCACACTGCATCATCGAGTTTTAGGGACCAATATTTCCTCGTAGGATTGATAATTTTCTCTAAGATCCTATTTACCTCACGATTGGACACCACAGATTAGCCGTTCGTTTGGGGATGGTAAGCCGTGGCGACACGGTGATTCACCCCATACTTAGCCAATAATGCCGTAAACTGTTTGTTGCAGAAGTGAGTGCCTTCATCGCTTATGATAGCCCGATGAGTCCCGAATCTTGTGAATATGCTCTTCTATAAAAATTGCAAGACTACCTTAGCATCATTCATTGGTAAGGCTGCTACTTCCACCCACTTGGACACATAGTCCACTGCCAGTAAGATATACAAATGTTTGCATGACAAAACACACGGCCCCATGAAGTCTATCCCCCAAACGTCAAATATCTCAACCTCTAGGATCTTATTCAAGGGCATCTCATTTCGTTTGGATATATTACCTACCCTCTGACACCGGTCACATTTTTACACATAGTTGTAAGCATCTTTGAAGAGTGTCGGCCAATAAAATCCTGCCTAAAGTAACTTGGCTGCTGCCCTCTCTCCCCCGTAGTGTCCCCCGTAGACTGATGCATGGCAATTCTGGAGTATGCTCTCCGTCTCACTGTCTAGGATGCATCGCCTGATCATTCTATCTTCGCACTGCTTAAACAGATAGGGCTCATCCCACATATACCATTTAACATCATGTAAAAACTTCTTCTTCTGGGGTCTTGTCAAATCAGGAGGGATACTGTTGCTCACTAAAAATTTCACAAAATTCGCAAACCATGGCATTTCGCCTTGCACCACAAACAGTTGTTTGTCCGGGAAGGACTCATTAATCATCACTCTATCGTTCGTGTCCTTTCCCGAATTCTCTAGTCTGGATAAGTGGTGAGCCACTTGGTTTTCAGTACCATTTCTGTCTTTAATTTCCAAATCAAACTCCTGCAGAAGAAGAATCTATCAAATTTGACGGGGCTTTGCATCTTTCTTAGAAATTAGATACCGGATTACAGCATGATCGGTGTATACGACTACTCTTGTGCCAATCAGGTATGAACAAAATTTATCGAATGCATACACGACTGCTAGAAGCTCCTTCTCTAGGGTAGTGTAATTCAGTTAAGCATCCGTCAGGGTCTTACTGGCATAATAGATGACATGAAAAACCTTGTCCCTACGTTGCCCCAAGACAACTCCCATAGCAAAATCACTTGCATCATACATCAGTTCAAATGGCAAAGACCAATCGGGAGCTGTGATAATGGGTGTCGTAGTCAATCTTTTCTTTAAATGCTTAAAAGCTGTTAAACATTCTTTGTCAAACTTAAACATGACATCTTTCTCAAGTAAACTGCATAACGGCTTTGTGATCTTTGAGAAGTCCTTTATGAATCGACGATAGAACCCCGCATGCCCAAGGAAACTACGGACCCCTTTCACTGAAGTTGGTGGCGGTAAGCTCTCAATAGTCTCCAACTTTGCTCTGTCCACCTCTAATCCTTTCCCTGAAACCTTATGCCCTAAGATAATTCCTTCATGTACTATGAAATGGCACTTTTCCCAATTCAGCACTAAATTGGTCTCAACACACCTCTTTAATACTATAACTAGATTCTCCAAGCATATGTCAAATAAGTCTCCAAAGACTGAAAAGTTGTCCATGAAGATTTCCACGTTCTGCTCAACCATATTGGAGAATATCGTCATCTTACATCTCTGAAATGTGGCCAGAGAGTTGCATAAACAGAAAGACATCCTCCTGAATGCAAAAGAACCATAGAGGCGCGTGAAGGTAGTCTTTTCCTAATCTTTTGGGGCTATAACTATCTGGTTATACCCCGAATAACCATTTAAGAGGCTGTAGTAGTCATGTCCCGCTAACCTATCCAACATCTGATCAATGAACGGGAGAGGGAAATGGTCCTTTCTTGTCGCCTTGTTCAATCTGCGATAATCCATACAAACCCTCCACCCTGTGACTGTTCTGGTAGGTATCAATTCATTATTTTCATTGGACACTACAGTCATGCCTCCCTTCTTTGGAACGCATTGCACCGGACTCACCCATGAGCTGTCTGATATTGGGTATATGATTCCGGCATCCAACCACTTCAGGATTTCTTTCTTAACGACCTCTTTCATTATGGGATTTAACCTCCTTTATTTCTCCAATGTAGGCTTACTATCATCCTCAAGAAGTATCTTATGCATGTAGAATGAGGGGTTGATCCCCTTTATGTCAGCTATGGTCCACCCAATAGCCGATTTAAATTCCCGTAGCACTCGCAGCTACTTTCCTGACAAGATGTTAGCGCAGACGCAATATAATAGGAAACTTTGATAATTCACCTAAAATGCATACCTTAGATGATTCGGAAGAGGTTTATGGTCAAGATTGGGAGGCATCTCAAGAGAAGGTTTAAGACACTCTGATGTCTCCCCAGTGTCCTAGGGGTTCAACCAAAATCTTGAATTTTCCCATCTGTGGCACTGTGTTCAGATTTTGTATGTATTCCACAAGATCTGTATCCTCCATGTCAGAGTTTCCTAGCAATGCACTCTCTAAAGGATCCATGCTCATCACTTGCTCAGCCTCTTCATTTAGTACCCTGTCGACAACATCAACTCGGAAGCACTCTTCTTCATCAGTGGGGAACTTCATAGCTTTGAAAACATTAAAAGTAACCTCTTGGTCCTGAACTCTCATAGTCAGTTCTCCCTTTTGTACGTCGATAAGAGTTCTCCCTATAGCTAAGAAAGGTCTCCCCAGTATGATCGGTATGTCCTTGCCCTCTTCATAGTCCAGAATAATGAAGTCGGCTAGGAAGATAAACTTGCCCACTTTCACCAAGACATCTTCTACAATACCCCTCGGATATGTGATAGACCTATCGGCAAGATGTAATGATATGTTTGTCGGCTTAGGAGCTGACAATCCCAACTGTGTAAACACCGATAGAGGCATAAGATTAATGCTCGCCCCCAAGTCACATAAGCATTTGTTGAACGACAATCTTCCGATGGAGCAAGGAATCGTGAAACTGCCTGGATCTTTGAGTTTCGGAGGTAGTTTCCGCTGCAACACTGCACTGCATTCTTCTGTTAAGGCAACTATTTCATAGTCTTACAGTTTCTTTTTCCTTGACAGAATGCCTTTCATGAACTTCGCATAGCTTGGCATTTGTTCCAAAGCTTCTGCTAAAGGTATGTTAATCTGTAGCTTCTTAAATACCTCTAAGAACTTAGCAAACTGTTTATCTATTTTCTGTTTCTGAAGTCTCTGAGGGTATGGTGCAGGAGGGTAAACAACTGGTGGTGTAGCATTAGATTTCTCAGCTGATACCTCCTTTTTTGACTCAACTGCATTCTTCCCATCATTTTCGTCATTCAAAACTGGCTCTAATGTTTCTGCAGATTGGCGTGGGCGCGCTGTGTTCCCTTCTTCTTGGGGCGTGGCCTCGCCAGGCCCAATTTCTGCAGTCTGCTTCCCAGACCTTAATGTGATGGCCTAACACTGTTCCTTCCCGTCCCTTCTCGGATTTGCTTCTGTATTGCTTGGTAGAGCTCCTTGCTGTCTGTTAGTCAACATATTGGCCATTTAGCCCATCTGATTCTCCAAGTTCTTAATTGTCACCGCTTGGCTCTTTACCAACACTTCGGTATTCGCCATATGTTTCAACATCATTTCCTCTATTTCAGATTTCTTTTCAGGCTGAGGGGCGGGAGCTGGATGATGTTGATGTTGTTGTTGCTGAAATTCGGGATGGTAAGATGGTTTAAGAGCATACTATGAATGTGATTGCTGTGGTTGAGACTGTTGTGGTTGGTATTGTTGTTGTTGAGGTTGGTGTTGTTGTTGAGCTCCTTAATTATTACTCCAACTGAAGTTAGGATGACTTCTGTTGTTTGGATGGTACGAGTTCTGAAATTGATTTTGTGGCCTTTGGTAGTTTCTTACGAATTGAACCGACTCTGCAGTGATAGCACATTGTTCTGTCGGGTTTGATCCCGCACATAACTCACAGACGTAGGCAACTTGCTTAACTTTGTTTTCAGCCATAGAGTCAATTTTCTTCGACATCGCCGCCAGTTGAGCTGATAATATCGTGATGACAGCCACATCCAATACCCCATCAACTCTTGGTTGACGCATTCTAGTTGTCGGATTCTGGAAGTCATTTTCTGCTATGGTCTAAATCAAATCATAGGCTTCCTCATAGCTCTTAGCCCATAAAGCTCCTCCTACGGCAGCATTAATGATCGGCCTAGATTGCCATCCCAAGCGATTATAGAATGTAGTGATCACCATCCAATCTGGCATCCCGTGGTGAGGACATTTCCTTAGCATCTCCTTATATCGTTCCTAGGCCTCATACAAAGATTCTCCCTGTTGTTGCTCAAACTGATTTAGAGCACTCCTCATCTTCACTATTTTAGCCATAGGAAAGAACTTTGCTAAAAATATTTGTGCTAAGTCCTCCCACGTAGTCACTGAACCTGATGGTAATGAGTGAAGCCAGCTCTTTGCTTTGTCCCTCAAAGTGAATGGGAAGAGTCGAAGCTTCACCGCATCATCCGACACATTATTATACTTGAACGTGTCGTAAATTTCAATAAAACTTAGAAGATGCTCGTTAGGATCATCAGTAACCTTACCCCCAAACTGAACCGTATTCTATACCATCTGGAATGTTCCTGGTTTGATCTCAAAGGTGTTCGCGGCTATTGCTGGCCTGACTATGCTCGACTGTAGCTCATTGATGTTCGGCATAGAATAATCTCTCAATGCTCTATGTTCATCCGCCATTTGTGCCGGTATTTCAGTGTCTTCTTGGGTGTTAGTAGTATGTGTATTCACTCTCCAAGCTTTTTCGTTGATGTTATCCTATCTAGGCACCAAGGCAGAGTTTGTAGATCGAGTGTGCTTATACTAACCAAGAGTACCTGAAGCCAAATAAAAATAAAATAGAAATGAGATAAGATGTGAATTGTTTAAGTCAGACAAATTTAACTTAAATTAATGTTGAAAGTAATAAAAATAACAACTGATCCCTGGCAACGGCGCCAAAAACTTGTTAGCTTGTTTCGGTGTTAACTAAATAGACACACGCATGCAAGTGCACGTGGTCCACAAGTAATATATGATAAGTAAAGTATCGTTCCCTCAAAGAAAAGTAATTATTTCTAATCTATCTTGCATCAACTTTGTAATTATTTCTGGCTGCTTAAACTAGTGAATAAGATGTGAATTTACTATCTATAATGATTATCTACTGACAAATTAATTAACAAGCAATTGTTTCAAATTAGGAAGATATGGGATTCTAACTTCACTTATTGCATCATTCAGATTATACACCTCTTGTTAAATCTAATTAAGTATCTCGAATTGCTAGTCAAGAGCACAAAGGTGAAACATGGCTATATTTCGATATACCATGCCTATATCACATAAAATCCACAAAAGAAATAGAATTCATATGAACACCAATATTACCTAACTCACTATATTTTTATATGATCTACAAGTAATATCGATTTAAGTGCAAGCTCTCTCGAATGACTACACATGGTAATACGGTATATGTCTATCAGGATTACGAATCACAAAATCTATCACATGCAAATTTCATGAACACATGCTAACATGGCCAACTCTGAATTTGTACTTCCTTTTTCAATTCCATACAGATTAATAAGGTAAATGGTGATCAAGCATCTAAATAATTATTACAACCATGCTAGGCAATGTAACGATTGAGATTTTATATGTTAAATTTTAATATTATTGAATTAAATAAATAAATTATGTGATTGTGTGAACTGATTTAATTAAGAGTAATATTTAATTAAATTGATATTGTGACACCCCCAAATCCAGGTACTTCGTTTCCACATGATTTGGTGTTCACTTTCTAACTATAACAAACATCTACCCAATATATATCAAAATAAATTACAATCTTTATTCAAAATAATAAAATCTCCCTTAATACAAGGGTTACAACCTTCTCAAAAATCAATCCCAGGGTTACTCTAACCTTGACATAAACAATAAAGTGCGAAAAAAAATATGACATAAAAGTCTTATTACAATCATTTCAAAATAATTAAACAAGTCTTCACTTATTCATCTTTCCCTTGCCTTTACTCGTAGACGGGGCATCAATGTTATCAACCTTAACTGCAATTGTTATTTAATGCAAGAGTGAGCAAACAACAGCTCACTGGAGTTTAACAATAATATAGACATGAAAGGATATCTTTAAAAGAATATGAACAACTTAGCTTGCTTCAATAATAAAGAATTGAATAATAATTCTCTATCAACATTAAAATTCGAATATGAAATTTGTCTGAGGGTCATAAGACCTTTGAACTCTTGTCCTAGGTTATAAATATTTCTATTTAAACTTTTAACAGTTAATAAGACTATGGACCTTAACTCGTACTTAGGGGGATCAGCCCTTCGTACCATGTATTGTGCACAAACATCTTAACGCTATGCGTAGTAGCCTCCCCTAGTAAATAGGGTTGTTCAACTCAGTAATTTGAATTCAAGTCCGCACCAAAAAAAGTTTGGTTTGGATAAGCTTACAAGGGTAATTTAGAATTCACGTTCATCAACTAAGGATTAGTTGAATCGACTTTCAAAAATTCATAAATAAAATAATTATGAATTAACATATGCTTTAGAAGTAAACTTAAAGCATTTAAAATAATAACTGGATCTTACTTAAACAATAAGTTAAGATCATTTTAATTAAATAAAAAATTGTCTAATACAGAAATGGAAAGAACATTCTCAACAATGAATATATGAACTCAAAGAAATTGTATAGAATTAACAAGTTTAGGGTTAGAAGACTTGCATAAAATTAATACAAGATCAGGGTTTAGAAAACTTGCCTTATGCGCAAGCTACTTAACTCAACTCACGTACTTTAATACTTCATATACACATTCAATTATAATAATCTAAATCAGTTAACACATAACTAATTCATATAAGTGGTTAACCCTCATAGTTAACTCACTCTAATTAAATAAATAATCAACTATCACATAGTTAATTACATCACACACATACTCACATAATTAAATCAATTATGTATTTAACTAAATTATAATTAAACAATTATAATTTAAACACTTAATCTAATTATAATTACTTAAATTATAATTATCTCTTAAATTATAAACAATTATAATTTAAAATCAATTAAACTACATCATGCATTATAATTACACAATTTATAATTAATCATGTATTTATCAATTATAATCTATAATAATCATGCATTTATTAAATTATAATTACATAAATTATAATTTAAATTAACATCTAATTGATTAAAATAAATCAACTTCTATACATTATATTTTCACAGAATTATAATTTAAATTAAACATTTACTCTTAATTATAATTATACAAATTATAATTACATATCACATTAACCAATTCACAATTAAACAATAATTCAAATAATACTTTTAAGGTTTTCAAAAACCTCTTTTCTTTTACAATTACCAAATTGTCAAATTCATGTTATCAACATGTTATTGCAACTTAAATACATGATCATTATTCTAGCAACAATGTAACTTAGGCATAAAAATAAACTGCACAGTTGATTAAAACTCACTGCCTCTAGTACAGGACACGGCGCAGCTGCGCCAACTTTAGCCTTGACACCGGCGCAGTTGCGCTGGTGTCAATCCTGAAAATCCAGCGGCGCAGCTGCGCCAGCACGTGAACAGAAACAGAGCAGCTTACGAACAGTGCCGAGAAAAACCAAATTGGCTTAATTCTCCACATCGAGTTCTCAATTCAGCCAAAGATTGATTCATATAACATTACAGAAACATCATATAAAGCTTTTAACACATTTTTAACATACCAAGACATCAAATTACAAAATTAAAACACTTAATTTTAAATAAAAACTTGAAAAAATCATTTTTCTCCCAAACTCATAATTTTCATAAAACAATTCACTTTAATTAAATTTCTCAACTAATTCAACTTATAAAACATACATTATATTTGAAATTGAAGATAACATCAAATAAATTCCTAATAAACATATTAACATATATCAATTTCATCAATTTCTTCAAACTAAAATCAACCATAATATCTAAAACTCATATGAACTCATATGAACATAACTTTTCTATTAAAACATGTTTCTACAATCAATTTGATTTCTGAAATTATTATGGCATACAATCACTATTAGTATAACATGAACAAAATACATATATTCAATTCATGATTATACCACTTTCATGAAAACGTTTTTACAGAGAAGTTCCACAACATAAAACACATTAGTAAAACTAAATTTAGAAGTTATACCCGTTGATTAAGCTTAGGATAAGAAGATGATGGCTTAGCGAGAATTCTTTCAAAGTTTGTTTCTCCTTTCTTTCTCTTCTTCTTCCCTTCTTCTCTGTTCTTTTTCCTCTGCTCTTTTCTTTCTTTGTTTTTCTTTGTTTATAAAACTAACGTAGTTATAGTATATACAATATACATATAATACATATATTACATAAAACATGTAACTCCTAATAATAATTATATACACTAACTACCACAAATTACGTAAGTTACAAAAGTTGAATTTGAATAGCCATAAGGTCATGTTTGGCAAACTTTTTATTTAAAAACGGATTATTAGCTAAGGCCTTGTTTGGAAACTAGATTTAAAACAAATGCAAAGCCTTGTTTATTTAAAATCATTTAAAATTCTTTTTCTTTTATTTTAACAAATTATTTTAACACATATTTTAAATGTCACATTTTAATTAATTAAACATAGAACATTCTTATTTAATCAATTAAAATCAATTAACCACATAAATATTTGTCACATAATTATAATTACTTGCTAATTATAATCCTGTAACACTTAACACACATCTCATCTAATTTAATTCTCTCAATTAAATTAGAACTATAATATAAAATTAATATACATTAATTAAATAAATATTACACATTTATTTAATTACTATATAACACTTAATTAAATCACTCTATAAATCCCATAATTTATTTATTTAACTCAATAAATATTTAAAATTATTATATAAAATCACAATCGTTACAGATATGTTAGTAATGATGTAGCATAATTCTAATTTAGTTGAGAATAATTAAATTAGATTTAAAATTATGTGCTAAGTATTTGTTGTAATTTACTAAGTATTACATGAATGTAATTTCAAGTGTGACAATTGAGTATTATATGAGTGTTAGCTTTTATTTAATTGAATTAGAATGTTGTAATTTAATTAAATAAGTGTAGTATTTAATCTATGGAGTAAAGATTTATTAAAAGAATGGAAAATGATTTTTAAGCTTATTTTACCAAACATGACTTTAGTTAACAAAATGATTTGTTTTAAAATAATTGAGTTGCCAAACAAGGCCTTACTTTTTAAATTCTTATAACCTATGTAATTAGTAATATTTATTATGGTAATTAGTATTATACTTATTACTTATAGGTTACATATATATAATATATGTATATGTATATTATACAATATATGTTAGATAAGTAAGTACGTTAGTTTTACAAAGAAAGAAAGAAACAGATAGAAAGAGTTAGAGAGAATTATCAGAGAAGAGGAAGAAGAAGAAACTTTGAGAAAGAAAGGGGAGAGCTATACTCCATCATCATCTCCATCTCTTCTCTTAATTCAAACTAGAAAAGGTATAATCTTAGAACTCCATAAGTTGTAATCATGTTCTTCTATAATTTCATAGTTTTAGAATTCTCTATAAAAATCTATTTGTGAAAATTCTTGATTTTGATGTGTATGGGATGTGTACATATATATTTATATATATATGCTTACATGTGATTTTTATAGTTGTTTAAGTGTTTCAATTCACAAGGATATGATGAACACTATGAAATCATGTTCATAGTACTCTATTATGAAGTTATTTTGAAAATTGTTCTTAAATTATTAAAGAAATTGATGTAAGTATGAAGCTATGTGTAATATATGTTATAACATGATGTGATAGGAGTTATATAGTTGTTTTAACAATTCAATCCATGTAATTTTGATAAACAAGAAGAATTATGTTCATATGATTTACTGTAAACCAATTCTTTTTAAAATGGCTTTTTAAACTATCAAATTGTTGTTTGATTGTGGGTTATTGTTTAAATTGATAATGGATTAGGTTAGAATGTTAAATATAGGAGTTATTACATTGGAATTACTTGAATTAATTGAAAAACAAATTCGTAATAGCAATTTTCGTCAAGAATGCTTAATATTATAGTTTTCTTCGAAAATCATGAAAAACATTGGTTTGATCATGTGTTGTATGGATTTTTCATGTTATAATCATGTTAAAGAGTTTAAAATATTGTTGTTAGCAAGTTTCATGTTAATCATGTTGGGAAAAGTCGAATTCGGTGCGAAAAAATAAGCCAAATTGGCTTATTTCTCTGCCAATTCGCGAACCAACACTTCAACCAGAGGAGGGACCTTCTCCAATGGGGCTATTTCCCTTGGGGGACCCGTACCAGTTGGTTAACAAGCTGCACGGGAAGTTTGGTTTTTGCTTGTTGAGTTGTCATGCCCTGTTTGTTTAGCTAACTTATTTCTATGACTTGATAAATGTAACAAGTAATAAGATAACATGCTTTTGATGTGTTTAAGATAGATTGAAGTTTTATATGAATGTGTTACATGTGTATGAGTGTGTTACTTTCATAAGGTACACCACACGATTTAAAGCGTTATAAGCTTATGAATGTATGTCATGAGTTTATACTCACGTATGTGGCTAGTTAGCAACCTATGTTGTAAACAACGTTGTGAGTTGGACTTGAGTATGAAGTTCAACGGTTTAAACGTTGTAGTTGGGTACTAATAGATATTTTGAACGTAATGTGAATGTGTAAGGTAACTGTGAAGTGATTGTAGTTATTAAAGTGTAGCTTGCGCTTAAGGCAAGTTCCCTAATTCTTATTCTTATACGTTAAGCAAGTTTCTATTTCTAAACTCGACATTTACTTTGTACAAGCTTTCTAAACTATTCTTATACGCTATGCAAGCTTTATCAGTGCATCGTTTTATTGTGCAAGTTTTCTAACCCTTGCTCAAGATGTCATGCAAGTTTATTTTCAATTATTAACTTGTTATGTATTGTACAAGTTATATCGTATTCCAATGTTCATAATGCAATTATTGTCATGGTGTTGTGATCTTGACTTAATTGTTCAAGCAAGATCTACTTATTCTTTCAATTGCTTTAAGTTATTTCTAAAGCATGCCTACTTATTATATAGATTATTTCTATATCTTATAATTGGTTCATGATTTTTATATTATCGAACTGTTAAAGCACTGTGAGTCAATTCAACTACTTCTAGTTGATGATAGTTGAAACTCCAAAGTTCCTTTATCTATCCAAACCAAACTTTCTTTAGTGCGGACTTGTATTCAAATACTGAGAATGAACAACCCTATCTATTAAAGGACATTTATGCGAAAGCGTTAAGATGGTTGTGCACAATACATGGTACAAAGGGCTGATCCCCCTGAGTACGAGTTGAAGGTCCATAGTCTTAATGATTGTTAAAGGTTTAAATATAAATATTTATAACCTAGGACATAGTTCAAGGTCGTATGACCCTCAGATAAAGTCTATACTCAAACTTTAAATATGATGGAAGAATTATTATTCAATTCTTTATTTTGATGATAGTAAGGTGATTCAAACTCTTTTGAAAATATTCGCTATATCATATCATTGTTGTATTTCAAGTGAGCTTTTGTTTGCTCACTCTTGCATATTTTTACTAACCCTTGCTGTTAAGACCGAGAATGTTGACATTCTATCAACAAGTAAAGGAAAAGGAAAGGTTGTAATTGGTTTTGTAATTCTTTATTATTGGGTAGATATATGTTTTAAATAGAAAGTGAACACCAAATCATATGGAAACGAAGTACCCGAATTTGGGGGTGTCACAGGCAATCCATACATAATCAATCAAGTGTAACAAAGAGGCATAACAAAGAGAAACTAAGCAATAAGCTCTATTAGAATCCCATAATGGTGATTAGTTCATCACTGAAGTAATAACCATTATGGGATTTTGTCCAAGCATTGAGATTATAAAATTGAAGCAAAGAGAATCAAGGGAATAAGAAATTACAAATCTGATTTTTCTCTGTCCAAAGTAAAACTTCAAGCTGAGTTCAAAACCACAATCAACCTAATCCAAAACCCTAATAATCAAAATCTACTAAGAACTAAGAGAGAAGCCCAAAGGAGTAGAATAATAGCTAAGAACTCTCTATATCTCTCTAAAACCCTAGAATAGAAATAAAAACGATTAAAAGATTGTCTCGTAACTTGCAAATACACCCTTTAAAGGAAAAACACGCTACAACAGTTTTTTTAAGTAAAAGTCAACTCTGGTGAAAAGTTAATTGGCGCGGTCGCGCCACTCCGTAAGTCATTTGAGGCGCGGCCTCACTGACATGTAGTATGTTCCTGGTGTGGCGCGGGCGCGCTGAATTTGTTCTTCATGCTGGCGCGGCCGCGTAGCTGGTTTTTTCTGCATGTTGCTACAATTCTTCTGCTGGTGTATGCTTCAAGTCTATTTGTTTGCTGCAACTGGTCCTTGCACCTTTTCACTTAATATTTCATATCCCCATGCCATGCCCCTTCTTCAATCCACCATAGCCTTGCCAACTTGCCATCATGCCATATCCATGCCCTTCAATGCCATTTGCTTGCCATTTGAGTTTCCTTAATGCAACCTATAAAACAAAGATAAAAAACATCAAAAGTAAATAAAACACTTGAGATTAAGTTATAATTCTAGCAAGTTAATAGCCAATAAGTAGGTATAAAACCTACTTATCAAATACCCCACAACTTGAACTATTGTTGGCCCTCAAGCAACAAACACAAATGCAAACTACATGCTATGCAAACTACACTACTATGAGGATGAATCCAAAAATTTCAGTCATGTTATGAATTCAAATAAGATGTGCCTCAGAGAAATAACAAGATCTATGAACAAAGCATCAACCCAAGCTAAAGTTGTAAGAACCGTGAATTTCACGATTTAATTTTTCTTGATATAATAAGAAAATGAATATTACTTGAACATAAATGTTTATGAGTTATGAGAAAAGTAATTCGATTATATTAAATTGAATCTAGAAGGAAATATGGAGGAATTCAACGAACTCGTAGAATGCCTTGTGTGGCATGAGAATGAAAATGGTGATGATTTAATTAATTCAAGAGGAAAATCAATAAGTGAAAGATTAATTAATATTACATTGTTAATTAATTTTGTTATTAGTGATAGCCTATTAATGAGTAATTATTAATAATATGTTATTGTGAGTAACAAAACATTTACGAGTAAGTAATTGATGAATATGATAGGAGTTATATTTAATTGATTAATTGTTGAGTGCAATACATGTGATAGTTAATGGAACAATAATGTTATTAACTATTATTATGAATAATAATCGGTTAAAGAGTAAATGAATTATTAAGTGAATAACTAATATATATTAATTGTTAATTGTTATTATGAGAAATATAATAATAATCTAATGATTTAGTATTTTTGCGAGTAATGATTGGATACTAAGAAAATGGTTTATAAATATAATAGGATTTATATTGTTGTGGAATGTGATTATTTATCGTATAATAATAATCGATAAGAGTAAGTAATGAAGGAATTACTACGTGAACAATTAATCGATATTAATTGCTATTTACTTTCTATTATGAGAAAATAGAATATTAATGATGAATAATTGATAATGTATTGATTATTATTATTGCGAATAATATAATGATAATAAGCAACTTGTTTATAAATATAATAAGATTTATATTTATTTAACGTGATAATTAATCATATAAATGTTAGTTAATTACTATGTAAATTAATAACTTCATTAATTTATGAGGAATGAATTGATTAATATTTTATTAATTGCCATTATGAATAATAAAACAAATTAGTAAGTTATTAATATAATGAGATTATATTAATTGTTATGTGCATGTATGCGAAATTAAATATATAAAATATATAGGATACAACTATATTATATAGTGTAGTGCAACATTTATGTGACTATACTATATATAGAAACCATATATTAAGATTTATTAAAACTATATTATATAGTGTAGTGCAACATCTATGTGACTATACTATATATAGAAACCATGTATTATGAATAAATAAATTATATGAGTTACATAATAAAGCTTATGTGACAACATGTGGTATGTGGCAACATTAAAAGATGTACTATCATAAATAAACAAATGTTATGTGATGAATATTTCATAGATATAATTGGAAATAATAGAATTGTAATGACATTATGTAACAACGTATATGTATGGATACATTAGAGGTGTATCTTATGGATTATTAAGTTGAACCAAGTGTATATTTAAATATATGAGAAGAGATAATAAATGGTTATCTATTTTAATATTAATGTGAAATTAAAATAATAATTATTTCAATAAATATAAATAATTGAAATAATATAGTAATGTGGAAAGGTAATACCCAACTAGATTATATTCAAAATTATAAAATGTACATGGATTATATCATGTGTATATTAAACTTACTATATGTAATATTATTTCCTCGTTAAAACTACATTGTAATTCTAATTGGATTTATAACCTAAGTATGTTATGTGAATATGTATTATAAAACTAAGTATGCAATATTGTATGTTGCCAAGTTGCTGAGTTCTATTGGCTTGTCCCAAAATAAGAGACTCATCTCTCCTCACGTGTATAACTCAATGGCTAGCCGATTGCCTCTTCTCTCAAAATCAGCATTCTAGCTATAATCATCAATGGGGGAGTGGCTTTCATGATTTCCTTCACCAACTAATTACCTACTCCTCCTTAACCTTCATACAATTCATATTTCTGTTAGTTTAATTCAAGGGAGTAAGGCTTTGTCTGGAAATTGGTTTTCCTATATATATAGCCCCTTCTCCTTCTAAATTCATTTGCTGAGAATTCCAAGTGAGGTTAGTATACTGTGATTATCTATTGAGTTGAGGGAGGATTTCTATTGCAGCATTAGCAAGCTAATTCGTGTTACAGAGGTATAATATACATTCCTTGTTCTTCATTTTCATTCTCTGTCAAAACTTCTTATTCTTGAATGTTAATTTCTTGATTATGCCAAATTGGATTGTAATTGGGATGTAGAACACTTATATAGTTGTTATATGAACTTATATGCATCTTGGGATTACAATATGGCTGCTTAAAACTATTGTTGTGAAGGAATTTTGAGGTTTGGTCTAAGTCCTGCTGAAGTAGGGAGTTCACTGTCATGGACTGGACACGGCACAGCTGCGCCGGGTTTATACCCAGGCGCAGCCAGCCTCTGCAAACAGATTGTAATTTTTGCTATAAACTGTGAATGTTAGGTTGTTCAAGGTGACTTAGATAAAGCATGCTAGTGGGAGTAACCTACATATATAGATACTTAGAACTAAAATAAGCATGTTTCATTATGTTGCATGGATGATTGACGAAAAGACTTGTAGTTTGGGATTGAACTTATAAGTTCTTAAAGTAAACTTTAATATGTATGCATGCCATGTTAGTATTCTGACCTTGGAGACACGTTAGTATGACGTAAAGATGCATGAAAGACATATTAATTTATGTATATGAATTTCATAATGTACCATGATCATGTGGACCTCAATAGCAAACGTTACTAACGAAAACATAAGCCTTGAACATGGACTTTAACATGTTATATTAGGATTCTAGATTCTGATATTTTCAGCATGTTATATGGCCTATAAATGCATGTCGGACATGTTGACATATGTATATAGATAACATGCACATGTTGGACTAATTAGTGAACATTACTAAACAAAATACGAACTTTGAACATGAACGTTAACATGCTACTTTGAGATATGAATTCTGAAATGTATGGACATATGTGATAGCACTCTTAGACTCACTCATGTATCATACATGTATATACACCATGATTAGGTGACGTGATTCAAGTTAAGTATAAATGAAGCATATTTTCAAACGAAAACGATGCTAGTTGCATGTATACGATATGAATATTCATGAGTATGCCTAATACAAGTTATACGAATACCTTAAGTGTTTAAAAAGCAAGCATGTTAGACTTTGTGATTTTTATGACCTTGAATGACCGTAAGTTGTCCAAAGTGTTAACTTAGAACCATATCATGAAAGAGATAACTTAGATGGACTTAGGAAGCATGAAGGCATCCTTTAATATGCATATATACTATGTGATATCATATGTTGATACTTGAATCCGATTTTGACGGTTAATTTATACAAATGCCATAACTTGCTAAAATAAAATGTATTTAGTATTGATTGTGGTTTTAGGTGATATTAATAAATATGAGAGTATGTTGCTAGTTGTTGTGATCTTATATGATATGAGAATGTGTTTTAAACTCAAAACGAGGAACGTTAAGGATAAAAGTATATTAGTTGAAACTTGTGAATTAAATATGATACTATATATGATATAACTGTGTAGCTAGGCTAAGACTTAGCTTGTGTGTTGATTGTATATCCAAGATAAGATATGATGTTATACTATATGACTAATGAATATCCTATACATATAAATATATATATTACGATAGGGATTCGAAAGTGTCGATTTATTTAACGAGAATAAACTACGCATAAGGCAAGTTTCCTGACTTACACTCATTTATAGTGCAAGTATCTGAACCCTACTTTTATTGTGTTGCAAGTATCATATCCTTGTGTTTACTTATTCAAGGAACGTCGTAAGCAAGTTTCCTAACTTATACTCTTTCATTGTGCATGTTTCCTTGAAATCATTCTTGTATATTAATTACAAGTATCTGACTACTCTTCTATTGAGCAAGTATTTGATTCATACTCTTTATTGAACACATATTCGAGCTTGTACTAACTTTGGACGTACGAGTAAATAGGTGCTAGAATAATTCTAGCCTTACAAACTTATGTTTCATAAGTTTGATTTAAATCACGATTATATTCTTCGAATTATTGTTGCGAGTATTGAACTTATAAATTGTTCTTATATACATTGTTGAAATTGTCTACGCCATTTAATTTGGCTAGACCAATATCATGAATTAGAAAGCAATCCACACCAATTGTCTTGGTGCGGACTCTTATAAATTGACTGAGTTGAACAACCCTTGTAAAAAAGGGAAATATATAGTCGGGGTGCCGACAGTGGTGTGACAGGTTATGCATAACTCCAGGTACGATAGGTTGATCCCCTAATTGTACTTGGTTGGGTTACCAGAAATATTTTTGGTGATTCTAGTAGAAGTTCGTGGTTCTTAGCGACCACTGAGTATCCAGTATTTATTAACTTGAAACTTTGAATTCATTGGATTCTTTATTAATCTTTGGTCCACAGCGACACTCAGTGATATCTATTCATTCTCTTGAAATTGTTGAAACTTTTGAAACTTTTAATAACTTCTCGACCCGTAGTGGTCCTTATTCAACTTCACGGAATAGATTTGGAAGTCATTGCTATTTATTTTGTTCACAACATTCTTATTTGAATTCCTGAGCGATTAATTACCGTTTTACCCTTGAAGATTTAGAACCATATATATTCCTGTTCACATTTATTGGCATATTACTTGCTGGGAAAATTTGTTGCTCACTCTTGCTTCCCGTAAACATTTCAGTTAGGGCAGGGCAAGGTGGAACCCCAGGACAGGACAAGTGCGAAGGCAAGGCTATGGAGTAGTTGTGCTTTTCTATATTAGGATGTTTCCGTTATTTTGTATTAAGACTTGTTTAATGTTATGTATTAAGATATGTTTTGTTTAAGTTATGAAGTGTATTAGTAATAGTTTCGAGACTTGGGACGAGAATATTTATGTTATATCAATGTAAATTATTCTGTTATTCCATTGTTTGAGGTTTTAGTTGTTATTAGAATTAGTAAGTGATGAACCGAATTCGAGATCAGTGACGGTCTGAATTTGGGGGCGTCACAAAAGCCATAAGGACATATAATCCGATAATCACAACCTGCTAACAATGATGTAGTGTGTGTGTGCTATATCCACAAATAAGCTTGATAAAGGTGAAAATTTCACATGCTATGCTTCTAAGGAAGAAAACAGAGGTTTTAAGTCAAAAAATTTGAGTATATATAAAATAACAACCAATCCAACACATCAATACAAATTAAGGGTCAACAAAGGGCTTATTATGCTTTTATTCACTCACGAGGGCGATATTCGCACTTTCCCGTGGTTAAACCCGACTGTGCAATGCCAAGCTCTCTTAGACTTTTCAATGATACCCATTTAATGATCTTTCGACCAACGACTCCCAAACCATAAGGCTTTAAGGAGCTGGGTGTAGAGACAATCCCCTAGGGCGTACTTGCTCGAGTATCAAAGGCCACAAGACTTAGCTAGCCAAGGTGTTTATTCTATTTTTTTCTTTTTCTCATTTCATTTTATTTTCTTTTTCTTTTTCTTCTTTTTAGCATGCATACCCAATGTTTTCCCCTAAACTTTAATTTCTATGTCATTATGGTTAGTACTCATTTTCTGCACAATTCTATTATTAAAAACAAAATTTTCCCCTTAGAAAATAAGCATGTGCTAATCTAACCAACAAGCAGATAATAACAATGTCGTGCTATCCGGTAACATCAAAGCAACAGGCAGAGACTACATCATGTATGAAATTATAACTAAACTTAAGTTATCAACTGAGTTCAAAAATCTATAACATTTTAATATCATCATCGGCCAGATTGGAATTAAACAGAATTAAACATGGGATTATGCTATGCAATGCAACTAAACACACAACTAAATAAACAAAACAAAAGAAAACTGAAAAAAAAAATTCATGCAAAATTAACTAACAAACTACTAAAATGCAAACTACTATGCAACCTAAACATGCAATTAATACTATGTGCAACTAACTACTTACTACAACCCAATACCCCCAAACTTATGATATACACTGTCCTCAATGGAGATAAAAGGCAAGGAAACTCCCTTAAGTATCGGCATGGCCACCCGACTGTGGCTCGGATGATGAATCTGGCGGCGGAAAAGGCATGGCAGAACCGAACACTGGCCACTCCTCAAGCGTCCCCTACTGTGCAAAGGCCTCACTCAGGGTACGAGATAGTCCATCGGCATAGGCCGTGAAGTTACCATGTAGAGCGTCCATCCTCGCCTGCAGTCGCCTCATCTGGAGATCCTGACTCGCTGTACTGGATGGAGGAGGGCCGACTGCTTCTGTTGACTGTGGTGGAGGCACTAGTGGAGGAGTGGGTAGTACAAATCCTTTACCTCTCTGTGACACACCCAAATCCGGGTACTTCATTTTCACATGATTTGGTGTTCACTTTCTAATATAACATACATCTACCCAATGAATAATGTAAAATAAACTACAACTTAAATTAGAATAGATAAATCTCCCTTAAAACAAGGGTTACAACCTTTTCAAGATAATCCCGGTTTACTCTAACCCTGACATGAATATAATAAAGTGCGGAAACAAAAACATAACATTCAAGTCTTATTACAATCATTCTCAATATAATAAAAAAAACAAGTCTTCACTTGCTTTGCTTTCCCTTGCCCTTACTCGTAGACAGAGCATCAGCGTTATGAACCTTAACTGAAATTGTTATTTAATGCAAGAGTGAGCAAACCACAGCTCACTGGAGTTTAACAATAACATAAACATGAAAGGATATATTTAAAAGAATCTGAACAACTTAGCTTGCTTCAATAATAAATAATTGAATAATAATTCTCTATCAATATTAAAATTCGAATATAGAATTTATCTGAGGGTCATAAGACCTTTGAACTCTTATCCTAGGTTATAAATATTTCTATTTAAACCTTAACAATCAACAAGACTATGGACCTGAACTCGTACTTAGGGGGATCAGCCATTCGTACCATGTATTGTGCACAAACATCTTAACGCTATGCGTAGTAACCTCCCCTAGTAAATAGGGTTGTTCAACTCAGTAATTTGAATTCAAGTCCGCACCAAAGAAAGTTTGGTTTGGATAAGCTTACAAGTGTAATTTAGAATTCACGTTCATCAACTAAGGATTAGTTGAATCAACTTCCAATAATTCATAAATAAAAGAATTATGCATTAACATATGCTTTAGAATCAACTTAAAGCATTTAAAATAATAACTGGATCTTACTTGAACAATAAGTTAAGATCATTTCAATTAAATAAACAATTGTCTAATACAGAAATAGAAAGGACATTCTCAACAATGAATATATGAATTCAAGAATTTGTATATAATCAACAAGTTTAGGGTACAGAAAACTTGCATAAAATTAACGAGTTTAGGGTTTAAAAGACTTGCCTCAAGCGTAAGATACTTAATATAATTCACGTACTTTAATACTTCCTACACATATATATACAATAACCTAAATTAGTTAACACGTAACTAATTCACATAAGTGGTTAACCCTCATGGTTAACTCACTCTAATAATAATAACAACTATCACATAGTTAATTAAATCAATTATGTATTTAACTAAATTATAATTCAAACACTTAATCAAATTATAATTACTTAAATGATAATTATAAACAAATTATAATAATTATAATCAATTAAACCACATCATGCATTTAATTACACAAATTATAATTAATCATGAAATTATCAATTTATAATCCATAATTAAACATGCATTTATTAAATTATAATTATATAAATTATAATTTAAATTAACATCTAATTGATTAAAATAAATCAACTTCTATACATTATAATTTCACAAAAATTATAATTTAAATTAAACATTTACTCTTAATTATAATTAATAAAATTATAATTAAGTAACTTATTGTACAATTAAACAATTATAGTTTATAATTTAAATACCATATTAGTTTTTTCAAAACTTTTTTTTTCTCGAATTATGAAATTATCAACTTCATGTTAACACATGTTATAGCAGCTAGATACATGCTCATTATCTTAGTAATAATGTAATGGAAACATAACAACACACTGCACACTTGACTAAAACTCACTGCCACTGCACTGTGCACGGCGCAGCTGCGCAGCCACAGGCCTTGGCACCGGCGCAGCAGTGCAGGGTAAGGATCTGGGAAGGACAAGCGGCGCAGCTGCGCTGCTCCTGGCCTTGCTGCCGGCGCAGCTGCGCAGCAACTCGGCCAGACGCAGACAGCCACGTTACTCTGCTTCACCGATTAACCCATACAAGCCAACAAATGGATATTTACAGTAACTTAAACATTATAAATCATACCTATGCAATTATACATAAATATAACATGCTTCCACAACACAAAACCATTTAAACAATGATAATCACAAGTTTTAAAAATCCAATTTGGCCATTTTCATGAAAACTCATATATTTTCCAAAATAAGTCACTGTAATCAAATTCTTAAGCAATTCAACTTCTAACACACGCTTTATTCTCATGATTCAAGGTAGTATCATAGAAAATTTCTAAACAACATACTAACATATACCAATTTCTTAATGTAAAATCACCCATAATATATAAACTCATGAAATTCCATATGAACTCATATAAACATGAATTTTCTGTTAAAATATATTTCTACAGTAATTTGATTTTTAAAAATCATTGATAACCATATAATTCACCATGAACAACACCACCTATATATATATATATATATCATCCGTGTTTATGCTATTACATGAAAACTTAGTTTTCACAGAGAATAAAACATGAAACTTAAATCGAGTTTTGAAAATATGAAAGTAGAGATTATGGATTACCTTTCGGTGACAGCAAAAGAAAACAAAGATTCACTCTAGCCTTCACAAGCTTCTTCTTCCTTCTATTCTTCTCCAACTCTTCTCTGCTTTCTCTTTTTCCTCTGCTCTTTTCTTTCTTCTTTGCTCTTAGTTTAGACTTAGGATTAATCTAACGTAGTATAGAACTAACGTAATATAATATAATACGCGTACTAACTAATACTAATTAGCCTAATTAATTTAGCAGTTACATAAGTTTCATAATTTAAAAAGCCTTAAGGCTTTGTTTGGCCAAAACAACATTATTTTAAAAAAAAACAGGTTATTATTACTAAGGCCATGTTTGGTAGAATAGATTTAAACAAATGCAAAGCCTTGTTTATTTAAACTCATTTAAAATCTTTTTTCTTTTATTTTAACAAATTATTTAACACATACTTTAATGCCACATTTTAATTAATTAAATATCAATCATCTAATTTAATCAATTAAAATCTAACATCAATTAATCACATAAAATTGCCACATAAATATAATTACTCGCTAATTATAATCCATGTAACACTTCATCACATAATTCATCTAATTCAATTATCTCAATTAAATTAGAACTATAACATAGCATTAATATTAATTAAATAAATATTACACATTCATTTAATTAGTATATACCACTTAATTAAATCACTCCATAAATCACATAATTTATTTATTTAACTCAATAAATAAATCACATAAAATATTTATTTATCTCAATAAATATTAAAATTAATTATAAAATCTCAATCGTTACAATCTTCCCTCCTTAAAAGGATTCTATCCCCAGAATCACAAAAAAAAAAATCTCGTCTATTACATTCTTCCCTCCTTAAAAGGATTCTGTCCCCAGAATCAGTATATAAGGGGTTACACATAACTAAGCAAATAAATACGGATAAGACTTCATCATAACATCTTCGAGTTCCCACGTAGCTTCTTCAGCACTGTGGTTCCTCCAGATTACCTTAACAGAAGGTATCACTTTATTCCTAAGTACTTGTTCCTTTCTATCAATTATTTGAACAGGCATTTCTTCATATGTTAAGTCTTTATCAAACTGTAAAGGTTCATATTCTATTATATGTTTATAATCGTGCTTGTAAGGTCTTAACACAGAAATATGGAAGACATTATGTATATTCTCGAGCTCCGGAGGTAATGCAATCTCGTAAGCAACTTCGCCCACCTTTCGTAGTACCTCAAAAGGTCCAATGAATCGGGGACTCAGCTTCCCCTTCTTACCGAATCGAATTTTCCCCTTCCAGGGAGATACTTTCAGGAACACGAAACTTCCTGGTAAGAATTCTCGGTTCTATCGATGTAAATCGGCATACTTCTTCTGTCTGTCTTGAGCAGCAACTAATCTCGTTCTGATCAGCTTCACAATTTCGGCGGTTTGTTGTACCAATTCTAGTCCTAACAATTGACGTTCACCGACTTCATCCCAGCACAAAGGAGTTCTGCATTTTCTATCGATTACACGCTTCGTAAGGCGGCATGCCAATACTCGCATGATGACTATTGTTGTAGGCAAACTCCACCAATGGTAGATGATCCACCCAGCTTCCTTTGAAGTCCATCACACAAGCTCTCAGCATATCCTCAAGCGTTTGAATCGTTCTTTCGCTCTGGCCATCGGTATGAGGATGATACGCTGTACTCATTCGCAATTGCGTTCCCAGACATTCTTGCAATCGTTTCCAGAAATTAGACGTAAAATGCGGATCTCTGTCGGACACAATCGACACTGGAACACCATGTCGAGAAATAATTTCCTTGACGTATAGCTTCGCTAGCTTATCCAGGTTGTACTTAACCCTGATCGACAGAAAGTGGGCTGACTTCGTCAGTCGATCCACTATAACCCATATCGCATCGAATCCCTTCTGAGTCGTTGGAAGTCCTACCACAAAATCCATCGTGATGTGCTCTCACTTCCACTTTGGAATTTCTAACGGTTGCAGCAAACCACTTGGTCTCTGGTGTTCTGCTTTGACTTTCTAACACGTTAAGCATTTCGCAATGCATTCAGCCACGTCCCTCTTCATATTCGGCCACCAGAAATGATGCCTGAGATCCTGGTACATCTTCGTACTCCCAGGGTGAATAGAATATCCAGAACTATGAGCTTCGCTCAGAATCTTTTCTTTGACCTCTGCTACTGGCGGTACCCATATTCTACCTTCAAATCGTAACAACCCTTCATTATCGATCTTGAACTTGAACTCTTCGCCATCGGTTATCCTCTTCCGAACCTTTTCACATTCTTCATCATGAAGTTGTGCTTCTTTCACTTTGTCTATTAAAGTAGAACCAGTGGTTACTTGAAACAACATCTCATCCGATTCTTTCGAAAACTTCACTTCCAACTCCAATCTAGCCATCTGTTCTATTAACCGATCCTGATCAGTTAATACGTTCAGCTTCTCCCGACCTTTTCTGCTCAATGCGTCTGCAACAACGTTAGCTTTACCCGGATGGTAAAGTATCTCGTAATCGTACTCTTTAATCAGTTCCAACCACCTTTTTTGGCGCATGTTCAAATCCTTCTAGGTAAATATATACTTCAGACTCTTGTGATCTGTGTATATTTCACACTTTTCTCCATATAAGTAGTGCCTCCAAATCTTTAGGGCAAACACTACTGCCGCCAATTCTAGGTCATGGGTCAGAGACCCCTTCTCGTAATCCTTCAGCTTACGTGACACATAGGCAATGACTTTGTCGCTCTGCATTAATACACAGCCTAATCCTTTATGTGAGGCATCGCTATATACTATGAAATTCCCCGAACTATCCGGTAAAGACAATACAGGCGCAATACTCAACCTCTTCTTCAGCTCTTGAAAACTCTCCTCACACTTCTCCGTCCATTCAAACTTAACTATTTTACGAGTCAAATTCGTCAACGGAGTTGCGATTCTAGAAAAGTCTTGAATAAATCTTCGATAATAACCAGCCAATCCTATGAAATTTCTCACTTCAGACGGCGTCTTCGGCTGTTCCCAACTAATTACGGCCTCAACTTTCGATGGATCTACCGAAATACCATCCTTGTCGATCACGTGGCCAAGGAATTGCACACGTTCCAACCAAAATTCACATTTTGAGAATTTAGAGTAAAGCTTCTCTCGTCTCAGTGCTTCTAAGGTTAGTCGTAAGTGTTCAGCATGCTCCTCCTCGGTCTTGGAATAAACCAGGATGTCATCTATGAACACTACCACGAACTTGTCAAGAAATGGCTTGAACACCCTGTTCATTAAGTCCATAAATGCAGCTGGGGCATTCGTGAGACCAAATGACATCACCAAGAACTCGTAATGACCATACCGAGCTCTAAAAGCCGTTTTCGGTATATCTTCCTTCCTCACCTTCAACTGCTGATACCCGCTTCTCAAAGCGATTTTCGAGAAGTATTTCGCATCCCTTCAGTTGATCAAACAAGTCATCGATCCTAGGTAAAGGGTACCTATTCTTGATCGTAACTTTGTTCAACTCTCTATAATCAATGCAAAGACGCATCGACCCATCCTTTTTCTTCACGAATAAGACAGGTGCATGAATAATGTAAAATAAACTACAACTTAAATTAGCATAGATAAATCTCCCTAAAAACAAGGGTTACAACCTTTTCAAGATAATCCCGGTTTACTCTAACCCTGACATGAATATAATAAAGTGCGAAAACAAAAACATAACATTCAAGTCTTATTACAATCATTCTCAATATAATAAAAAAAAACAAGTCTTCACTTGCTTTGCTTTCCCTTGCCCTTACTCATAGACGGAGCATCAACGTTATCAACCTTAACTAAAATTGTTATTTAATGCAAGAGTGAGCAAACCACAGCTCACTGGAGTTTAACAATAACATAGACATGAAAGGATATATTTAAAAGAATCTGAACAACTTAGCTTGCTTCAATAATAAAGAATTGAATAATAATTCTCTATCAACATTAAAATTCGAATATAGAATTTATCTGAGGGTCATAAGACCTTTGAACTCTTATCCTAGGTTATAAATATTTCTATTTAAACCTTTAACAGTCAATAAGACTATGAACCTTAACTCGTACTTAGAGGGATCAGCCCTTCGTACCATGTATTGTGCACAAACATCTTAACGCTATGCGTAGTAACCTCCCCTAGTAAATAGGGTTGTTCAACTCAGTAATTTGAATTCAAGTCCGCACCAAAGAAAGTTTGGTTTGGATAAGCTTGCAAGGGTAATTTAGATTTTACGTTCATCAACTATGTATTAGTTGAATCAACTTCCAATAATTCAAAAATAAAAGAACTATGAATTAACATATGCTTTAGAATCAACTTAAAGCATTTAAAATAATAACTAGATCTTACTTGAACAATAAGTTAAGATCATTTTAATTAAATAAGCAATTGTCTAATACAGAAATAGAAAGGACATTCTCAACAATGAATATATGAATTCAAGAATTTGTATATAATCAACAAGTTTAGGGTACAGAAAACTTGCATAAAATTAACGAGTTTAGGGTTTAGAAGACTTACCTCAAGCGTAAGCTACTTAACACAATTCACGTACTTTAATACTTCCTACACATATATATTTAATTACAATAACCTAAATTAGTTAACACGTAACTAATTCACATAAGTGGTTAACCCTCATGGTTAACTCACTTTAATAATAATAATCAACTATCACATAGTTAATTAAATCAATTATGTATTTAACTAAATTATAATTAAACAATTATAATTCAAACACTTAATCAAATTATAATTACTTAAATTATAATTATAAACAAATTATAATAATTATAATTAAGTAAACCACATCATGCATTTTATTACACAAATTATAATTAATCATGAAATTATCAATATATAATCCATAATTAAACATGCATTTATTAAATTATAATTATATAAATTATAATTTAAATTAACATCTAATTGATTAAAATAAATTAACTTCTATACATTATAATTTCACAAAAATTATAATTTAAATTAAATATTTACTCTTATTTATAATTAATAAAATTATAATTAAGTAACTTATTGTACAATTAAACAATTATAGTTTATAATTTAAATACCATATTAGTTTTTTCAAAACTTTTTTTTTCTCGAATTATGAAATATCAACTTCATGTTAACACATGTTATAGCAGCTAGATACATGTTCATTATCTTAGTAATAATGTAATGGAAACATAACAACACACTGCACACTTGACTAAAACTCACTGCCACTGCACTGTGCACGGCGCAGCTGCGCAGCCACAGGCCTTGGCACCGGCGCAGCAGTGCAGGGTAAGGATCTGGGAAGGACAAGCGGCGCAGCTGCGCTGCTCCTGGCCTTGCTGCCGGCGCAGCTGCGCAGCAACTCGGCCAGACGCAGACAGCCACGTTACTCTGCTTCACCGATTAACCCATACATGCCAACAAATGGATATTTACAGTAACTTAAACATTGTAAATCATACTTATGCAATTATACATATATATAACATGCTTTCACAACACAAAACCATTTAAACAATGATAATCACAAGTTTTAAAAATCCAATTTGGCCATTTTCATGAAAACTAATATATTTTCCAAAATAAGTCACTGTAATCAAATTCTTAAGCAATTCAACTTCTAACACATGTTTTATTCTCATGATTCAAGGTAGTATCATAGAAAATTTCTAAACAACATACTAACATATACCAATTTCTCAATGTAAAATCACTCATCCATGTTTATGCTATTACATGAAAACTCAGTTTTCACAGAGAATAAAACATGAAACTTAAATCTAGTTTTGAAAATATGAAAGTAGAGTTATGGATTACCTTTCGGTGATAGGAGAAGAAAACAAAGATTCACTCTAGCCTTCACAAGCTTCTTTTTCCTTCTCTTCTTCTCCAACTCTTCTCTGCTTTCTCTTTTTCCTCTGCTCTTTTCTTTCTTCTTTGCTCTTAGTTTAGACTTAGGATTAATCTAACGTAGTATAGAACTAACGTAATATAATATAATACGTGTACTAACAAATACTAATTAGCCTAATTAATTTAGTAGTTACATAAGTTTCAAAATTCAAAAAGCCTTAAGGCTTTGTTTGGCCAAAACAACATTATTTTAAAAAAACAGGTTATTATTACTAATGCCATGTTTGGTAGAATAGATTTAAAACAAATGCAAAGCCTTTTTTATTTAAACTCATTTAAAATCCTTTTTCTTTTATTTTAACAAATTATTTAATACATACTTTAATGTCACATTTTAATTAATTAAATATCAATCATCTAATTTAATCAATTAAAATCTAACATCAATTAATCACATAAAATTGCCACATAATTATAATTACTCGCTAATTATAATCCATGTAACACTTCATCACATAATTCATCTAATTCAATTATCTCAATTAAATTAGAACTATAACATAACATTAGTATTAATTAAATAAATATTACACATTCATTTAATTAGTATATACCACTTAATTAAATCACTCCATAAATCACATAATTTATTTATTTAACTCAATAAATAAATCACATAAAATATTTATTTATCTCAATAAATATTAAAATTAATTATAAAATCTCAATCGTTACACTCTCGGATTCATACTTATGAAAAGTTTGTGACTCATTGCTATATGTTATGTTTCCGAGCCTCTAAGCGTATGGAAAGTCCTTAATTTGTTATTGTTTACATATTACGAAGATAAGTTCTTAAACACATATGGTTTTAGAAAGTTTCTAAAGACATAAAGTGTAGTAAGTTGATGAACTATACTAAGGTATAGGAATGTTTAAATTAAAAACGAGTTATTTTCAGTATAAGTAGCATTGAAGGTGCTAGAGTAGTTAGGATTGTCACAAGTATGACAATGAAGAAAGAAGAAGAAAATGGAAATTCCAAGTCTTCTAGCTATACTAGATTTCGAAATTATTGACATCGTGCTGATTTGTTTATCTTTGAAAGAAAAATATTGGCTCAAATTTTGTGAACCAATGAATTTTTAAAAGAACTATTCTTTGTATGTCTATGCTAATCGTTTCGGCTAGACTGAAATTAATTTGAAATATCAAAATAAATTTTATATCATCTGTGCATTTGATGCAGAGATGGTAAAAAGATGGAGTTATTAATGCAATTGAACCTAGTGTTGGATGTGATCTTTGGATCAACAACCCTCTATGGTATGATGTAGAATGACAAAGTCATAAATTGACGAAGTCCTCAACTTACTGTGAAATAGTACGATATCATGATGTCATAAAACGTTTTGAAGTATTATGAAAGAATTTAAAGAAGTAGTCAATGTCAATTGATTTGACTAGACGAATGTTTCAAGTTGATGTCCAATTTATTGGTACAGTCTAAGCTAATTGATTTGGCTAGACAAATGGTATGTCATGTTTAAAAGAAAATTGAGATTTCTTTGAAAAGTTTTGTTAAACCAAATGGTTTTTGGTGTGAAATCTGATGATAAAGTCTAAGGTGAACAAACCCCGGGATTTAGGGTTATACGATAGGTTGATCACCTACGTATGAAAAGGGTAGTTTACTTTCTTGGTGATTGTAAATTGACCGTAATAGAATGGTTTACGATGAAATGTTGTTAAACCTAGTAAGAGTTCATGGTCCATATGACCCCTCAGCAAAGTATGAATCATTTTAAAGGAATCTTTATATTCCTCGTTATTCATTCTACTTTATAATTCTTGAAATTGTGAAGACTCTGGAATGTTTGAAGGATGACAACTTCTTTGAAGAGGAGTTGAGAGAATAGTATGCTAAAATTTTGAGGATGAAATTCTGTGAAGAATGGGTGAATGTGATATCCCGAATGATTTGAACTCTGGAGGTCCTACCGCCTTGAAATCCTTAAACGATGTAGCTTGTAGAGCTTGCGGCTGATTGGCAAGTGCTCCAGTCAACAGGTTCACCAACTGTTGAACAAGATTAGCATTGGCATTGGCGTTGTTATTATTATTGGTTGACCCTTCCTGAGCTAGTTGATGGGTTGGGCGTCTTATTGGCGGTATATTTCTGTTTAAGATATACGCTTATTAGATCGTTACTCAATTTCTTAAATATTTAAGACTTAACTTAAACATTTTAAGATATCACTTAACACATATCATCTCAAATAAACTCTGATATTTTATTCATTCAAAAAGTTTTAAACATACGAAAGATAACATCGCTGCTATTTACAACACCTGTGACACCCCCAAATCCGGTTACTTCGTTTCCACATGATTTGGTGTTCACTTTCTAAAATATACATCTACCCAATAATAAGGAATGCAAAATAAATTAGAACCTTATAATTAAATAAAAAATCTTCCTTGTAAAAAGGATTACAACTTTGTCCAAAATATCCCAGGGTTTAATCTAACCTTAACTTAAACATCAAATGCGAAAAATAAAAACATAACACAAAGTAATCCAGTCTTGTTACAATTCATAATTAATAAATAAAACAAGTCTTCACTTGTTCAGCTTGCCTTTGCCTATACTAATTGACGGAGCATCAACACTTTCAACTTTAGCTGCAATGGTTATTTAAATTGCAAGAGTGAGAAAATGAAAGCTCACTAGAAATATCAATAATATAACATAACTGAATAGTTTCAATAGATTTGAATAATTTTTCTTTCATAAAGAATTGAATAATAATTCTTTCTTCTATGTTTAGAATCTCGAATATTGAAATCATCTGAGGGTCGTAAGACCTTGAACTTTGTCCTAGGTTATAAATATTTCTATTTAAAACCATTAACAGTCATATAGACTATGGACTCTTAACTCGTATTTAGGGGGATCAGCCATTCGTACCATGTATTGTGCACAAACATTTAACGCTTTCGCATTGTAACCCTCTAATTAATAGGGTTGCTCATCTCAGTATTTGAATACAAGTCCGCACCAAAGAAAGTTTAGTTTGGATAGCTAAAAGGAAATTTGGAGTTTCAACTATCATCAACTAAGGAGTAGTTGAATCGACTCACAATAATCAAGAATAATTCAATAATAACGAATTATTAAATAACTTATGCTTTAGAATTTAAACTTAAACCATACGAAAATAGTATAGACCTTACTTGAACAATTAAGTCAAGGTCACTTCAATAATTTCATGAACTTTAAATTAGTACTTGCCCATTGCAGAAATAAAAGGGCAATCTCAAATACAATAAATATTTGAATTTAAAACAATTGTATAACAATAACAAGTGTGAGTTTAGAAAACTTATCTCAAGCGCAAGCTACACTTACAACTCATGTTCTTTAACACTTCCTACACATATATATTTAACCATAATAATCTAAATTAGTTATCACATAACTAATTCACATAATTAGTTAACCCATCTAGGTTAACTCATTCCTCTTTAATTATTAAATAATTAATAATTAATTATCACATAATTAATCACATCACATGTTCACAAAATAAATCAAATAATAATTATGTACTCATATTAATTAAATTATAATTTAAACAAATTATAATTTAAATTAAATAATTTATTTTAATTATAATTAATTAAATTATAATTATATCTTATATTAATTAAATTATAATTAAACAAATTATAATTTAAATTAAACATGTACTTTGATTAAAATTAATCAAACTAAATTTATGCATTTATATTAATTAAATTATAATTTAAATTAAATAATTACTTTGATTATAAATAATTAATTTTAATTCATGCACTAATTAAATTATAATTAACAATTTATAATTTAAATTACACATTTTCCTTAATTATAATTATTCAAATTATAATTACATATTATATTTTATTAATATAATTTATTACTGCCCAATTAGCATTTTAATTTTATTAATATGTGATAAGTAGGTTTTATATCTGCTTATTGGACGCCAACTTACTATGATTATTGCTTAAACTCAAGCACTTTAGTGTCTTTTAATGCATTTTATCTTTGTTTTGCATATTTTAGGCAGAAAACTCCATAGAACAGGAAATGGCATGAAAATGAGCATATGGCATGAACTTGGCAAAAAGGCTTGTTGAATGGTAGAAAGACGGACAAAATGGCATAAGGCTAGCAATAAGGCACGAGAGGATAGCTTTATGATAGATTGGGCATAAGAAAGCAAGCCTTGGAATGAGCAACGGGGCCTCAAAGCAGTATTTGTGAAGGAGTTTGAAGCAGCAAAAAACACTAAAGAAAGCAAGAAAGCAGCACACCAGAAATTGGAGTCACCAACAAAGGAAAGTAGCACGCGCGGCCGCGGCAGGGAAGCAAGGGACCACAGCGCGCACGCGCCGACTGGCGAAGCCAGAAGCTGACTCTGGACGCCCGCGCGCCCGCATCGGAAAAGAGCATTGAAGTCGCGCCGCCACGCCAGTCAACATTTCTTGACTTTTCACTTCGTTTGCTCGGCTGATTGTTTGAGATATAAGGCGTATGTTGCTAGACACAAAAAATTATCTGATGAGAATACATTTTGACTTGGAAGTTTAGTTCTTACATTTCTAGGGTTTTAGGAGCTAAGAAGAGTTTGAGAGCTTATCTCTTCCTCTCTTCTAGTTCAAGTAGATTTCTTGTTTAGGGTTCTCTTTGGTTGGACTTGTGTTCTGAACTTGAGTATTAAAGGCTTCTATTGGAAGGAGAACCATCAAGATTTGTATTTCCATTCTCTTTTCTCTCTTTTTTATAGTTGTTTAAATGCTTGGTTTAAATCCCATAATGGTTGGTGGTTCAGTGATGAACTAACTTTCATTATGGGATTCTAATGGATTTTATTTGCTAAATCTAGGGTTTTATGCCTCTGTGATATATATGGATGAAAATGTATGGTTTGCCTAGCATGGTTTCTTTGTATGTTTATATGCCTGATCAACATCTACTCTAATAGTTTATATGGACTTGAAAAATGAAGTGTAAACTTAGATTTTGTCCTGCTAGCATATGTTTGTGAAACTTGCATTGGATGAGTTTTGTGATTCGCTATACGGATAGAAATATACCGTATTGCCATATGTAGTCTAATGGGGGCTTGCCCTTAAATTGGTTTAGATTGTAAATTGCATAGACATATAGTGGTTTAGGCTTTATCGATGTTCATGTGATTTCTATCTTAATTGTGGATATTATATGATATGGACCTGGTGTATTGAAAAATAGCCCTGTCTCACATTCGTGTTCCCGGCTAATGGGATGTGATTATTCATATTTGACATGAGGTGTTGTTAACCTAGATGACGTAATAGATGAAGTTAGGATCCCATGTTCCTCTAATTTGAACCCCTTGCTTGTTAATTAGTTAAGTCTAGTTTAAATCCAGTATAGTTAATTAAAAAATAATGTGACACCAGTTTGAGCAGACAAAGATAACCATAGGACTGTTGCATGATAGTGTAAGTCTGACTCCTTTCTCCTTGGGAACGATCTCGACTTATCGAATTATTACTTGTCGACCGTATATACTTGCACGTGTTTTGTGTTCGTTTTTGTGAACACCGAAACGGCACAACAAGTTTTTGGTGCCGTTGCCGGGGAACGGTGTTAGTTTAGTACTATTGACATCAGTTTTCGTTAGATTTGGTTAACTTGAACAAATCTCTTCTTATCGTATTTCTAACTTTATCTTTTATTTGTGTTTCAGGTACTTGTGGATAGTTTATGCACACGCGAGCTTCAAATCCTGAGTTAGTGCCTCGACAAGAGCACATTAACGGTAGAGCGTGGAGAGAAAACATCAGAAACACCAATCCACAAGTAGAACCTGAACAACCTCATCAATGGCTGAAGAGTAGAGGGCTAATAATAGAGCCTTACAAGACTACTCTATGTCAAAAATCACCGATCTGCAGTCAAGTATAGTGCAGCCAGCAATCGCTGCAAACTCTTTCGAGATAAAGCCAGGGACACTACAGATGATTAAGAATAATCTCCAGTTTGGGGGTACTCCTTCCGAAGATCCCAACGAGCATATCCTGAATTTCCTAGAGATATGTGACACGTTTAAGTTCAACAACGTTTCTGATGAGGCAGTAAAACTTAGATTATTCCCTTTCACCATGAGGGATAAGGCAAAAAGTTGGTTGCACTTATTACCCTCAGGATCAATTACCACTTGGGAAGACTGTGCTTAGAAATTTCTAACCAAATTCTTCCCTATGGCTAAGACTGCTTCTATGACGAGTGCTTTGAGTCAGTTTACACAGCTCCAAGGGGAAACGTTGTATGAAGCTTGGGAACGCTACAAGGAAATGTTAAGGAAGTGCCCGCACTATGGAATGCCTGAATAGATGGTGATAAACTCGTTTTATAATGGATTAGGGTGGCAGTCCAGGCCAAATATTGATGCCGCATCGGGAGGAGCTCTATGGACCAAAGACTTCTCGACAGCTTATGAACTTACTGAAACAATGGCGGCTAATGAGTATCAAAATCCAACAGCAAGAGTGGTTCAACCGAAGGTGGCAGGAGTATTGGATGTTGATGTAATCACATCATTGTCAGCACAATTGGCAGCAATGAACAAGAAGATAGATTCTATGGCCGAAAATAGAGTTCAACAGGTTGCATTTGTATGTAAGTTGTGTGTCGGAGCACTCCCGACTGAGCAGTGTGCAATCACTACCGAGTCGGTGCAGTTTGTCAGCAACTACCAAAAGCCACAGAATCAATTCTCGAACTCCTATCATCCCAACAATCCCAACCATCTGAACTTCAGTTGGAGAAACAACCAGAATGCTCAACAGTCTCAACCCTACCAAAATGCTCAATCATCCCAACCTCAAACATCACAAAATCAATACCAATCTGCACAACCACAACAACAATACCAAAATGCACAACATTCCCAATATCAACCTTATCCACCAAAGCCTCAACCACAACAGTCTCAACATCAATATGCCCCAAGACAATCACACCCTCCAGGATTTCATCAACAACAATATCAATACCACTCAGATCCTGCACCTCAATAAGAAAAGAAACCTGACATGGAAGAATTATTGTTGAAGCATATTGCTGCTACTGAGTTGATAATGAAGAGTCAAGCGGTGGCAATCAAAAATTTGGAAATTCAGATGGGCCAAATGGCCAATTCTATCAATAACAGACCACAAGGAAATTTGCCAAGCACTACTGAAGCCAATCCAAGGAGGGAAGGAAAAGAGCAATGTCAAGCTATTACACTGAGGTCTTTTAGGCTGGCACGCCCGCGCCCAAAAATAAAGAAGAGCTCTCGCGGCCGCGCGAGTAGTCAGTGAATTCAAAGAAGAGCTTATCTAATGGGGGTTTTGAGCAGAGGGAAAACGAGAAGGATCATGAAGAGTTGCCTGAGAAAACCATAACCAAACCACCACCTGTTTACCCCCCTGTTCCTTACCCACAAAGATTGCAAAAGCACAGAGATGATAGACAATTTGCCAAGTTTTTGGAGGTGTTCAAGAAACTGCAGATAAATATACCATTCGTAGAGGCATTAGAACAAATGCCAAGTTACGCGAAGTTCATGAAGGGTATTCTATCAAGGAAGAAATGATTAGAAGACTTTGAGACAGTGGCCTTGACAGAAGAGTGCAGTGTAGTATTACAGCGTAAGCTACCTCCAAAGCTTAAGGACCCGGGCAGTTTCACAATACCTTGCTCTATTGGAAAGTTGTCTTTCAACAAATGCTTGTGTGACTTAGGGGTGAGCATAAATTTGATGCCTCTTTCAGTATTCAATTAATTGGGATTGCCGGCTCCAAAGTCGATAAATATATCGCTACAGCTTGCTGTCAGAACAATCACTTATCCAAGTGGTATTATTGAAGATGTTTTGGTTAAAGTTGATAAATTTATCTTCCTAGTTGACTTCATCATTCTAGATTATGAAAAGGATAGAAATATATTAATCATCCGTGGGAGACCTTTTCTAGCCACGGGGCGAACTCTTATAAATGTCCAGAAAGGAGAGTTGACAATGAGAGTGCATGATCAAGAAGTCACTTTCAATGTTTTTAAGGCTATGAAGTTCCTAACCGAAGAAGAAGAGTGCTTCCAGATTAATTTGGTAGACAGAGTGTTGAATGAAGAAGTTAGAAATCTGGTTGATATAGAGCCATTGGAGAGTGCTATATTGGGAGATTCAGAGATGGAAGATACTGAGGTTGTAAAATATGTGCAAATTCTTGACACAGCACCACAGATGCGAAGGTTTAAGATTCCTATCGAGCCACTAAAATTTTCTGGGGAGATATCAGTACGACTCAAGCCTTCTCTTGAGGTGCCTTCAGATCTTGAACTTAAACCTCTTCCTGATCATTTAAGGTATGTATTTTTAAGTGAATTTTCAAAGTTGCCTGTTATTATTTCTGCTACACTAACATCTTGCCAGGAAGAAAAACTGCTACGAGTACTAAGAGAGTTTAAATCTGCAATTGGGTGGACCATAGCAGATATAAAGGGGATCAGCCCAGCATTCTACATGCATAAAATCTTGCTGGAAGATGATAGTAAGCCATCAGTGGAGCAACAGCGAAGACTGAATCCTATTATGAAGGAAGTGGTTAAGAAGGAGATATTAAAGTGGTTAGATGCATGGATTATCTATCCGATATCAGACAGCTCATTAGTGAGCCCGGTGCAGTGCGTGCCAAAAAAAGGGGGTATGACTGTGCTATCCAACGAAAACAACGAGCTAATACCTACCATGACAGTGACGGGGTGGAGAGTCTGCATGGACTACCGCAAACTAAATAAGGCTACCAGGAAAGATCATTTTCTCCTCCCATTCATTGAACAGATGCTGGATAGGTTGGCAGGTCATGAATACTACTGCCTTTTGGATGGGTACTCAGGATACAATCAAATAGTGATAGCCCCAGAAGACCAAGAAAAGACTGCCTTTACTTGTCCGTATGGCACATTTGGGTTTAGAAGGATGTCTTTCGGCTTGTGCAATGCCCCGGCTACCTTTTAGAGGTGTATGATAGATATTTTCTCTGATATGGTTGAGCATAATGTTGAAGTCTTCATGGACGATTTTTTGGTTTTTGGAGATTCCTTTTAACTATGTTTGGAGAATTTGGTAATGGTGTTAAAAAGGTGTGTTGAGACGAATCTAGTTTTGAATTGAGAGAAGTGCCATTTTATAGTACAAGAAGGTATTATTTTGGGACATAAGGTTTCTAAGAAAGGATTAGAGGTGGACAGGGCTAAATTGGAAACTATTAAGAACTTGCCTCCGCCTATTTTTGTAAATGGTGTTCGTAGTTTTTTGGGGCATGCATGATTCTATCGTCGGTTTATAAAGGACTTCTCAAAGATTACAAAGCCACTTTGCAGTTTGTTAGAAAAAGATGTCCAATTTAAATTTGATGAGGAATTCCTGACTGCATTCGAGCACTTGAAAAAGAAGTTAACTACAGTACCAGTGATCACAGCTCCGGATTGGGACCTTCCTTTTGAGGTGATGTATGATGCAAGCAATTTAGCTGTGGGAGCTGTATTGTGCCAGCGTAGGGACAAGGTCTTTTATGTTATATATTATGCTAGCAAGACTCTTACTGATGCCAAGTTGAACTACACTACTATAGAAAAAGAGCTTCTAGCGGTGGTGTACGCATTCGACAAGTTTCATGCTTATTTGATTGGGACTAGAGTGATTGTGTACACCGACCATGCAGTGATCAGATATTTGATAGCAAAGAAAGATGCAAAGCCCCGTCTAATCCGGTGGATACTTCTGTTACAAGAATTTAACTTAGAGATCAAGGACAGAAAAGCGACTGAGAACCAAGTGGTTGACCACTTATCGCGATTGGAGAATCTGGGAAGGGATGCAAATGATAAAGTTATAATCAATGAGTCCTTCCTAGATGAGCAATTATTTGTGGTGAAAGGCGAAGTGGCATGGTTCGCAGATTATGCAAACTTTCTAGTTAGCAATATAATCCCTTCTGACTTGACCAGGCATCAAAAGAAGAAGTTTCTACACGATGTGAAATGGTTTATTTGGGATGAACCGTACTTATTCAAGCAGTGTACTAATAAAATGATTAGAAGGTGCATTCCATATAGCGAGACGGAGAGTATACTGCAGAATTGCCACGCATCAGTATATGGAGGTCATTATGGAGGTGAAAGGACCGCAGCCAGGGTTTTGCAAGTAGGTTTATATGCCGACTATCTTCAAGGATGCTTACAGCTTTGTTCAAAGATATGATAGATGTCAGAGGGTAGGAAATATATCAAAGAGAAATGAAATGCCCTTGAATACAATCCTCGATGTGGAGATGTTCGACGTTTGGGGGATAGACTTTATGGGGCCTTTCGTTTCATTATGTGGGAACTTGTACATCCGTCTGGCAGTCGATTACGTGTCTAAATGGGTGGAAGTGGCAGCTTTACCGGCGAATGATGCTAAGGTGGTTCGGAGATTTCTCCAAAAGAGCATTTTCACGAGGTTCGGGACTCCCAGAGCGATCATTAACGATGAAGGTACCCACTTTTGCAATCGCAAGTTTACACCTTTGTTAGCTAAATATGGCTTAATCATCGAATAGCTACAGCTTATCACCCCAAAACCAATGGCCAAGCAGAAGTGTCCAATCGTGAGGTGAAGAGAATACTGGAAAAGATTGTGAACCCCACGAGGAATGATTAGTCGCTGAAGCTGGATGATGCAGTATGGGCTTATAGGACTGCCTACAAAACACCGCTGGGTATGTCACCATTTCAGCTTGTGTATGGAAAAGCTTGTCACCTTCCCATGGAGCTTGAACATAAAGCCTATTGGGCAATCCATAAGCTGAATTTCGACTTAAAGGCTGCAGGGGAGAAACGCCTTCTCCAACTCAATGAATTGGACGAATTTCGATTGCAGGCCTATGAAAATTCCAAATTATACAAAGAAAAAGTGAAAAGGTGGCATGATCGCAAGTTTATGGAAAGGACATTCGAACCAGGGCAAGCAGTGCTGTTATTCAATTCCAGACTTAGACTCTTCCCAGGAAAGCTCAAGTCAAGGTGGTCCGGGCCTTTCACGAAAAAGACTGTATATCTACACGATGCAATAGAAATTTTTGATAAGTGCCCAGATAAGCCCTTCAAAGTTAATGGACAGCGGCTGAAGCATTACTATGGTGGTGAGGTTGACAGACAAAAGGTCACCTCAATCCTTTCAATAACTTGACCGAACCAGATAGAATCTAGCTTATGAACTATAAACAAGCGCTCGATGGGAGGCACCCCATCATCTCTATCTCGCCCTCAAGTTTAATTCTTGCATCGCATGTCTATATATTTCTCTCTCCTGTTTAATTCTGGTTACTAATCTCCACAATTCCCTTCCCCCGTTTAAGTCTAAGCATTTTGAAAAAAGTTGCCTTTTTTTTTAACATTATGGTGTTAGAATGCTCACCGCCTACATTTTTGAACATTAAGCATGTAGCATGCATTATTGGGGGTTAGAAGCTCTTTATATATATTCATGGGGTTTAATTGATTATTTCCTACATTTTTGCAATTAGGCATAGTTGCACAGATTTTTGGAGCTTGAAGCTCATTGAACATATATTTGATGCGATCGAATATTGCATATAAGCCTATAGCAAAAAAAAAATTGGGAAATCACATAGATATGATTCACTTACATAGCATTGCTAAGGATTTAGCAGTATATATCTTACACATGTATTTTGGATAATGGAATCAAGCTACGTTTCATTTTTGATTGCTATATGTGCAGGTGAGATAAAGTGTTGAAGATGCTTCATATACCTTCGCCAAGTTGCTACCACAAAGAAATAGCATATTTTGGCCAGTTCAGTGCTTGCGCGGCCGCACCAATAGTACTGCCACAGCCCACGCGCCCGCGCTACCTGCTATTCTAAAAAGCAAAAATTAGATCCCGCGCGGAAGCGCCCCATATAAAGCCTGCTCACGCGCGGCCACTCCCGACCCTAACTGCCATTTTTTATGTTTTAATATAAAACAGCCGTTCCATCCCTATATCATATATCGATAGAAGCCGGCCCTTTCTCTCAAAAATCACACGATCCCTTATTCTATACAGCCTAAACTCTTCTCCTTTGCAATCTATCTACATGATCCCTACCCACAAGCACTCTATTTTCTCTAGCAAATCCTTCCATCTCTCACCCGCTATCAATTCACTCCATTTTGTTAGGGTTTGGGCATCCACAATTTTTAGAAATCTTCAGATTTTAGTTTGGGGGTTATTCTTCGGATTCCAGGAGAGGGTTTGATCAATCAATTGCAGAGATTCAGGTTTTGGGGGTGTTCGTCATCAATTCATCAATCTAGGGTGAAAGGGAATTTGCTAAAAATTAATAATGGGTCCAAAGCGTTCTCGATCTAGTGTTTTCACTTCTGCAGCCGGTTCGCCCGTTCACAGTGCCTCGGACGATGACATCACCGTCGACTTGGCCAAATTCATCAATATTGAGGCCCAAATTGAGTACTACCGGATTGCAGCCAAAAAAGTTTTCAAGGAGCGGGGCTTGACGCCAACCAAAGAGGACGGGGAAATACGTGCAATGATTCAAAAGATGGGATGGCAGGGTATTTATGCAACGCCGCCGCCGGTGCCGTTAGCTTTAGTCTAGTGAATTTTATGCCAACGCTAAAATCACGCAAAACGGCAAGTCTTTTGTATGGGGCCACACCATTGATTATCGCCCGGCTGCCATTCGAGCGATTTTGGGTTTGCCATCAGTGTCGGTCGGAGAGGTGAATTGGGTCGAGGCAGAGATGTTGGGAACTAACCTGCACCAAGTGATTCGTGATTTGTGTACGCCAGGAACAATGTGGAAGATCAAGAAAGATACCGTGAATGAGTACACCACATTCCTTGCCTCCGGGATGAACCGATACGCTAAGGTCTAGAATTTTTTCCTCTGTAGCAGTATTATACCCTCCCAGCACCAGCACGAGGTTAGAGTCGAGCGAGCCATCATCCTGTGGGGAATCATTACAGGGAAATACATTGATGTTGGCCATCTGATTCACCAGAACATGCTGAGGTTTATGAGAGGCAGTACCACAGGCTCCATTCCACATGCATCCATAGTAGCCCATCTTTGTGCTGATGCAGGGCTCAAATGGCCCGATGAGTAGATCCAAATGCCAGCTGGGGATGTCAATCACAGCACTATCAAGCATTTTATGGATTGGGCTGGAGGCAGTAGCAGACCCGCGGGGCAAAGGTTTTATTGTGACAGTTCCTCTGCCAGTTCCACCACCGCAGTCACAGCCAGACGAGGTCGCTGCTCCTCCTCTAGCCGGTGACTTACTGCAGGGTCGCCAGTATCGACGTTTGAAGAGGAGGATCAATGCACTGCATGAGAGTTTTGTCGTGTTTGCTGATGGGCTGACTCGTGCCCTAGCTGAGGCCTTTGCACAGCAGGGGACAATGCTGGAGTGGCCTGTGTAGGCTTCCGACTTACCATATCCGTCGCCAGATACACAGCCCGAGGAGGGTGGCCATGCTGAGCAGTAGGGGAGTTTTCCTGACCCTTTACCTTCAATGGGGACATTGAATATTTTAAGTTTTGGGGTATTGGGTGTAGTTAAGTAGTTACATTAAGTAGTTGCATATAGTTTTAAATTTTTGCATGTAGTTGAATTGCATTCAGTTAATTGCATATTGCATGTTAGGTTGTATATAGTAGTTGCATTTTAATTTGTGTTAGCATTCTAGTTTGTGTTAGTTTAAAATTTTGCATAAATTTTTTCAGTTTTATTTTATTTTGTTAATTTAGTATGTGTTTAATTGCATTGCATTGCATAATCCCGCTGTTTATCCTGTTGAATTCTGATTTGGCCGATGATGACATTGAGATATGATAGATATTTGAACTCTGTTAGTTTCTTAAGCTCAGCTATATTTCTATACATGTTGTAATCTAGACCTGTTACTTAGATGTCACCGGGTAGAGCAGATTGTCTTTATTTGCTTGATTGGCTAGATTAGTGCATGCTTATCTTCTAAAGGGAAAAATTTTGTTTTTAATTGCTATAATTGTGTAATAAAAGCAGTAATGACCTTAACAACTCTAGAATACATGTTTGAAGGAAGTCTTTGGGTAGGCATGCTATGTGGGGAGATGGAGCGTAAGACGCACTCCCCTATGAAAAAGAAAAAGAAAAATGTTTGTGAATAAACACGTCAGCTACGTCAAGTTTTGTGGCCCTTGATATTCGAGCAATTAAGCCATCGGGGTGTCTCTACACTCAGCGCCCTAAGGCCGTCTGGTCTGGGAGTCTTTGGTCAAAAGCTCGCTACACGGATATCATTGAAAAGCTTAAGAGGACTAGGCATTGCACGGTCGAATATGTACACGGGAAAGTGCGAATATTGCCCCCTTGTGTGAATAAAAGCATAATAAGCCCTTGCGGTACTTCAACTTGTATCTATGTGTTGGTTTGGTCATTGCTTGACCTTAATGATAAATTCTTGACTTAAAACCTCAATTTTCCTTCCTTAGAAGTATAGCATATGGAATCTTCGCCTCATTCAAGCTTGTTTATGACATTGCACACACACACACGGCATCTTAATAACAGGTTGTGATTTACAGATTGTCTATCTAAATAAGTATTGCTTGAGCCAAATCATTGTTTAGTGTTCTTGTTATCTCTCTGAGGCGCATCTGATTGGAATTCATATTATGGCTGTTACTGTGGGATTCATTTTTATGTAGTTAGTTGCATATCATGTAGTTGCATTTGTGTCTTTGCTTGAGGGCAAGCAATAGTTCAAGTTTGGGGGTATTTGATAATGTAGGTTTTATATCTACTTATTGGAATCCAACTTACTATGATTATGGCTTAAACTCAAGCACTTTAGTGTCTTTTAATGCATCTTATCTTTGTTTTGCATATTTTAGGCAGAAAACTCCATAGAACAGGAAATGGCATGAAAATGAGCATATGGCATGAACTTGGCAACAAGGCTTGTGGAATGGCAGAAAGACGGACAAAATGGCATAAGGCTAGCAATAAGGCACGAGAGGATAGCTTGATGATGGATTGGGCATGAGAAAGTAAGCCTTGGAATGACCAAGGGGGGCTCAAAGCAGCATTTGTGAAGGAGTTTGAAGCAGCAAGAAACACTAAAGAAAGCAAGAAAGCATCACTCTAGAAACTGGAGTCACCAGCAAAGGAAAGTAGCACGTGCGAACGTGCCAAGAAAGCAAGGGACCACAGCGCGCCTGCACCGACTGGCGAAGCCAGAAACTGACTCTGAACGCCCGCGCGCTCGCGTCGAAAAAGAGGATTGAAGCCGCGCCGCCGCGCCAGTCAATATTTCTTGACTTTTCACTTCGTTTACTCGGCTGATTATTTGAGATATAAGGCTTATGTTGCTAGACACAAAAAATTATCTAATGAGAATACATTTTGACTTGGAAGTTTAGTTCTTACATTTCTAGGGTTTTAGGAGCTCAGAAGAGTTTGAGAGCTTATCTCCTCCTTTCTTCTAGGTTCAAGTAGATTTCTTGTTTAGGGTTCTCTTTGGCTGGACTTGTGTTCTGAACTTGAGTATTAAAAGCTTCTATTGGAAGGAGAACCATCAAGATTTGCATTTCCATTCTCTTTTCTCTCTCTTTCATAGTTGTTTAAATGCTTGGTTTAAATACCATAATGGTTGGTGGTTCAGTGATGAACTAACTTCCATTATGGGATTCTAATGGATTCTATTTGCTAAATCTAGGGTTTTATGCCTCTTTGATATGTATGTATGAAAATGTATGGTTTGCCTAGCATGGTTGCTTTGCATGTTTAGATGCCTGATCAACATCTACTCTAATAGTTTATATGGACTTGAAAAATGAAGTGTAAACTTAGATTTTGTCATGCTAGCATATGTCTGTGAAACTTGCATTGGATGAGTTTTGTGATTCGCTATCCGGATAGAAATATACCGTATTGCCATATGTAGTCTAATGGGGGCTTGCACTTAGATCGGTTTAGATTGTAAATTGCATAGACATATAGTGGTTTAGGCTTTATCGATGTTCATGTGATTTCTATCTTAATTGTGGATATTATATTATATGGACTTGGTGTATTAAAAAATAGCCTCGTCTCACATTCGTGCTCCCGGCTAGCATTCCTATGTGATTATTCATATTTGACATGAGGTGTTGTTAACCTAGATGACGCAATTAATGAAGTTAGGATCCCATGTTCCTCTAATTTGAACCCATTGCTTGTTAATTAGTTAAGTCTAGTTTAAATCCAGTATAGTTAATTAAAAAATACTGTGACACCAGTTTGGGCAGATAAAGATAACCATAGGACTGTTGCATGATAGTGTAAGTCTGACTCCTTTCTCCGTGGGAACGATCTCGACTTATATAATTATTACTTGTCGACCGTGTATACTTGCACGTGTTTTGTGTCTGTTTTTGTGAACACCGAAACGGCGCAACGACATGCTTTATAATTTATTACATATTAAATCTTATAATTTTGTACAATTAAAAATAGTTTTCTGCCCAATCTGCAGGACCAGCGCGATCGCGCTCCAAATGGCCTTAGGAGCGGCGCGGCTGCGCCACTGCGCAGACAAGTTTGACAATCGCGAACTTTGCAGAGAAAAAGTTAATTTGGTTTATTTCTCCACATCAAGTTCCGAATTCAGAACCCATAAATCACATAAACTATTGTAGAAACATTAGTTTATGATTCTAATCATATTCTAATACATGTATTATCAAAACACATAATCTAAAACACTTAATTTTGTATAAATTAGAGAAAACCATTTTTCCAGTGTTCTTGATAAAATTGAATACTATATGTTTATTTTTCAATCAAAATATACAATTCAAATCACATTGAATTCATATCTCAACATATTACATAATCTAAAATTAATTTATACAACAATTTACAATAACTCATGAATTTTAATTTTAAAAGAAAACTATCTATTTTCAAAATACTTTACTGTCACTTTTGATGAACATGAATTCTTCATGTTCATCATCTTTATATGAATTAAATCACTAACTTATGCATACAATTCATATATAAGCATGTTATGAACACAAATTATATATATACATCATGTTATACAATTTCATGAAAAACTCATATTTACAGAGAATAAAACTTGAAGAGCACACAATTTTTAATAGTTATAAGTTTAGAGATTATACCATTTTTGCTTATTGAAACGGAGAAGATAATGATAGTTGTTGATTTCTCAAGCTTCTCCTCCCTCTTTTTCCTCTTTTCTCTTTTTCTCTATAACTCTCTGTTTCTTTCTTCTTTGTTTTGTTCTTCTAACTTAACTAACGTATGTTATACTGACATAATATACTATACATATTATACATATAATTATATAATATATATAAATGACATATACTTATATCATATAATAATTGTCATTCAATTTTCCTTAACAAATTGTCAATTTCATTTTTTTTGAAAAATCAAAAGCGATAAGGCTTTGTTTGCCAAAACCCCTTTAATTTTAAAAACTAGCTTTTTAATAGCCAAGGCCATGTTTGGTAAAACAAGATTAAAATAAGGGCAAGCACCCTGTTTAGCAAAACTAATTTAAAACCCTTTTTATTCTTTTAATAAATTATTTAGCACATATTTTTAATGTTACACTTTAATTAAGTAAATCTTAACATTCTAATTTAATTAATTAAAAGCTAACATCAATTAAGCACATAAAAATTACCACATAACATTTATAATTACTCGCTAATTATAATTGCATATAACAATTACCACATAAACTTCATCTAATTTAATTATCTCAATTAAATTAGAACTATATCATAACATATTATACATCAATTAAATTAAATATTAAATATTTATTTAATTAATATATTATACTTAATTAAATTACTCCACAAAAATCACATAATTTATTTATTTAACTCAATAAATAAATCAATAAATCAATTAAAATATTTATTTAATTCAATAAATATTTTAAAATTAATATAAAATTCTCATTCGTTATAATCTTCCCTCCTTAAAAGGATTCTGTCCCCAGAATCACACAAAAAAATAAAAATATCATATGTTACATTCTTCCCCCCCCCCCCTTAAAAAGATTCTGTCCCCAGAATCGGTATATGAGGGGTTACACAAATGACTAAGCAAATAATTGGAGATACGTTTTCTTAATTACATCTTCGAGTTCTCACGTGGATTCTTCAGCACTGTGGTTCCTCCAGATTACCTTAACAGAATGTATCACTTTATTTTTAAGTACTTGTTCTTTTCTATCGACTATTTGAACATGCACTTCTTCGTATGTCAAGTCTTTATGAAACTGTAAAGGCTCGTATTCTATTACATGTTTGTAGTCGTGTTTGTATGGTCTTAACACAGAAATGTGGAAGACGTTGTGTATGTTATCTAGCTCCGGAGGTAACGCAACCTCGTAAGCTACTTCGCCCACCTTCCGTAGTACCTCGAAAGGTGAATCGGGGACTCAGCTTCCTTTTCTTGCCAAATCGAATCTTCCCCTTCCAGGGAGATACCTTCAGGAAAATGAAACTTTTCGGTAAGAATTCTCGATTCTGTCGATGTTGATCGGCATATTTCTTCTGTCTGTCATGAGCAGCAACCAATCTTGTTCTTATCAGCTTCACGATTTCGGCAGTTTGTTGTACCAGTTCCGGTCCCAACAGTTGACGTTCACCGACCTCATCCCAACACAAGAGAGTTCTGCATTTTCTGCCGTACAATGCTTCGTAAGGCGGCATACCGATGCTTGCGTGGTAAGTATTGTTGGCAAACTCCACCAACAGTAGATGATCATCCCAGCTTCCTTTGAAGTCCATTACACAAGCTCTCAGCATGTCTTCTAGCGTCTGAATCGTTCTCTAGCTCTGGCCATCAGTCTGAGGATGGTACGCCGTACTCATTCGTAATTGTGTTCCCAGACACTCTTATAAATGCTTCCAAAATTTTGACGTAAAACGCGGATCTCTATCAGACACAATCGGCACCGGAACACCGTGTCGAGAAATAATTTCCTTAACGTACAGCTTGGCTAATTGATCTAAGTTGAACTTAAATCTTGATCGGTAGGAAATGTACCGACTTCGACAGTCGATCCATTATTACCCATATCACGTCGAAACCCTTCTGAGTTGCTGGAAGGCCAACCATGAAATCCATTTTGATGTGCTCCCACTTCCATTCTGGAATCTCCAACGGTTGTAGCAATCCATTGGGTCTCTGGTGTTCAGCTTTGACTTTCTGGCACGTTAAGCATTTCGCAACACATTCAGCAACGTCCCTCTTCAGGTTCGGCCACCAGAAGTGATGCCTAAGATCCTGGTACATCTTCGTACTCCCAGGGTGAATTGAATATCTCAAACTGTGAGATTCACTCAAAATCTCCTCTTTGACTTCTGATACTGGCGGTACCCAGATTCTTTCTTCAAATCGTAACAGTCCTTCTTTATCAATCTTGAACTTGAACTCTTCACCATCAGCTATTCTCTTCTGGATCTTCTCACATTATTCATCTTGAAGTTGTGCTTCTTTCACTTTGTCTACCAGAGTAGAACCAATAGTTAATTAAAACAACTTCTCATCTGATTCCTTCAGATACTTCACTTCTAGTTCCAACTTAGCCATCTTTTCTATTAACTGGTCTTGATTAGTTAATATATTTAGCTTCTCTCGATATTTTCTGCTCAGGGCATCGGTGACGACGTTAGCTTTACCCGGATGGTAAAGTATCTCACAGTCGTAGTCCTTGATCAGTTCCAACCATCTTCTCTAGCTCATGTTCAAATCCTTTTGCGTAAATATGTACTTCAGACTCTTGTGATGTGTGTATATCTCACACTTTTCTTCATATAGGTAGTGTCTCCAAATCTTCAGAGCAAACACTACTGCCACCAATTCTAAATCATGGGTCAGATACCCTTTTCTTGTAATCCTTCAGCTGACGTGATGCGTAGGCAATAAACTTACCGCTCTGCATCAGCACGCAGCCTAATCCCTTATGTGAGGCATCGCTGTATACTATGAAATTTCCCGTACTATCCGGTAAAGACAACACAGGCGCAGTACTCAACCTCTTCTTCAATTCTTGAAAACTTTCGTCACACTTTTTCGTCCAAACAAATTTAACTGTTTTACGAGTAAAATTCGTCAACAGAGTTGCGATCTTGGAAAAGTCCTGAATAAATCTCCGGTAATAACCCTCTAATCCCAAGAAACTCCTCACTTCAGACGGCGTCTTCGGCTGATCCCAATTCATTATAGCCTCATCCTTTGATGGATCTACTGAAATCCCATCCTTGTCGATCACGTGGCCAAGAAATTACACATATTCCAACCAAAATTCGCATTTCGAGAATTTAGAGCAAAGCTTCTCTCATCTCAGTGATTCTAAGGTCAGCCTTAAGTGTTTAGTGTGTTCCTCCTCAGTTTTGGAATAAACCAAGATGTCATCTATGACACTACTACGAACTTATCTAGGAATGGCTTAAACACTCTATTCATTAAATCCATAAATACAGCTCGGGCATTCGTTAGACCAAATGACATAACCAAGAACTAGTAATGACCATACCGAGTTTTAAAAGCCGTCTTCGATATATCTTCCCTTCTCACCTTTAACTGATGATATCCACTTCTCAAATTAATTTTCGACAAGTATCTAGCACCCTTCAGTTGATAGAAACAAGTCATCGATCCTAGGTAAAGGATACCTATTCTTGATCGTAACTTTGTTTAATTCCCTATAATCAATGCATAGCCGCATTGATCCATCCTTCTTCTTCACGAATAAAACTGGCGCTCCCCACGGTGAAACACTCTGCTAAATATACTTCTTGTCTAGCAATTCTTGCAGTTAAACCATCAGTTCCTTCATCTCCAATGGAGCCATTATGTACGGAGCTTTCAAAATCAGAGCAGTTCCCGGCGCTAAGTCGATTACGAACTCTATCTCCCTGTCTGGAGAAAAGTCCTGGCAAATCGTCCGAAAATACGTCTACAAACGCCCTAACCACTGATATCTCCTCTACCTTCGGGCTTTCCTTACGTTTCCTGGCTTGCATAATCGTTAGACAACTCGCTTGTCTAGGCGATTGTTGTGTATTTTCTCACCCAACACGCAAGTGTACGTGGTCAACAAATAATATAGTGATAAATCAAAGATCGTACCCACAGAGACAATAATTATTTAATCAAATAATTACCAATTTCATAGTATTTCAACTTTATCAAATGAATGGTCAAATGATGTTTTTATACTAATTTATTACTTAGAATAATCGCACACTAAATCAAGAATTTAACAGATTTGAAAGAATTAAGCCCACAACTTCACTTATGATCGTATCTCTGACAATTATCCTTTTCTCCAATTTAATTCAGCTACCCCCAGATTTTTAATCGAAAACACTAATGTAGATAAAACCACCTCATGATGCATAATATCCATACTCACTTATATCCACATATGATATATTCAAGCAAGACATCCTAATTAACTAATTCACAATATTTCTAGGTGAATTACAATTAATCAGAATTTATTACCAAGTTCTCTTTTAGATTACATATGGCGTAAAGGAATACATCTATCCTAAACATGAATCACGAATTCCAACTATAACATATGTCACTATAGCCAGTTCTAATCTCCTATGTTCCTTCACAAGTTCATAGAAAATAACATAATAATTGTTGATCAGGCAATTACATAACTTAATCACACACATAGTGAATAACCTGAAAATAACATCCATAAACTGAATTTAAGAATAATTAATCATTCATTACAATCAAAGATCTGTTGTAGGCTTAAAATAGAATTAGTTCATAACGAATGAAATAAAATCCATGATCCACATCATAATAAACATCCTGGAAACAAGATAAGAAGATAGAGAAAAGATAGACACTAGAATAATATCACTAATCTCCACTTCGATCTTTAGTCCGTTGTGTCGATTCGATGCTTCAATCCTCCAAGTATGCTCAATCCTTCAATTAGGGCTTCTTAATCCGTCCCGGTCTCTATCAAACAGCTGTATATTATGCCTTTTATATGCCTCCCACAGCAACACTGATTAGCCCCTTATTTTAGCACAATCATATCGTAAACAGGAAACTGATCGCGTCTCCCTATCGTAGGCCCGCCCCGGCGGCAATTCCTTCTTTGGTACACCCGCCAGGCGGCAAGCCAGTTTCTCACGTTCATATTTTTTCACCCCTGCCCCAGCAGGGGTTTTGGCTTGGGTACACCCGCCCCGGCAGGGGGTCTTATTCTGCAAAACTCAACTTTTTGCCCTTTTTCTCCCTGATTTCTCCTAAATTCCACTCCTGCACATAATAACATGAAACCATGTAAAATAATACTTAAAATACTCAAAGTAAACAAGAAACAAGCTATATCAGATATCAAATCGTTGGTATAAAACCAACTCATCAACGATTTGCTACCATAGAACACTAACTTCGACGGAGTCGTAAGGTTTACCGACTTCTTCTGAGAGTCGATTACCACCCCATGGTTGAACAACCAATCCATACCCAAAATCACATCGAATTTCCCAAGTTTTATCGAAATCAAATCTACACTCAATTCCTGACCCTTAATATCCAATCTACAGTTCTTGTATACAAATCTAACAGGAATAACCTTCCTATTCGCAATCTCTATGTTCAAGGGATAAACTAATTCCTCTTTAGGTAAGTCTAGGGTCTTAGCAAATTCATCAGATATGAATGAACAAGTAGCACCCGAATCAAATAATACATATGCATTTATACTATTGATTGGAATAATACCTAACACCACATCCTTTGACTGCACATCATCCTGCACCATCATGTTGAATGTTCAGGCAGTGGGTCGAACGGCCTGTAGTGGTGCAGCGATAGCCAAAGTGCTGCCGCTTCCATTCCCCCCGCTCCCTGTCGACCCTCCAGCTGGTTTTATTAGGGCAACTTTAGGCCATGTGATCCTTGGATCCACATATGTAACAAGCTCCCTTCTTTGGGTTCGGGGAATTCGGCGCAATGTGGCCTTCCTGACCATAGTTGAAGCACACTCGCTTCCCCCTCAAGCACACTTCAGTGTGATTCTTCCCGCATGTAACACATGCTTCGAGCTTCCTCTTTTGCTGGCTCCCCTGCTGACTCCCAGCAGAGGTGTTGTCGTTCCATTTTCTTTTCTAGTTGATAGCCTTGCTACCACCAGCCTTGGTTTCTATCTCATTCTTCTTCTTCTTTTCCTGATTGAACTGGGTCACGGCGTCGCTCCCTCCTTTAGCGAGGATGGCCCTTTCCAGCACAGCTGCAAACGTATTCAACTGGAACATGGAGACCTTACTGTAGAGCCATAGCTTCAGTCCCCGCTCAAACCTCCTTGCCTTCCTAGTGTCAATACTGACTTGGTATGTAGCGAACCTGGCTAGTTCATTAAACTTCGCTGCATACTCTGACACCGTCATTCCTCCCTTCTTAAGCTCTAGAAACTGGATCTCCATATGGTCATGTGAGCTAACGGGGAAGTACATTTCAAATAACATCTCTTTAAAATGTTCCCATGGTATCACTCCTTCCCCCTCTCTGGTCTTGTTGGCTTGCCACCAGAAGCTAGCATCCGACTTCAACATGAAAGTCACGAATGTCGTCTTCTGGTCTTCGCTAACCCTAGCCAGGTCGAATGCCTTCTCCATCTCCATTACCCACGTCTGGGCATCTATAGGGTTTACTGATCCCTTGAATTCAGGTGGTCCTACTGCCTTAAATTCTTTAAAAGTTGTGCCCTATACTTGCTGCTGATTCGCAAGCGCTCCCATCAGCAGGTTCAGTAACTACTGAACCATATTGGGATTCGTCTTATCGTTATTGTTGTTCGTCAAGCCCTCAGGGCTCTTCTAGGAGGCATTTTTTGTTAAGAAAATATTATTATTAGATCCTTTATTCAATTCTTAAGTATTCAAGTTCATACTTAACAATTTTACATAATTCAGTACATATATGAGCACATAGTAGATCAATAACTTCTTTTATTCATTACTCGTAATAAAACATCAAATAGATAGCATTTCTGCTATTCACATCATCTTTTCTGAACTGAAAAAGTTATAGGATTACATTATTAACTCATCCCATTCTTATCTCAAATTACGGGATTTACATTTATTTATTACAAAAGAAACACATAATTAAAGACTCTACTGTCTAGGCATGTTAAGACGTTGCACAGTCTCTCTGCGTTCCTCCTCCATCACCCAAAACACCGTTCTTTGGTCCACCACGTACCATGGTAAACCTTAGAACTGAGCTGGGTAATAGAAGACACGATCATGTGCTCTATCTATAGCCATATGGAATGCGTATTCTGTTTCCCTCAATTCGGCCCTCTTGGCTTCGGCCTCATCTTCAGCTCGGTCGGCTCGTTGAATAGCCCTCAAGCTTGTTTCCTCAGCTCTAGCACTCTTCGTCGACTCCTCTTAGATGTCTTGCTTCAGCTTTGCTAGCTCGGCCCGTGCCTCGTCTCTATCATTCTTCGCGTGAATCAGATTCCACTGCACGTTTCCTAGGTCACTATCCATCTCCTCGATAGTCTCGTCTCGCTGCTGGATAGTAGTCCGACTCTCGTCCACCAGCTCCTAAAGCTCCACGTTATGGTCGTAGATTGCCTCGTACATCTCAGCACTAGTAGAGTGAGGTGGGAATTTCTCTTCAGGATCCTCTTCCTCATCCTCGTCCTCTTCCTCTAGAATAGGTGTCAGCTCATGCTCCTGACCAGCTACGGTGATCACTGGAGATGGCTCTCTCCTAACCAATTGCTCCCAGATAACATGAATGTCTCGGGGCTCCACGTCCCTCGGCATCTGACGTAACTCCTCCCTAGCCTGACTGGACTCTCCAACGTTCGTCATCCTGACAAGAAAATTTTAAAGTTTAATTATTACTTTATATCGATCGACACTCTTCGAATACTAAAACGTAAACACATAGCACATAAGGTAATTTATTATCTTTACCTATCACCACTATCTTTTCGATCTTCCTATAAGGTTACTACCTAAGGGTTTTTTTCCCCCACCTAAGGTTCATGACCTAAAGCTCTGATACCAACCTGTGACACCCCCAAATCCGAGTACTTCGTTTTCACACGATTTGGTGTTCACTTTCTAAAATATACATCTACCCAATAATAAGGAATGCAAAATAAATTACAACCTTATAATTAAATAAAAAATCTTCCTTGTAAAAAGGATTACAACTTTGTCCAAAATATTCCAGGGTTTAATCTAACCTTATCTTAAACATCAAATGCGGAAAAATAAAAACATAACATAAAGTAATCCAGTCTTGTTACAATTCATAATTAACAAATAAAACAAGTCTTCACTTGTTCAGCTTTCCTTTGCCCTTACTAGTTGACGGAGCGTCAACACTTTCAACTTTAACTGCAATGGTTATTTAAATTGCAGGAGTGAGCAAACGAATGCTCACTAGAAATATCAACAATATAACATAACTGAATAGTTTCAATAGATTTGAATAATTTTTCTTTCATAAAGAATTGAACAATAATTCTTTCTTCTATATTTAGAATCTCGAATATTGAAATCATCTGAAGGTCGTAAGACCTTGAACTTTGTCCTAGGTTATAAACATTTTTATTTAAAACCTTTAACAGTCATATAGACTATGGACTCTTAACTCGTACTTAGGGGGATCAACCCTTCATACCATGTATTGTGCACAAACATTTAACGCTTTTGCATAGTAACCCCCTAATTAATAGGATTGTTCATTTTAGTATTTGAATACAAGTCCGCACCAAAGAAAATTTGGTTTGGATAGCTAAAACGAAATTTGGAGTTTCAACTATCATCAACTAAGGAGTAGTTGAATCGACTCACAATAATCAAGAATAATTTAATAATAACGAATTATTAAATAACTTATGCTTTAGAATTTAAACTTCAAGCATACGAAAATAGTATAGACCTTACTTGAACAATTAAGTCAAGGTCACTTCAATAATTTCATGAACTTTAAATAAGTACTTGTCCATTGCAGAAATAAAAGGACAATCTCAAATATAATAAATATTTGAATTTAAAACACTTGTATAACAATAACAAGTTTGAGTTTAGAAAACTTGCCTCAAGCGCAAGCTACAGTTACAACTCACTTTCTTTAACACTTCATGCACATATATATTTAACCATAATAATCTAAATTAGTTATCACATAACTAATTCACATAATTAGTTAACCCATCTAGGTTAACTCATTCCTCTTTAATTATTAAATAATTAATAATTAATTATCACATAATTAATCACATCACATGTTCACAAAATAAATCAAATAATAATTATGTACTCATATTAATTAAATTAAAATTTAAACAAATTAAAATTAAAATTAAATAATTCATTTTAAATATAATTATATCTTACATTAAATAAATTATAATTTAAATTAAACATGTACTTTGATCAAAATTAATCAAACTAAATTTATGCATTTATATTAATTAAATTATAATTTAAACCAACTATAATTTAAATTAAACAATTACTTTGATTATAAATAATCAATTTCAATTCATGCACTAATTAAATTATAATTTTTAATTTTTAATTTAAATTACATATTTTCCTTAATTATAATTATTTAAATTATAATAACATATTATATTTTATTAATATAATTCATTACTGTCCAATTAGCATTTTAATTTTATTAACATGCTTTATAATTTATTACATATTAAATCTTATAATTTTGTATAATTAAAAATAGTTTTCTGCCCAATCTGCAGGACCAGCGCGACCGCGCTCCAAATGGCCTTGGGAGCTGCGCGGCCGCGCCACTGCGCAGACAAGTCTGACAGTTCTCGAACTTTGCAGAGAAAAAACCAATTTGGCTTATTTCTCCACATCAAGTTCCGAATTCAGAATCCATAAATCACATAAACTATTGTAGAAACATTAGTTTATGATTCAACCATATTCTAACACATGTATTATCAAAACACATAATCTAAAACACTTAATTTTGTAAAAATTGGAGAAAAAACCATTTTTTCAGTGTTCTTGATAAAATTGAACACTGTAAGTTTATTTTTCAATCAAAATCTACAATTCAAATCACATTTAATTCATATATCAACATATTACATAATCTAAAACTAATTTATACAATAATTTACAATAAATCATGAATTTTGATTTTAAAAGAAAACTATCTATTTTCAAAATACTTTACTGTCACTTTTGATGAACATGAATTCTTCATGTTCATCATCTTTATATGAATTAAATCACTAACTTATGCATACAATTCATATATAAGCATGTTATGAACACAAATTATATATATATACATCATGTTATACAATTTCATGAAAAACTCATATTTACGGAGAATAAAACTTGAAGAACATACAATTTTTAATAGTTATAAGTTTAGAGATTATACCCTTTTTGCTTATTAAAACGGAGAAGATGATGATAGTTGTTGATTTCTCAAGCTTCTCCTCCCTCTTCTTCCTCTTTTCTCTTTTTCTCTATAACTCTCTATTTCTTTCTTCTTTGTTTTGTTCTTCTAACTTAACTAACGTATGTTATACTGACATAATACACTATACATATTATACATATAATTATATAATATATATAACTGACATATACTTATATCATATAATAATTGCCATTTAATTTTCCTTAATAAATTGCTAATTTCAATTTTTTTTGAAAAATCAAAAGCCATAAGGCTTTGTTTGGCAAAAACTCCTTAATTTTAAAAACTAGCTTTTTAATAGCTAAGGCCATGTTTGGTAAAACAAGATTAAAATATGGGCAAGGGCCCTATTTGGCAAAACTAATTTAAAACTCTTTTTATTCTTTTAATAAATCATTTAGCACATATTTTTAATGTTACACTTTAATTAATTAAATGTTAACATTCTAATTTAATTTATTAAAAGCTAACATCAATTAAACACATAAAAATTATCACATAACAATTATAATTACTTTTTAATTATAATTTCATGTAACAATTACCACATAAACTTCATCTAATTTAATTATATCAATTAAATTAGAACTATACCATAACATTAGTATACATCAATTAAATTAAATATTAAATATTTATTTAATTAATATATTACACTTAATTAAATTACTCCACAAAAATCACATAATTTATTTATTTAACTCAATAAATAAATTAATTAAAATATTTATTTAATTCAATAAATATTTTAAAATTCATATAAAATTCTCATTCGTTACAATCTTCCCTCCTTAAAAGGATTCTGTCCCCAGAATCACACAAAAATAAAATAAAAATATCATCTGTTACATCAACTATCCCGGAATAAAGAATCTTTAGGATTTAAACCATCATATTCCATTGTTCATAATCACGTTGAAATTTACATTATTAACTACCATAGAAATATTCACATAATTCATATTGTTATTATCACGACTTACTAAGGCGTCGAACAGCTTCTCTGCGCTCTTCTTCCATGATACGGAACATTGTCCTACGATCCAGCATGTACCAAGGTAAGTCCTCGAACTAGACTGGATAGTAGAGAACTCAATCCTGGGCCCTATCAATCGTTGTCTAGAATGTGTAGTCCGTCTCCTCAATCTTAGCCTTTTTTGCCCGATCATCGTCCTCAGCAAGATATGCACGTCGAGAAGCCTTCATCCAAGTGTCCTCTGCTCTAGCACGCTTCGCTGACTCTTCTCGCAAGTCACTCTTCAGTTTCTCTATCTTAGCTGACATCTCTTCATTTTGGTTCTCTGCATGAACCAGCTTCCACTCCACGTCTCCAAGACGTATATCATGATTCTTGATCTCGCCATCCTTCTGCTCTATAGTAGTCCGTTGTGCAACTGTCTGCTCCTTCAATTCTCGAACATTATCTTGTAACTATATGTTACGCTCATATAGCTCGTCATACATCTCGGTACTGATAGAGTTTGGAGGAAACTCATCAAGGTCCTCATCCACCTCCTCAGCCTCAGCCTCAACCTCTATCTCCTCAGAGTCCTCCTCTGAATCAAACATTGGCTCATGCTCCTAACCCACAACAGTGATCAATGGAGATAACTCTCTCCGAACCAACTGCTCCCAGACGGTATGAATATCTCGGGGCTCCTCCTCTCTAGCCACTCGGGGCTCAACCTCCCTAGGCTGAATGGATCCTCTAACATCTGACATCCTGACAATCAAAATTTTAAGTTTTTTTAGTTACTACATGATGATAATCGATACTAGCGAGCACATAAGTAATCATATAAGCACATAGAATCTTTTATTATCTTCAATGAATTCCTTAACACATTTCTTAGAACTCGATAAGAGTTTATCACCACTATGTTTTCGATCTCTTAAAAGGCTACTACCCTAAGATTTTCCCCCACCTAAGGTTCATAACCTACAACTTTGATACCAACTTGTTACACTCCCAAATCCGGGTACTTCAATTCCACGGGATTTAGTGTTCACTGTCCAATAATAACACATCTATCTATCCATACTAAAATTAAACTCATAAATAAATAGAAATCCTCCCCTTAAGGGGTTACAACATCATAAACGAATAATCAATCCCCAGGTTATCTAACATTAAAACATCAATGCGAAAACATAAACAATAAATTCTTAAACATAACAACATAAGTCTTAACAAAACATTCACAGTAAAAATAACAAGTCTTCATCACTTGTTCATCTTTCCATTGCCTTTACTAGTGGAAGGCTCTTCAGTTCTTTCAACCTTAGCTGCAATGTTATTATGCAAGAGTGAGCAACGATTTCCCACAAGTCTAACAATATAATAATAATAATAATAATATGGGAGAAATCAATGAGTTCTGAATAATAGAAAGCTCGGCTTTTGAATCAAGAACAAATAGCAAGAATCAAAAGTATATCTGATAGTCACAAGACCAAGAACTATGTCCCAGGTTATCAAGTATCTCTACTTTAAACCTTTAACAGTCGTAAAACTATATGGACCTTACTTCTCGTAGTTAAGGGGATCAACCCTTAGTACCATGTATGTGCACATCATCTCAATGCTAATTCGTAAATAATCCCCTATAAAAGGGTTGTTCATCTCAGTTTGACATCAAAGTTCGCACCAAAAGATATTTGGTTTGGATAAGTCTCAATAACAGTGCTAGAATTTAGAACGCTCATCAACTATGGACTAGTCAAATCAAGAAGGGTTCGCTAGTCATTCAAGGTTTAACAATAAAAATGATACTTAAATCAAATAATGAATCTCAAAGGTATACAATTGAATAAGCATTATATAACCGAAGTATTGCTTTAAAAAGAGCTAAAACATCTCATTCAGAATCATAACTTAAATAACAACAATAGGAACTTGATTGATATAAGAATATGATTTAAGACTTGCGTAACTTTAGTTAAGATAAGAAAACTTGCTCAATTAAAAGTAGAGTTAAGAAACTAGCCTCGTGCGTAGTTTAGACAAGTACTATTCACGTCCCTCAATTAATCTTACATACCATGACATTCACAATACCAATTAATCATAACTCAACTAGCATCATGATTATACTCAACTCTGAATTCGATTATATTAATTGGATCCACAAATGTTAACTTTTTAATCACATTATTAGCCTTCATGAACAACAAGTTTAATACACTTATTCAACTTATCAATTAATCAAGTAAACATCATTAACAAGTTAATAATCTATTTTAACATCTCAATATATGATTAACACGTTATCATGTTCATTACATTAGGTTTTAAATTACATTTCTGAACTTGAACACTTAAATAAAATTCTCTGGGCCATTCTGCTAGCCGGCGCTGCAGCGCCCAGTTTGAACTGGAAACCGGCGCAGCGGTGCCGAGCGTACGTCAGCCGGCTGCTGGCCTGGCGCTGCAGCGCTTGGTTCCTTCACAGAACCGGCACTGCGGCACCGTGCCACGTCAACCAGCAGTGAGCCTGGCCCTGCAGTGCCCGGTTTCTTCACAGAATCGGCACTGCGGCGACGCGACGCAGTTAGGCCGACGGTGTTCGCGAAGAATACAGAAAAAGCCAATTTATGCCAAAATCATACTCAAACATCAAATTTAATGCTACCCATACATTCTGAACTTAACAGAAACATTATATAACATTCTGAGCATGCTTTTAACAACTTAAATCACATAAAAAACTAAATTAAAACACATAATTTTCATGTTCTTGCTATTTTTTATAGTTTCGTTAATTTTCATGAAATCATACATTAATGATTCGTGATAACACCGAATCAGTGTGTTTAAGTTTCGTTCTCTTCGTTTTTACATGCATAAACATAATCAATCATCCATTTTCTATTTAGCATACAATTGAAGCATGAATTTTTGTACATATAAGCTATATTCATAAGTTATTACTCTGTAAACTACACAACTCCAATTAAAACATGATTTCATGGATTAATTACTCTAAAACACATATAAATCATATACAATTGAATTATACATGCTAATAAACATCTAACATCAAGTTCTTAACATATTAATCATGAATTTCAATAATAGAGAACTCAAATATATATTCATGGAGAAAACTTTAAAAACATAAATTTAAAATTGGGATTAAGAAATTACCCTTGCTAACTCTTTTAAGATGATATAAACTTTAATTCTCCAAATCTCTTCTTCAATCAAGTTATTCTCTCAAATCTCTATTTTCTCTCTATGTCTGTTTAACTGATATGATATATAATAATGAACTAACTGATATAACTTATAATACGTATATATGATATAACTGAAGAGTTCATGGGTGTCAGTTAATCACATAATGGTTTTAACTGCTCCCAAAATCTTAAGGCTCTGTTTGGTTTGTCACAAAGAACTCCTTTTCCATTTAATTTAAATAACTTGTTTATTATATATTTTATTTGTCACACTTTAATTAATCAAATAATATCATTTAATTTAATTAAATAAAAGACAATATTACACATTAAATCAAATAATCACATAATTAAAATTATCATTTATTAATTATGACAAATCATTAAATCTCTAATTAATTATTAAATTAATTAGAATAACATTATAATTATTAAACAACTCATTTAATTTAATAATCTCAATTAAATTCACACTTTGGATTATAAAATTATTTCACATTCATTTAATCAATGTAACATATTTATTTAAATTAATCTACCACAATTCCATCAAATATTTATTTAACTCAATAAATAAACCAATAAAATATTTATTTAATTCAATAAATATTTAAAATAAATTACAGAATTCACGTTTGTCACAATACTCAGGCTTACCTTTCAATCCGTACCAAAGTAATTTGCATAGGATAGTAACATCAAGAATACTTTAAAAGATTTGTGGAAAAATCAATCAAAATACTTTAAATATAAGTCTAGCCGAATCAAATAACATCGACTATTCAATAACAGTTCATGCATAAGAAATCATGCATTTTGACAACTTGTCCAACTTTAAAGTGTAGACAAGAGTTTAGAAAACTTGCCTTTGCATCTTTAATCCGTTAAGTCTACCTTACTCGGTCTTTATAACTTCTACAAGACATAAACACATAGCATACCAATGAGATTTTCATAATTAACATACCTTGTGTAAACTATCTTCTCCTTTTTATATAACTTATCCAAATTGTTAAACTAATAACATTTATTTAAGTTATTTAACATTCATTACGGCTTATTAACATACATATGTCATAAGTCGACTCTCATCGATCATCGTTTAAGCACAATGATAGATGAAACCCTAATTGAGTAGATAATTCGAACAAACTTCCCCCGAATTACTGATATCGAGTTTCGTATATAAATTACATGAGTTTTATCTTTATACTTCATCATTTTCGTATCACACATATCCGTTACATACTATGTAACCATAAGACACGCGTTAAACTCGAACACGATACACAGTTTACGTTTTTGCATCTTGAGTTATAAATTTAAATATGTTTATTCAACGTTTAATTCTTCAAACAGATCTTGAACATGTTGTTTAAAGGTTTTCTCTTCATGTATATTAACCATATACTTGCCCCATAATTACCATGTAGAAGGTTGGGTTAACAATTGTTCGTGTCAGAAAATTTTCACTTAAGGGCATTGCGGCGCCGGGTTCAACCATTAGAATAGTGCTTGCGGCACCATCCCTGCAAAGAATTCATCCCGAACTGGCGCTGCGCGCTGGAAACTTAAGTATGGGCGGCGCTGCAGCGCCGACCTTAAGCCTTAGAAAATTTTTCCAAAACATAAAATTCTGAAGCTCGTAACGCGATCGTTAGAACTCAGAATTCACTCATTCTAGCGCCATTACCTCGCATATAACATGTTCTACGATTCCATCTAGTCGGAATTCATTTCTGAATCCGTTGGCGAGAAATTCGCCGTTTATTCCATTTTTACGCATTCGTTAAACGTTCGTGAACGTTCGACGCTCATTTCTTCGTTTTAAGTCCGAATTCGTTCGTTCTTGCACCCGCAAGTGTGACACCCCCAAATCCGGGTACTTCATTTCTACAGGATTTGGTGTTCACTGATCAAACATTCATATACTAACTACCCATAAAAAAGGACAACATTAAATCGTAAACTTTATAAACTTAAATGAAATCTTTCCTATAAAAGGTTACAACTTTTAAAATAATCCCAGGTAATCTGTAACCTTAAAACCATCATTCAAATACGGAAATAAAACATCACATAATAAAATTATGCTTTGTTACATAAACCACATAACAAATTGAACAAGTCTTCATCACTTGTTCATCTTGCCCTTGCCCTTACTGGTTAACAGCTCGTCAACTTTCTTAGCTTTGGCTGCAATGGTTATATATGTTGGGTTTGTACGAAATCGTGATGCAATCAAATTGCAAAAATTAGCGGAAGTATGGTATATCAGAGTTTAAAAACATTTCTACAAAACCATTACCCGGATCATCCTTTATGCAAATTATTAATTTAAAACGATAAATAAGAAGTTATGGAATCATACCCTTGTAAAACGAAGCTTCCACAGGTACGAGTTCAACTACTTGTTCTTCGTGATCTCCTTGAATTTTCGGGTTAGATTCCTTCCTTTGATCAACGTTAGCCACCCAAGTGTTTGGCCTCTAGAGGTGATCCACCAAGAAAGATGAATTATCAAGAAGGAGGGTGGTTGGCTTAGTTTTCTATCCTCTATAGAAAAGGAGTACTATCCAACAATTGGAATTGCCTCTACTGATATCTATTATAAGACTCCTCTTATATAGATATTGGTCAACCCTTCTAATCCTACTAGACATGGGATTTCTTTTAATTAATTTAGGCTTCCCACCACATGGGGAATAATTAATTAAATTTATTTAATTAATTTGTCTCCTAATCTTATTAGGAATAAATGAGAGTACTAATATTAAATTAATTACTAAACTCCTTTAAAAATTAAAATAATAATAATTGTAATAATATTAATAAGACTCCTCTTATTAATTTATATTTAATATTTCCAAAATATTAAATAATAAACATTAAGCTATTTAATTTATTCTATCACTATAGATTAAATTAATTACACTTAATGCATTATTACGATTATGCCATTACCTTCTTAAATAATTATTCTTCCTTTTATGGTGTGACCCTTTAGGTTCTCTATATTAAATCGGTTGTGAATAAATCAATTAGAACAATTCTAATCTTATTTAAATAAATAAATTAAACTAATAATCTATTTAAATAAATAATATTTAATCTACAATAGGGATAAGCCTCCGTAGCGATCAATGACTTTCCAGATAATATAGATTTTAACATTAATCATAAAAGAACCTGTGAGTAAATAGTTTTCATACAATTCAATCCTTCCACCATACAATGTCCCAATTAAATATAAGACATGAATTTACTGTCAAGTCTTATTTTATTTAATTATATGTATTTCGATTAGAAAATGCACAACTCCAAATAATGTAAGTTAGAAACTCCTTTCTAATTTCATTTTACCTTGGCCAAGGATTCCTGGGTTGTCATTTAACGAATCACATAGGACATATCTCCTCTTTTACTAGAGGTGGTAGATTCTCTATTGATCATTCATTATCTCCATATGTAACTCATTATACCCAAGCATACTCTTTTATATATACCCTAAAGGACTTTAAGGAATAAGTCAAAGTATAATTCATTACATACAAGATACTATGATGATCTCAAGTCCAAGGATCACTTGTACTACTATCACATTAGGACATCCTATTGACAGGAGAGTAAAACTCCATTAGGTATTCCATAGCGAGTCACGTTCAGTGAACTTATTCTCCAATAAGCACCTACATACTTGCTTTAGTGTCTCCACACAAATGATCATGAGATCAATCATCCTCATCCAATGTGCAAGCAACATATGTACCAATCTATCCGAATTTACTAATCCCCTTTTTAGTAATCTCACGATTGGGAACTATTTTAGTTTTAGAGCTTTCTAAGAATTTAGATCTCATTAGCATGATCATCATCATGATTCTAAAAGCATTGCTTAAAACTATGGGTTATTTACATATTATAAAAACAGCACCATATACATAATTAAATGCCTTTAATAAATGAATATTTTATTAATAAATAAATAAGATTGTTTACAAAGTACGTGTTTTATCATCATACATGATTGGTCTGTATGCACACTACTATCAATATATGCAAGAGTGAGCAAAACAAAGCTCACTGGAATAGTCATGACCAATAAAAATATATGAAATCACAACAAATAACATCAGCTGAACCATAGATATTTCCTGTCATTGATAAGTATGAACATAAAGCTCAATAGAAACTCAACTTCTGAATCAAGAATAGAATACGAGTTCAAAAGTATGTCTGAGGGTCGTATGACGACGAACTACGTCCTAGGTTGTAAAGTATTTTTACTTTAAACCTTTAACAGTTATAAGACTATATGGACCTTAATTCTCGTACTAGGGGGATCAGCCCTTTTTACCATGTATTGTGCATAAACATCTTAACGCTAAGCGTAAATAATCCCCTATAATAGGGTTGTTCATCTCAGTTTTGATATTCGAGTCCGCACCGAAGAAAATTTGGTTTGGATTAACTTCTAAACGGTTCTAGAATTTTAGAACGCTTCGTTAACCATAGACTAGTTGAGTTAATAAGGTTCACTAGCCATATAAAGGTTTTGTACAACATAAGAAAATTAAATAATGATATCATGCTCAAAGGTCATCAATAGTCAATTATAACTGAATAAGCATTTGAAACTAAGTAATGCTCTTTAAAGAGTTGCATCCTTGGAATAATCAAAGATACTCTGTTTGAAGTAGAGAATCAAGGTTTATAACAATAATAAATGTCGAAACAATGAATTGCTCAAGGAAAGCTTAAGTTAGAAAGCTTGCGTAAAATAAAACAAGATTAAAGATATGAACTTGCCTAATCGTAATTAAGTTAGGGTAAGGAACTTGCCCCGTGCGTTAGCTACACAATTAATACTCACGCTTCACGAATACCCTGGACATACCATTAGAATTGTAATGCCGATTAGCTATACTAAAATTAACTTAACAAGTTAAATTCCATCTTAGTTGAACTCATTATCTTAGTTCAAGTTCTGACCATCATCATCATATACAACACTGAAATCCCAAGTCTTAGTAAAGCAATACAACACCTAATCACCATGTCAAGACTTTATTAAACAATAACTTGAAGTTTTCACAACTTACTAATTTTACAATTTGAAATTATCAAATACACGTTAAGAATATGCTATAACAACTTGTTACGTGTCTAACACATAACCATCATCATTAGACCAAATCAGATTGGGTTTTAAAGACTGAACAAACAAATAAAGTAAAATACCTATGCTCAAAGTCGGGCGTAGCTGCGCTTCCCTAAGCCTTGGCACCGGCGCATCTGCGCTGGTGCTCGACTCAAGAAGCTCAGCAGGCGCAGCTGCACCGTTTCTACCTTTGCTGCCGGCGCAGCTACACTGGAACATAGACAGGAACGTTGCAGGCTGCTCTCTGCTACACTGTTCTTCCCCAAAACTCCAGTAACGGTAATTCAAAGCTACCTAAAAAAATATAAACCACATATATGTAATAACCAACATGCATAACATGACCCCCAACAACAAAAATCATCTAAACAACTAAAATCAAAGGTTTTTAAATTCAAGTTTTGCTATTTTCCCAAAACTCATACATTTAGCTAAATAATTCACCATGGATTCAATTTTCAACCAAATCAATCCATAACACATGTATTGTTTTCATTTTTAAAGATAATATCATAAACAACTCTCAATTTGTAGATTAAAACATAATTAAATCATCAATTTTCACTCTAAAAATCAACCAAAACGTATAAACTCTATAAGAACACAAATTCTCCATTTAAAACTTGTTTTATGAGATCTTGATTCCTGAAAATCATTTATAGCATACATATAATGAATTATAAACATCTACTAATCCGTATAACACTTATCTAACCAAATCATCAACTATAAATTTCAATTATCATGAAAACTCAAGAACACAAGAAAACTAAGAACAAAAGGTTGAATTACTACCTTAATCCTTGATTATGCTTTGTTAGATGATGAGAATAGCTCTGATAATCTCCTATTGATTCTCAGAATCACCAAACTCCTCTCAATCTTCCTCTTTCAAACTCACAAAGTTCTCACTTTCTCTATTCCAAACTCTCTATTTTTTTCTTCTCTCTTTCTATATTAACTGATATATAATATAACACGTTAAAAATACATAAAGCCTATGTTATATCAGTTACGTAAATACAAAATTAACTCCATCAGTTTGAAAATTCAAAAGCCATAAGGTTTTGTTTGGGAAAACACTTTAAACCTTCTTTTAATTTATTTTAATAACTTACATAACATATAGTTTATCTGTCACACCTCAAATACAATATTTAAACTCAAATAAACTAAAGTCAATATTAACTCATTAATTAATTTACCACATAATTATAATTTCCAATAATCATTTAAATTTTAATTTTACTTAACAAACTATTAAATCTCTAATTTTATTATTAAATTAAATTAGAACTGTTGGGTTTGTACGAAATCGTGACAATCAAATTGCAAAAATTAGCGGAAGCATGGTATATCAGAGTTTTAAAAAAAATTACAAAACCATTATCCGGATCATCCTTTATGCAAAATATTAATTTAAAACGATAAATAAGAAATTATGGAATCATAACCTTATATAGAACGTAGCTTCCGCAGGTACGAGTTCAACTCCTTGTTCTTCGTGATCTCTTTGAATTTTCGGGTTAGATTCCTTTCTTTGATCAACGTTAACCACCCAAGTGTTTGGCCTCTAGAGGTGATCCACCAAGGAAGATGAATTATCAAGAAGAAGGATGGTTGGCGTAGTTTTCTATCCTCTATAGAAAAGGAGTACTCTCCAACAATTGGTATTGCATCAACTGATATCTATTATAAGACTCCTCTTATATAGATATTAGTCAACCCTTCTAATCCTATTAGACATGGGATTTTATTTAATTAATTAAACTACTTTAATTAATTTAGGCTTCCCACCACATTGAGAATAATTAATTAAATTCATTTAATTAATTTGTCTCCTAATCTTATTAGGAATAAATGAGAGTAGTAATATTAAATTAATTACTAAACTCCTTTAGAAATTAAAATAATAATAATTGTAATAATATTAATAAGACATCTATTATTAATTTATATTTAATATTTCCAAAATATTAAATAATAAATATTAAGCTATTTAATTTATTCTATCACCATAGATTAAATTCATTACACTTAATACATTATTACGATTATGTCATTACCTTCTTAAATAACTATTCTTCCTTTTATAGTGTGACCCTTTAGGTTCTCCATATTAAACCGGTTGTGAATAAATCAATTAGAACAATTCTAATCTTATTTAAATAGATAAATTAAACTAATAATCTATTTAAATTAATAATATTTATTCTAAAATAGGGATAAGCCTCCCTAGCGATCAACGACTTTACAGATAATACAGATTTCAACAATAATCATAAAAGAACCTGTGAGTAAATAGTTACCGTACAATTCAATCCTTCCAGCCATATAATGTCCCAATATAAGACATGGAATTACTGTCAAGTCTTATTTTATTTAATTATATGTATTTCGATTAGAAAATGCACAACTTCATTTAATGTAAATTAGAAACTCCTTTCTAATTTCATTCCACCTTGGCCAAGGATTCATGAGTTGTCATTTAATGAATCACATAGGACATATCTCCTCTTTTACTAGATGTGGTAGATTCTTTATTGATCATTCATTATCTCTATATGTAACTCATTATACCCAAGCATACCCTTTTATATACCCTAAAGGGCTTTAAGGAATAAGTCAAAGTATAATTCATTACCTACAAGATACTATGATGATCTCAAGTCCAAGGATCACTTGTACTACTATCACATTAGGGATTTCTATTGACAGGCGAGTAAAACTCCATTAGGTATTCCATAGCGAGTCACATTCAGTGAACTTATTCTCTAATAAGCATCTATATACTTATTTTAGTGTCTCCACACAAATGATTATGAGATCAATCATCCTCATCCAATGAGCAAACAACATATGTACTAATCTATCCGAATTTACTAATCCCCTTTTTAGTAATCCCATGATTAGGAACTATTTTAGTTTTTAAGCTTTCTAAGAATTTAGATCTCATTAGCATGATCAACATCATGATTCTAAAAGCATTACTTAAAATTATGGGTTATTTACATATTATAAAAACAGCACCATGTAGATAATTAAATGCCTTTAATAAATGAATATTTTATTAATAAATAAATAAGATTATTTATAAAGTATGTGCTTTATCATCATACATGATTGGCTTGTATGCACACAACTATCAATCTCCCACTTGCACTGAAGCAAATCGCCATGGTATCTCATACCCATCTTCTCTAAGTGGCGATCAAACTGCTGTTGTGTTAAAGCTTTAGTAAATGGATCTGCAATATTGTCTTGGGAGTGTACACGCTCCAGGGTGACGTCTCCTCTTTTAATGATCTCCCTGATCAAGTGAAATCGCCGAAACACGTGTTTAGATTTATAATGAGACCTGGGTTCCTTAGCATGTGCAACTTCTCCTGTGTTGTCACAGTAAACGGGAACTGCTTCTCCAATGCTAGGAACCACACCAAGTTCAGTTATGAACTTCTTCATCCAAACAGCTTCCTCTGCAGCTTCACTTGCAGCTATATACTCTGCCTCTGTCATTGAATCAACAACTGTTTGCTGCTTGGAACTCTTCCAACTCACTGCGCCTCCGTTCAAGGTAAACACATACCCTAAAATAGATTTACTGTCACCTTGGTCTATTTTAAAACTTGAGTCCGTGAATCCCTCAAGTTTTAATTCAGACTCACCGTAGACAAGAAAAATATCATTAGTCCTTCTCAAGTACTTTAGGATATTCTTCACTGCCTTCCAGTGCTCTTCTCCAAGATTCGACTGGTATCTGCTCGTTACACTAAGTGCATGAGCAACATCCGGTCTAGTACATATTATACCGTACATGATAGATCCTATTGCAGAAGCATAAGGGATCTTACTCATACGGTCTCTCTCCTCAAGTGTCTTTGGGGCCTGTTTCTTGGAGAGATGTATTTCATGGCTCATCGGCATGAGACCTCTTTTGGAATCTTCCATGCTAAACCTCTTTAGCATCGCATCAATGTACATTCCTTGGGATAAACCAAGCATCCTTTTAGATCCATCTCTATAGATCTTTATGCCCAAAATATAGGATGCTTCTCCAAAGTCCTTCATGGAGAAGTATTTAGATAACCAGATTTTAATCGATTGTAGCATAGGAATGTCTTTCCTTATCAGTAATATATCATCAACATATAATACAAGGAATAAAACTGCGCTCCCACTAACCTTCTTGTACACACATGGTTCATCGTCGTTTTTGATAAAATCAAACTCTTTAATTGTCTCATCAAAACGAATGTTCCATCTACGAGAAGCTTGCTTCAATCCATAAATGGATCGTTGCAGCTTATAGACTTGATTTGTTCCAACCTTTGAAACAAATCCCTCTAGATGTGTCATATACACATCCTCCTCAAGTTTCCTATTAAGGAAGGCTGTTTTCACGTCCATCTGCCAGATCTCATAGTCGTTATAAGCTGCAATCGCAAGCAAAATTCGAATGGACTTGAGCATAGCTACTGGTGAGAAGGTTTCATCATAGTCAACTTCTTGTCTTTGTTTGAAACCTTTTGGAACCAGTGTTGCCTTATAGGTCTCTACCTTGCCGCCCTCTCCCGTGTTTCTTTTAAAGACCCATTTCAACCCAATAGGCTTAATGCCTTCAGGTGGTGAAACCAAAATCCATACTTTGTTTTCATATATGGAGTCTATTTCGGATTTCATGGCTTTAAGCCATTTCCCTGAGTCTTTATTACTCATAGCCTGTTCGTAATTCAATGGATCATCATCATTCATGATGTGTACCTCATCGTCATCCTCTATAACGAATCCATACCTCTCAGGTATCTTCTGTACTCTTCCAGATTTACGAACAGGGTGTGGTATAGTAGGTTCTTCTACTTGGTCAGGTACCTGACCTTGATCCATGGTAATTTGTGGTTCTTGAACTTCTTCAGGATATATCTTACTCCCACTGACTCCTTCATGGATAAACTCCTTTTCCAAGAAGGCAACATGTTACGCAATAAACACCTTTTGATCAGTTGGATGATAGAAATAATACCCTAAAGTTTCTTTAGGGTATCCCATAAATCTACACTTATCGGATTTAGTTTGTAGCTTATCATTTTCAAACTTTTTGACATAAGCTGGACAACCCCAAGTCTTAATATGCTTAAGATTTGGTTTCCTCCCCTTCCACATCTCATATGGAGTCTTTGGGGCGGATCTGGTAGGTACCTTGTTAAGTAGTTATGCAGCCGTTTCTAGGGCATATCCCCTAAAGGAAATTGGAAGGTCGGTAAAACTCATCATGGATCGAACCATGTCCAACAGTGTTCGATTTCTCCTTTCAGATACTCCATTTAACTGTGGTGTACTTGGAGGAGTCCATTGTTAGATTATACCATTATCTTTGAGACAATTGAGAAACTCACCGCTTAAGTATTCTCCACCTCTATCTGATCGAAGTATCTTTATACTCTTGCCCGTTTGTTTCTCTACTTCACTTCTGAACTCTTTGAACTTTTCAAATGATTCTGACTTGTATTTCATTAAATACACATATCCAAATCTTTAGTGATCATCAATGAAAGTAATAAAATAAGAATACCCACCCCGTGCACTTGTTGTCATAGGTCCACAAACGTCTGTGTGAATCAATGCCAACAACTCTGTAACTCTTTCTCCTTTTCCACTAAAGGGAGATTTTGTCATTTTATCCATGAGACAAGATTCATAAGTTGGATATGATTCATAATCAAATAGCTCTAGGAGCCCATCTTTATGCAACTTGAATAATCTTGTTTCATTGATATGACCGAGTCTACAGTGCCACATGTAGGTATAATTAATATCATCTCTTTTCCTTTTCTTAGTTTGTTAAATTTGAAATATATTTTCTTGTAAGTCAAGTGTATAAAGTCCATTTCGCAAATTTTCAATACCATATAAAACATCGTCTTTATAAATAGAACAACCATTGTTCTTTATAACAACGTTAAATCCTTCCATATACAATACAAAAATTGAAATAATATTTTTAATAATATTCAGAACATAATAACAATTATTAAGATAAATAGACTTGCCCGAAGGCATTGCTAAACAATAAGTTCCTACAGCTAATGCAGCAACCTTTGCTCCATTCCCCACTCGTAGGATCACCTCATCATTGTTCAGCTTTCTACTTCGGACCAGTCCCTGCACAGTATTATATATGTGAGAACCACAGCCGGTATCCAATACCCAAGTAGAATTATGACTTTCAGAAAAATTAATTTCAATCATAAACAAACCTTGATTGGAAGTCGAAGCTTTTCCAAGCTTCTTCTCCGCTAGATACTTCTTGCAGTTCCTTTTACAATGTCCCGGCTCGTTGCAATGAAAGCACATTCCTTTAGCTGGTTCAGGTTTCTTTTGTTCCTTTTCTTTCCCCTTTCCCTTAGCCTTCTTGGATTTCTTCTTTTTAGGATATATCTTGGGCCTATTCCTTTTATTGGAAGAATCCACCAACAAGACATGGTTCTTCTTGGATGGGAAGTGACCTTCTGCAGTTTTTAACATGTTAAGCAGCTCAGGCAAGCTGACATCTAGCTTATTCATGTGAAAATTAAACACAAACTGCGAGAAGGTCTCAAGGAGTGACTGCAAGACCCAGTCTTGACTTAACTCCCCATCCATGACGAACCCAAGCTGTCCAAGGCGTTCAATCAAATTGATCACTTTCAGGACATGAGTCTCGACGGCAGTACCATCGTTCATCCGAGATCGGAAGAGCTCCTTAGATATCTCATATCTAGCAGTCCTACTCTGTTCACCATACAACTCCTTGAGGTGAAGCACATAGCAGGAGCATCCATTTTTTCGTGCTGACGCTGAAGCTCGTTATTCATGGATGCGAGCATGATGCATTGAGCCACAGATGCATGATCTTGCCACTTATTGAAAGTGGCAATCTCTTCATCATAGGCTGTTTTCGAAACAGATTCAGGGACAGTTGAATTTAGGACATAAGAAATCTTTTCAGCAGTGAGAACAATTCTCAGATTTCTTAGCCAGTCCTCATAATTCGGCCCGATAAAGCTTATTTGCATCAAGTATACTTCGTAGTGAGATTAGTGATTTAGACATTTTTAAAATTCTGCATGTAAAAGAAAATAACATTTTAGCAAACATTCATTTTATTAACTTTGCATACCAAAATAAATTTAGGTCTTTATTTTAAATTGGTATCTTCCACTATTTTCATCAAACTATATTACCCTCACTTATATAGTTCGGCAACATCTAATTAAAGATTTGCTAGTGAGATTAAGGATTCCCATTTCAAATGTATATAATCTTGTGGATAGCACAACAAGCGATATACAAATAAATAGGTAGACAACTCTTGTCAATTACATGACCATGTAACTCCTTTTATTTTGCCTCTTAAATCATAATGGTCAAGTGTGTGCACATCCGAACTAAAATGATTTAAGTTAAGTCCAGCCTAGCACTTCCATAAATTCAAAAAAAAATGTTCGTCCTTGTGGATAGCACAACAAGACTAGATCGTTTAATTTTCTTGATAAGCATCAAATGTAATTAATTAACATCTTAAATACTCAATACTCGCCTTGTGGATAGCACAACAAGCTCATATTAAATATTTAATACTCTATTAATTTATCATGCTAGAAGGCGACGTTCGATATTCCAAATATCTTTGAACGCTTCGGACTTAATCTTGTTTCTTTGAGGGGTTTGTTATTATTTGTCTCATCTTGTTTAGTGTGCATGCATATATATATATATATATATATATAAAATACGCGTCATTTTATTAAACATGCGAAGCATGTTTGCATAAAATATAATATATATAATACTTAGCATGCACATATAGAATACTATATTTTTCTCAGATTGATTATGGACTTTTATTCTAGTTTGGTTCACTAGAGCCACCAAGTGAACCAAAAGGTCAAACCTAGGAGTGCAAAAATTTAAATTTAAACGTAACTATTACATTTAAACCCGGGCTCCATACAAATGGGTCTTCACACGCTCTTTGCTCCTTGGTCTCCAATTTCTTCAAGATAATTCTAACTATTTCTATTACATTAAACTATTTCATTTAAATAGAAACCTTGATCAGCAATCAAGAGAAAGTACATAGGAGAGGGATAAAATTTTACATCAAGAAAAAAACCAGAGACGATGAGGTACGCAGACCCCATTTAATAAAACTCATTCAATCAAGCATTCAATTAAAATAAAATCCAATCACATTGGTCAATAGTAAAAAAATTATTCCACAGCGGTTGAAACAAAAAAATTGGTTTCCGTCTTTTTTTTTCATAAAAAATAATAATTTTATACAACTAAAATTATGCCCAATAAATTCTAAATACATACTCATACATATATAGAATCAAAAAAATTAATAATTGCATAAAAGTTTGGCTCTGATGCCACTGTTATGTTTGTACTAAATTGTGACGCAATCAAATTGCAAAAATTAGCTGAAGCATGGTATATCAGAGTTTAAAAAATTTCTACAAAACCATTACCCGGATCATCCTTTATGCAAATTATTAATTTAAAACGATAAATAAGAAGTTATGGAATCATACCCTTATAGAACGTAGCTTCCACAGGAACAAGTTCAACTTCTTGTTCTTCGTGATCTCCTTGAATTTTCGGGTTAGATTCCTTTCTTTGATCAACGTTAGCCACCCAAGTGTTTGGCCTCTAGAGGTAATCCACCAAGGAAGATGAATTATCAAGAAGGAGGGTGGTTGGCTTAGTTTTCTATCCTCTATAGAAAAAGAGTACTCTCCAACAATTAGAATTGCATCAACTGATATCTATTATAAGACTTCTCTTATATAGATATTGGTCAACCCTTCTAATCCTATTAGACATGGGATTTCATTTTATTAATTGAACTCCTTTAATTAATTTAGGCTTCCCACCACATTGGGAATAATTAATTAAATTCATTTAATTAATTTGTCTCCTAATCTTATTAGGAATAAATGAGAGTACTAATATTAAATAAATTGCTAAACTCTATTAAAAATTAAAATAATAATAATTATAATAATATTAATAATACATCTCTTATTAATTTATATTTAATATTTCTAAAATATTAAATATTAAGCTATTTAATTTATTCTATCACCATAGATTAAATTAATTACATTTAATGCATTATTACTATTATGCCATTACCTTCTTAAATAATTATTCTTCTTTTTATGGTGTGACCCTTTAGGTTCTCCATATTAAACCGGTTGTGAATAAATCAATTAGAACAATTCTAATCTTATTTAAAAAAATAAATTAAACTAATAATCTATTTAAATAAATAATATTTATTCTACAATAGGGATATGCCTCCCTAGCGATTAACGACTTTTCAGATAATAGAGATTTCAACATTAATCATAAAAGAACATATGAGTAAATAGTTACCGTACAATTCAATCCTTCCACCATACAATGTCCCAATATAAGACATGGAATTACTGTCAAGTCTTATTTTATTTAATTATATGTATTTCGATTAGAAAATACACAACTCCATTTAATGTAAATTAGAAACTCCTTTATAATTTCATTCCACATTGGCCAAGGATTCATGGGTTGTTATTTAATGAATCACATAGGACATATCTCCTCTTTTACTAAAGGTAGTAGATTCTTTATTGATCATTCATTATCTCCATATATAACTCATTATACCCAAGTATACCCTTTTATATACCCTAAAGGGCTTTAAGAAATAAGTCAAAGTATAATTCATTACATACAAGATACTATGATGATCTCAAGTCCAAGGATCACTTGTACTACTATCACATTAGGAATTCTTATTGACAGGCGAGTAAAACTCCATTAGGTATTCCATAGCGAGTCACGTTGTGACGCCCCCACATCCGTGTAACATCGATTACAGGACATGGTACTCACGATACAACATATATCATCATCTATCTAAGTAACTCCAGCAATAATAATAATAATATTATAACTATTACGTACAAAATAAAATCCCAAGTCTTTACAACCTTTAATAAACCAAAACTTAAACTTAGCGTTTATCGCTACATTACATCATATGCGGAAATATAAACTTATTTCATAAGGTAACTAGCATCATTTCATCTTAGACTTCCCCTTGTCCTTGCCCGAGCCCTCAGCCTTCTCATCCTTAACTGAAAGGTTTAAGCAAGAATGAGCACAAATTGCCCAGCAAGTATATAAAGAAGTTTGGAAACATACATCACGAGTAAAAACATTTGTATGACAATATCTCAACAATTAAAGGAATTATCAAGTGTTAAACAAGAATATCAAAGATAAGAGTTTAGAATTCTCAATAGCATACTAAGTGGTGTAAAATACCCTGAACATTGCTTTGTTTCATCGAAAACCATCAGACGGTTTAACAATCAAATAGATTGTAAACGGTCTCTGCAAGTACTCCAGGTGATCAGCCTATCGTACCCTACATTGTGCACAAGTATAAAGTTTAAACTGCATAAGCATAAATGGAACTATATGCCCGACATCTGTTTGCCCATTTATTCGGGTTATTCATCTTAGTATTCATGCGAGACCGCACCAAAGCAATTTGGATTGGTAAACATTAAATAGCTTCGAAAGATTTGAATTAAATCATTTTTCATCAATAATAACTAGCTGAAAACAAAGGCCAGGAAACATACTTAGAAACTGTTCGATAATGACATGAAACTTATAAGCATAGTTGTTAGAATAATAACTGAGTAATCATCGATAAGCTTGCAAGATAATTGAAGTTGTATAACTTCACAACAAAGGAACTTGCACGAATAAATAGCTAGCATAAGTCCAATACTTACCCTCACTGAGATAAAATAAGTAAGGATTGAATAAATACCCAATAGAAATTAGGGCTAGAAAACTTGCCTGATACGTCTTCTACAGTTTAAGCTATCAATTAGTCCTTCACGTAACCTAATCACATATGTCACGTTAAGCAATTAGGTCCTCGAACTCTAATTTGAAAGTAAAGGATTTCCTTTTATTTAATTTTATTATTAAACTACCATGTATGCTATCATCAAGCTAATTTAATCATATAACATGTTGCGTCTTATAGGTAAAGTGGTTCAGTATGAGATTCTGAGCAAAATAAGTTTCTGACATTTTTCTGACCTGGCCCGACCCGACCCGACCCGGATCAGACCCGACCCGACCCAGTACGGCGCAGCTGCGCAGCCTCAAGCCGTGTTACCGGCGCAGCTGCTCTGTCTGGCCAACCCGGAATCCATCTTTGTGTGGCGCAGCTGCGCAGGTATAAGCCTTATGAAAGGCGCAGCTGCGCTGCTCATCAGGCCCAAATCCTGATTTTTGTTTTCGAGCAGCCCACTTTGCAATTTAATTCCCACTTGTTTACAGGTTGTATGACTATGATATTTGGACACCATACACTCCATACATCATAGTATTTTACAAAAATACAACATACATGAGACTAACATGTTAAGACCTCGATCCAGCAGCCTAGATAAGCGTGCCAGACTGCCTTCCTAGACTTAGAAAATTTCTGGAAATTCCCAGAATTATGCAGATTTTTATACCAACATGCTTGCTTACGAAATTCATAACTTGCTCATTTTAACTCCGTTTCTTTTGAAAATTGGTCAGGTGAGACATCATACTACATAGTATTTTACAAAATTAACACATACAACCAACGAGTCGCAGAAGCTATGATTCCAAGGCTCCGAAAAACCCAAAAAGTCACAGATTCTAAGTTAACCCACCTTTGACAAAAACCATGATTTTGATTCTAGCATGCATGAGGTTGATTCCTACTGTCCAGATCACATATACTAAAATATATATACATGTTACAATAATCAAACCCACTAAGTTACCATGATTTGAACAAATTGACATCTATGAGGTATTTTATCTAACACTTAGCATGCAAACTTGAATTCTTTGATTCTCTACGTATTTGAAGCATGATTAGACCAGAATTTTCATTCTCAATATCCCCATATCAGTAAACAACACTAAGATAGCATCACACAGTCAAAACAAATTATTTACCACAATTATCCATGCATTTTCTTCACTATTTTCTTAAGAACATAGAATAGGTTTCATGGCTTACCTCTTGGACGAATTCCTTCTTGTTTTAATCTGATAGAGCCTCACTCCTTGCTTGCTAACTCCTCTGTAATCTCCAGAATTCTTAGACAACCTAGTATCACTCTCAAACTCTCAATATTTTTTTCTCTCTCGATTAGAACTTTTTGTGAAAAGGAGAAGAGACTTGGATTGGGAATATATATATATAGCACATAATATACATTGTTTGCTCCAGCCCTTCCATCTCCACAATTCATCAGTTACACCCCATGCCACCATTAACCGAATTGAAGAAGATGGGAGTTAGAGAAATGAAAGAGCTTTGGTTTTAAGGAAGAAAATATAACTCCCTTCCTAATCATTTAGAATATACGTATATACTCTCCCTCCTTGTCCCAATTTGGCTGACACATGGCCCCATCAGCTGCTGCAATTCCCTTATTAAAATATTATTTTAATCAATTAAATAACCATTTGACCGTTTTGCCCTCCGTAGCTAAACGTTTCGATACTCATATCGACTCCTACTAAAATCGACGTCCCGGACGTCATGGGACTATCCGTTTCGTCAAATTCATCTCCAAAATTCGTGGTTGACTTTTACCAGAAAAGTCAACCGGTTGACTTTGTCCAAAAAGTCAACTGTGACACATTTTCGTAGTTATAGTCTGTCCTGACTAATTTCGACGTTCCGGACTCAAATACGCAGTCCGCGTCTCTAAATTCCGCTCCAAACTCAAAATCATGCTTTAAAGCCATCCCACGAAATTAATAGAATTAATTCCATACTTAACCAATTTAAATAGTTGAATTAAACTGAACTAACCATTTAAATACTCCTCATCACATATCATAAAATAACACATGTATGTATAACACAGATACATCTAATAAAAGAAAACACACAAGAATTTCACATAAATTCGTTTATTGATAATTGTTAAAAGACATAATACTCTCAGATATTACACACGTTCAGTGAACTTATTCTCCAATAAGCACCTACATACTTGCTTTAGTGTCTGTACATAAATGATTATGAGATCAATCATCCTCATCCAATGAGCAAGCAACATATGTACTAATCTATCCGGATTTACTAATCCCCTTTTTAGTAATCCCATGATTAGGAACTATTTTAGTTTTTAAGCTTTCTAAGAATTTAGATCTCATTAGCATGATCAACATTATGATTCTAAAAGCATTACTTAAAACTATGGGTTATTTATATTTTATAAATACAGCACCATGTAGATAATTAAATGCCTTTAATAAATGAATATTTTATTAATAAATAAATAAGATTGTTTATAAAGTATGTGCTTTATCATCATACATGATTGGCTTGTATGCACACTACTATCAAGAACAACATTAAAATTATTAAACAATTCATTTAATTTAATTATCCAAACTAAATTAAAACTTCAACTATAAAATTTTTACACATTAATTTAATTAACACATAACACTTAATTAAATTAATCTACAACAATTCCATCAAATATTTATTTAATCCAATAAATAAATCAACTAAAATATTCATTAAATTCAATAAATTATTAAAATTAAATACAAAAATCTCGTTCGTTACAGAAAGTCTTATTTACCTAATTATACGTTACGCCATCGAAAACCAAGGTTTCCGAGTTAAACGACGACTTTTGACTTCCATTCCAGGAATTTTACGATTTCAACGTTTAACGTCTAATTCTCGTAACTTTCGTCATAACTTCGTTATTCAAGATTTTTACTCCGAACCAAATAGAATCAGTCCATTGGTTATTCCTTTACGATTCTAACCAATATAAACTTTTAAGTTTTAATGGTTTCCATGGTTTATAAACCGTAATCTTAGGATTTTAATGGTTTATTCATTAAGTTATTATTCAATCTTTATGATTTTACTTGTTTATGGCTTATTAGTGTTTTAAGTCCACTAAAAATCATCCTTATTACTCCTTACATAACATGCTTCACCAATTCACTTCTCTATCAATCTTCTAAAAGAAAATAGAGAAAGATTAAGGTTTAAAATAGGTATACCTCTTTATCTTCCTTGTCCTTGAATTTGTCTTAGATAACAAGACCTAACTAGCTTCTTGGCTCCTTGATTCCTTGTTTCTCACTTTCTTCTCGCAATATTTGCTTAGCTTTGTATTGGTGAAATAAGATGATAACTTAGGAGAGAGAAATGTTTGAAATGGTTTGGTATAAATAAAATTCTCAAGAGTTGGGGTAGGATAGTCATTATACCAAACCTCCTCCACCTCCTATGTCTTGCATATATCTCCCATGTGCTATCACATGTTGCCATGTGCACTACATGGTATCCCACATATTTTCCCATGTGTTACCACATGGGTTGCCCATGGATTTTACCCACCCATTGACCCATTGGTTCAACCCATAGGTTTGGTTCTTGGTTTGGGCTTTTAATTAATTCCATTTGGGCCTAAGCTTGGGCTTGATTTAATAATCATTGGACCTTAGTCAATCAACAATTGGGCTTGACAAAGTCCAAGTCCAATGGTTAAAATTAATTAAAGATTATCGTATTCTTATCGTATATACTTCGTATAATATTCGTATTATACGTCGCATTATCTTCGTATTATACTCGTATAATATCTAGTATTATACTCGTATTCATTATGTATAATTATCATTATTATTATACTCAACAAATTCCTTCTTAGGTTTTACTTTTTCCCAACCCTTAGGGTTTTAAGTCCGCAAGCGAAAACATCGCGAGCCATAACTGAAATATTATTGGATATTCCATCTCGTCTTTAAATCCTATCATTACGCGTTTCTCAAAAATTTAAAAATAATTCCCGAACAGAAATGGATGAATAGTGATTTTACGAAAATTTCTCAAAAAACTTCTATTTTTGACTTGGAAATTCCAATCATTTAATTCTAGCACGTAGCCAAAATTCTAACCACATTCGCATCTTCTAGGTCATAAAACGACCTTTAAACAACTTACTCACTTTAACAAACATATATTATAATTTTATTCAATAAAATCAAATAAAATTTATTTAAATAAAAGTCCGATTTTCTCGGGCATTACATTCTCCCCCCTTACCAGAATTTCGATACAAGTTAGTCAAATAGATGAGGATAAGCTTTCTCCATCTTGTCTTCGAGTTCCCACGTTACTTTTCGGCATTGTGGTTCCGCCATATCACCTTCACCGAAGGTATTATCTTGCTTCGGAAAACTTGTTCTTTCCTATCAATAATTTGAATATGAACTTCTGCATATGTTAAGTCTTTCTCGACTAGGATAGGTTCATACCAGATTACGTGCTTATATTCTGGCTTATAAGGACGCAATACCGATACGTGAAACACGTTGTGAATATGTCCCAACTTCGGAGGTAATGCTACTACGTAAGCTACCTCTCCTACCCTTCTCAAAATCTCAAAAGGTCCTATAAATCTAGGGTTTAGTTTCCCCTTCTTTTCAAAGAGTATCTTTCCTTTCCAAGGTAATACCTTCAGAAATACGTACGAACCAACTTCAAACTCTTTATTCTTTCGATGCAGATCTGCATACTTCTTCTGTCTGTCTTGAGCTGCTACAAGCCGAGTTCGTATTAACTTGAACACCTCCTTCGTTTGTTGTACCATTTTTGGTCCTAACATCCGACGTTCTCTAACCTCATCCCAGCACAGTGGAGTTCTGCACTTCTGTCCATATAACGCTTTGTAAGGCGGCATGCCTATATTGGCGTTATAACTGTTGTTGTAGGCAAACTCTACCAATGGTAAATGATCGTCCCAACTTCCCTTGAAATCCATAACGCAAGACCTTAACATGTCTTCTAGCATTTAAATTGTCCTCTTACTTTGTCCATCCAATTGTGGATGATATGTCGTGCTCAACCTCAACTGCGTTCCCATTTGCTATTGCAAACTTTTCTAGAAATTCGATGTGAATCGTGGATCACGATCTGACACAATCAAAACTGGTACCCCATGTCTCGAAACAATCTCCTTGACATAAAGCTTAGCTAACTGGTCCAAGTTATACTTAACTCTTATCGGCAAGAAATGAGCCGACTTCGTCAAACGATCCACTATTACCCAAATAGCGTCATATCCTTTGTGACATCCCAGATTTTTAAGAAATTATAAATGAGAATTTAATAAATAAAATTCTTATTATGAGATGTTTCGAGTTTGAGTATGTGTATATGTGTTATATATTGTGAAATATGTGATTTGGTGTGAAGAGGATATTAGATATTAATTTTAATATTTATTGAAGTAAATAAATATTTTAATTAATTTATTTATTGAGTTAAATAAATAAATTATGTGTTGGTTATGTAGTAATTTAATTAAGTGTAATATATTAATTAAATAAATATTTAATATTTAATTTAATTAATATGTAATGATTTTATGTTATAGTTCTAATTTAATTTGGATAATTAAATTAGATGAAGTGATGTGGTAATTGTTACATAAAATTATAATTAGCGAGTAGTTATAATTATGTGGCAATTTTTATGTGATTAGTTGATGTTAACTTTTAATTAATTAAATTAGAATGTTATGATTTAATTAATTAAAGGATAACATTAAAAATATATGTTAAATGATTTATTAAAAGAATAAAAAAAAGGGCTTTTAAATTACTTTTACCCAAACAAGGCCCTTAAAACTATTTTTAAAAGGTTTTACCAAACAAGGCCCTTACTTTTATTTTAATCATGTTTTACCAAACAAGGCCTTAACTATTAAATAATCTATTTTTAAAATTAAAGGGATTTTCCAAACAAAGCCTTATGACTTTTAGTTTTCAAAATTTTTGTAACTGCTATGTATTAAGTAGAGATATAATTATTTAGCAGTTATGTATTATATAATTATGGTTTATATTATATACATATATCAGCTATGTATATTTTATATTATGTTAGTTTAGAAAACAAAGTTAGTCTGTTAGAGAAAACAAAGAGATAGACAAAGAAAGAACAGAGAAAAGATAGAGAGAAAAAGAAGAAGAGAGAAGAAGAAAGAAAGAGGAGGAAGGAGTTTTGTGAGAAATCAAAACTAGAAGCCTCATCATCACTTTCATCTTTTTCATCACTAAAACTTAAGGGTATAATTCTTAACCTTTATAGTTAGAATTTTATTTTTATGTTCTTCATTAAATTTAGTTCTCTGTAAAGTTTAGTTCTTCATGAACATGATGATATTTCATGTATGTAAGTGATATTGTGTATATAAATTGGTTATAATTGATTAGTACGATAATTTAGATTGTTTTAAATTATGCATATATGATAAACATGAGGAATTCATGATCATCAAAGAGTTACAGTAAAAGTATTTTGAAATTATATATACGTATAGTTTTCTTTTAAAAATCAAAAGAATTCATGTTTGATTGTGATTGTTATTTAAATTACTTATAGATGATGATATCATATTTAGAAATTAACTGACTATGATTGAAATTGTGAGAATTGGTTTAAAAACAAAAGTATAGTGTTCAATTTCCTCAAGAACACTTAACAATGGCTTTTCTTTAAAAATTATGAAATTGGGAGTTTTGATTATGTGAATTGATGATTTTATGTCTTAAAGAATGTTAGAAACTTTAATATTATGTTTCTGTAAAATTTTATATGTATTGTGTTGACTTGAATTGGAATTTGGTGTGGAGAAATAAGCCAAATTGGCTTTTTATTTGCATAGTTCGCGAACCAGTCTGCGCTTGCTGCAGGGGGTGTGACAACCCCAAATTCGGGTTCTCTAACCCCGATTCGGTCGTCACGATACAATACAAATATTCACTTCTAAACAACATACAATAATTAAATGCGAAAATATAATAAACGTATATCGTTCATTCAAAAGGTGTTACTAGTCCCAAGATTCGATAACTTTAATACAACCATACAAATATACCCTAGAATAATCATTAGGGTTCATATTTCATAACAGTAATTAAACTAATCATAAGACAAAGTCTGCTCCTTGTAAACTATTCCTACATCTTTCCTTTACCCTTGTCATTCCCTGAAGTATAGGGCTTAACTGTAATAGAAGTCATGATATAGCAAGAATGAGCAACAAATTTACTCAGCAAGTTTAAATGCAGCAATAAAGGATATATCATGATGAACGGAATATATCTGACAAGGAATTCAATAATATGAATAACAGAAGCAAGGATAATAATTGCTTTTTGAATAACTGATAGTCAAGTAGACTTTGAACTATAAAACTCTAATGGAATCAATAGCTGATTGACCCTTTGGTTACTGGCTACAGAATAAGTACTTGAGGAGATCAGCTTCGCGTACGCCATGTATATGCATAACATTCAACTCTAATGTTTGTATCTTATATTAGATACCTGGGGTACTCCCCTATATATAAGGGGTGTTCTTCTCAATCTAAGAATCCATACCATCAATCGGTATGGATATCTTTTATAAAATTTTATACAATTGTCTGACCGAACAAGGGTTCAGACTCTATCTGACGCAGTTAGAGAATTATATCACTTTAAATAATGTACAAATCCAAGACTGTACAAACTCAAGTGCACCAAGTGCGAATATCAATAAGATCGATGTGGAATAATTATAGAATAATTAAACCACCTAATAGTATGCTTGGAAATAAGATTCAAGCTTAAATAAAATAACTTGCTATATAATAATAACATGCTCAATAAAATATGAGAAGGATAAGAAACTTGCACAGTAAAGGGTGAGTTTCAGAAGACTTGCACAAATAAAGATTATAAGTCAGAGAACTTGCACAACCAAAGAGTGAAGTTCGGGAACTTGCACAATGTACGAGTTTGTATAAGTTTAGAGAACTTGCATTCAAATCATAGATTCCTTGCATAAAGTAAATGCATAGGATAGGATACTTGCCTGTTTGCTCAGCTACAAATAATTCTAGCTTTAATTAAACTGCGTTGAAACGACCTAACATTCACAAGTCGGTCTTCCAATTAGTATGTATAAACTAATATGAGTCTACACTTACAAGAATCTAATCCTCATATAGGTCTATCCCATAATTCACGTAAGTCAATTTACTATAACTGAGTTTATAAACATTTAATCATGTCTTAGATTAATAACTTTAGAATATCTAGTCTCTAGGCATCAACATAGGCTTGAACACATAGCACTTCAATTTAAGCATGCAATACAGTTTATGATACACTTATTGTAAGATTCTGTCCATAACTCAAGGTTACATGGTTTAATACCGGACATTCTTATACTTTAAGCAAAAAATCAAGTTCATTCCTCAAGGGTCAACTATTAAAGTCATAATACTATGTATCGAGACTATACAATACTTAGTAAGCATGCTCGTGCGTATACTACTCATGTATACTTTAATCACATAGTTTATGCTTTAGATATTCATTTTATATGAATATACGTGCATCGGTGATATCCATGTTTAACTAAAATGATTCTCACGTCACCATGTCTATAAGCATAATGAATCCTAGTATACATGCTTGCATGATCTTAACAAAATTCACATAGTGTTTGATGTTATTATCCTTCACATTCTAAGTTTTCATTAAAAATTACACTAAGTCAATAAAGGCAAATTAGTACATGTAAAGTGTCTCGTAGCCATGACTCACATGTATTAGAACTCATATATAAGCCACATATACATACTCAAATGGTCAGAAAGTGAACATCATATATATATGTTAAAAACTATAAATTTGCCCCTTTGAAATCAACGTAGTCTTCAATCATGTATGCTAGTGTGTGCTAAACACTTTAGACTTAGTTCTCATGTCAATATAGACCATACGATTATGTTCACAAAATCAGAATATATATGTGATATGTTCATGACAAGTTCACTTTAACAAATTCTAAGTCCATTTTAAAACCATAAGGTTTCCTTCCATAACACATACCAACATGGTCAAAATTTATGTATGTAGCATCAAGAATATATATATATATATATATATATATATATATATATATATACATGAGTTAAACTAGTTTTCATACTTGTCCAAGTAGTATTAATATGCTATAACTTAGCAGGTTGTAGCAGAAAACAAAAAACTATGTTTAGGGCCTGGCACAGCTGCGCCGCTGGCCAGTACAAAACTAGCGCAGCTGCGCAGGTGTCCGACCAGACCAGAAACAGTCTGCTTCGGCAGTTTAACAACCCAAACGCATAACTTTCTTAACCAATTGATTCTGTACCAGTCATAATGCAATTCTATCATGCTTAAAACTTCATATAACACTTAATAATCATATTCCAATTCAATATCAATCAATACATGCTTAATTCAAGAATCAATGATTTAGAAATTTACAGAAAATGATTATCATGAATATAAATTTATACCTCTGCAATTGCTTTGTTTGAAACTTCAGATTCTCACTATAATGCTATACTCACACTAGCCTTGCTTGATAAAATTCTCAGCAACAATGAAATGAGAAGGAAGGCTATATTTATAGACAAATGTTTACACAGACATTGCAATTCTCCATTAGATCAAACCAAAAGAATGTAGGATTGTACAACTGGTTAAGGGAGAGTTGTTGAGAGTTGGTGAATTCAATCATGAATTCCACTCCCCTTATACTCATTAGCTAGATTATTGCTGAGATTGAGAAGAATATAGAGTAGCTAGCCATGTGTGTTCACATGAAGAAGAAGTTGGGACTTTCATTTAGGGACAAGGAAAACTCAGCACTTGCAAATGTATATAATGTATGTCCAACACTTAGTTATATACTAAATATACTTAGGTTATATAATATATATACACATAGTATATACTTAGGTTATAAATAAATTAGAGTCACAATGTCATTTCTATTCACAATGTATCAAGTAGGTATATATACGTCAACGTATAATTCATGTACATTTTCCTTAATACCAACTATAATTTAATTGGGTATTATCATTATTCATTATCACAATGGTTATAATTTCAATTAATTTATTGAAATCATTATTAACTAACAACTGTTATTGATATTACTATATGTTAATGGGGTATACATTAATGCTTATCCACACACTTATTGTCACATGAGCACTATTATGTGTAACTCACATAATGCACTTAATCTTACTATATAGTCTACATATATAATATATAGCTATATCAATGGTCACATTGCATCTTATACCATATAGAGGTAACTATCTTATCACATGCTTGTATAAAATAATTAATCAATTAAGTATAACCTCATTATATTTATTAAAAATTACACACTTATGTTTTATTATTCTCAACAACAATAATTTCATACGTTATCGATTAATTACTCAATATCAATTAATCAATCACGATTAAATCTCTACACTATATTCAAGTAATTGAATATTTAATTTCTAACGCTTCTATCAATACTCTGATATAAAAGCCTTAGGGTTAGTTTTACTAATTTAAATAAACCATTAGTGACTCCCTTTAATTATTTCTAGCAATCATTTGCATAGGTATAAACTCTCATAACCACATAAGGTTTAATAAGCTCACAAAACTAACTCGTAAAAATTAAAATTATATATTTTATTAATAATGGAGCTTAAAATTCTCGGTCATTACATCCCTCCCCCCTTATAAAAATTTCGTCCTCGGAATTGTAAAAATAAGGTTACTCAAATAAAAACGGATAATTTTCTTTCATATTCTTTTCTAATTCTCACGTAGCTTCTTCGACTGCGTGATTCCTCCAGAGAATCTTGACGGAATGGATGATCTTATTCATCAGCTTCTATTCCTTCCTATCTAGTATCTGGACAGGAACTTCCTCGTCCAATAAGTCTTTCTCAACTTGGATCAGTTCATAGGAGATAACGTGCTTGTAGTCCAGTTTATACGGCCGTAACATTGACACATGAAACACGTTGTGAATGTGATCAAGTTCAGGAGGTAATGCTACCTCGTACGCCACTTCACCGACTCGCCTCAGAATCTCGAACGGTCCTATGAACCTAGGGCTCAACTTGCCCTTCTTCTCAAAATTAATCTTTCCTTTCCAGGGAGATACTTTCAAGAATGCATAACTTCCTAATTCAAAATCTCTCTTCTTGCGATGTAAGTCGCATACTTCTTCTGGCGATCTTGAGCTGCTACCAGTCGTGCTCTTATCACCTTGATGATCTCTACTGTCTGCTGTACCAGTTCTAGTCCCAACAGTCGATGTTCACCTACTTCGTCCCAACACAACGGTGTTCGACACTTTCTCCCATAAAGCGCTTCGTACAGTGGCATTTCGATACTAGCGTGATAACTATTGTTGTAAGCGAACTCTACTAACGGAAGGTGATCCTCCCAGCTACCCTTGAAGTCCATCACACAAGCTCGGAGCATGTCTTCAAGTGTTTGAATCATTCTCTCACTTTGCCCATCGGTCTACGGATGATACGCGGTACTCATTCATAGTTGTGTCCCCATTCTTTCTTGAAGACTCTTCCAGAAGTTTGACGTGAATCGCGGATCTCTATCCGATACAATAGATACCAGCACCCCATGTCTTGAGATAATTTTCTTAACATATAATTTGGCTAGCTGGTCCAAACTATACTTAATCTTAATTGGCAAAAAGTGAGCCGACTTGGTAAGACGATCTACAATCACCTATATGGCGTCGTGCCCTTTCTGCGTTGCTGGAAGTCCCACCACAAAGTCTATTGTGATGTGCTCCCACTTCCATTCTGGAATCTCTAACGACTGTAGTAACCCGCTTGATCGTTGGTGCTCTACCTTGACTCTCTGACAAGTTAGACATCTGCTTACGCATTCCGTAACCTCTCTCTTCATGTTTGGCCACCAGAAGTGGTGACGCAAATCTTGGTACATCTTCGTGCTTCCTGGGTGTATCGAGTATCTTGTACTGTGTGCTTCTTGCAAAATCTCGTCCCTTAGCTCTGGTACTAATGGTACCCAAATTCGTCCTTCGAATCTTAGCAGTCCAGTGCTATCAATCTTGTATTTCAATTCATCACCATCAGTCAATCGCTTCTTGATGTTATTGCAAACTTCGTCTATCTCTTGTGCCTCTTTAACCTTATCTAATAAAGTCGGGCTTGCTGTCACTGTAAATAATTTCTCGTTGGTCTCCATCGGATACTTAACCTCCAAGTCTAGTCATTTAAAATATTTCACCAATTCCTCTTGAATGGTTAACTTCAATAACTTCTTTCTGCCTTTTTTGCTCAAGGCATCTACCACTACATTTGCTTTGCCTGGATGGTACGGAATCTCACAATCATAATCTTTGATCAATTATAGCCATCGACGCTGCCTCATGTTTAGCTCCTTCTGCATGAAGATATACTTCAGACTCTTGTGATCCGTATAAATCTCACACTTTTTGCCATACAAATAATGCCTCCAAATATTCAAGGCAAAAACTACTGCTGCTAACTCCAGGTCATGAGTCGGATAGCCCTTCTTATAATCCTTCAGTTGATGTGAAGCGTACGCAATGACCCTACCGTGCTGCATCAGTACACAGCCAAGACCCTTGTGTGACGCATCACTATACACTACAAACCCTCCCGTGTTGTTCGGTAAATCCAATACAGGTGCTTGACTAAGCCTCTTCTTCAATTCTAGGAAACTCTCCTCACATTTCTCCGTCCAAACAAATTTTACCGTCTTTCTGGTTCGATTGGTCAATGGCGATGCTATTTTCAAAAAATCCTGAATGAATCTTTGATAGTATCCCGCTAATCCTAAGAAACTCCTAATCTCTGTTGGTGTCTTTGGCTGATCCCAATTGATAACCGCTTTTACTTTTGCTAGAGCCACCGAAACACCATTCTTGTCGATAACGTGCCCCAAAAACTGCACTCTCTGCAACCAAAACTCACACTTGGAGAATTTTGCATGCAGCTTCTCCCTCCTTAATGTCTCCAACACTACCCGAAGATGCTCAACGTGTTCTTCCTCCGTGTTTGAATACACCAGAATGTTATCGATGAATACGACAACGAACTTATCCAAATACTGTTTGAACACTCTGTTCCTCAAGCCCATAAATGTTGCCGGCGCATTCGTTAATCTGAATGACATTACCAGAAACTCAAAGTTTTCATACCAAGTTCTGAATGCCATCTTTAGAATGTCCTCCGACCTCACTTTCCATTGGTGATAACTGGTCCTCAAGTCAATCTTTGAAAAGTATTTTGCCCCCTTCAACTGATCAAACAGATCGTCGATCCTGGGTAACGGGTACTTGTTCTTAACAGTAACCTTATTCAACTCTCGGTAGTCGATACAAAGCCTTAACGACCCATCTTTCTTCTTTACAAATAAGACTGGTGCTCCCTACAATGATACACTCGATCGAATGTATCCCTTATCTAATAACTCTTGTAGTTGAGTCATCAGTTCTTTCATCTCTACCAGTTCCATACGATACGGCGCTTTGTATACTGGTGTTGTCCCTGGTGCCAAATTAATAACAAACTTAATCTCTTTATCCGGTGGCAATCCCTGAATCTCATCTCGGAAGACATCGGTGAATTCCCTTACAATAGGTATCTGACCCAGTTCACCCTCGACTCGTCGAGTATCAACCACGTGAGCCAAATAACCTATACAACCCTTCCTAAGCAATCTTTGTGCTTGCATCATCGTCAGACAATGAGATTGTCTCGATGATTTACTACCATAAAATACCACCTTCGACTTATTCGGAGTCTTCAGGTGTACGCACTTCTTCTTACAGTCAATAACTGCGCCGTGAATCGATAACTAATCCATTCCAAGGATTACGTCGAACTCCCCCAAACGAATCAGTATCAAATCCACGTTGAGCTTAAATCCTCTCAATTCAGTATAACAGTTCCTATGAATGTATTCTACGGGGATAATTTCCTTATTTGCTACTTCTACGTTCATAGGGTGTTCTAATCTTTCACGGGGTAAGTCTAACCGTTTAGCAAATTCTTTGAAAATAAAAGAACAAGTAGCACCCGAATCAAATAACACATAGGCATCTATATTGTTGATTGGGATGATACCTGACACCATGTCCTTAGACTCCACTGCATCTTATACGATCATGTTAAACGTACGTGCCGCTGGTCTGTTGGCTTGACTGGCTGGCCCTCCTATGCTCAGCCCATTGTTGTTGTTGTTGCAGTTGTCGCTAGCTGTATCGCCCTTTCTCTTCGGACAGTCCTTAATTTGGTGGTCTGGGGCTCCACACAAGAAATATCCTCCTTTCTATTTATTTGGACACTGAGGAGCCATGTGCCCCGGTTGTCCATAATGATAGCAAACGCTCTTCCCTTTCATGCACTCCCCCGAGTGATTCCTCCCGCAGTTATTGCACTTTCCACTTTTCTTGGCCTCTCCCCCAGACTTGTTGCCTCTAGAGGATTGGTTCTCCATCCATTTACGCTTGTTGGGGTTGCTGCCTCCGCTGCTTCCCCCTTTCTGTCCTTCTTGTTTGGTCTTCTTTTCTTGTTTAAATCGCGTTATGGCTTTATTGCCTCCTTCTGCAATGATAGCCCTTTCCAGTAGATCAGAGTAACTCTTAATCTTTAACACAGCTACTGTTTTCTATACCCATGGTTTTAGTCCTAATTCGAATCTTCTTGCTTTCCTGGCCTCTGTGTCCACCTGATGTGAAGCGAATCGAGCCAACTCGTTAAATTTTGCCGCGTACTCTATGACTGTCATACTACCTTGTTTTAGTTCCAGAAACTTAACTTCCATATCCTGTTGCGTATTCTCCGAGAAGTAATTCTCGAGGAATAGCTCCTTAAATCTGTCCCAAAGAATAAGTCCTTCGCCTGCTCGTCCCTTATTGGCTTACCAATAATAGTTAGCTTCACCCTTCAACATGAAAGTGGCAAAACTCGTCTTCTGTGCTTCGGCCACCCGTGCGACCTCAAACACTTTCTCCATCTCTTTTACCCATGTCTGGGCTTCGATTGGGTCTAAGGTTCCTTGAAATTTTGAAGGTCTTACCAACTTAAAATCTTTGAAGCTAGCCAAGTGATGTCCTGGCTGCCCTGCCGATGGCGGGGGTCTATTTTGCATTGCTTCTAGTTAACAGGTCAACGAAGTTCTGCATCGAATCTGCATTTCCCCCTCTGTTGTTAACGGATCCTTCCTCCCTCTGGTTTCGTGGTAGTCTCCTAGGCGGCATGATCTGAGGAAGGGAAAAAAACTTTAGGCTTTACGTGATATGCTATTCATGTTAGCATTAAGAAGTTATAGCGTCTATCAATCATATTTGATTCAAATAAACAACTTCAGTATCACAATAAAACCCGATGGATCTCCTCAACCCATCACCTACATACTCTACTTGAGTTTTCTACTAAGTTTATATCCTAGGTTTCGCATTCCTAATATTTATAACCTACAGCTTTGACACCAACCTGTGACACCCCCAAATCAGAGTTCTCTAACCCCGATTCGGTCATCACGATACAATACAAATATTCACCTTTAAACAACATACAATAGCTAAATGCAGAAATATAATAAACGTATGTCGTTCATTTAAAAGGTGTTACTAGTCTTAAGATTCGATAACCTTAATACAACCATACAAACATACCCTAGAATAGTCATTAGGGTTCATATTATATAACAGTAATTAAACTAATCATAAGACAAAGTCTACTCCTTGCAAACTATTCCTACATCTTTCCTTTACCATTGTCCTTCCCTGAAGTCTCAGGCTTAACCGCAATAGAAGTCATGATATAGCAAGAATGAGTAACAAATTTGCTCAGCAAGTTTAAATACAGCAATAAAGGATATATCATGATGAACGGAATATATCTGACAAGGAATTCAATAATATGAATAACAGAAGCAAGGATAATAATTGCTTTTAGAATAACTGATAGTCAAGTAAACTTTGAACTATAAAACTCCAATGGAATCAATAGCCGATTGACCCTTTTGATACTGCCTACAAAATAAGTACTTGAGGACGCTATTTATATGCATAACATTCAACTCTGATGTTTGTATTTTATATTAGATACATGGGGTACTCCCCTATATATAAGGGGTGTTATTCTCAGTCTAAGAATCCATACCATCAATCGGTCTGGATAGCTTTTATAAAATTTTATATAATTGTCTGACCGAATAAGGGTTCAGACTCTATCTAACGTAATTCAAGAATTATAGAACTTTAAATAACGTACAAGTCTAAGACTGTACGAACTTAAGTGCACCAAGTGCGAATATCAATAAAATCGATGTGGAATAATTGTAGAATAATTAAACCACCTAATAGCATGCTTGGAAATAAGATTCAAGCTTAAATAAAATAACTTGCAATATAATAATAACCTGCTCAATACAATATCAGAAGGATAAGAAACTTGCACAGTAAAGGGTGAGTTTCAAAAGACTTTCACAAATAAAGATTGTAAGTCAGAGAACTTGCACATCCAAAGAGTGAAGTTCGGGAACTTGCACAATATACGAGTTTTTATAAGTTTAGAGAACTTGATTTCAAATCATAGATTCCTTGCATAAAGTAAATGCATAGGATAGGATACTTGCCTGTTTGCTCAGCTACAAATAATTCTAGCTTTAATTAAACTGCGTTGAAACGACCTAACATTCACAAGTCGATCTTTCAATTAGTATGTGTAAACTAATATGAGTCTACACTTACAAGAATCTAATCCTCATATAGGTCTATCCCATAATTCACGTAAGTCAATTTACTATAACTGAGTTTATAAACATTTAATCATGCCTTAGATTAATAACTTTAGAATATCTAGTCTCTAGGCATTAATATAGGCTTGAACACATAGTACTACAATTTAAGCATGCAATACAGTTTATGATACACTTATTGCAAGATTCTGTCCATAACTCAAGGTTACATGGTTTAATGCCGGACATTCTTATACTTTAAGCAAAAAATCAAGTTTATGCCTCAAGGGTCAACTACTAAAGTCATAATACCACGTATCGAGGCTATACAATACTTAGTAAGCATTTCGTGTGTATACTACTCATGTATACTTTAATCACATAGTCTATGCTTTAGAAATTTATTTTCTATGAATATGCGTGCATCGGTGATATCCATGTTTAACTAAAATGATTCTCACGTCACCATGTCTATAGGCATAATGAATCCTAATATACATGCTTGCATGATCATAACAAAATTCACACAGTGTTTGATGTTATTATCCTTCACATTCTAAGTTTTCATTAAAAATTACACTATGTCAACAAAGGCAACTTAGTACATGTAAAGTGTCTCATAGTCATGACTCACATGCATTATAACGCATATATAATCCACATATACATACTCAAATAGTCAGAATGTGAACATCATATATATATGTTAAAAACTCTAAATTTGCCCCTTTGAAATCAACGTAGTCTTCAATCATATACGCTAGTGTGTGCTAAACACTTTAGACTTAGTTCTCATGTCAATATAGACCATACGATCATGTTCACAAAATCAAAATATATATATTATATGTTCATGACAAGTTCACTTTAACAAATTCTAAGTCCATTTTAAAACCATAAGGTTTCCTTCCATACCACATACCAACATGGTCAAAATTTATGTATGTAGCATCAAGAATATATATATTTATATATATATATATATATATGTGTGAGTTCAACTAGTTTTCATACTTGTCCAAGTAGTATTAATATGCTATCACTTACCAGGTTGTAGTAGAAAACAGGAAATTATGTCCAGGGCCTAGCGCAGCTGCGCCGCTGGCCCGTACAAAACTGGCGCAGCTGCGCAGGTGTCCGGCCAGACCAGAAACAGACTACTTCGGCAGTTTAACAACCCAAACGCATAACTTTCTTAACCAATCAATTCTGTACCAGTCATAATGCAATTCTATCATGCTTATAACTTCATATAACACTTAATAATCATATTTCAATTCAATATCAATCAATACATGCTTAATTCAAGAATCAAGGATTTAGAAATTTATAGAAAATGATAATCATGAATGTAAATTTATACCTCTACAATTGCTTTGTTTGAAACTTCAGATTCTCACTATAATGCTATACTCACACTAGCCTTGCTTGATAGAATTCTCAACAACAATGAAATGAGAAGGAAGGCTATATTTATAGACAAATGTTTACACAGACATTGCAATTCTTCATTAGATCAAACCAAAGGAATGTAGGATTGTATAATGGTTAAGGGAGAGTTGTTGAGAGTTGGTGAATTCAATCATGAATCCCACTCCCCTTATACTCATTAGCTAGATTATTGCTGAGATTGAGAAGAATATAGAGTAGCTAGCCACGTGTGTTCACGTGAAGAAGAAGTTGGGACTCTCATTTAGGGACAAGGAAAACTCAGCACTTGCAAATGTATATAATGTATGTCCAACACTTAGTTATATACTAAATATACTTAGGTTATATAATATATATACACATAGTATATACTTACTTTATAAATAAATTAGAGTCACAATGTCATTTTTATTCATAATGTATCAAGTAGGTACATATACGTCAACATATAATCCATGTACTTTTTTCTTAATACCAACTATAATTTAATTGGGTATTATCATTATTCATTATCACAATGGTTATAATTTTAATTAATTTATTGAAATCATTATTAACTAACAATTATTATTGATATTACTATATGTTAATGGGGTATACATTAATGCTTATCCACACACTTATTGTCACATGAGCACTATTATGTGTAACTCACATAATGCACTTAATCTTACTATATAGTCTACATATATAATATATAGCCATATCAATGGTCACATTGCATCTTATACCATATAGAGGTAACTATCTTATCACATGCTTGTATAAAATAATTAATCGATTAAGTATAACCTCATTATATTTATTAAAAATTACACGCTCATGTTTTATTATTCTCAACAACATTAATTTCATACATTATCAATTAATTACTCAATATCAATTAAACAATCACGATTAAATCTCTACACTATATTCAAGTAATTTAATATTTAATTACTAACGCTTCTATCAATACTCTGATATAAAAGCCTTAGGGTTAGTTTCACTAATTTAAATAAACCATTAGTGACTCCCTTTAATTATTTCTAGCAATCATTTGCATAGGCATAAACTCTCATAACCACATAAGGTTTAATAAGCTCATAAAACTAACTTATAAAAATTAAAATAATATATTTAATTAATAATGGAGTTTAAAATTCTCGATCATTAACGGGGGCCCGCCCCGGCGGGCCTATCAAGCCAAAAAACCCCGCCCCAGCGGGGGGGTATACAGAAAAAAACTTATTTTTTTTGTAAAGCTAAGTTTATGTAATAATTTTATGAATTGAAGCATATATTAAAATGCTAAAAGAATGGTAATGAATTATATTAATAATATATAATGTGTAATTATAATTTGGAATAATTATAATTATAGTAAAGATTTAATTTAAATTACGATTTGTTAAATGAATATAGTTTGATTAATTTTAAATCAAATAAATGTTTAACTTGAATTATAATTTATTTAAATTATAATGTAATTAATATGTAATTATAATTTGAATAATTATAATTATGGTAAATGTGTAATTTAAATTATAATTCATTTTAATTATAATTTAATGAGTGCATGGATTAAAATTGATTAATTATAATCTAAGTAATTGTTTAATTTAATTATAATTTAATGCATGATGTAGTTTGATTAATTATAAATTTGTTTAATTATAATTTGATTAATTAGAGTAATGGTTTAAATTAAATCATAAATTATGTAATTATAATTTGATTAACATAAGATGTAATTATAATTTAATTAATTATAATTAAAGTGGATGTTTAAATTATAATTTATTTAATCATAATTTAATATGAGTATGTAATATGATTATGTGATGTGATTAATTATGTGATAATTAACTATTAACTTAATAGTTAAAGAGGAATGAGTTAACCTATATTGGTTAACTAACTATGAGGGTTAGCTATGTGATAATTAGTTTATATTGTTAATTATACATATAATTTGACAGTATGTCAAATGAATGGGAGAGAATTAGAAAGTATAAAGTTGAATTTGCTTAAACGTTTGCTAAGCGTTGCTAGGTGATTAATAATTCATGCATATGATAATACGTTGTTTAGGATTCATGAAGTACAGATAATTAAGCTGTTTTTCGGTAATTGGTAATCTACGAGCCAGGCAAGTCTTTCGGTTTCTATTTTTTATGTGAACTTGATGATGAACTGTTTTAAATTGTATTGCAAAGAGCATGATATGTTATATATGTTGCAAGCATGAAATGTTAAAGTCAATTTATGACTACATTGATTGATTAAAGAATGTTGATTGAGTAAGGAACTCAATCTTTATAATTGTTATGTGAATTAAATTATGTATGCTATGTTACTCTATTGATTATGAGATGTATGTTGAGCATGTTATTTATGTGCTACGTGTTGCATGAAAACTGTTAGATCTTGCTGAGCTGTCGAGCTCATACTTGCAAATAACCACTTTTGCATATCAAGGATGCATGGTAATGATACGTGCTAAGTGAATTATATAGATCAATGTTAAAGAATATTACTTATGTTAGATGAGAAATATATTTGATGTTTTGATTGTATCATCATAGTTAAGTTGTAAGTTGAGTTATCCGATATATATGGATAATAATTGTAATGTAAGACTTTGTATAGTAATTTTGATGAAGCGTTTCATGTAATAGAATTTGAATCAAAGATTTGCAATGATAAAAGTTGCGATTCAGGGAAATAAAGAAAGAATTTATAAAAGTTTTAAATATTCTACATTTTTAATGATTTTAATATCGAATAATGATGTAAAATTAGATTAAAGTTGTATTGTTAACGATCGAAAATGAGAAGTACATTGTATGAATTTTGGGGTCGTTACATCCTTTCTGCGTTGTTGGAAGTCCTACCACAAAGTCCATCGTAATATGCTCCCATTTTCATTCTAGAATCTCCAATGATTGTAGCAATCCACTAGGTTGTTGGTGTTCGGCCTTAACCTTTTGACAAGTTAAGCACCTACTTTCATATTCTGCTATTTCCCTCTTCATGTTTGGCCACCAAAAATTTGGTCGAAGGTCTTGATACATCTTAGTACTACCAGGATGAATCGAGTACCTCGAGTTATGAGCTTCTCCCATTATCTCTTCTTTCAATCCCGTATCACACGGAACAAAAATTCGTCCTTCAAATCTTAATAACCCTTCGTTATCAAGACTATACTTATTTTCTATACTGCCTGCAATTTTCTTCTTTATCTGTTCACACTCGGTGTCCCTAAATTGCACTTCTTCACATTGTCCACAATTGTAGGTTGAATCTCCATTGCAAATAATTTCTCCCCCAATTCACTTGATAATCTAACCTTTATTCCCATTCTTGCCATCTCTATTACTAACTCATTCTGAGCCGTTAACATTGACATCTTTTCCCAACCCTTCCTACTTAAGGCGTCGGCCACAACATTCGCCTTCCCTGGGTGATACAGGATATCGCAATTATAATCTTTTATCAACTCCAACCACCTTCGTTGTCTCATATTCAACTCCTTCTGTGTGAAAATATACTTTAGATTTTTATGATCTGTGTATATCTCATATTTCTCCCCGTATAGGTAATGCCTCCAAATTTTTAAGGCGAAAACCACCGCTGCAAGTTCTAGGTCATAAGTAGGATAACCTTTCTCATACTCCTTTAACTGCCGAGATGCATACGCAATGACCTTGCCATGCTACATGAGCAGGCAACCCAGTCCTCTATGTGAAGTATCACTATATACTACAAAATTCCCTGTATCATCTGGTAAAGACAATACATGCGTTTGACTTAACATCTTCTTCAGCTCTTGAAAACTGTCTTCACATTTCTCCGTCCACACATACTGTTGGCTTTGCTATAAACGAACACATGCAATCATATTACATATAAACGAAGGGGAAGCGTAATAAAATAGGATTTTAAAATTTTCTTGCAACCCATAAACCATGATCATATCTTGTGCTTGATTATCAATCTATAAAAGAGTAGGAGATCAGAATTATACCCTTATAGATCAAGCTTCCACATGTACGAGTTCTCCTCCAATTTGAATCTACAATATTGGTTTCTTTACTTTGATCAATGCAAGCCACCCAAGCGTTTGGCCTCTAGAGGTGATCCACCAAGGAAGAGGAATTGTTTAAGAAAAAGGTTAGTTTGCTAAACTCTAGTTTTTCTATTCTCTATAGAAAAGGAGTACTCTCCAACAATTAAATATTTTTTTCTCCTCTGATATTTAGCATAAGACTCCTCTTATATAGATATTAGTCAACCCTTCTAATCCAATTAAAAATAGAATTTTATTTAATTAATTAAACTCCTGTAATTAATTAGGCTTCACAACACATTGCGAATAATTAATTAAATACTTTTAATTAATTTGCCACCTAATCTTATTAGGAATAAATGAGAGTACTAATATTAAATTAATTCCTAAACTCTTTTAGAAATTAAAATAATAATAATTGTAATAATATTAATAAGACTCCTCTTATTAATTTATATTTAATATTTCTAAAATATTAAATAATAAATATTAAGCTATTTAATTTATTATATCACCATAGATTAAATTAATTACACTTAACATATAATTACGATTATGTCATTACCTTCTTAAATAATTATTCTTCCTTTGATGGTGTGACACTTTAGGTTCTCCTTATTAAACCGGTTGTGAATAAATCAATTAGAACAATTCTAATCTTACTTAAATAAATAAATTAAACTAATAATCTATTTAAATAAATAATATTTATTCTACAATAGGGATAAGCCTTCCTAGCGATCAACGGCTTTCTAGATAATATAGATTTCAACATTAATCATAAAAGAATCCTTGAGTTAATAGTTACCGTACAATTCAATCTTTCCACCATATAATTTTCCAATTAAATATAAGACATGGAACTACTATCAAGTCTTGTTTTAGTTAATTATATGTATTTCGATCAGAAGATGCACAACTCCAAATAATACAAATTAAAAACTCCTTTCTAATTTCATTCCACATTGGCCAAGGATTCCTAGGTTGTCATTTTATCGAATCACATAGGACATATCTCTTCTTTTACTAGAAGCAGTAGATTCTTTATTGATCATTCATTATCTCCATATATAACTTATTACACCCAAGTATACCCTTTGATATACTCTAAGGGTCTTGTAACGCCCGAGAAAATCGGACGTTTATGTAAATGAATTTTATTTAATTATTTGAATAAAATCATAATAAATGTTTATTAAAGTGAGTAAGCTATTTCTAGGTAGTTCTATAACCTAGAAAATGTGAATATGGTTAGTATTCTGGCTACGTCCTAGAATTAAATCATATGAATTTTCAAGACGAAAATGAAAGTTTTTCGAGAAATTTTTGTAAAATCACTATTCATATGTTTATGCTCGGGAATTATATTTGAATTTTCGAGAAACACATAATGATAGGATTTAAAGACGGGATGTAATATCTAATAATATTTTAGTTATGGCTCATGAAGTTTTTGCATGAGGACTTAAAACCCTAAGGGTTAGGAAGATTAAAACCTAAGAATAAAAAGGTGTTGGGATTGTACGAAATCGTGAGGCAATCAAATAGCAAAATTAGCGGAAGCATGGTATATCAGAGTTTAAAAATTTCTACAAAACCATCACCCGGATCATTCTTTATGCAAATTATTAATTTAAAACGATAAATAAGAAGTTATGGAATCATACCCTTGTAGAATGAAGCTTCCATAGGTACGAGTTCAACTCTTTGTTCTTCGTGATCTCCTTAAATTTCCAGGTTAGATTCCTTTCTTTGATCAACGTTAGCCACCCAAGTGTTTGGCCTCTAGATGTGATCCACCAAGGAAGAGGAATTATCAAGAAGGAGGGTGGTTAGCTTAGTTTTCTATCATCTTTAGAAAAGGAGTACTCTCCAACAATTGAAATTTCATTAACTGATATCTATTATAAAACTCCTCTTATATAGATATTGGTCAACCCTTCTAATCTTATTAGACATGAGATTTCATTTAATTAATTAAACTCTTTTAATTAATTTAGGCTTCCCACAACATTGGGAATAATTAATTAAATTCATTTAATTAATTTGTCTCCTAATCTTATTAGGAATAAATTAGAGTACTAATATTTAATTACTAAACTACTTTAGAAATTAAAATAATTATAATTATAATAATATTAATAAGACTGCTCTTATTAATTTATATTTAATATTTTTAAAATATTAAATAATAAACATTAAGCAATTTAGTTTATTCTATCACCATAGATTAAATTAATTACACTTAATGCATTATTACGATTATGCCATTACCTTCTTAAATAATTATTCTTCCTTTTATGGTGTGACCCTTTAGGTTCTCCATATTAAACCGGTTGTGAATAAATTAATTAGAACAATTCTAATCTTATTTAAATAAATAAATTAAACTAATAACCTATTTAAATAAATAATATTTATACTACAATAGGGATAAGCCTCCCTATCGATCAACGACTTTTCAGATAATATAGATTTCAACATTAATCATAAAAAAACTTATGAATAAATAGTTACCGTACAATTCAATCCTTCCACCATACAATGTCCCAATAAAATATAAGACATGGATTTACTGTCAAGTCTTGTTTTATTTAATTATATGTATTTCGATTAGAAAATGCACTACTCCAAATAATTGAAATTAGAAACTCTTTTCTAATTTCATTCCACCTTGGCCAAGGATTCCTGGGTTGTCATTTAACGAATCACATAGAACATATCTCCTGTTTTTCTAGAAGTGATAGATTTTTTATTGATCATTCATTATCTCCATATGTAACTCATTATACCCAAGCATACCCTTTTATATATCCTAAAGGGCTTTAAGAAATAAGTCAAAGTATAATTCATTACATACAAGATACTATGATGATCTCAAGTTCAAGGATCACTTGTACTACTATCACATTAGGAATTCTTATTGACAGGCGAGTAAAACTCCATTAGGTATTCCATAGCGAGTCACGTTCAGTGACCTTATTCTCCAATAAGCACCTACATACTTGCTTTAGTGTCTTCACACAAATGATCATGAGATCAATCATCCTCATCCAATGAGCAAGCAACATATGTACCAATCTATCCGGATTTACTAATCACCTTTTTAGTAATCCCACGATTGGGAACTATTTTAGTTTTAAAGCTTTCTAAGAATTTAGATCTCATTAGCATGATCATCATCATGATTCTAAAAGCATTGCTTAAAACTATTGGTTATTTATATATTATAAAAACAGCACCATGTAGACAATTAAATGCCTTTAATAAATGAATATTTTTATTAATAAATAAATAAGATTATCTCCAAAGTATATGCTTTATCATCACACATGATTGGCTTGTATGCATACTACTTTCAATCTCCCACTTTCACTAAAGCCAATCGCCATGGTATCTTATACCAACTTCTCTAAGTGACGATCAAACTGCTGTTGTGTTATAGCTTTAGTAAATGGATATGCAATGTTATCTTGAGAGTCTATATGCTCCTCTTTCAATGATTGCTTTAGTCAAAGTGCCGCAACACATGTTTAGATTAAAGATGAGACTTAGGAACTATTCCTAGTTCTGTACTGAACTTTTCATCCGAAACATCAACTTGCAGCTTCACTTACAGTTATATACTTTGTCTTTGTCACTAAACCAACAACCTTTTGTTGTTTGGAACCTTTCCAATTCACTGCACCATCTTCTAAGGTAACGACTTACCCTAAAGTGGATTTGCTATCGTCTTGGTCAGTCTAAAAACTTGAGTCTGTTTAGCACTCTAGTTTAATTTAGACTCATCGTGTGATATGATGACATCCTTAGTGTCAGTTAAGTACTTTAAGATGTTTATCACTGTCTTACAGTGATCTTCTCCAGAATATGACTGATCAACATCAAGTCTCGTATATTTTGTTGCATACATGATAGTAACTCATGTGATCTCTCTTTTATTGAGGGCAATTTTAGAGAGATTGACTCCATGGCTCATCATCATGAGACACCTTTTGGAGTTTGTCATGCTAAAAACCATTAGCATCTAATGAATATGCATTTCCTTAGGTTAAGCCGAACATCCTTTTAAATCTATCAGTACTATATCATCAACATATAATACATGAAATGAAACAGCGCTCCCATTAACCTTCTTGTACACACATGGTTCATCCTTGTTTTTGATAAAATCAAACTGTTTGATTGTCTCATCAAAACAAATGTTCCATCTACGAGAAGCTTGCTTCAATCCATAAATGGATTGTTGTAGCTCATATATATGATTTGCTTTAACTATTGAAACAAATATATCTGGTTGTATCATACATACATTCTCCTCTAATAATGTATATTTGAGGAAGGGAGTCTCCACGTCCATTTTGCCAGATATAGTAATAATAAGCTGCAATTGCAAGTAAAATCCAAATGGACTTGAGCATAGCTTCAAAATCTATTTTAGATTTTAGGGTCATCTACCATTTTTCTGAGTCTTTATTACTCATAGTCTGTTCATAATTCAATGGATCATCATCATCCATGATGTGTACCTCTTCGTCATCCTCTATGACGAATCCATACCTTTCAGGTATCTTCGGTACTTTTCCAGATTTACGAATAGGGTGTTGTACAGTAGGTGTCCCTACTTGGACAGGTTCATCCACTTGATCTGTAGTGGTTTGTGGTTCTTGAATTTCTTCAAGATCTATTTTTCTCCCACTAGTCCCTTCAAGGATAAACTCCTTTTCCAAGAAGGCAGTGTGTTTTGCAACAAACACCTTTTTCTCAGTAAGATTGTAGAAATAGTATCCCAAACATTTTTTAGGATATTCCACAAAACGTACACTTATCTGATCTTATCCCAAGCTTATCATATTGAAACTTTTTCACATAAGCTGGACATCCCCAAATCTTAACATGCTTAAGACTAGGTTCCTCCATGTCCACATCTCATATGGAGTCTTGGGGATGGATTTCGAGCGGACCTTATTTAGTAGATATGAAGCCGCTTCTAGGGCATAACCCTAGAAGGAAATTGGAAATTCGATAAAACTCATCATGAATCGAACCATGTCCAACAGTGTTCGTTTTCTCCTTTCAGATACTCCATTCAACTGTGGTGTGCCTGGTGGAGTCCATTGTGAAATTATACCATTTTCTTTGAGACAATTGAGAAACTCACCGCTTAATTATTCTCCACCTCGATCTGATTGAAGAATCTTAATACTCTTGCCTGTTTGTTTCTCTACTTCACTTTTGAACTCTTTGAACTTTTCAACTGATTCTGATTTGTATTTTATTTAAATACACATATCCAAATCTTGAGTGATCATCAGTAAAAGTAATAAAATAATAATACCCACCCCGTGCATTTGTTGTCATAGGTCCACAAACGTCTGTGTGAATCAACGTTAACAACTCTGTAACTCTTTCTCCTTTTCCACTAAAAGGAGATTAAGTCATTTTACCCATGAGACAAGATTCACAAGTTGGATATGATTCATAATCAGATAGCTCTAAGAGCCCATCCTTATGCAACTTGTATAAACTCGTTTCATTGATATGACCGAGTCTACAGTGCCACAAATAGGTATAATTAATATCATCTCTTTTCCTTTTCTTAGTTTATTCTATTTGAAGTATATTTTCATGCAAGTCAAGTATATAAAGTCCATTTCACAGATTTCCAATACCATATAAAATATTATTTTTATAAAGTGAACAACTGTTGTTCTTTATAATAACGTCATATCCTTCCATATCCAATACAGAAATAGAAATAATGTTTCTAATGATATTCTGAACAAAATAACAATTATTTAAATAAATGAACTTTCCCGTAGGCAGTGCTAAACAATAAGCGCCTACAGTAAATGCAGCAACCTTTGCTTCATTTTCCACTTGTAGGACAACCTCATCCTTGTTCAGCTTTCTACTTCTGACCAGTCCCTTCACAGTATTACATATGTGAGAACCACAGCCGGTATTCAATACCCAAGTAGAATGTTGAGTCTCTGAAAAATTAATTTCAATCATAAACAAACCTTGATTGGAAGTCGAAGCTTCTCCAAGCTTCTTCTCTGCCAGAAACTTCTTGCAGTTCCTCTTCCAATGACCCGGCTCGTTGCAATGGAAGCACATTCCTTTGCTCGCTGGATCAAGTTTCTTTTGTTCCTTTATGTTCACTTTGCCTTTGGTCATCCGAGATCGGAAGAGCTCCTTAAATATCTAATATCTAGCAGTCCTACTCTGTTCACCATACAACTCCTTGAGGTGAAGTAGCATAGTAGGAGCATCCATGTTTTCGTACTGGCGCTGAAGCTCATTATTCATGGATGCGAGCATGATGCATTGTGCCACAGATGCATCATCTTGGCACTTTACAATGGTGGAAATCTCTTCCTCAAAGGCTGTTTCTAGAACAGTTCCAGGGATAGGTAAATTTAGGTTTCAGCAGTGAGAACTATTCTTAGATTCCTTAGCCAGTCCGTATAATTCGGCCCGGTAAGCTTATTATCATCAAGTATGCTTCGCAGTGAAATTAATAATTTTGACATTTTTAAAATTTCTATATGTGAAAAGACAATATTTTTAGCAAACATTCATTTTATTAATTTTGCATACCAAAATAAATTTAGGTCTTTATTTTAAATTGGTATCTCCCACTATTTTTATCAAACTATATTACCCTCACTTATATAGTTCGGCAACATCTAATTAAAGATTTTCTAGTGAGATTAAGGATTCCATTTCAAATGTATATAGCCTTGTGGATAGCACAACAAACGATATATAAATAAATAGGTAGACAACTCTTGTCAATTACATCACCATGTAACTCCTTTTATTTTACCTCTTAAATCATAATGGTCAAGTGTGTGCACATCCGAACTAAAATAATTTAAGTTAAGTCCAGCCTAGCACTTCCATAAATTCAAAAAAGAAAAATGTTCATCCTTGTGGATAACACAACAAGACTATATTGTTCAATTTTCTTGATAAGCATCAAATGTGATTAATTAACATCTCAAATAAGCAATACTCGCCTTGTGGATAGTACAACAAGCTCATATTAAATATTTAATACTCTATTAATTTATCATGCTAGAAAGCGACGTTCGATATTCCAAATATTATTTGAATGCTTCAGACTTAATATAATTTATTTGAGGAGTTTGTTATTATTTATCTCATCTTGTTTAGCGCGCATGCACATATATATATAAAATACTCGTAATTTTATTAAACATGCGAAGCATGTTTGCATAAAATATAATATATATATATATATATATATAATATTTAGCATGCACATATAAAATACTATATTCTACCTGGATTGATTATGGACTTTTATTCTAGTTTGGTTCATTAGAGCCACCAAGTGAACCAAAAGGTCAAACCTAGGAGTGCAAGAATTTAAATTTAAACGTAACTATTACATTTAAACCCGGGCTCCATACAAACGGGTCTTCACGTGCTCCTTGCTCCTTGGTCTCCAATTTCTTCAAGATAATTCTAACTATCTCTATTACATTAACTATTTAAAATTAAATAGAAACCTTGATCATCAGTCAAGGGAAAGTACATAGGAGAGAGATAGAATTTTACATCAAGAAAAATAAGAGAAGACGAGGTACGCATACCCCATTTAATAAAATTCATTCATTCAAGTATTCAACTAAAATAAAATCCAATCACATTGGTCAAATAGTCCATAATCAATCTCTATTTATTATCATAGATATCACCATATATATCAATAAATAAATATCCATCTCATGAATTAAAACATTCTATATATATATGAGTATCATTTAATGGGCAATTTTAAATTGCATGAAATCCAATTTCAAGATTAAAATAAACTCTTTATTTTAATTATAAAATTAGTTAGAATATAATATATAAATATATCATATATATATAATATATATAATATAAATTCACGTTTATTTTTTGAAAAGAAGTCACCTTCTTTTATTAAAAGAGTCTTGCAGGTTTATTAAAAGAGTCTTTTCCTGATGGGTCACCTTCTTTTTGGAGTAAGAAAGAGACAACGCCTTTTCTTTGCAGAATTCAAGATTAGCGCCCATAAAAAAAAATTGTGATTCGTCCAAAAAAAATGCCATTTTTTTAAAAAAAAATTATAATTTTATACAATAAAATTATGCCCAATAAATTATTCTAAATACATACCCATATGTATATGAAATCAAAATAATTAATAATTGCATAAAAGTTTGGCTCTGATACCACTGTTGGGATTGTACGAAATCGTGAGGCAATTAAATTAAAAAATTAGCGGAAGCATGGTATATCAGAGTTTAAAAATTTCTACAAAACCATCACCCGGATCATTCTTTATGCAAATTATTAATTTAAAACGATAAATAAGAAGTTATGGAATCATACCCTTGTAGAACGAAGCTTCCACATGCACGAGTTCAACTCTTTGTTCTTCGTGATCTCCTTAAATTTTCAGGTTAGATTCCTTTCTTTGATCAACGTTAGCCACCCAAGTGTTTGGCCTCTAGAGGTGATCCACCAATGAAGCGGAATTATCAAGAAGGAGGGTGGTTGGCTTAGTTTTCTATCATCTATAGAAAAGGAGTACTCTCCAACAATTAGAATTTCATTAATTGATATCTATTATAAAACTCCTCTTATATAGATATTGGTCAACCCTTCTAATCCTATTAGACATATGATTTCATTTAATTAATTAAACTTTTTTTAATTAATTTAGGTTTCCCACAACATTGGGAATAATTAATTAAATTTATTTAATTAATTTGCCTCCTAATCTTTTTAGGAATAAATGAGAGTACTAATATTTAATTACTAAACTACTTTATAAATTAAAATGATAATAATTGTAATAATATTAATAAGACTCCTCTTATTAATTTATATTTAATATTTCCAAAATATTACACAATAAATTTAAGCAATTTAATTTATTCTATCACCATAGATTAAATTAATTACACTTATTGCATTATTACGATTATGCTATTATCTTCTTAAATAATTATTATTCCTTTTATGGTGTGACCCTTTAGGTTCTCCATATTAAACCGGTTGTGAATAAATCAATTAGAACAATTCTAATCTTATTTAAATAAATAAATTAAACTAATAATCTATTTAAATAAATAATATTTATTCTACAATAGGGATAAGCCTCCCTAACGATCAACGACTTTTCAGATAATACAGATTTCAACATTAATCATAAAAAAACCTGTGAGTAAATAGTTACCGTACAATTCAATCCTTCCACCATGCAATGTCTCAATTAAATATAAGATATGGATTTACTATCAAGTCTTATTTTATTTAATTATATGTATTTCGATTAGAAAATGCACAACTCCAAATAATGCAAATTAGAAACTCCTTTCTAATTTTATTCTACCTTGGCCAAGGATTCCTGAGTTGTCATTTAACGAATCACATAAGACTTATCTCCTCTTTTACTAAAAGTGATAGATTCTTTATTGATCATTCATTATCTCCATATGTAACTCATTATAACCAAGCATACCGTTTTATATACCCTAAAGGGCTTTAAGGAATAAGTCAAAGTATAATTCATTACATACAAGATATTATGATGATCTCAAGTCCAAGGATCACTTGTACTGCTATCACATTAGGCATTCCTATTGACAGGCGAGTAAAACTCCATTAAGGTATTCCATAGCGAGTCACGTTCAGTGAACTTAATCTCCAATAAGCACCTACATACTTGCTTTAGTGTCTCCACACAAATGATCATGAGATCAATCATCCTCATCCAATGACTAAGCAACATATGTACCAATCTATCCGGATTTACTAATCCCCTTTTTAGTAATCCCATGATTGGGAACTATTTTAGTTTTAAAGCTTTCTAAGAATTTAGATCTCATTAGCATGATCATCATCATGATTCTAAAAGCATTGCTAAAAACTATGGGTTATTTACATATTATAAAAACAGCACCATGTAGATAATTAAATGTCTTTAATAAATGAATATTTTTATTAACAAATAAATAAGATTGTCTTCCAAAGTATATGCTTTATCATCACATATGATTGGCTTGTATTCATACTACTTTCAAAAGGTTGTGTATAATAATAATAATTATTATACAGAATAAATACGAGTATAATACGAGATATTATACGAGTATTAAACAAAAAGGATACGAGAATTAATACAACGTATAATAACAAATTTATACGAACTAAATACATTCAAGTTGAATTAATTTAAAAACCAAATTCGTGGGTCAAATCGATGGATAAACGGGTGGGTTAAACCCATGGGGCAACCCATAGGTGACATAGGTGACATGTAGGAGGGCATGTGCTAGCACATGCTAGCACATGGACTTCACATGGCAAGACATGGCAAAGGAGGTTTGGTCTTAATGAACAAATTGCTCTAAGTCTTGCAAAACCTATAAATAAGATGTTTTGGTCTTCATTATTGTGGTTACCAAATCACAACCATTGAGAGAGAGAGAGATAGAGAGAAGCTAGTAAGAGAACCAAGAAAACCAAGGAGCAAGAAGTTAACTAGTCTCTTTAGCAATCAACCAAGCATTCAAGAACAACCAAGAACACAAGAGGTATAATATTCAACCTTAAATTTTAACTTCCTTCAATACATAATTGATAGACAAGTGAATTGGTGGAACATGATTAATGAGAAGTGATAAGGTTGGCCTGGTAGTGGAATTAAAACACTAATAAGCCATGGAGAAATGAAATCATAATAAGTGATTAAGGACTTAATGTAGAAACTATCAAAATCATGAGAGTTTGAACAAAAAGTATGTGAAACCATTAAAACATAAAAGTTTATAATGGTTAGAATCACTAATGAATAACCAATGGATTGCTTCCATTTGGTTCGAAGTAAAAATATTGAATAACGAAGATTCGACGAAAGTTACGCGATTAGACGTTATGCGTCGAAATCGTGAATTTTCCCAAAATAGAAGTCAAAAGTCGGCGTTTGATTCGAAAACGTTGGTTTTCGATGGTGTAACGTGTAATTAGGTAAATAAGACTTGCGGGAGCAAGAACGAACGAATTTGGACTTAAAACGAAGAATTGAGCGTCGAACGTTCACGAACATTTAACGGACGCTTAAAAATGGACTAATCGGCGAATTTCTGGCCAACGGATTTAGAAATGAATTCCGACTTGATGAAATCATAGAACATAGAATATATGAACGAAGGGCTTTCGAACGAGCCAATTCTGAGTTGTAACGATCGTGTTACGAGCTCGAGAAATTCAACTTAAAATTTTTTTTTGAGGCTGGGGGCCGGCGCTACAGCGCCGCCCATGCCTTCTGTTCCAGTGCTGCAGCCCCGGGATAGGGGATTTTCATTGTGAGCCAGCGCCTCAACGCCGACTTTAAGCCTATATCTGGCGCTGCAGTGCCCTTAAGTGAAATGTTTTCGACATGAATGTTTATGAACCTAGCTTGCTACATGGTAATTATGGGGCAAGTATATGGTTAATATTCATCAAGAGAAATCACTTAAAAATTATGTTTAAGAATGGTTTTAAGAATTAAACATTGACAAAACCTATTTAAATTTAAAACTCGAAATCCGATAATGTAAGCCGTGAATCGTAATCAATTTGTGAGCTTGCCTTAAGGTTACATAACATGTAATAGAGGTGCATGATGATTGGGTTTCATACCTGCAAATCAGTATTCGTTATAGCTTTGTTCTTATTATTTTCAAGTAATTTGCCCATCAATTTACTGGGTTTTATGTTATTATGTGCAGGAATTAGAATGGGTGCGAAAGTGACGTAAGAGGAGATTTTGGAACTAAAATATTGAAACAGGACAAACTCAATTCGAGACCAATTGGACTTGATCCAATTCAACAATTAATGTTAAGGGATCAGTTCATGCTAAGCCATGCAAGATAATTATCAAGTGGGCCTTCTAAGTACATGTTCAAATCCATGCAAAGCTTATCATTAGCAACTCACGGATTCAATGCAAGCATGTGGCACTTAAAATTCATGCAAATTATCATCATTCACCAACTTGTACATGGGCCACGTTCATGAAGCAGCTTCACGGATATGACAAAGGGAGGAAAGCCATGCAACACACGAAATCATTACATGCAAGGCGGGTGGACAAAATACATCCCCGCTGGGGCAGGGTAGGATGGTTGAAGATTTCCGCTGGGGCGGAGAGGCGCGCACGTTGAACTCCGACGTGTTGAAGCGAATTGAAGGCTAGATATAAAGAGTGACTTGCTGATATACTCACGAGGGATACGCAAGTGGGCCAGCTGCTGTGATGCCCCCAAATCCGTGTAACATCGATTACAGGACATGATGCTCACGATACAACATACATCATCATCTATCTAAGTAAACTCCAATAATAGTAATAATAATATTATAACTATTACGTACTTACTCAAAATAAAATCCCAAGTCTTTACAACCTTTAATAAACCACAACTTAAACTTAGCGTTTATCGCTACATTACATCATATGCGGAAATATAAACTTATTACATAAGGTAACTAGCATCATTTCATCTTAGACTTCCCCTTGTTCTTGCCCGAGCCCTCAGCCTTCTCATCCTTAACTGAAAGGTTTAAGCAAGAATGAGCACAAATTGCCCAACAAGTATATAAAGTAGTTTGAAAACATACATCAGGAGTAGAAACATCTGAATAGCTACAACAGTTGAAAGAATTATCAAGTGTTAAACAGGAATATCAAGAATAAGAGTTTAAGAATTCTCAATATCATACTAAGGGGAGTAAAATACCCTGAACATTACTTTGTTTCATTGAAAAACCATCAGACTGTTTAACAATCAAATAGATTGTAAACGGTCTCTGCAAGTACTCCTAGGTGATCAGCCTATTGTACCATGCATTGTGCACAAGTATAAAGTTTAAACTGCATAAGCATAAATGGGACTATATGCCCGACATTTGTTTGCCCGTTTATTCGGGTTGTTCATCTTAGTATTCATGCGAGACCCCACCAAAGCAATTTAGATTGGTAAACATTAAATAGCTTCGAAAGATTTGAATTAAATCATTTTCATCAATAATAACTAGCCGAAAACAAAGGCCAGGAAACATAATTAGAAACAGTTCTGTAATGACATGAAACTTATAAGCATAGCTGTTAGAATAATAACTGAGTAATCATCGATAAACTTGCAAGATAGTTGAAGTTGTATAACCTCACAATAAAGGAACTTGCACGAATAAATAGCTAGCACAAGTCCAATACTTACCCTTACTGCGATAAAAATGAGTAAGGACTGAATAAATGCCCAATAGAAATTAGGGTTAGAAAACTTGCCTGATACGCCTGCTACAATTAACGCTATCTACTAGCTCTTCACGTAACCTATTCATATGTGTCACCTAAGCAATTAGGTTCTCGAACACGACTCTGAAATATAATGGTTTCCTTTTATCTTAATAAGTTTATTAAACTACCACGTATGCTATCATCAAACTTATTTAATCACATATCATATAGCGTCATATAGGTAAAGTGGTTCAGTATGAGATTCTGAGCAAAAATAAGTTTCTGACATTTTTCTGACCCGGCACGACCCGACCCGACCTAGATTGGCGCACCTGCGCAGCCTCAAGCCGTGTTACCGGCGCAGCTGCGCTGCCTGGCAAACCCGGAACCCTTCTTTGAGTGGCGCAGCTTGCGCAGCGTTAAGACGTATGAACGGCGCAGCTGCGCTGCTCTTCATGCCCAGAAATTTTCAGCAGTTCGAGCAGCTTACTTTGCGAATTAATTCCGATTAAACCATACATGATATGACCATGAAACTTGGACACAATATACTTCATATAGCATACTATTTTACAAAAACATCACATTCCAAAAAATAGCAAGTTAAGACCACGAACCAGCTTCTTTGAAAAGCGTGCCAGAACAAGTTCTAACACTTAGAAAAATTCTGGAAAACCCAGAAATATGCAGATTTTTATTCCAATATGCTTGCTTACGAAATTCATAACTTGCACAATATAACTCCGATTCCTTTGAAATTTGGACAGATTGGACTTCATACAACATACTATTTTATAAAATTATTAGCTACCATAAACGGGTCACAGAAACTATGATTTCAACGCTCCGAAAAACCCAAAAATCACAAATTTTACTTTTAACCCAACTTTGACAAACATTATAATTTTGATTCTAGCATGCAAGAAACTAATTGTTACTGTCCAGACCACATCTACTAACATATATACACATGTTACAATAATCAAATTCACTAACTTTTCATGTTTTGATGAATTTAGCATCTTAGTGGCATTTTATCAAACATATAGCATACATGGCATAATTCTTTGGAATTCAAAGCATACTTGGAATAATTAGAACTGAACTTCCGTTCTTAACATACTATAACCATCAGAAATCACAACCCAACCATCACATAATCCAAACAGACTATACTTCATAATTACCACGCATTTTCTCCACTATTTTACTTAAGAACATAGAAAATGGGTTCATGGCTTACCTCTTGGACGAATTCCTACTTGAGTTAATCTGATTGAGCCTCACTTCTTGCTTGTTTAAACTTTGCAAATCCCCAGAATTCCTCCAAGTCCCTTCAAGCTCACACTCTCTCCATTTCCTCTCACGGTTAGAATTTTTAGCAAAGTGAGAAAGCATTTGGGTGGAGAGTATATATAATTTGATATGGCTTGAATCCTCCACCCCTCCCAATTCTATAACGTTAATTCAACCTCATAATGTCTACCCATTAGTTTAGTGTTAGTGGATTAGTGGAATGGAGTTAAGAAAATGAAAAGACTTTGGCATAAGGAGATACAACCTCCTCTTTGCCAACTTTCTACATAATACATATACTCCCTCTTGTCCCAATTTGATAGTCACACTTGCCCCACAGCTGCTGCACTTCTATATTAAAATACTATTTTAATCAATTAAATTAATTAATCTATTATTTTGACCATTTTGCCCTCCGTAGCCGAACGTTGCGATACTTATATCGATTCCTACTAAAGTCGACGTCCTGGACGTCATGGGACTATTTGTTTCGTCAAATTCGTCTCCGAAATTCGTGGTTGACTTTTCACCCGAAAAAGTCAACCAATTGACTTTGACTAAAAAGTCAACATTGACTCATTTTCGTGGTTACAGTCTATCCTGACTAATTTCGACGTTCCGGACTCAAATACGCAGTTCGCGCCTCTAAATTCCTCTCCAAACTCAAACTCATACCATAAAGCCATCCCACGAAATTAATAGAATTAATTCCATATTTAACTAATTTAAATAGTTAAATTAAACTAAACCAACTATTTAAATTTTCCTCATCATCTATCATAAAATAACACATGTATGTATAACACATATACCTCTAAATAAAAGAAAACACACAAGAATTTCACATAAATTCGTTTATTGATAATTGTTAAATTACACAGTAATTCTCGGATATTACAGCTCCAGATCTCTATTCTTATTGGGACACGGAGCAGCTTGAGGGAGATATCATATATATTAGATTTATTCAATTAGATTAAAAGGGAAGCCGCTGGAGACTCCTAGTTCAAGACGGGTTGAGCAAGTGGGATGTGACATAAGCAGCTTGGAGATTTCCTTTTCTTTTGCAGATTGGGATACATGAGTATGAGAGAAAGGGACTAAATTGGGTATTAAAAGGAAAGCTGTTAGACTTGACCCGAAAAAAAGAGAGAGCAAGCAGCTGGAGCCTTTTCCTATTCGGATATGGTATATGTTATAAGGAAGGGACTTGACATGTTGTAAAAAAGATGGGGGCCACGCGCATATGTTAAAAAGTAGCTTAGGTAGGAGCTTATATTTATAATACATAATATAGCTTAGTTGGATAATCATATATACGATATAGTAAAGGAGGCGGAAGGAGGTAGTATATATATATTAGATATTAGATAATTTTATTAAAAAAATATATAATGATTAGTTTTAGTTTAGTTTTAAAAATAAAATAAAATAACGCTAGTTGAAAGGGGATTTGGAGATTGAAGCACTTGAAAGCCATTGAAGATCCAGATCAAGAACGAGGAGGAGCACGAATTTGCCGGCAACAGATTTAATTCTTTTCCTTAATCTTATTCTTATCTTTTAATGTGTATTCAATTGTGGATTCTTAGTTTTAATTCAATGAACTAATTCTTTATTTGAGATTACAATGGATCTTATTGTGTAATTTATTTTAATATGCTTCTCTATCAATTATTGTGATCTATCGTTATGAATTGTCTATTATGATTTGGAATAACTATTTAATTGCCTAATTATCAATTACCGTGATAATCTATATGAAATCGATTGAGGAGTATAGATTTAGATCTGATCATGATTGCATGTGTTTGTGATTTCTGCATAGACGGAATTCATGATTCGTGTTTAGGGTAGAAGTATGTCTTTACGCCATATGTAATCTTATAGAGAACTGGTGATTAAATCCTTTTTAATTGTAATTCTCATAGAAATATTGTTGATTAGTTAATTAGGGTTCTTGCTTAATTCTATCATCTGTGGATTTGAGTGAGTATGGTATGATGCATCGTGAGGTGGTTATATTTGCTTTCGTGTTCTTGATTAACAATTCCGAATAGAGAGAATAATTGATGAGAAGTATGTTAACTTAGATGAAATAATAAGTGAAGTTGTGATCTTAAATCTCCGTAATCTGAATTTAACTAGTGGTAATTAGTGGTAGTTAGAAGTAGTTTAATTATATTAAAATTTATTCGTTTAAATAAGATTGAGTTGGTTACGGGTTAGTACTTGGTGATTCTTATTAAATAATTCCTCGTGGGAACGATACTTTACTTTCACTTTATTACTTGTTGACCAAGTATACTTACGTGTTGTGCGTAACTAGATTTTACCCAACAAGTTTTTGGCGCCGTTGCCGGAGAATTAATTTAATAATTATTTACCAATATTAATTTCAATCAAATTAGTCTTAATTTAAATAATTTTTTTTATTTTTAATTCTCTTCCTATCTTACTCTCTTTTTAGGTACCATGGCAAGATTCAATTATCAATGGGCATACATGAACATGACTCAACTAAGGGAAACAGGGATTGATGGACTTAATACATTTTTTGCAATATCAGCACAGATTGAAGAACTTTCGAGGACGTTGGATGTTCTTGCAGCCCAAAGGAGTCAAAGGATAGCCGTTACATGTAATTATTGTGCTGGAAATCATCCGAGTCATCAATGCACTGTCAGTTTTGTACCGGTACAATATCGTGGTGATTACCACAACAACTATGCGGATCCTAACTATCACCAAGATTGGGGGTATCACCCGGATTCTTCATGGAGCTATAATTATTATAACCAATACTACGCTCCAAATCCATCATACACACTGGAATTTTCATGTCCACCTCCATTGCTAAAAGAAGAAAAGCCAAATCCGATGGATGTAATATTGAAGGGCATAGCAGACCTAGAGGAGATAAGGATTAGCCAAGAGCTGTCAACCCAAAATCTTAATAATCAGATAGAATAACTCGTCACTACCTCAACCAATGGTCCTCAATACATGGCTTCCGAGACTGAAACAGAGAATTCAAGGCTGGGGGAATTATTGTCCAAATTCATAGAGAATGAGGAGAAGATGACTAATCAAGCGAGGTCAATTCAAAATCTTTCGGATCAGATAGAGCAAATGACTAAAGCCATAAGCAACCTTCCTCCAAACACTCGGCTTTATGACATGGATGACCAAACTGACGGAGAACCCGAACCAAATCTGCAACTGGATGAGCCACAAGATATAAAAAATGAGGAGACAAATGGGGATAATGAAATAGAGGTCGACGAAGATCTAAATGGGTCTCCACGTAAGATCAAAGAGCCATACAGATTTGCAAACCCTACCCACTTGGTAGTTATGTCGTCGACAAAGTTCTTTATGACATAAGAGCAAGTATAATGTTGAAGCCATGGTGGGATGAGAAAGAGAAGATAGACGAAGAGCCCATTGTGTTTGACAAGCTTCCATGCCCCAAAGTGATCACATACATAATGGAGAAAACACCTAGCTGTTGGATGTCCTTCATGAAGATCGTACCGAATAAGAGCATGCTAGGTGATTTTGATGCACTGGCCATCACCTGTGGGAACCTCCCAAATGATTATTTGCTACTGATGGATGGAGGGTTCCTCAACTTTCGAAGAGGAATTGGATAACGTTGACCAGACAAAAGTCCGGTTGAAGGACTATAAATCAAGCGCTTATTGGGAGGCAACCCAAGTTTAATTTTTAGTTTTAGTTTTTTTTAGGTTTCATATTATTTGATAGATTTTTAATTTTTTTTAGGATTTAATTAACTTGCTTCTATCATGTTCACAGGTTAGTCAAGTCCAACTCGAGTATGGTGCCTGATTCATTTCAATGTGCCTAGCCTATTCTTCAAACTTAGCAGACAAGGAGAAAAATTGCTATATTTTCAGGAAAGTCATCTCTTTTAATTTTCCCTATCTTAGCCATTGAGGACAATGCCTGTTTTAAGTTTGGGGGTATTTATCATGTTTAGTATTCACTTGGGCAATGTTTTGATGGAATTTGATTGTGGCCTATGATAAGTGGGTGGTTAATGTGTTAACTCTTTGAGAATTGATGAGCATGCTTAGTCAATAATTCAATTCCTTAGTTGGTTTCAAACTACTTGCGAATTTTTTTTAAAAAAATTACACATATCCATTTGTTTAGCAGTTGGGATTGATTTTTTTTTTGGCTAAATGCTTATGAAATATATCATTGCAACTCGAGAAATTTTATTTGAGCATCATTCAAAGTGAAAATTAGACACTCACATAAGTTTGAGGAAAATCTTGGGGTATTTTTGAAAAAAAAATTATTGGAACCTTCCCGAGTTGAATAATTGAAACATGTGGTGGGTCGAGATGGAGCGTAAAACGCACTCTCCATAAACACAGGCACGAGATGGAGCGTAAAACGCACTCGTTTAAATGAAACTGGAAAGTGAGATGGAGCGTAAAACGCATTCACTAAAAAAAAGAAAAAGAATGGCTTTGAAGTACTTGGGAAGGGTTCATATGTGCTTAAACGTTTAAATATCCGGTTGATCCTCAAGAAAAATTTGTGCTTTATCTTTATTACCGGCGATTGATGTGATAAGAAGTTTTGAAAGTCGTTTTTGAAAATCTATTATGAGTATTGGTTGATCTTATCTAAATCATGACTAGTTTGAACATGTGGATGCACACACGCACTTAAAGGATCATAACTAGATGTGGAACTAATGAAAATTATTGAAATTTTAGACATGGCGTTGTTTTGAAATTTTCTTTAGGGTTATCATTTATTGTAACCTTTGAGGCCAGTGTTCAAATCATATTGATTCATTGCTTGGGTGGATCATTGCTAGAGAATGAATCTGTCTAATTTGTGTGTTTGCTTTAGGACAAGCAAAGTCTCTAGTTTGGGGGTATTTGATGATTGAGTTTCATACCTGCAAATCAGTATTCGTTATAGCTTGGTTCTTATTATTTTCAAGTAATTTGGCCATCAATTTACTGGGTTTTATGTTATTATGTGAAGGAATTGGAATGGGTGCGAAAGTGACGTAAAAGGAGAATTTCGAACTAAAATATTGAAACAGGACAAACTCAATTCGGGACCAATTGGACTTGATCCAATTCGACAATTAATGTTAAGGGATCAGTTCATGTTAAGCCATGCAAGATAATTATCAAGTGGGCCTTCTAAGTACATGTTCAAATCCATGCAAAGCTTGTCATTAGCAACTCACGGATTCAATGCAAGCATGTCGCACTTAAAATTCATGCAAATCATCATCATTCACCAACTTGTACATGGGCCACGTTCATGAAGCAGCTTCACGGATATGACAAAGGGAGGAAAGCCATGCAACACACGGAATCATTACATGCAAGGCGGCTGGACAAAATACATCCCCGCTGGGGCGGGGCAGGATGGTTGAAGATTCCCGCTGGGGCAAAGAGGCACGCACGTTGAACTCCGACGTGTTAAAGCGAATTGAAGGCTGGATATAAAGAGTGACTTGCTGATATACTCACGAGGGATACGCAAGTGGGCCAGCTGCTAATCTCTATTCTTATTGGGACACGGAGCAGCTTGAGGGAGATATCATATATATTAGATTTATTCAATTAGATTAAAAGGGAAGCTGCTGGAGTCTCCTAGTTCAAGACGGATTGAGCAAGTGGGATGTGACGTAAGCAGCTTGGAGATTTCCTTTTCTTTTGCAGATTGGGATACATGAGTATGAGAGAAAGGGTACTAAATTGGGTATTAAAAGGCAAGCTGCATGCTCTCATTTTCCAATCGGGATTAGACTTGACTCGGAAAAAAAAAGAGAGAGCAAACAGCTGGAGCCTTTTCCTATTCGAATATGGTATATGTTATAAGGAAGGGACTTGACTTGTTGTAAAAAATATGGGGGCCACGCGCATATGTTAAAAAGTAGCTTAGGTAGGAGCTTATATTTATATTACATAATATAGCTTAGTTGGATAATCATATATATGATATAGTAAAGGAGGCGGCGGGAGGTAGTATATATATATATATATATATATATATATATATATATATATATATATATATATTAGATAGTTTTATTACAAAAAATATATAATGATTAGTTTTAATTTAGTTTTAAAAATAAAATAAAAAAACTCTAGTTGAAAGGGGATTTGGAGATTGAAACACTTGGAAGCCATTGGAGATCCAGATCAAGAATGAGGAGGAGCACAAATTTGTCGGCAACAGATTCAATTCTTTTCTTTAATTTTATTATTATCTTTTAATGTGTATTCAATTGTGGATCCTTATTTTTAATTCAATGAACTAATTCTTTGTTTGAGATTGCAATGGATTTTATTGTGTAATTAATTTTAATATGCTTCTTTATTAATTATTGTGATCTATCGTTATGAATTGTCTATTATGATTTGGAATAACTGTTTAATTGCCTAATTATCAATTACCGTGATAATCTATATGAAATCGATTGAGAAGTATATATTTAGATCTGATCATGATAGCATGTGTTTGTGATTTCTGCATAGACAGAATTCATGATTCATGTTTAGGGTAGAAGTATGCCTTTACGCCATATGTAATCTTATAGAGAACTTGTGATTAAATCCTTTTTAATTGTAATTCTCATAGAAATATAGTGGATTAGTTAATTAGGGTGTCTTACTTAATTCTATCATCTGTGGATTTGAGTGAGTATGGTATGATGCATCGTGAGGTGGTTATATTTGTTTTCGTGTTCTTGATTAACAATTTAGAATAGAGAGAATAATTGATGAGAAGTATGTTAACTTAGATGAAGCAATAAATGAAGTTGTGATCTTAAATCTCCGTAATCTGAATTTAACTAGTGGTAATTAGTGGTAGTTAGAAGTAGTTTAATTATATATTAAAATTCATTCGTTTAAATAAGATTGAGTTGGTTACGGGTTAGTACTTGGTGATTCTTATTAAATAATTTCTCGTGGGAACGATACTTTACTTTCACTTTATTACTTGTTGACCACGTATACTTGCGTGTTGTGCGTGACTAGATTTTACCCAACAGTGCATCGTACTTGAATGATATCAAGTGAAGATAAAACTTATATAATTTCCATACGGAGTCCGAGAACGGGAATTCAATGGAAATGTGATTAACGTAACCACCGATTAGGGTTTCGTCTATCGTTGTGCATAACGATGATCGACGAGAGTCGGTTTATGACATATAAATGTTAATAAGCTGTGAAAATGTTAAATAAATTGAACGGATGTTTTAGTTTCACAATTCGACTAAGTTATACGAGAAGGAGAAGATAGTTACACAATGTATATCAGTTGTAATAATCTAATTGGTATGCTATGTGTTATATCTTGTAGAAGTTGTAAAGACCGAGTAAAGTAAACTTAAAGGTTTAAAGACGCAAAGGCAAGTTTTTTTAACCTTGTTCAAGTTATGCTTAATGCAAGCTTTCTAAACTCTTGTCTATACTTATGTTGGACAAGTTGTCAAGATGCATAGTTTGTAAGGACCGAGAATTTCACATGATTATATGTGTAATTTTTACGAATAAATTTTTTTTTAGAAAATACTTGAACCATATAAGTGTATATATGAGTGAAGCTAGATAATTAAATTATTAACTAAGATGTATATTTAATCATTTTGAAGGAAGAGTAATATAAGTTATGTTAGAAATTAATATAGCTTAAATGTTAGCCTTGATTATTAAATTAAAAGAATTTACAATCTTTATGTAATTAATTATTGATATGAATATGTGAGTTTTTGTAACTTATTAAGCCAATTAGGGCTATTAAGTTAATACACTAATAGAATATGTGAATGATGTATGTGATTAAATAAATACATACTATATAATGTGTATACATTTATTTTGGTATATAAAGAGAATTAAGAATAAAGTTATGTAACCTAATACATATATTATGTATGGTAATTAAAAACCTAATGGGTTATAATATTAGAGAATGATAGTATTTAAAAATATATACTAACGCTAAGAGATTTATTTTATACATCTCAATTAATTAATTTTGTAACCTAAGTAAAGCAAGTCTAATTGGGTTAGAAAATTAAAGATATATGAGTAAAGAATTAACTTACTAATGTGTGTAAGAAAACCTAACTAAATGTATAGGGTAAGATAAAAAAATTAAAAAGTATAAACTATGTTGATTTTATGGCCCAAAGAATTAAATAGGTAGCCCAATTGTTTATTTAAGCATGAGACTTGTAGCTAAATTGATTTAAGGGCAATTAAATTATTAAATTAGCCCAATATATCATGTACTACCTTCGTCCCATAATAAGTACTTTTTTTAGCTTAAATCACACATACCAATAAACAAGCTAAAATGGCAAAAATACCCTTAATATACTTTTCTTTGTTTTGTTTGAGACTTTTTTTATTGCCTTTTGATCTCTCTTTCTCTTTCTTCAATCTTTCAACTTCTCAATAAATACGCAATAAATATCATTTGTAAGACCCCAAATTTTATGAATAAGATTTAATTTTCTTTATATATTATTTTGAAATAGTAAGGTGTTGATTTGATAAATGTGATAAGTTATGGGTGAAATGTGCAAAGTTTACAAAGTAAACAAGTGGTTATAAAATATTCGTTGTGTCGGAGAATATTCGTTTGGTCGAGGAATATTCTTTTTGTCGGAGAATATTCGTACGACGGCGCAGTTATTGGTGGACCCCATAACGAAATGAATGTCGGATATAGAAAGCGACAGAAATAACCTTTTTATAAAAATAACGGTAAAACTGTTACCGTTAGTACTGTTGAAATACCCGGTGGTTAAAATTCAGTAATACGTGGTGTTGCACGGTAGCACACGGTATTGCGCAGTATTTCAAATTATTGATTGTTACGTAGGAAGGCACTTACTCAATTATTGTTACAGTAATTATTGTTTAATATTTTATATTATTGATTCAATAATTGCATAATATTTTATTGGTTCAATATTTGCTACGTTGATATTTTATATCAATAAGTGCTACTTTGCTATTTTATATTATTGATTCAATAATTGTCATTGCACATTATTTCAAATTATCAAATCAATAATTCATATTATTTGAATAATATTATTAGATAGCATTATTGGCAATGTCTAAGAAAGTTTTGTCTAGAAAAGGGGTTGATTAATTGCGCGCTAGTAAGGAGAAATCCTTATCGGAAGGCCCCCTCTTTCCTGGGAACGACTTGGTTGTCAATATTGTAGTTCTGTAATATTATTTGTGAATAATTAATTTTTGATATATATGATAAGGAAATATTTATTCAATGTGAATTTAAACAGAGAAAATTTTAACATGTGACATTTGTTGAAAGTTGGTGTTTTATCTTGTCCGATAAAATAATTTATTCAAATATATTATTATAATATTACATTATAGTAGTATGATGTGATTATATAATAATATGATTTTTATAATTTGAATTGTAACATTATTATAGTAAATTCATGGTATAAAAGTTAAACGAGGTGGAAGAGTGCAAATTGAATTTGAACTCTTATGATGCAAACAATAATGTCATCGGAACGATGAGGTAAGCAATGATGTCATCGGAGCGATGAGGTAAGCAATGATGTCATAGATCGATGATGTAAGCGATGATGTCATAAATTATGGCAAAAAGACTATTTTACCCTTACTTTGTCGAGCCTATAAATAGAAGCTCATTTCTTCATTATTTCTCACAAATTCACTAAAGCTATAGAAAGAGAAAGTATAGAGAGAATAAGAGAGAAAGAAGAAGAGTATTCTGCTATTACGCTAGTACAGTCTCCAAATTTTAAGGTAAGGGGTATTATTTCTTTCGTATTCATGAAGAGAGTTATTTTCTTTCAATACTCGTAAGGGTTGTTATTCCATTCTTTATTATTCTGTTGGAATAACTTGTCTACACGGACTATCGCATGCATGGTGAAATTCTGTTGTTATTCCATTCTTTATTAGTCTGTGGGAATAACCTGTCTACGCGGACTACCGCATGCCTGGTGAATAACCCTTCGTATTCAGTTGTTATTAAATTGTGGAAATAATCTGCCTGAGCGGACTACTGCCAGACGGGTGAAAATCCAATTGCAGTTTCGTATATTGTTTCATTTCAGATTCCTAACTCTAAACTTACTACGGTAAGTATTGCATCTATAATTTCTGAAATGATCAGATATTACTTGAGTTTTGCACTTCATCTAATATTATTTCACTGAAATAATGGTCTGAACTTTCTTGTGAAATTTTTATCTTTTCATGTCGAGTTACTATTTATGAGTTACTATTCACGGGGTATTATTCACTGTAAAAAAATTATTATTATTTTCTTTCAAATCATCTTTGATTGAATCTAGGTTTTGATCTTCATTCTTGAACTCTGGATAAATTCTCTAATATTTGTCCTTTATCTCACTGGATCCGTTATTCGTATTATTTTTCATCATCCTCAGTTCTAAATGGTGATATAACTGAATATCTTTGGCCTGTAGTGCAAAGATAAATAATTACGTGATGAATATCTTTGGCATGTAGTGCAAAGATGAATGATTATCTGATGAATATCTTTGGCCCGTAGTGCAAAGATGGACAGGTGTTAAGATGAACATGACCAACTGATGATACAAAGGAATATCTTTGGCCCATATTGCAAAGATGGATATTTGATTCGAGATGTATATTGATTGATGTTACAGGAATAAAATATTGATGATGGACTTTTAAATCAAAGAAGATAGTAGACATCATTCTTTACTTAACTCTTCTAATGAATTGTTATTTCCGCTGCGAATATTGATCAAAAACTTGTTGTCCATAATATTTTATCTGATTTATTGAAGGCTAGCGATAATTTGTTTTTCATTATCTTAGTCATAATATTCTTTACTGGGCTAGTTGTGCTCACCCTTTTCTTCCATTGTTCTCTTCAGGAAATGAGAATATCGCGGGTACTAGTCGGGGAATAGAGTGATGGTCCGAGTTAGAGCTGTAGAAGTTCTCACTATTTTTTTTGTTTAAAATAGTGTGATAATAAATGTAATGAGGACTTATTTTGAATATTAAAATTTTTTATATGTCTGTATTGACACTCACAATTGTGTGGTCGTATTTTGCACGACCGTGTGATATGAAAGATTGTATTTGAATTTTGTTGAGTATATTTGGCGACTCAAAATGGGTTGAGTATTGAACCTATTTTGGGGGAGTCGCAGTTGGTATCAGAGCTTAGAGATATGATCTCTAGCGGAGATCTGGGAATAAGAACTAGGAGGGGAGAGACGAGTAAAACCTTCGCTAGTGTGTCTTACCTAAGCTTAATTGTTATTTAATTGGTCGGTTGGAATATAGGGTTAATATGTGATATGCTAATTTGTTTGATTAACCCTTGTTTTGTGGCAGTATTTGAGAATGGCAGCTGAAAATCTAAACAATGGTGTGAATGAGACCGTTGAGACACCTTTAATCACCAATGAGGAGAACGTGCAACAGGAAGGCTATATTCCTCCTGTAAACAACCCTACCGAAGAAATGATAAATGACGGGATGTTTAGAAGCTTTTTGCAGTTCATGCAAAACCAGACGAGGGAGACTCGTGTTCATAATACTGGTGGAAATAACAACTCGCGACTTGTCACTGCCAAGCAGTTTAAAGAGTTGGGACCACCAAAGTTTTAGGGAAAGCCAGATCCAATCAAGGAAGAAAATTGGATTAAGCAAATTACCAAGATATTTGATGTCTTGGGATGCATGGAGGAACAAAAGGTTCCATTTGCCACCTTTATGTTCCGTGGAGAAGCGAATTACTGGTGGGAATCTGTGAAGCGTACCCAGCCTGCCGCACTCAAGATGACTTGGGGGGCGTTCCAAAAACTGTTCAATGACAAGTACTTTCCAGAAAGTATTCGTCACATGAAAGAGGTAGAGTTCATCAGACTGGAACAGAACAACATGACTATGTCCCAGTACGAGGCTAAATTCGCGGAGTTATCCCGGTTTGCACCTCATTTGGTGGAGAATGAGGAACGTATGACGCGGATGTTTCTGAGAGGTTTGAAACCCGAGATTTGCCAATACCTCATTTCTCACAAATTTTCTCTATATTCGGATGTAGTGAACAGGGCCCAGTTATTAGAACGAGATAATGAGTATGTTCAACCAAGGGACAATAACCAAGGTCGTACCGGTGGCAGCAGTCAACAGAACAATGACAACCAGCACGGAGGAAAGTATCATGCCAGAAGCGGTAACCACTCCGGTGGTAATCGTGTCCATGATAATAGAAGAAGTGAGTCAGGGGGAGATTTTAAGAAGAGAAGGTACAACAATGAGAACAGGAACGCATCGACAGCAGCACCAACATTAACTGTTTCTAGGGGAAGAGAACGACCGCCGGTCGTATGCTATAAATGCGGGCAAGAGGAACACATCAGCCCCAACTGCACACAACAATTCAAGTTGTGTTATAACTGTGGAAAGGAAGGGCACATAGCTCGAGTGTGTCCTGTAGCGAAACCAAGTCCAGCAGGGATGCTGACTTCAAAAGGTATCCTTGATAAGTCAAAGTCAGTGGTTCCTGGAAGAGCTTTTGTCGTGACTGCCCAACAAGCAAGGAACCCGAACGAGGTTATTACGGGTAAGATGATAATAAACTCTTGCGAAGTTTACACTTTATTAGATACGGGTGCTACCCATTCTTTTATTTCACCTGCTTATGCTCAACGTTTGAACTTGACATCTGAGAAATTAGACTTTGACTTATCTGTTGAAACTCCATTGGGAGAAACCTTCGTTACATCTACAGTTTACAAATTTTACTCGATTCAAATTGGTACCCTCACCCTACCTGTTGATCTTATATCGTTGAAAATACTTGCATTTGATGTGATTTTAGGAATTGACTGGTTGACCACTTATCATGCCAAAATTGATTGTTTTAGTAAGGTTATTAGTTTTCATATTCCTAACCAACCTATTGTGCGAATTCAAACAACCAAACCACTAAAATCAATCAATGTTATTTCAAGTCATAAAGCTATTCGTTTATTGAAAAACGGATGTCAAGCTTTGTTAGCCCATGTCACTGATCTAAACCAGAATATGTCAGGTTTGAATGATATTTCTGTTGTTAATAAGTTTCTTGATGTATTTCCCGAAGAACTTCCCGGTCTACCCCCGGAACGTGAAGTTGAATTCTTTATTGACCTTGAACCAGGTACAAAACCCATTTCTAAAACCCCATATCGAATGGCTCCTATAGAACTTCAAGAGTTAAAGGTCTAACTACAAGAGTTGTTAGACATCGGTTTTATACGTCCTAGTACAAATCCTTGGGGTGCTCCTATTTTATTCGTAAAGAAGAAAGACGGGAGTATGCGACTTTGTATTGACTATCGGGAGTTGAACCATGTCACCATCAAGAATAGGTATCCGTTACCTCGTATTGATGACTTGTTCGACCAGTTGTAAGGTGCACAATTCTTTTCAATGATCGATCTTAGTTCTGGATATCATCAGCTGAAGATTAAAACTGAGGATATTCCGAAGAATACTTTCAGAACTCGATACGGGCATTATGAATTCTTAGTCATGTCTTTTGGATTGACTAATGCTCCTGCCGCCTTCATGGATATGATGTACCGTGTATTCAAGGAATATTTGGATCAGTTCGTGGTTGTCTTTATTGATAACATCCTCATCTATTCCAAAAGCCGTGAAGATCATGAGCACCACTTGAAGCTAGTACTTCAAAGGCTTCGTGAAAACAAATTATATGCCAAGCTGAAGAAATGTGAGTTCTGGCTTGAGTAGGTAGCATTCCTAGGGCACATAGTATCAAAACGTAGAGTATCTATGGACCCGACGAAGATTGAAGCAATACAAAGTTGGGAGCAACCGAAGTCGGTGATCGAAGTATGTAGCTTTCTGGGCTTCGCTGGTTATTATCGGAGATTTGTGGAAGGATTTTCTCGAATCGCTACTCCATTAACTCAGCTGACTCGGAAAGATACAAATTCGTATGGAACGAGGAATGCGAGAAGAGCTTTCAAGAGCTCAAGAGTAGACTCATTTCGGCACCTGTTCTGACGATACCATCTGGTTCGGATGGATTTGTCATTTACAGCGATGCTTCGGGCAAAGGGTTAGGATGTGTTCTCATGCAACATGGGAAAGTCATAGTCTATGCCTCGCGACAACTCAAGGAATATGAGAGGAATTATCCTACTCATGATCTAGAGTTGGCAGCAGTCATTTTCGCATTAAAGATCTGGAGACACTACCTATATGGGGAGAAAGTGGAGATCTATACAGATTATAAGAGCCTCAAGTATTTCTTCACCAAGAAGGAACTCAACATGTGGCAACGACGTTGGCTTGAGCTGTTGAAAGATTACGATCATACCATCCAATACCATCCTGGAAAAGCGAACGTGGTAGCTGACGAGTTGAGTAAAAGATCATATGCGGGAACGAATGTGATGCTTTCAAGGCCTATTTTGTGTGATTTACAAAAGATGGAGATAGAGTTCAAGACTCCGGGGACCCATGCGATGATATCAAGTATACGCATAGAACCAGCTTTGATTGATAAAGTTAAAGCTGCTCAAGCTACAGATCCAGAGCTGATGAATATGAGGAAGAAGGTGCAAGAAGGTGCTATTCCAGAAGCAAGGATTGATGAATAAGGAATACTTCGAGTCAACTCCAGACTTTATGTTCCTGACGATTTTGATTTGAAGTATAGAATCATGATGGAGGCACACAACACACCGTTTGCAATCCATCCTGGAAGTACCAAAATGTATCGTGATCTTCGACATACATTTTGGTGGAGCAATATGAAGAGAGAGATCGCGGATTTCATCTCGAGGTGTTTAACGTGTCAACGTTTCAAGGCGGAGCATTAAATGCCAAAGGTTCCATTGCAACCACTCAAGATTCCAAAGTGGAAGTGGTAACACATTACCATGGATTTCGTTACGGGTCTTCCCAAGGTTTCTCAAGGCATAGATGCAATTTGGGTTATTGTTGATAGATTAACCAAGTCTGCTCATTTCTTGCTGATACGAGAGACTTATTCCCTTGAACGTCTTGCTCGTATATACGTGAATGAGATTGTGAGATTGCATGGCATGCCAGTATCCATAGTTTCGGATCGTGACCCAAGATTCACTTCATGATTTTGGGTCAGCTTGCATAAAGCTATGGGCACGGATTTACGATTCAGTTCGTCATATCATCCACAAACGGGCGGACAATCAGAAAGGACTATCCAAACTCTTGAAGATCTATTGAGACTCTGTGTTTTAGACTTTAGAGGGAGTTGGGATAAGTACCTACCATTGGTGGAATTCTCGTACAACAACAGTTATCAGGCAAGTATAGACATGGCTCCATTTGAGGCGTTGTATGAACGAAAATGTTGTTCTCCAGTATGTTGGGACGAGGTGGGTGAAGCAACATTGTTGGGACCGGAGTTAGTACGTATGACTACGGAAAAGATTCAAATGATTCGGCAACGTATACAAACTGCACAAGATCGACAAAAGAGTTATGCTGATCTTCATCGAAGGGACGTGGAGTTTAATGTCAGAGATCATGTATTATTACGTGTTGCTCCATGGAAAGGAGTTACGAGATTCGAAAAGAGAGAAAAGCTCAACCCACGATTCATTGGTCCATTTAAAATCCTTGACCGAGTAGGAAATGTGGCCTATAGACTCTCCTTACCTCCAAGCATGTCTCGTGTTCATAAAGTTTTTCACATATTTATACTTCGTAAATATGTGAAAGATCCAAATCACATTATTGAGTTAGAACCAGACGAGATAGCCGAAGATTTAACATACGAGGAGGTACCTGTTAAGATCTTGGATAGGAAGGAACATGTCCTACGCTCAAAGGTTATACCTCAAGTTAAAGTTTTGTGGAGGAACCATAATATCGAGGAAATGACCTGGGAGTTATAATCGGAAATGAAAATGAGGTATCCTCACCTTTTCGACATACCAGGTACGTACGTCAATTTCGAGGATGAAATTTCATAAGGAGGGGAGGTTGTAAGACCCCAAATTTTATGAATAAGATTTAATTTTCTTTATATATTATTTTGAAATAGTAAGGTGTTGATTTGATAAATGTGATAAGTTATGGGTGAAATGTGCAAAGTTTACAAATTAAGCAAGTGGTTATAAAATATTCGTTATGTCGGGGAATATTCGTTTGGTCGAGGAATATTCTTTTTATCGGAGAATATTCGTACGACGGCGCAGTTATTGGTGGACCCCACAAAGGAATGAATGTCGGATATAGAAAGCGACAGAAATAACCTTTTTATAAAAATAACGGCAAAACTGTTACCGTTAGTACTGTTGAAATACCCGGTTATTAAAATACAGTAATACTCGATGTTGCACGGTAGCACACGGTATTGCACAGTATTTCAAATTATTGATTCTTACGTAGGAAGACACTTACTTAATTATTATTACAGTAATTACTGTTCAATATTTTATATTATTGATTCAATAATTGCATAATATTTTATTGGTTCAATATTTGCTACGTTGATATTTTATATCAATAAGTGCTACTTTGCTATTTTATATTATTAATTCAATAATTGTCATTGCACATTATTTCAAATTATCAAATCAATAATTCATATTATTTGAATAATATTATTAGATAGCATTATTGGCAATGTCTAAGGAAGTTCTGTCTAGGAAAGGAGTTGATTAATTGCGCGCCAGTAAGGAGAAATCCTTATCGGAAGGCCCCCTCTTTTCTGGGAACGACCTGGTTGTCAATATTGTAGTTTTGTAATATTATTTGTGAATAATTAATTTTTGATATATATGATAAGGAAATATTTATTCAATGTGAATTTAAACGGAGAAATTTTTAACATGTGACATTTGTTGAAAGTTGGTATTTTATCTTTTCCGATAAAATAATTCATTCAAATATATTATTATAATATTACATTATAGTAGTATGTACCAATCTATCCTGATTTACTAATACCCTTTTTAGTAATCCATCGATTGAGAACTATTTTAGTTTTAAGCTATCTAAGAATTTAGATCTCATTAGAATGATCAACATCATGATTCTAAAAGCATTGCTTAAAACTATGGGTTATTTACATATTATAAAAATAACATCATGTAGATAATTAAATGCCTTTATTAAATGAATACTTTTATTAATAAATAAATAAAACCGTTTACAAAGTATATGCTTTATCATCATACATGATTGGCTTGTATGCATACTACTTTCAATCTCCCACTTGCACTAAAGCCAATCTCTATATTATCTTATACCCATCTTCTCTAAGTGACGATCAAACTGCTGTTGTGTTAAAGCTTTAGTAAATGGATCTGCAATGTTGTCTTGAGAGTTTACACGCTCCAAGGTGACGTCTCCTCTTTCAATGATCTCCCTGATCAAGTGAAATCGCCGCAACACGTGTTTGGATTTCTAATGAGACCTTGGTTTTTTTGCATGTGCAACAACTCCGATGTTGTTACAGTACAAGGGATTGCTCCACCAATGCTTGGAACCACTTTAGACACTCGAGATTTTCCTTGCCCCAATACTCATCCATTAGAAGGGTAAAACCGTCAATTAACCCAAATCTGATCCATAATATCGGTGCTCCAGTCAAATTCGATTCCCAATATCGGTAATCAAGCTTCGACAGTCAATTAGACCATTAATCAAGTTTCGACAGTCAATCGGACCATCAATCAAGTTCCGACAGTTAATTGGACCATCAATCAAGCTCCGACAGTCAATCGGATCATCAAGCTCAACCCCGGTCTCAACCCGGGAGGTACCAATCAGCCCCGAAAGCAACCCGAGAGGTATCAATCAACCCCGGTCTCAACACAGGAAATCAATTAACCCCGGTCTCAACCCGGGAGGTACAAATAGATCTCAACCCGGGTAGTGCAGGTCATCCCAGGTCTCAACACGGGACGTTAGGAAAACTTTAGAAATCAACCTGAAGCATTGTAACAACTACATAGAAAAACTTGGAATGGCCACGTCAGCCTCAGAGACAACCCTAAGGTCAAAAGACTCGACTGGGATCCAAGTCTTGGAATCAGCTCCCGAAAGTCAACCAGCGACTATGCCAACACTACAGGCAGCCCCGGGAGGGGTAGAACGGTCATTTTACCAACTTTCAACCGACTTGGTCAAACTCAAGCCAAATCAATGCCGCCAAAGTCAGAATAAACCCTAACGACGATCCCGAATGGCAACAACGCAAGACTGTTCAACGAACAAACTGCGGGGAATCAAAGACCTGGTTATGAACCCATCTTCTTGGATCCGAAAAATGGTTTTTCCCATGTCATTGCAACACTCTTGGCGAGAGCTTTCCGAAAAGATATTGAATGCCTTAAACGGACGCTCTGATCAAAAGTTAGAAATTTTTCGACCGGACATCGCATTGCTCGGAGTGCACGTACTTCAAGACGACCAAGCCAGGCACGCGGGACCCATCTCGATTGGTCGCACCTCAACCTGCAGCAGCCGTATGTAGAGGTGCGGCTCCCCCCTCTATAAATATAGGGGCAGCCCCCTCTCATTTTCATAAGCAAGAAGTGCAGCGAAGCCCTGCCCGACTGATTTTTTGACTTTTACACCTCTTCCAAACACAAATATTTTCACTCCAACACATAGATATAGCCATATACTACCACATATCAAAAAACCACTTATAGATTTGGACGTTTAAGGCCTACGATTAGGCAAAAAGCCCGTAGTGCAGCCCATTGTAAGTATTTTTACGATCAGCAAGTCAATACTACTACTTTGCACTGTTTTACACCTGCACATCAAGTTTTATCTTTTAAATATGCCTGGAACTTAGTTTTGTGGCCGTTTTCATCAGAAATTGATATATTTTTGTACATAAACTCTGTTTTCAACATTTCTACAACTTGGATTGACTATCCGTCAGCTCCAGTAGCTTCAATGCACTAGCACACACCGTTTTGGCAACTTTTCCGGACTAGGTTGTCTTCCCAGTCCGGGTTTGGCCTTTTTTTGTATATATTTAACTGTTTATGTACTAACATTTCAATTCTGTCATGCCTGAATTTCAAATTCGAGGTAGTTTGCCGCTTTTATATATATTTATGCATATCTAAGCTATTTTCACCATAACTGGTCTTCGTACCAGTATTGGTTGACTTCATTCCTGTCAATATATATATATATTTTAATTCAGTCTAGGCACAGGCGTGAAAACCCATTGCCCTTTTTACTGTTTTTACACACTTCGTCATATTGGGTGCTCTCCCTAGTCACTAGTTGACTACTTTTCTGCAATTTACATTTTAGTTAGGCATGGATCATTCTGTGGCCTTTTTACTGCTTTTATATATATTTATGCATATATAAGCAGCCTTCACCATCACTGGTCATCCTTCCAGTCTTGGTTGACTACGTTTCTGTTAATATATATATCTATATATATATTTCAATTCCAGTCCGGGCTTGCAAGTGAAATCCCATTGTCCTTTACAGTTTTTAACGGTTCAAACAGGTCCCGACAGAACTTGGAAGCTATAATGGTTGAGATTTCTTTAAATCTAGTTATTTTTTTAGTTTTAGCTTTAAAAGCAACCTCGCGTCCCTTAGATCACTATTTAGTGGGAAAGAGACGCTTCGGCCATGCGGACCGAGACTTACCGAATGAATCCCTGGTTCTGGCTATCTTGGGAAATTTATCTATTTCTGTACAAATTTGAATTGTGCAGGTTTTCTAGCTATTCATATGTGAGCCTAGGAATCGTGGGATTCATGATCAAACCGATCAGAATATGATTCCTATGAAGGACAAACTCCGATTTACAGATGTACCCTGTTAGTTTTTTCTATAAAATGTACATGCACAGACCTTAAAACGGTTATCAGAATTTAAGGTCTCAACATAGTGAAAATATGGATTGTCGTGTCAGTGTCCCTTCAATGGTTTTCATACCCATGAGGAGACCGACACTTTATATTTCTGTGGTCGAGGATGCTTCGCAGCCCAACAAATCACCATTTGCATGTAGCCTTAAGGCTATAAAGATAAAATTGAGAGTAGCGATATGTTTCAATTCCTATGTCAGCATAAGGGTTTGATAATACCAGCTTTCAAAACATCACTGTCAATTCAATTCAAAAGCTTTTGAAAATCAAATTAAGTGATGCTTATTGATTTTCAAATCAAATCAAAGATTGATTTTCAAATCAAATCAAACCCTTCGTATATAGGCTCAACGAAGCCTGTCAAAGCTTTTAATCAATCAAAAGGCCCAATTTTCAAACAGCATTCACTCACGCAATCTAGTTTTAAGGGAAATATTGAAAAGATTACGGTACCGTGTTTACACGGGTGTCATGGGGTGCCTAACACCTTCCCCACACTTAACCAAGCCCCCGAACTCAAAACTCCGATTTCAAAGATCAAGTTTTGACAGTGTCTAGCAATTGGGCCTTTTTTTAAATCAAATTTGGTTGAGTTGCTACAACCATTTTCAAAACTACTAACTAGCGACTCTGTTTAAATCAAATCAAATCGTTGACATATACATATGTTGGCCTCTTTCCTAAAAAACCCTTCAAAACCTCTTTTGCAATAAAAAGAATAAGGGTAGAGATAACTTAGGAAGATCAATTTGAGGAAAACCAGGTTATAAACCAACCCGCGGTATTTTTAAATTTTCCAACGTCGACAGGTGGCGACTCTGCTGGGGACAGTAGAGGGCTTAGGCCGCTTTCAATCTTTTCAAACATTTCCCTTTCAAAACCTTTGAATGAGTGAAATCCTGCGTCTCCATAGTCAATGGATGAGTGAATGTTGCGTCTTTTATTTAATGTATGAATGTTATGCCTTTACATTGAATGAATAAGAATGAATACTTTAGTGCTTCGCACCCATATTAGTGCTTCACACGAACTGTCATTGCATGCATAAGCGGTAAGGCCGATGTATGTGAATGTATGCTGTGAGTCCCTCCACCAGGAGGCTAACCCGGTCGGTGATAAGTAAGGACTCTGGGGATGACTAAGTCTCCGGGGCTGCCTCCTGAAAATGCACCACCCATATTCGCTCCAATTGAACAATCGGATTAACTTCCCTTCTAGTAGATTACGATGATCTTGGAACCTTCATGCCTAAACAAAAGCCACGAGAGTAACCTCAGATAGGTCAGCTTCTGACCAACCAAATCTGATGGGATGCTTCTTCATGCCTTCCTCTTTCAATTCCATGTCAAGTCTCCAATTACTGAGGCGCACAATGTAAATGACAATAATGAAAGATTTACTTTCCTATCAAATATCCTGTCATCCTTCCATCAAAACAACTAACCTCGATTTTGCAGGATAAACTTATAAAACAAACATCATAAATGCATCCAGTCATTACCTACCACAGAAAACTAACACGCATATGTTTTGGTGTAGGTAGGGAAAAATTGGTTCTATCACTAGATCAAAGGCCAGAAAAGCACCCAGTCCATCTACGGACATGGCTTCAAGTGCTACACCAGAATCCACCCATGTGTCTAGGGAAGAATTCAAAGGATTGAAAAATCAGATAGCCGAGCTAGCCGGTTTCCTTTGAGAGCAAAGCAAGGCCTTCAAAGAGAAACAATCTCAAACTCATCCAGAACAAAAAGCATCTGGTAGTGGTGCTGGCGGTCAAGATACAGAAAAGGTCAAAACTCAGATCCCTGGACCCCAGAACCAGGATACAATCAATAAAACTCCAAAAATCACCATCCTAAGCAAAGAACAGGAAGCTGGTGTGACACCCACAAATCCGGGTACTTCAATTCCACGGGACTTGGTGTTCACTGTACGAATATCATCTATCTATCTACCCATAGTAAATGCAAACCATGCAATAAATAGAATTAAATCCTCCCATTATGGGGTTACAACATCTAAGTAATAAATAAAATAAATCCCAGGTCATACTAACCTTAAACATCTGTGCAGAACATAAACAAATAAATAAGTCTTACACAACTCTAATATAAGTCTGAAACATAAACACATAAAATAAACAACAAGTCTTCATCACTTGTTGACCTTGCCCTTGCCTTTGCTAGTAGAAGGCTCATTGGATCTTTCGTTCTTAACTATAATATTATTATTACGTAAGAGTGAGCACGATTGCCCACAAGTATAATAATATGACAACAATATAATAACATGCGAGTGAATTAAAGACATCTGAATACAGAAACTCAACTTTTAACTCAAGAATGAATAACAGGAATCAAAAGAACGTCTGAGGGTCATAAGACCTTGAACTATGTCCTAGGTTGTAAAGTTTTTATGCTTTAAACCTTTAACAGTCATAAGACTATGGACTCTACTTCTCGTACTTAGGGGGATCAACCCTCAGTACCATACTGTGCACAATATCTCAACGCTAAAGCGTAAATAATCCCCTTTACAGGGTTGTTCATCTCAGTTTTGACATCAGAGTCCGTACCAAAGGAAGTTTGGTTTGGATAAGCTCAATAAGTATTCTAGAATTTAGAACGTACATCAACTATGGACTAGTCGAATAAATAAGGGTTCACTAGTCCTATAAGTTCAACAATAACATCGATATTCAACTTGAATAATAAATCTCAAGAGTATACAATCGAATAAGTATTGTATAACTGAATCATGCTTTTAAAAGAGTTACAGTATGTAATATGAATTTTGAACTGGAACAATTAAGAACACGAGCTTACTCGATATAGAAACACAAGTCTAAGACTTAATAAATGAATAAATTAGAATTTAGGGAACTTGCTAAATAAATAAGTTAGGGATAGGATACTTGCCTCTTGCAAAAGCTACAAATATAATTACAATTCACTTCCTCAACGTCCTACACATTACATTATGTATACGACATCGATTAGTTTTCATAACTACCATGTTTAACTGTTGAACTATTCACTTAAGTTCGACATACAACTTGGTTTATAATATTACTCAATGGCTAACCACATAACATGAATGTAAACTCACAACATGCATATCACACATGTATAGCCCTTTAAACAATCATAATCAAGTTTTACAATTACGATATTCAAGTTTGCACTTAGTTTGTTAACTTGAACCTTCACATTATCTTATACATGTCAATAACTTAATTTATTAATCATGAAGTTCAAATTATATACTATTCATGTATGTAACTTAAAACAACATCTTTTATTATCGAGAACACTATACTTGTGTGCGTGCATGTCCGAAGCCCTCCGATTGCCTCCGAATACGCATCAGTCACAAAGATGGCCATTTTTACCCATTTAGCTATTTCAAATTGAAAAACTTAAAGAATGAAAGTTGTAGGTCTACTCGTTAGCTTTCCGAATCATCTTGAATCACCTTAATCGGAGTTCGTATGAAAACGTTATGCTTATTTTACTACAGGAGGTCAAAACAGTCTCGGAAACAAAAAAAAAGGCTCCTGGACAGCCCTTATACCCGCTGGGGCGGGTCCTAATGCCCATGAACACCCCCTGGGGCGGGTCCCCCTGCTGGTGCACTCCTTGGTTCGCGATGAACACACAGAGTAGCCCAAATAAATCCAAATTAAACTAACGTAATGAATTTTAAGGCTACCCATAATGTAAAAACTTCACAGAAACGCTATACAACATTTCTAGCATGATCTTGGCAATTAAAATCATGTAATCACACAATCCAAGGTATCTAATTTTACTGTTTTCATACTTTATCATGTTTTGAAGGAAAAGCAAGAAATTCAACGTTACAGATTCGTTATAACACCGAATCCGTTCGTTTAACTTCCGTTTTGTTCGTATAAGCGTGTACAATTATATGCAAATGTTAATTCAAAGTTAAACCATCGATTCATGGTATAAAAATTGTACGTAAGGGCCGTATGGCCATATATACGAATCTATAATTTTGAAAACCCAAATATAAACAAAAATTCGATGGTTTGTTCACTGAAGTTATGCATATATGGCATATAATATGTTATAAACACATATGAACACACATATAGCTATATAATGAACAAATATCAATTTTCCCAATCACAGAGAATTTTTAAAGCACGTAAATGAAAAAACTTTGTAAATTTTTAAAAACCCAATTAAGGCCTAATTACATGAATTCGATTATTTTAATTCATTCATACAAAATACAAAACATGTTATAATGATATAATAATACATATATAAGCATATAATCAAAAATTGCTAATTTTTCCCATACACAGAGAACTCAGAATATATGTTCATGAAGGAAACATAGTACGTGAAATAAATTGGGACAAAGGAATTACCCCTTGTAAACTCTGTGAAGATGATGATATGCGCTTTAATTCTTCAATCTCTTCTCTAATCGATTCTTCTCTCAATTTTCTCTCCTAATCTCTCTAAGTTCTCTGATGTTTATAATATGAAATATAAGACTGATGTATAAGATATATTTATAGCATAATACGTATAATGTGTATAGTGGATGAGTGGTCGTCGGTTAGTCCCATAGTGGGTTAACAGATCAACTCCCTATAAGGCCATGTTTGGTTTCTCCCATTCACTCTCCTTTCCCTTTAATTTAATTAACTTACTATTATATAGTTAATTAAATGTCACACCCAATTAATCAAATAATCCTATTTAAATTAATTAAATAAAATTACATAATTCCACAATAATTCACATAGTCACATAATTAAAGTTCTTATTTATTAATTATATCGAATCATTAAATCTCTAATTAATTATTAAATTAATTAGAATAACATTATGCTTATTAATTAATTCATTAAATCAAATAAACTCAATTAAATACATACTTTGAATATAAAAATTCTTCACATTAATTTAACTAATGTAACACATATAATTAAATTACTCTACCACAAATTCATCAATTAATTATTTAACTCAATAATTAAATCATCAAAAAAAATATTTATTTAATTCAATAAATATTCAAATTAAATTATAAAATCTCGTTCGTCACATCTTTCCCCCCTTAAAAGGATTCTGTCCCCAGAATCACGGTTCAATTAAAAATTTGTCCCGTTACATTCTCCCCCTTTACAAAGATTCTATCCCCAGAATCGCATATACAAAAATTAAGTAAATAAATCTGGATAATTCTTCATTATATGCTCTTTGAGTTCCCACGTAGCTTCTTCAGCATTGTGGTTCCTCCAAATTACCTTAACAGAAGGTATAACTTTGTTTCTGAGGACTTGCTCTTTCCTGTCAACAATCTGAACATGAATTTCTTCATAGGATAAGTCTTTTTCAAAATGTAGGGGTTCATATTCAATCATATGTTTGTAATCGGGTTTGTAGGGGCATAAAATTGAAACATGAAAGACGTTGTGGACATTCTCAAGCGCCGGAGGTAAGGCTACATCATACGCAACTTCCCCAATCCTTCGCAGTACTTCAAAGGGTCCAATGAACCTTGGACTCAATTTCCCCTTCTTACCGAATCTGATTTTTCCCTTCCAGGGAGAGACTTTCAAAAATACAAAGCTACCCGATTTAAACTCAACATTCTTACGGTGTGGATCGGCGTACTTCTTCTTCCTATCCTGAGCTGCTACCAGTCTTGTTCTGATCACTTTGACTATCTCTGCTGTCTGTTGTACCAGTTCTGGACCTAATAGTTATCTCTCGCCAACTTCATCCCAGTATAGCGGGGTACAACGCTTCGTAAGGCGGCATGCCAATACTAGCGTGGTAACTGTTATTGTAATCCAATTCCACAAGCGGTAGGTGATCATCCCAATTTCCTTTAAAATCCATGATGCATGCTCTCAACATATCTTCGAATGTCTGGATCGTTCTTTCACTCTGCCCGTCTGTCTGAGGGTGATAAGCCGTACTCATTCTCAACTGTGTCCCCATGCATTCTTGTAGTCGCTTCCAGAAGTTTGATGTAAAGCGCGGATCTCTGTCGGAAACAATTGACACCGGAACTCCGAGCCTCGAAACAATCTCTTTCACATATAACCTTGCCAACCGGTCTAAGTTGAATCTGATTTTGATCGGAAGGAAGTGTGCTGATTTCGTCAGTCAGTCAACGATAACCCATACTGCGTCGTAGCCTTTCTGAGTCGTCGGAAAGGCCAACCACGAAATCCATCGTAATGTGTTCCTATTTCCATTCTGAGATTTTCAGGGGTTGCAGCAAACCACTCGGTCTCTGATGTTCTGCTTTCACTTTCTGACAGGTTAGACACTTTGTAACACACTCAGCAACATCTCGTTTCAAATTCGGCCACCAGAAGTGCTGTCGAAGATCCTGGTACATCTTGGTACTACCGGGGTGAATCGAATACCGTGAGCTATGAGCCTCGCTCAAAATGTCATCCTTAATCTCTGGCACTGACTGTACCCAAACTCTATTCTCAAATCCCAGTAGTCCCTCACTGTCTATCTTGAATCTCTGTTCGGCTCATTCAGATATCTTTTTCTTAACCTTTTCACATTCTTCGTCCTGAAGTTGAGCTTCCTTAACTTTATCTAATAGGGTTGTACCAGTTTGCATCTGAAATAACTTCTCGTCAATCTCTATCGGATACTTCACTTCCAATTCCAGCTTTTCTATTGCTGAAATTAGCTCCTCCTGAGCAGTCAACATCATCAATTTCTCCCGACCCTTTCTGCTTAAGGCGTCGGCAACCACATTAGCCTTACCCGGATGGTATAAGATTTCACAGTCATAGTCCTTAATTAACTCCAGCCACCTTCTCTGGCGCATATTCAAGTCCTTCTGTGTAAAAATATATTTCAGACTCTTGTGGTCTGTATATATTTCACACTTCTCCCCATAGAGATAGTGTCTCCAAATTTTCAAAGCAAATACCACTGCAGCTAACTCCAAGTCATGGGTCGGATACCCTTTCTCATAGTCTTTCAATTGTCGTGACGCATACGCAATGACCTTGCCGTTTTGCATAAGCACACAGCCAAGTCCTTTATGCGACGCATCACTATAAACCACAAAATTTCCTGTGTCGTCCGAAAGGGACAACACAGGTGCTGAACTCAACCTCCTCTTAAGCTCTTGGAAACTTTCCTCACACTTCTCCGTCTAAACGAATTTCACCGATTTTCTAGTCAAATTCGTCAGCGGAGTTGAGATCTTGGAAAAGTCCTGAATGAATCTTCTATAATAACCCGCCAATCCAAGAAAACTCCTCACTTCCGACGGTGTTTTCGGCTGATCCCAGTTCATCACAGCTTCTAATTTAGAGGGATCTACCGAAATTCCGTCCTTGTGGATCACATGTCCAAGAAATTGCACTCTTTCAATCCAGAATTCACATTTCAAAAATTTGGCGTACAACTTCTCTCTTCTCAATGCCTCTAATGTTAACTTCAGATGTTCTACATGTTCTTCCTTGGTCTTCTAGTATACCAAAATATCATCGATAAAGACCACCACGAATTTGTCCAAAAACGGCTTGAACACTCCATTCATTAAGCCCATGAATGCTGCAGGAGCATTCGTTAGACCAAATGACATTACCAGAAATTCGTAGTGACCATATCGAGTCCTAAATGCTGTCTTTGGAACATCCTCTGGCCTTACCTTCACCTGATGATAGCCACTCCTCAAGTCTATCTTTGGAAAGTACCTTGCACCCTTCAATTGGTCAAACAGATCGTCGATCCTCGGTAATGGATATCTATTCTTAATTGTGACCTTATTCAATTCTCTGTAGTCGATGCAAAGCCGCATCGTCCCGTCCTTCTTCTTCACAAACAACACCGGCGCTCCCCACGGCGATACGCTCGGTTGGATGTACTTCTTGTCCAGTAACTCTTGAAGTTGTACCATCAACTCTTTCATCTCTACCGGAGCCATCCGGTACGGTGCCTTCGATATTGGGGTCGTTCCTGGCGCCAAATTGATCACAAACTCAACCTCTCTGTCTGGCGGAAGTCCTGGCAGATCATCTAGAAATACGTCTATGAAGTCCCTCACGACTGGTATATCTTCCACTTTCGGGTTTTCTTTACGACTATCGACTATATAGGCTAAATATCCTACACAGCCTTGTCTTAACAACTTCCTAGCCTGCATCATCATCAGATAACTTGCTTGTCTAGGCGATTTGCTGCCATAAAACACAACCTTTGACGGGGTCATAAGGTTGATACACTTCCTCTGGCAATCAATTACAGCCCCATAATTGACTAGCCAATCCATTCCCAGAATAACATCGAATTCCCCAAGTCTAATCGGGATAAGATCTACGTTCATAATGTTACCCTTAATATCTACTCTACAGTTCTTGTGTACATACCTAACAGGGATCACTTCTCTATTCGCAATCTCTATGTTCATGGGGTATTCTAACTCGTCCATAGGAAGTTCTAAGTTCTTAGCAAAGTCATCGGATATAAATGAACAAGTAGCACCCGAATCAAATAGTACAAAAGCATTAACTTTATTGATCGGAATGATACCTGACACCACATCGCGAGACTATTCAACATCCTGTACGGTCATGTTGAAGGTCCTAGCGGTCGGTCGGTTGGTTGCGGTTGGTCCCGTGATAGTTAGAGCACTTCCACTGCTGTTTCCCCTATTCCCTCCTGATCCTGCCCCTCCAGATCCCTTCTTCGGACAGTCCCTTGCCAGATGGTCCTTTGACCCGCAAGTGAAGTAAGCGCCCTTCTTTTCGGACAGTTAGGTGCTATGTGGCCTTCCTGACCACAATTGTAGCATACTCGTTTTCCCTTCATACAGACCCCCAGGTGAGCTTTTCCGCAGGTCGAACAAGCTTCGATCCTCTTCTTTTGACCTCCTTGCTGATTCCCAGTTGATGAGTTATCATTCCACCTCCTCTTCTGATTGTTACTTCCCCCCGTGTTGCTACCACTAGCCTTGTTAACTCCTTCACCTTCACTCTTCTTCTTTTTTTGATCTTGGTTATACTTTGTAACAGCGTCACTCCCGCCCTCAGCGAGAATGGCCTTCTCCAACACTCCAGGAAAAGTGTTCAATTGGAACATTGACACTTTGCTATACAACCAGGGCTTCAGGCCCTGCTCAAACCTCCTTGCCTTTCTCTGATCGGTGTGCACTTGATACGTGGCAAACCTAGCCAACTCATTGAATTTCGCCGCATATTCTGGTATTGACATATTCCCCTGTTTCAGCTCTAGAAACTGAATCTCCATTTGATTCTGCGAGCTGGTCGGAAAGTACATCTCGAAGAACATCTCTTTGAACCTCTCCCAGGTAATCACACCTTCACCTCCCCGGACCTTGTTCGCTTGCCACCAATAGCTGGCCTCGGATTTCAGCATGAACGTTGCATAGGCGGTTTTCTGGTCTTCTCTGACTCTGGCGACGTTCGAAAACTTTTTCCATCTCCATAACCCAGGTTTGAGCTTCTATCGGGTTCATGGTGCCTTTAAACTCTGGAGGTCCCACCGCCTTGAAGTCCTTGAATGTTCTGTTCGGTGGAGCTTGAGGTTGGTTGTTAAATGCTCCAGCAAGTAAGTTTGCCAACTGCTGAACGGGGTTAGCATTGGCGTCGTTGTTATTGTTAGTTGACCCTTCTTGGGTCGGTCGACGGTTCGGTCTTCTCCTTGGCGGCACATTTCTGTTAAGATATACGCTTATTAGAACTTTATTCAATCTTTTAAATATTTAAGGCTTAACTTAAACATTTAGACACAATCAGTCAACACATTATCTCAAATAAACTCTGATATATTACTAAAGCAAAAGTTTTAACATAATACGATAGCATCACTGCTATTTACATCAACTATCCCGAGATAAAGAATCTACAGGATTTAAAACATAAAATATTCCTCTGTTTATAAACATATTGGAATTTACATTATTAACTACCAGATAGGTTTCACAAAATCAAATGTTCCTATCACTGCCCATTAAGGCGACGAACAGCTTTGCCACGCTCTTCTTCCATAATTCAGGACATCGTCCTGCGATCTAGCATGTACGACGGTAGTCCTTCGAACTGAATTGGGTACCTTATAACCCGATCCTGGGCCTCGTCAATTGCATACTGAAGTGTAGAGTACGTCTCCTCAAGCTTGGCCTTCTTCGCCCAACAGTTGTCTTCTGCGAGATCTGCTCGTCGTGATTCCCTTACCCAGGCTTCCTCTGCTATGGCCAGCCTTGCTGATTTCTCTTTTAGTTTATTCTTCAATTCCTTTATTTCCTCTGACTTCTGCTCGGTTTAGCCTTTCTCGTGAACCAAATTCCACTCTACATTTCCCAAACGTGTGTGAAGAGCCTCAACCTCTCCATCCCTCAGCTCGATGGTAGACTGTTGAGTAACCGATCGCTCCCTTAGCTCCTGAACAGTATCCCTCAGCTCCTGAACAGTATCACGTAACTCTATGTTACGGTCATACAGCTCATCATACATCTCAGCACTGATAGAGTTCGGTGGGAACTCTTCAGGGTCTTCCTCCTCCTCTTCGGATGCCTCAGTCTGAACCTCAATCTCCTCAGGGTCTTCCTCAGAGTCCTCCTCTGAACTAGACACCGGAACATACTCCTGACCAACGACTGTGATCAAGGGTGATGGCTCTCGTCAGACTAACTGCTCCCAGACTACGTGGATATCTTGGGGCTCCTCCTCTCTAGCCTTTAGGGGTATAAGGTCCCTGGACTGACTAGGTTCTCCAGTATCTGTCATCCTGACAAATAAAATTTTAAGTTTTAGTAATTACGTGATGCTAATCGATACTCGAATATATAAGTATAAGCACATAGTACATAAGGTAAGTTATTATCTTTCTTAGAACTCGATAAGAGTTATCATTACTATGTTCTCGATCTCTAAAAAGGCTACTATCCTAAGGTTTTTCCCCAACCTAAGATTCATAACCTACAGCTTTGATACCAACCTGTGACACCCCCAAATCTGGGTACTTCAATTCCACGGGACTTGGTGTTCACTGTACGAATATCATCTATCTATCTACCCATAGTAAATGCAAACCATGCAATAAATAGAATTAAATCATCCCCTTATGGGGTTACAACATCTAAGTAATAAATAAAATAAATCCCAGGTCATACTAACCTTAAACATCTGTGCGGAACATAAACAAATAAATAAGTTTTACGCAACTCTAATATAAGTCTGAAACATAAACACATAAAATAAACAACAAGTCTTCATCACTTGTTGACCTTGCCCTTGCCTTTGCTAGTAGAAGGCTCGTTGGACCTTTCGTTCTTAACTGTAATGTTATTATTACGCAAGAATTAGCACGATTGCCCACAAGTATAATAATATGACAACAATATAATAACATGCGAGTGAATCAAAGATATCTAAATAAAGAAACTCAACTTTTGACTCAAGAATGAATAACAGGAATCAAAAGAACGTCTGAGGGTCATAAGACCTTGAACTATGTCCTAGGTTATAAAGTTTTTATGCTTTAAACCTTTAACAGTCATAAGACTATGGACTCTACTTCTCGTACTTAGGGGGATCAGCCCTCAGTACCATACTGTGCACAATATCTCAACGCTAAAGCGTAAATAATCCCCTTTACAAGGTTGTTCATCTCAGTTTTGACATCAGAGTCCGTACCAAAGGAAGTTTGGTTTGGATAAGCTCAATAAGTATTCTAGAATTTAGAACGTACATCAACTATGGACTAGTCGAATTAATAAGGGTTCACTAGTCCTATAAGTTCAATAATAACATCGATATTCAACTTGAATAATAAATCTCAAGAGTATACAATCGAATAAGTATTGTATAACTGAATCATGCTTTTAAAAGAGTTACAAGTATGTAATATGAATTTCGAACTGGAACAATTAAGAACACGAGCTTACTCGATATAGAAACACAAGTCTAAGACTTAATAAATGAATAAATTAGAATTTAGGGAACTTGCTAAATCAATAAGTTAGGGATAGGATACTTGCCTCTTGCACAAGCAATAAATATAATTACAATTCACTTCCTCAATGTCCTACACATTACATTATGTATACGACATCGATTAGTTTTCATAACTACCATGTTTAACTGTTGAACTATTCACTTAAGTTCGACTTACAACTTGGTTTATAATATTACTCAATGACTAACCACATAACATGAATGTAAACTCACAACATGCATATCACACATGTATAGCCCTTTAAACAATCATAATCAAGTTTTACAATTACGATATTCAAGTTTGCACTTAGTTTGTTAACTTGAACCTTCACATTATCTTATACATGTCAATAACTTAATTTATTAATCATGAACTTCAAATCATATAATATTCATGTATGTAACTTAAAACAACATCTTTTATTATCGAGAACACTATACTTGTGTGCGTGCATGTCCGAAGCCCTCCGATTGCCTCCGAATACGCATCAGTCACAAAGATGGCCATTTTTACCCATTTTAGCGATTTCAAATTGAAAAACTTAAATAATGAAAGTTGTAGGTCTACTCGTTCTCTTTCCGAATCATCTTGAATCACCTTAATCGGACTTTGTATGAAAACGTTATGCTTATTTTACTACAGGAGGTCAAAACAGTCTCGGAAACAAAAAAAAAGGCTCCTGGACAGCCCTTATACCCGCTGGGGCGGGTCCTAATGCCCATGAACACCCCCTGGGGCGGGTCCCCCTACTGGTGCACTCCTTGGTTCGCGATGAACACACAGAGTAGCGCAAATAAATCCAAATTAAACTAACGTAATGAATTTTAAGGCTACCCATAATGTAAAAACTTCACAGAAACGCTATACAACATTTCTTGCATGATCTTGGCAATTAAAATCATGTAATCACACAATCTAAGGTATCTAATTTCACTATTTTAATACTTTATCATGTTTTGAAGGAAAAGCAAGAAATTCAACGTTATAGATTCGTTATAACACCGAATCCGTTCGTTTAACTTTCGTTTTGTTCGTATAAGTGTGTACAATTATATGCGAATGTTAATTCAAAGTTAAACCATTGATTCATGGTATAAAAATTATACGTAAAGGCTGTATGGCCATATATACGACTCTATAATTTTGAAAACCCAAATATAAACAAAAATTCGATGGTTTGTTCACTGAAGTTATGCATATATGGCATATAATATGTTATAAACACATATGAACACACATATAGCTATATAATGAACAAATATCAATTTTCCCATTCACAGAGAATTTTTAAAGCACGTAAATGGAAAAACTCTGTAAATTTTTAAAAACCCAATTAAGGCCTAATTACATGAATTCGATTATTTTAATTCATTCATACCAAATACAAAACATGTTATAATGATATAATAACACATATATAAGCATATAATCAAAAATTGCTAATTTTTCCCATACACAGAGAACTCAGAATATATGTTCATGAAGGAAACATAGTATGTGAAATAAATTGGGACAAAGGAATTACCCCTTGTAAACTCTGTGAAGATGATGATATGGGCTTTAATTCTTCAATCTCTTCTCTAATCGATTCTTCTCTCAATTTTCTCTCCTAATCTCTCTAAGTTCTCTGATGTTTATAATATGAAATATAAGACTGATGTATAAGATATATGTATAGCGTAATACGTATAATGTGTATAGTGGATGAGTGGTCGTCGGTTAGTCCCATAGTGGGTTAACTGATCAACTCCCCATAAGGCCATGTTTGGTTTCTCTCATTCACTCTCCTTTCCCTTTAATTTAATTAACTTACTATTATATAGTTAATTAAATGTCACACCCAATTAATCAAATAATTCTATTTAAATTAATTAAATAAAATTGCATAATTCCACAATAATTCACATAGTCACATAATTAAAATTTTTATTTATTAATTATATCGAATCATTAAATCTCTAATTAATTATTAAATTAATTAGAATAACATTATGCTTATTAATTAATTCATTAAATCAAATAAACTCAATTAAATACATACTTTGAATATAAAAATTCTCCACATTAATTTAACTAATGTAACACATATAATTAAATTACTCTACCACAAATTAATCAATTAATTATTTAACTCAATAATTAAATCATCAAAAAAAATATTTATTTAATTCAATAAATATTCAAATTAAATTACAAAATCTCGTTCGTCACAGATGGTGACATTCTCAAGGAAATGCAACAAATGAAAGAAACCCGCCGGTCCATCAAAGGAACTGGGGCATTTGGCAGTGTCAACTACTCAGATCTATGCATATTTCATAGGGCTCGGTATCCTGAAAAATTTTAAGTCCCTGATTTCGAGAAATATGACGGATTAGGGGATCCTTATACACACCTAAAAGTTTTTATTGGAGAACTCGGATCCTATGCTGAGGACGAGAAACTTCGAGTGCAGCTATTTCAGAAGAGTTTAACTGGAGAAGCCGGAGCCTGGTATGCCCGTCTGGACAACTCCAAAATCCATAGTTGGGAAGAATTGGCCCATGCCTTCCTTAGCTAGTACAGTTTCCAATCTCAGCTAGCTCCATATCGGTATAAAATTACCAAAATCAAGAAGAATAACACTGAATCATTCAGAGAATATGCCCAACGATGGAGATAGGTCGCAGCACAAGTCACCCCAGCCATGACTGAATCTGAAATAGTCATGACTTTCATCGATATTTAAGAAGCTCCTTATTATGAAAGGGTCCTAGCAGGCATAGGAAAACCTTTCTCTGAAATGATCAAACATGGCGAAATGGCCGAAATGGGACTCAAGTCCTGGAAAATAAAAGACCTAACGGCACTCGAAGCTGTTGCTGAGCATATCCAATCCGAAAATTACGGGAGTAATCCCCGGAGGGTCCAGAAAAAGAAAGATGAAGAAGTTTCCTTAGTGTTACAAGGACAAAATTCAAGCGGTAATTCAAATAATACACCCATTCAAAGGAGGAACTATACCCCTTTCCAAGCTGCAGCACAGCCTTCAAATCCTTTATTCCAGAAAAACATGGAGGTCAGATGCAGAAGGACTTTCACCCCACTAGGGGATTCACTTGAGAACGTCTTCAAACTTTTGACAGCTCATAAGAAGATTGGTCAACTCCTTCCGCCAACTAACACTAATTCAAGGAACTTCGACCCTAGCAAGAAGTGTTATGTATCATTCCAGATCACCGGGCCATGACACCCAAGATTGTTGGTCCCTCAAGCACAAAATCCAAGATTTAATTGATAATAGAGAAATTGTGGTCACAAAGCCCGATCAACCGCATGTCCAAGATAACCCTCTCCCACAGCACAAGGAGGAGAGTGTCAACATGATCAACACTTCAAGTGGAGAAGGATACAAGTACCTCCGCTATGTTGAAGAATCAACTCAATCCAACAATATCAGCCCAATGAGTTGGAAAGCTTTTGAAAAATAATTCCTAATTGAGCAAGAAATAAAGTCTATCAAGGAACAAATCGAGCAGTTGGCTGAACTGGTCGTCTACCAACATCAACTCACCAGAAAGATGTTGAAGCAAATCCATCAATCTATTGGCAGTCGCTCTCCTCCAGCGGAAGTCAATTCTAATCAAGATCATAGCCGGACTTGTGAGCTTACACCCTGGACTGACAAGGGGATCGAAGAAGCAAGTGTCCAAGCAGGTAGGAAGTTCCTATTTCAAAGGAATTTCACCAATTTGAACTAGTCAATGGAAGAAATCCTGCAAATGATGATCAATGTGGGAATGGTTGAAAACTTGCTACCTTCGCTGAACCCTCAATCCAGAAAATTCAAACTTGACCAAATATGTCAATATCATTCCAACTCTCCCGACCATGATACAGAAGAATGTTGGGCACTTCGTAACCTAATTCAAGACCTGATTAAGAACGGTGACCTAATCAGAGGAGATCAAATCCTTGACATGACAGATAAAAATAGCCTCTGTATCCCCAATGCATGTTATCAGGACACAGTGGCTATCATATACTGCGATAAAGAATCAATCATCATACCCCTGGTATTGACAGGTAAAGGGGTCTGAGAAGTCCAAAATCCTGTGAAGGTGGCTGCACCTCAGCCTCTAATCTTGCCCTTCAGACCCCAGTATCCAATCCTTAGTATAAAGAAGGTCCCATGGAACTATGGGGACATTGAAAGCTCTACTTTAAACCACATTTCCATCCTGTCAAAGGATAATCCATTGTACTTGCCTTAGCGGGTGATTAAACTAGTTACCAAAGGAAAAGAAAGGGTGGCTGAAGAAAAGATAAAAGAGTTCCTCAAAAAGATGGGACACAATGAAATCAAGATAGTGCAAAGCTTAAAAGACGCACCCAAGCAAATATCCATCCTGGACTTGGTCCTATCATCAGAGGATCAGCGTAACATCCTAGTGAAGGTACTAGAAGAAGCCCATCTGCCACACACGGTAGATACAGAGAAATTCCATCACGTGATAGAACATATTTTCAACAACAATGTGATTTCCTTCACATACGATGATATCCCGGCTGAGGGAAGGGGCCACCACAAGTCCCTGCATATAGCCGTTATGTCCTCCAGATACGTGATCGGAGGAGTGCTTATTAATGGAGGATCTTCCCTCAACATTTGTCCATACGACACGTTGGAAAGGATGAAGATCAATCCAAACTGAATCAAAGCTAGTTACATGGTTATCCGGGCTTTCGATGGATCTCGCCGCCAGGCTATGGGGGAAATTGAGCTTCCTCTAGAAATTGGTCCACACACCTTCTACGTATCTTTCCAGGTGCTCAACATAGCCACCGAATACAACTTGTTGTTGGGCAGGCCATGGATCCATATGGTCGGGGCTGTTCCATCCACCCTCCATCAGCAACTTAAGTACATTATCAACGTTAGCCTCATCACAGTGAATGCTGAACCGGAATACCCTACCCACATACATGGGGACATGCCAGTGATTAACCTGGACGCCGGGGTTGAGCCTGTAAGTTTTCAAGCTCTCGAGGTGAGCGATATTCAATATCTACCGATTAGGGCACCAGCCCTGAAGCCTAAAATTTCCACTGAAGTAATGACAGTGGGCCAAGAAATGGTAGCGGCGGGTTTCCAGCCTTGAAAAGGGTTAGGAAAAAACAAGCACGACATTAAGATGCCAATCCAAATCACAAGTCAGATGGGAAGAGCAGGATTGGGATTTTCATCATGGTCAAACCACCGGAATCCACACAAACATCCCAAGGCTCAAGCCTCCACGATTTTGCTCCCAAACCTCACAAATGCCGGATGGGTGAAACATACGAGGAAGATCCCTACGGGGGCATCACCCATGCTATTTCCTTCAATCATACCTGTCCATGAAAGGAAAGCCCTCAAGCCTAAGGCAGATAGCGAAAATAGAAAAAAAAAGATCCTGTACAAAGGAAGAGACCCATTCGCTAACATGAAAGTCATTATCAACTACGAAGGGATGAATGATGAACTCCCAGATATGATGACAAAGATCGTGCTCACTTTCCTAGCAGTAAACAGAGGAACAATCTACAGAAAAGCCTCAGCCATATCCTAAAAGATGTCTCAGTTATCATCCAAGACGAGACAGACGAGCACACTTCCAGCATCCTCCCTATCCATGAGGATCTAACCCTGGATAATTGGAGCAGTGTCCCTTGCCTCAGTCAAAAAGGGTAAAAGGGCAGATAGTCAATCTGCCCTTAATCATGCTTTCATTTACTGCTTACTTTTGATTGCACAGCTGGAGCAGTCACTTTTGTCATGCTTTACAAATGCCATGTGTATTTAAGAAGTTGTGTATATTAATGAAAGCATTTTTGTTTTCAGGACCCAAGCATTGGATGTGTGTGTCTCTACTGATGAGATGCCAACCTGTCAACATAACTTTAACTATGATGCAAGATTAAGCTTCGACTTGACGGATCTTGATCAAGAGGAGGAAGATGACTATGAGGTGCCAGAGGAGATCAAGGAATGGGTCGAAGATAAACCAAAACTAAACCTCGACTAAACCTCCACCATCAACATAGGAACCTCCGAAACCATCAAAGAAATCCAAATAGGTTTAGACCTCACATCGGATCAAAAAGCCGACCTAATCGCGCTCCTGACACAGTACCAGGATGTATTTGCATGGTCGCATGAAGTCATGATCTGTCTATCCACAGACATTGTCATCCATCGAATGCCCATCAAAGAAGGGTTCAAACCAGTCAAACAAAAGCTCCGGCGATTGAAACCTGAGTGGAGTTTAAAAGTCAAAGAAGAAGTTGTTAAACAATTCAAAGCTGGGATCATCATGGTATCAACATATCCCGAATGGCTATCAAACATAGTCCACGTACCTAAACCCGGAGGGAAGGTACGAGTCTGCGTGGATTACCGGGATTTGAACAAAGCCTACCTGAAGGATAATTTCCCTGTACCTTTCATCCACATTTTGATTGACAATACTGCGTAGTACAACATGTATTCCTTCATAGACTGCTTTGCTGGTTACCATCAAATCATGGTTCCTGAAGAAGACTGGGAGAAAACAACTTTTATCACTCCCTGGGGAATTTTTTGCTACCGACGACTATCTTTCGGCCTCATCAATGTTGGAGCAACGTATCAGCGAACCATGATGGCCCTCTTTTATGATATGATGCACAAAGAAATAGAAGCCTATGTTGACGACATCATCATCAAGTCCCAAAGGGAGGATGATCACATAGACCATCTCAGGAAGCTGTTCAACAGGTTGCGCAAGTACAACCTCAAGCTAAATCCCACCAAATGCGCTTTTGGCGTTAAGGTAGGTAAACTGCTAGGATTTCTGGTGAGTAATAGGGGCATTAAGTTAGACCTTGCCAAGATCAAAGCCATTTCTAAAATGCCCGTGCCTCGTACAGAGAAGGAGATACGAGGATTCCTAGGAAGGATCAACTTCATAAGTTGATTCATTTCAAAGCTCACAGCAACCTGTGAGCCCATCTTCAAGCTGTTAAGGAAGAATTCCTCCATCAAATGGAATGAGGATTGTCAACAAGCCTTCCTTGCCATCAAAAAGCAGATTGTCGAAGCACCTGTTTTGATACCTCCAAGGGATGGAGTCCCCTTATTCATGTACCTATCCATCAATGCCAATGCCATGGGCTGTATGCTAGGACAGAAGGATGATAGTAGCGAAGAAAGAGCTATCTACTACATCAGCAAAAGATTCAGCAGTGGAGAACATAAGTATACCTTGATCGAGAAGACATGCTGTGCATTAGCATGGGCCGCCATGAGGTTGCAACATTACTTGCATGGGCACACGACGTATCTCATATCCCGCATGGATCCACTCAAATACGTCTTTAACAAACCAATATTAAATTGCCGGCTGTCTAAATGGCAATTGATTCTACAGTAGTTCGACATTGTCAACGTGACTAAGAAGTCTATCAAAGGCCAAGGCATTGCAGATCAATTAGCAGAAGCACCATAAAGAGGGTTCGAGCCCCTGGAGACATATTTCCTAGATGATGGGATGATGATAATTCAACAACTCCAATAAGGGAATACAGTCCAACCATGGAAAATATATTTTGACGGAGCGGTAAACATGGAAGGTTCGGGAGCTGGGGCAGTCCTTATCTCTGGTACAGGTGATCAATATCCTGTGGCTACCAAACTTCAATTTGGCAACACCAACAACACGATCGAGTACGAAGGCTATATACTGGGGTTGAAACTAGCCCAATCCATGGGTATCAAACACTTATTGGTCTTTTGGAGATTCTGAGTTGGTCATCAGACAAACCAACGGTAAGTATCTCACAAAAGAACTGCATCTGCTGCCATATCATCGACACGTCCTTAAAATGTCCCAGGAGTTCGAAGAAATAACCTTCGTCCACATTCCTCGGGGTCAAAATGACTTTGTCGATGCACTGGCAACGTTGGCTTCATTAATCTGCATATCCAACAGGAGCGGGTTTCCCAACATCCAGTTCATAAATCAAAAGCCCCAACATACGTGAATTACATTGGAGAAGTATCAGACGAAATACCTCCTGTCAAGCAACCTTGGTTTCAAGACATCAAAGAATATCTCCGTGATGGATCTACACCCGCTGGTGCGAGCCAATCAGAGCAAAAATGGATTCTCAGAATGGCCCTGAAGTTCTATCTGAGCGGAGACGCACTTTATAAAAGGGATGCTGGAATAGGCCTGTTAAGATGCCTCGACAATGAGCAAGGGCAAAGACTAATGGATGAAATCTATGGCAGAGTCTGTGGTCCACAAATATGCGGTCATCTTCTGGCCAAAAAGATAAACAGAACAGGACATTACTGGATCTCGCTCAAAGCTGATTGTGATGATCACGTCAAGAGATGCTTTCAATGCCAAACACATGGAAATTCCATCCACGCTCCTCTAAATGAGATGCACAACATGAGTGCACCATGGCCTTTTTCTATATGGGGAATGGACGTGATAGGTCCAGTCGAACCCAAAGCCAGCAACGGTCATCGGTTCATCTTCACCATGATCGACTACTTCACCAAATGGGTTGAAGCAGCCTCTTTTCCTAAAGTCACAAAAGAGGTCATCATCAGTTTCATCAGAAATAATGTCGTATGTCGATATGGACAACCGGAGGTAATCGTATCATACAACGCCAAAAACTTGAACAATCAAATGATGGTAGAACTGTGCGGCAAGTTCTACATCAAGCATCTTAACTTCGTCATCTATCGGCCCAAGATGAACAGTGCTGTAGAAGCGGCCAACAAAAACCTCAAGAAGATCATGCAGAAAATGTCCGCCAATCACAAAGACTGGCCTGACCTGCTACCTCTCACCTTGTTTGCCTACAGGACGTCAATGCGCACCTCTACTGGGGCTACCCCCTATTCACTGGTCTATGGCTTGGAAGCAGTCCTCCCAATAGAAGTGGAGATGGAGTCTTTACAAGTATTAATAGATGCTCAGATGGACGAAGATCAATGGTTGAAAGATCGATATCATCAACTATCCCTGATAGGCGAAAAAAGGGCCACAGCCATTTTTCATGGACGGTTATACCAGAAAAGGATCGTCAGGTCCTACAACAAGAAAGTCTGAATTCGGTAATTCAAAGAAAATGATTTGGTGCTAAAGAAAATCCTGGCCAATCAGGAAGCAGCCAAAGAAAAATTTGCCCCAAACTGGGAAGGCCCTTTCATTGTCACGGAAGTGCTGCCAGGGGGAGCTATCAAAATATAAGAAATGGACGGGAACGAATTAACCCAACTCAACAATTCAGACACCGTGAAAAAGTACTACGTCTGAAGCACATGCATACCCGCATCTAGGTCATATAAATCGAATCAAATTCGGCTCATTAGAGAAGCATGAACTATGAATGACCTGATCTCCCTCAACCCGGGAGTACATAGGCAACCATATATGGTGCGGTCAAACCAAGCAAAAATCCAAAGAACTTGCAAATCCCAGCATCAAATTCCAAAGCTCATAGAACCAAATTCAAATCCCAGATAAACTCTTTGCAAACCTCTTCAATTAAACAACCAGAACTACACATGACCTGATCTCCCTCAAACCGGGAGTACGTAGGTGGCTACGGCGTGGTTTGACCTTTAAGAAAAAACAAAAAAATGGAAGACCAGTTCCAAGACACCAAAGATAAATAAAAGCTAAATGTTGTCAAGTTGTCTGGTTACCAGACCCATTTGAGGAACTCCCTTGACACCTCAACTGTCAGTCCATCAAGGAGAAGCTCAAAATGCATCAATAACTGCGAGTCATATTGGAAGTGGTAATCACTCAGCGATAACAATACATATCTAAGTAGAGAAGTATCAAAAAATATATTTCTCTGATATATAAACTGCTTTATATATATAGTGCCCTATACATGACAAAAATGGCTGAGCTAGTCTATGAAAGAAAAATAAAGCTAGTCTATGGACCCAGGGACAAGCGGGTTAGCAATGCCAGCAGGGCATCTCTCTCTGAAGATGGAGGAGCATCTATAAGAGTAGTCCACTCAGCCTCCATATGGCTCAGAACATCCACAGTCATCTGCAAGGTGGCGTTGTGGTCATCAATGTTAGCACTCATCTTGGTAACCAAACCATGAGTGTAAGATTGGAGAGCAGTACTATCAGTAATGTGGAAATCATGGGAAGCTATAGCCTCATCCCTCTCTGCAAAAGCTACATCCCGAGAAATTAAAGTCTCCTCAATCTCAACATATGCTGCATCTCTGGCTGAGTGAACCTCGTCTCGCTCCACAATGGCAGTATCTAAAGCAGAGCGAAGCTCCTCTCGCTCAATCAACCCAGTATCCCAAGTGGTCCTGAGATAATCCCTCTCAGCAAAAGCTAAATCCCTGCCAGACAGGGCAGCCAACATCTGCGCTCTAGCTTAATCTCTCTCAAAGGTCATCCTGAATAGAGAATCTGACAAAGCTGGATCTGTCCCTGTGGGAATAACCGGGGGATCACTAATTAAAGCTACCGCCAAATCTGCGAACAGCTAATCCTCAGTAGGAGAATCGGGATCCTTCATAGGCTCCTCCTCATCAGAATCCGCAAACGGAGGTAAATGAAGCTCTGCTACTGCGACTGCGGTCTCTACCTCTAACCATGCAGAGTATTCTGGAGAACGACCCAGATGTCTACTGGAGAACTTAGCCCTCTCCTTGTGAGTCCAACACTCATAGACTCTAACCAAGTCGGCTGGTGACATAAATGAAGTCGACATCCTCTGATCAGTAGAATCCTCAAAATAATGCATACTCTGCCACTGACCAAACTACTCCATAACTAATAAGGGATGATAAGTAGTCACACCCCTCAATCCTTCCAAAGGCAAATAATCTATGCCAGATGCATGAGTAATGAAGCTGAACGGCGTCGCCATCCCTGAGCATAATAAAATTGAGAACGGATGCTCAATATCTACAAAAATGCTAACCAGGACTCTGAGTCGATGCAATCAGGTGGACGAAAGGAGTAAACTGATGATATCTCATGGCTAAAACAATAGGCATGAGGTCTAAAGGATCCAATCGGTCGTATATGTCACATCAACTATATATACAGCACGACCGAGCTACCCCGAAAAAACCCCGCTGGATGGGTACTGCAATAGGTGGGCGACCTCAGAGTCTCCACTAAGATCATAGGGATAATGGTACTCCCCTGCCTAAGGGCTCTGACTATGACAACCAATCCCACATCAAGGTGGTTTAAATGCAATGGCATGTAAATATACGCCATAATGCACATCATCAACATGTCTATCCTGGCTGTCTGTCACTCCTCTACGAAAATGACGAAATCTCTGGCGTGACGGTCGTAGTTGTCAAGCACACCATAGCGCTCTATCAAGAAGTCAATGGATATCACATGCCCTAAAATGACCTCATCCATGACTATGCTCTGCCGAAGACCGGACAGCCGAGTAAACGGTCTCCGCATATCACTGATAGCCGTCCGAGCACACGACGACTCTAAATCCAAGCCAGTAAATCTCTGGTACTCCTCCAGAGTAGGCGAAAGCTCACACCGCCCAATGCGGAATATCTGTCTCTCTGGTACCTATAAGTTTAGGACGCCATCAATAAAGCCATCTAGAACCCTGAAATCTACAAGGGCCATCGAATGCCCCAGCATCTGGTTAACTATCCCCCTAGCTGGAAAGGGCATACTATCATACCATGACCGCAACGATGCTGCCACCTCTGATAGTGGCAAATGCTCTATACGGCTAACTGCAGACGTCGTCATCTGTAGCACCGTATGACAAGACTGTCCAGAGGTCAAGTTAAATTGCAGCTGTCTAAATGCATACACATGATACATGCATGATGACAATGATATAAACATGATGCAGCAGATAAAGATGACAGAAATATCTACAAAAAGCTATCTACTGCATACATCATCCCTATATCCTGGTACAAAGTGAAAGGAAGAATATAAGGAAATGGGGCACCACCACCCAGCTAATACAGTGGTCTATCAAAATGATGGCACAGACGCCGAATAGCCAAAACAGTGGCTGACCAAAAATATAGCTGCCATAGCTATCACAGGAAGTCAAAGACCTCAGTATCAAATCGATCGACCTGCTCCAGATCCTCTGTCTTCACAAAGCTACTGGGATCAGGCATATCTGGGCGGTATAAGGGAGGATCTGCCCTTGTGTAACTGCTATTGAATGGACCTAAAAAGGGGCCTGCTCCAGATCTGGATGGGTCAAATAAAGATGCATTTGATGAATCTTAGCCAAGGTGCCTGATAATGAAACCAGCCTGGTCCAACTCCCTGGTCAGATGTGCTATCTGATCTGCATGAGTAGGTGATCTAATACAAGCTATCCAGTCCGGCACCATGTCTGCCATAAAATGGGTGGCACGAGTCTGAGCCCTGATAGTGCGAGGACTCCACCAACTGTGAAAGGCTGCCTGGCTGTATGGGCCCTCTGATAGATCAAAGTTGTCTATACCCTCCAAAGGGATGTCTGTCAAAGGCAAGGATAATGGCCAGTGATACCAAGTAGGAGGAGCAATGGGAATGCGAATCTCCCCTGTGACGCTCCGAATGGCATGCTCTCCAAGGTAGAGCTCCCAGCCTCCCTTCGTCAACATAGGGACTCTGCGGGTCGATAAAACAAACTCCCGACCAGTGGGGAAACCTCCATCAAATCAGACGATCAAGTGCTCAGATGTGTACGGCGTCTAGGTGATCAAGCCCGCTGTCAAAAGCTCTAACTGCAGACGGGCATGAGTGAATCCCTCAGCAACAGGGACCTCCATCAAAATGGAGTGATGCCATCTCCGTCCACGTAGATAGGTCTCCAGACCTAATGCTGAAACGGGCCATAGGCAATGAAGCCTCTCAAATGCCCAAAGTTATCCATGCAAATATCAAAAGTCCTCAGTGACCAAGACTGCCAAAAATAAGTGCAGAAATCAAAAAGGTATAGAAAGATGTACTCACCAGCAAAAACAAATGAAATCTTAACCAAGCCTCCGTCACACCCTCCGAAAGCAAGCGCATGCCCCGCAGAAAATAGGCAAAGGTATAGGAGCCCCAATCAAAGTCACTTAGGCGCTCTACATGCTGAGTGGCGCTGATCAAAGAAAAGGACACCGTCAACGAGTTGTCCGCCACAAAATAACCTCTGATGATCGACAAAAACAATCTCCTCAGAATGCGATCTCTAGCCCTCCGAGCATTAGGCAGAGGCAACTACAAAGTCCCGTCCTGTGCATCTATACTCAAGGGACCAGATCGGACTGCCCGACCCTTGAATGCCGACTGAGGGACTCCCAACAAGGATCTAACTGCGGTGGGCGAAATGTTAGACACGATAGGCATTGTCTCGCCCTCAAACTCAATATCGCTGATAAATCTCCAGTCCATAGGAGTCATCATCACCTCACAATCAAGCAGATGAAGGGACTGAGTCTGGTGGAACCAGCACTCAGACAAAGCCCTCATATACCCCCAAGGGCAATGGCGGGGCAGGATCGAGAAGAAGGCCTAAAATCCCCAGCCATCTACGATCTCCCTGTAATCCTCGTACAGAGTCTGATAGAGGGAGTGCACACTAAACCAGTTCCCTCGAGGCTGTGTCAAGCCAGGGACCTGTATCAAAAATTAACCCATGTTAAAAACCTGTGCCTCGAGAATGGCCAAAAGATGGGAAAAGAATCCAGAAGGAAGAAAGACTTTAAGTCACTTCGTTGGCCTAAAGATATCTCGAAGGATGGCAAATCAAGTCGCCTAGAAACTCCTATGTCTGCACAGCAATGCCCGGGACCTTCGCACGTGGAACCTGAGCTGGAACAGGAGCAACAAAAGCAGCCTCCTCGTCATCAATGTCAATGGGCTGCTCGTCCTGTGCTGGACGTATCCTGCTCTCCACCAATCTGCGAGGCGTCCTAGCTGGACAGGCCTGTGGGACGGCAGAAGCCCTCATCCGTCTAACGCTTAGATGAAACCCTGGTAGAGCTGCCGGGTCTATCGCGATCCATCGCATACACCAGTACTCCGAAATCACCTCAGACATGGTGTGGTAAGCATAAAACCTGTGGCTTATTAATCAATCAATCCAGCATATATATCTAAGTCCTAAAACATGCATGGAGTTAGAGTTTATGCCCTAGAGGCCAATTCTTTGATGTAATTTCTTAACATTTATGATATTATATTTGATTGAATAAATGAATTATTTTATTATGGTTTTATTTACTGCGTTATATAAATGTTAACATAATAAAAGTCCTTAGAATAGTGATACAAATTATATGGCTTTAAGTATGTGACTTGAACATGAGATCATATAATTACAATTAGTATCATTACTCTTAAATGTCCCTAGTCGAGTGTCATTGTTAATGGGACAACAATGATACATTGAGACTAGTATGTGGATTAAATGATGGCCAAATCTCATTGGTCATAAATATATGAGATATTGAGTCAATGCATAGGTACATGTTAGAGAACAATGTACTAGGACAGACCCACCATGAGAATTCTACGTGGAGCATTATGCAAAGTGTCATAAGCAATTCTCATAGTGACAATGATGTAATGATCCTCTGACCTGAAATCACTATATTACTACATGGGAATTTATGTACTTTGATATCATCAAAGGTCACCTTTAATAGGATGGATAATAAAGGTGATTATTGGGTACATCATGAATCGTGTGAGGAATATGAGTGATCTAGATAGAATTTAACCCTCCTATATATTAGGGGTGATATCCATAGGCCTCTTTATTGAGTAGGACTATGAAATGCATGGCCATGCTCAAATAGTGATTTGTTTCATATAGTCTACTCATCGATCAAGAAAACTCAGATTAAATTATGAAGAGGATGACACATTCCATGCCTCGAGTTTAATCTAGGATGTCAAGGTTAAAAGGATTAAATTACATTGAAACATTCGTCACAAAAAGGTTGTATCGAATCACCGATCTTATTATTATTTGGGTAGCAGTGATGCATTACTAGATGCCGCTCACTGTTTATTATTTATAATATGATTTTAAAATTATTGCCAACATAATAATAACCTATAGGGTCACACACTTAGAACGTAATTAAAAGGGAAATAATTTAAATTGTAAGGATTTAAATATATCAATATGATTGATAGTGTTTAAATTACGAATTTAAATTAATAGGATAATTTGTATATATATGTATATTAATTAAGTAAGACTTAATTAAGATATAATATATATATAAATTCAGATTTTATTTTTCTAATTGGATTAGGTTTTGGTTAATTCCTTTAACTGCTATATATATATATATATATATATATGATATATTAGTCGTTTTTAGGGTATTCATTATTATCAAAAACCCTAACCGCTCTTAGAGAGAGACTAGAGAGAAAAATTGAGAAAGTCTAGATCCCTTGCGGCTAGTACCGCACCTTTGCTTGCTACAGATCGTGTGACGATTCGCAGGACGTTCATGTGGATACCGTAGAGACGCAGTTCCTTTGGATTGCGTTGAAGATTCGAAGCAGTTTTAGAATTTCCATCATCTCTGTTCAGGCTTGAATAATCGGTAAAATAAATCTAAACCTCTGAATTAATATGTTTTTCGCATGGATCCTATTTTAGGGTTTTGGAAAATTTTAATTTCCGCTCCGTTTATGTGTCGAAATCCCTACAGTGGTATCAGAGCTACTTGCAAAATGATTAATTCAGATTACGTGTTTTAATTATATTCAATATATATGATATATGATGATGCAAGTTTGTCGATTTGAAATTGAATATATGATATTTTGTATATATACGTATTCTAGAAATTTATAATATATATGCATGTATATGATGTTCTGATAATCGTATCCTAGAAGGTGGAATAACAATTCAACTTCTGTTCTAATTGGATTAGAAACATGAAGATTCGATTTAATATGATTAATCAAAACTGGACATATATGATATGTTCTAGGTGTATTGTTATTACGAGTGTGTTGGCGGATTGTATATGATTCTGGAATTGTTTCAGAGATTCGTATGAAAAATTCTACAATACAGATTGTAGTTCGAAAAATTTTCCCCAGGGCGCTGCCCCGGCCCCACTCACTGATCGGTCAGCCGGACCATCGCCAGGGGGGAGTTCCCCCCTTGGACCCCTTGTAAGAACCTGAATTTTTAGATATTATTAAATAAGGATTTAATAAATAAAATTCTTAAACTGTGAGATGGGTTCGAATAAGAGTATATATATGTGATATGAGGTATGTGGTATTATATTACATAGGGTAAGATGGACTATGTAATATGTGTTTTGTGATTTATAAATATACTATTAATGTATATTTGTTATTTAGCGTAGAGACGATTCAGTGGAGATAAAGGGAGTGGATAAAATTATCTATAGATATTAAATAATTTATAGAATTATTTTATCATAGTAAGTTGGTGACATTAAATATCCTTAATATATAATCACCATATTCTTGTGTATGTGTATTAATAACTAGTATGTTTATAATATAAGTTATTAATAGCACTTAAGCTATCTGTGAATAGGTTTGGATAGTGAAGAATGAGTTAGTTAAGGGAATTAACTAATAAGAATAAATATTAGTTAATATAAGTTGTGAGTTATATTATGGAATAATATAATGTCAGTATTGAACCTTAATTAACTATGATGATATAGTACAATGTTTAATTTACTTAAGTAAAGGAGTGAATTAATATGTGTGTTGAATATGGAATTATAGTTGATACTTTTATATATATTACTTAGAATAGTAATATGTGAGAAAGTCTAATGTACGAATAACGTTAAATATATATATATATATATATATATATATATATATATATATATATATATATATATATATATATATATATATATATACGTTATTAAAGGGAGATGAAAATCATTATATCTTTAAATGAATATTTGAAGAAATTATTTTGGGAACAATTTATAGAAAAGAAAGAGAACTAATTATTATATATTTCTAATAAAGGGTATTAAAATAATTTGTAATATTGAATTATTTTAATAAAAGGAGAAAATGTTATTTTTGAATAATAATATTACCTTATATGTTTTTGTATGAGGTGTGATTAATTAATATGGTAAATATATTAAAACGTATTTGCTATATGTAAATAAATTGATAGAAACAATTTCTTATAATAGAAAATAAACTTATTATCTATTTTCTATATATAATATATGTACATGTATTGTACATGTAATTATTCGATATTATATTATATTATAATATCTTGAGTTAATAAATAAAGTATTTTCTAATAATGAATATCTTTATTTGGAGAAAACATAATATTTTATGATATGGATAAATACATAATGTATTTTCAAGGGAGTTCAATTAATGAAAGGAAACTAAGTTATTTTAATTAAATAACTTAAGTTATTATTTGATCGTGAATATTATTATTGGAATAATTAATAGAGTATATATTAATTATTATAAGCGTAAAAGTTATACTTGTTATAAGTATAATTAATTGAAGTAGTTTAGCATTTTAATAGCTTGAGTTATTATATTACCGTAAAGGTTATATAGAATATTAGAGTATTTCCATTCACGATATATTTATATATGTGAACCTTGTGACTTAATAGTTCTAATTATATTGAACATGTTATAAGTAGTAAGTGATGGGAATAATAATAAGCTATAGATTAAGCTTGTGAGAAATGCCTTGTGTGGCACGATAATAGATTCGATAATGAATTGATTAATTCGAAGATGGAAGAATTATTAATTAAACAATTAATCTATATTAATTGTTATTATAATAATATGTTGAATTATTATTATTGCGAGTAATAGCATGATAATAAGTATATTTGTTATAAATATAAGAAGATTTATATTTATTTATTGTGATAATTAACTATATAAATGTTAATTAATTATTATGGAAATTATAATTCCATTGATTAATGAAAAATAGATTAATTAATAAAATAAGTAATTTATTAATGTGCAAGCATGCGATATTAAAATATATAACGTATGATAGTTAACTATATGTTGTACGAAGTGTAAAGTGCGACGTGACTATATAAGCTATACAGTAAGGTGATAGAGTTACATGAAATATGTATATAATGTAGTGTGACGCTTTAATATAGCTATATTATATAGTATGATTGGTTGCATTAAGAGAGTTACATAATATTATTGCTTATGTAACATGATATGTGTGGGTAGACCTTAAGGAACACCCTATTAACATATAGCAATTGTTATTGATAATGGTTTCTATAGGATATTATAACTGTATTAATAACCGTTATAATAATGAGTAATACCCGATAGAATTATATCCGGTAGGATGAAATGTACATGAATTTATATATGTGCAAGTTAAAATTTCTACATGATAGTATTATTATTAGAATTACATTGTGACTTAAATGTATATAAAATGTATATATAACCTAAGTGTTGGCATACATTATATACATTTGCTTTTGCTGAGTTCTTTCCTTGTCCCTAAATAAATGGCCCAATTCCTCTCACGTGCATAACTCATGAAAGCTAGTCTATTCCTATGCATCAAACTCAGCAATTTCTAGCAATTGATCATGGGGGAGTGGAGATAATGATGAATCCACCAACTCCTCACCAACTATTTGTTAACCATTAGATTCTTGTAATTTCCATTATTTTTAATTGGTGAACAAATACATGAACCGTATAATGAATTGCCTATATATAGAGCCTTCTCTTCTTCTCATTATGCTTGCTGAGATTTTCATATAAGTGTATAAGTGATAGTAAGTCACTGGGAGAGATATCAGTAAGGAAGAATTGTTATAGCAACCATTTCATTTCTGTAACAGAGGTATAACTTCCATAGTAGTTCTTAATTTCTCTAACTTCTAATATCTTAATTAAGCATAGATTATTTGATAACTTGATTGGAGTAGTGTTATTAGTTGCTATGTTAGCTTACTAGTATGTTAGAACTGTGTTAGAATATATTTGGAATGAATTTCGTAGGAAATTTCTGAGATGGGTCTGTGAACTGCCGAGCAGAAAGCTGCTCTGTTTCTGGCCGGCCACCTGCGCAGCTGCGCCAGTTTTGTACTGGCCAGCGGCGCAGCTGCGCCGGTACCAGACTTGAGTTGCCAAGGCCTTGCGCAGCTGCGCCAGTTTTGAACTGGGGAGCTGCGCAGCTGCGCCGGTACCAGATGCTGACTTTTGCTTTCTGCTACAACCTGCAATGTGATAACTTGTTGGTACCCTTTGGTCAAGCATGGAAATTAGTATTAACCCATATTATAAGCTTCCTGGTACTACATATATGTAACGGCCATGATAGTATGTGTTATGGGATGAAAGGATTTAAAGTTTACAAATAAACTTAGACTTGTTAAAATAAACTTTGACATATACACATTATGTGTATTCTGATTTTCTGAACCCGATAGTATGTTTTATATTGACATGAAATACATGTTTAAGGTGTTAATCACACTACCATACATTATTGATAGAAAAGACTTGTAGTTTGAAAATAGACTTAAAGTTTTATAAACGAACCTTGACATATACATATGATGTGTATGTTTTGATTTTTAAGGATGATTGTATGACCTAGTTATGCATGGAAATAGGTATGTCATGTGGTTTCAAACCCCTTTGAATACCATGAACCTCTTGGTCACTTTAGTGTGCGGTTCTAGAGAAAACTTGAAGCCTTGAAATTAAACTTAAAGGAACTTGTGTACTTAAAGTTCTAAATATGATAACATACGTACATGGCATAAGTAGATATAAAATGATTCAAAGTAGCCTTGCATGATTAGTAAAGCATGACATTGATTTTTGGAGAATAAAACTTATGAAGTTTTGAAAGTAGAATGGTTGAACATAGAGTTACTGGCATTCTAACTTTATGAACATGCATGATAGGACTTATATGCCTCTAGTCGTGATTGGTATGTGCACCCCGCTAGTTAACCGTGATATGCACTGTGCGAGCATGTTTTGAAGATGTACTACACTAACTATAGGTAAATAGATTAGTTGTAGGCGGACATGTGTATATGAAAGATGATATTAATTAAGTATGGTTAAGGTATACCTATGCGTACCTAGCTATACTAAACGTATGATAAGAAAGTAAGACGAAGGTCCTAAGAACCAAGTTAGACAACAATGTAATACTAATTATTATATTGAGAATATATGGAAGTGTATAACTGATAAGTGTGATCTCTATGATTAATATAACTGTGTAGGATTACACGAAGTGCAGATATTCTTAAGCAGTTAAGTCGTAGTGGTTAAACTACGAATCAGGCAAGTCTTTCAGTTCCTATTTGATATATGAATTCAATAACTGTTAGTTGAATTATATTATGCTGTGATAATGTGAACTTATATATGAACTGTATTTGAGATATAAATGAGATTGAAAGTTGATCTTTGATGATATACTTGTTATGTGAAAAGTAACATGCGTAGTAAATATAAACTGTTTATAAATGCATGAACTGAGTATGATGTTATATGCTATGTGATGCATGAGGACTGTTAGAATTGCTGAGCTGTCGAGCTCACTCTTGCAAATAACCACTTTTGCAGGTTAAGGATTCACGGTAAAGATTTCGTGCTTCTTGATTGATAAAGATAGATAGTATCGCATTGAAGAATATTACTTAGATTATTGTCTGGACCCTGTTTAGATTCTAGAAGTATTACTTGATAGTTGTTTACACTGTTTAATACAGGTTGTGTTGTAAAGATGTATTAGTTAATACATAGAGGATATCAAGTCGAGTTATAAACGTTATACGATAACTCAAATATAATGAATCATATTTTATAATTGATTCAAGGGTTGTAATTGATTCAAGTTATGAAATCAATAAAAGATTTTATTCAAGTAGGATTGAAAAAGTTTAAATTATTCCGCATTTTAGTAACATCGAACATGATGTAAAGATGAGATCTTGGATATAAATAGAATTTATATTCTAAATTGTAATAAGTAAAGATGTATTCTTTTAGTAATGAATAAAAGATATAATAGTTTGGTGTTAGTAGTATCGTGACTGCACCGAATCCGTGGTTTCGAAGGAACGTGGATTTGGGGGCGTCACACCCCCCCTCCCGTCGTAGCGCACGATGGTCGTGACCCCAATATTTTATATATAATTTTCTTTAATTATATAAATTGTGTCATGTGCTTATTGTGATATGCATGGTGCACAGTTATGCCCCTTTTGACCCATAGTTTAGTGGTGTTTGGTTTTGAAATACGGCTTACATGTCGTGCCTTTCTATAAATTCTGATGTAATATTCTCTTCTCATCTAAATCCCCTCGAATGTAACTCGAGGTTTCTTTATGTCATGTAATGTACAATTGTAACCTATCAAGATGACAAGATGATGATGGAGAGGAGACACATGCATGAGGAAGGTCCAAGGAAGCTACTATTTTGAAGACCTTTTACCACCTTAGACTGACCTTCAATCTTTTTATTAGCTTGAAAAGATTGACATAGGGTTGGGGCCATAACTGTGACACATTTAATTTTGCACTTTATTTATGCTTGTATACGATATGATATGATAAATAATGTGCATGTTTAATAAGATTAAAATTGGTGAGATCTAAATTAATTAATAAAATCCCTCATAAAATTATTAAGTCTAAATCAGATGCCTTCCAATGAATAACACTCATCAAGACCTTGATCGATGGATGTAGGTTTACCAAAGCAAAGTACCCCATTTATCTTGGTAAGATGCGATAGGATAATTGTGATATCCAAACTGTTAAAATCATTGGGCCAGACTTAACTAAGTTATCTCAATAGGATTGTGGACTTAGAGGCATAGAGTTTGGTAGGTACCATTAGATGGACAAGAAACAAATGTTGTTCACCAAACTATCTAAGAGTTATATATGATATAATTGACAAAGGGTTGTCTACCTAAATAATTATGTTTTGAGAGAATAGCCAAAGCTAACTTAAGGCATAATGAAATATGGATTTTGGCTCACTAGAAAGATTTAATAGAAAACGCTTTTCGAATTAATGGAGAGGGCTATTAATTTGAATAAAATAGTGGAAGGTATATTTTGAATGTACTATTATCAATTACATAATATCAAAACTCTGCAATTTGACTTATTATTTTTTTGCACTTATAAATTGTAGATATCAATGGCAAACAACAACACAAATAGTCTTTCACTACGATCAGTCATTGAGAAGGAAAAACTGAGTGGAATTAATTTCCTAGACTGGCATAGGAACTTGAGGATTGTCCTCAAACAGGAGCGCAATCTATATGTCCTTGATGGGCCCATTCCTATAGTACTAGCTAACACTGCACCACGTGTAGAGCATCATGCTTACAAGAAGCGTCAAGATGATGCTCTAGACGTGAGTTGTCTCATGCTAGCAACTATGAACTCTGAGCTTCAGAAGCAACATGAGTTAATGGATGCTTATGAGATAATCGAGCATCTCAAGAAATTGTTCGAAGGGCATGCTTAACAGGAGAGGTATGATACAAGTAAGGCGTTGTATCACTGTAAGATGGGTGAACGTGATCCAGTTGGTCCACATGTGCTGAAAATGATTGGGTATATTGAGTACCTTGGTAGGTTAGGTTTTTCGATTACTCCGGAAGCCCAAACTGATCTTGTTTTCAATCTTTGAACAGCAGCTACTCTCAATTTGTTATGAATTACCTCATGAATGAAATTGCAAAACCACTTACTGAGTTGTTGAGCATGTTAAGAACTGCTGAGAACAACATGAAAAGGGCAGGACCCGCTCCCATAATGATGGTGCAAAAGGGGAATGCTAAGGGAATGGGGAAAGGCAAGAAGAAGATAGGATCTAAATCTGCCAAACCTAATCCCAAAACCAAACAGGCTTTAAAACCTAAAGGTGGGGTGGCTAAAGAAGGTGATTGTCACTTCTGTGGAAAACTTGGACACTGGAAGAGGAATTATCATGCTTATATGGAAGAACTGAAGAAAAAGAAAGGAAGTATGACTTCTGATTCAGGTATATATGTTATAGAAGTCAATTTGTCCACTTCTACATCATGGGTATTGGGTACTGGATGTGGTTCTCACATTTGTGTTAATGTGCAGGAACTCCGAAGGAGTAGGACTTTGGCGAAAGGCGAGGTTGACCTACGAGTTGGGAATGGAGCAAAAGTTGCTGCACTAGCCGTAGGAACTTTATCATTTATTTTTGCCCACTAGGCTAGTATTATAATTAGAGGATTGTTATTATGTGCCTGCTATGAGCAAAAACATTATTTCTGTTTCTTGTTTGGACAAGAAAGGTTTTTCATTTTTAATAAAGAACAATAATTGTTCATTTTACTTAAATGAAATATGTTATGGTTTTGCACAATTGTTTAATGGTCTTTATATTCTTAATTTAGAAATGCCTATCTATAACATAAATACAAAATGATTTAAATCAAATGATTCAAATCTGACATCTCTTTGGCACTATCGTTTAGGCCATATGAATGAGAAACGCATATCCAAACTCCATAAAGATGGGTTTTTGGATTCATTTGATTTTGAATCATATGAGAAATGTGAGTCTTGTTTATTAGGAAAGATGACTAAAGCCCCTTTCACTGGACATAATGAACTGGCTAGCGATGTATTGGGACTTATACATAGTGATGTATGCGAACCCATGAATTCGTTAGCAAGAGGTGGGTTTTATTACTTCATTACATTTACTAACGACTTCAGTAGATATGGATATGTGTATCTTATGAGACACAAATTTGAATCCTTTGAAAAGTTCAAGGAATTCAAGAATGAAGTTCAAAACCAATTTGGCAAAAGCATAAAAGCCCTTCAATCCGATCGAGGAGGTGAATACTTAAGCTAAGACTTTGATGACCTTCTAAAGGAGTGTGGTATTATATCACAGCTCACTCCACCTGGAACACCACAATGGAATGGTGTGTCTGAGAGGAGGAATCAGACCTTGTTGGACATGGTACGATCGATGATGAGTCATGCAGATCTTCCAATAAGCTTCTGGGGTTATGCCCTAGAGACAGCTGCATTCAAACTTAACCGTGTTCCTACAAAGACTGTTCAGAAGACACCATATGAGATGTGGACTGGGAAACGTCCTAGTATGTCGTTCATGGAGATTTGGGGTTGCGAGGCGTTTGTAAAACGTCTGGCTTCTGACAAGCTCGGACCCAAATCTGATAAATGTAATTTTGTGGGATACCCAAAGGAAACAAAAGGGTATTATTTCTACAATTCTTCTGAGAACAAAGTATTTGTTGCTCGAACTGGTATTTTTCTAGAAAGAGAATTTGTCTCTAAAGGAAACAGTGGGAGGAAAGTAGAACTCGAAGAAGTTCGAGAACCACAAAATATCATTGAACCTGAGTTGGAACATGAGCAGGAACCATAAGATATTGTGGAAAGTGAACCCGCTCAAATTACACGAGACATTCGTAGATCTGGTAGGACACGTCAAGAGCCCGAGAGATATTATGGATTTCTTATGACTCAAAACGGCGATGTGATGCTCATAGATCATGATGTGCCTGATTCCTACCAAGAAGCTATGAATGGACTAGATTCTGAGAGATGGCTTGCAGCCATGAAATTTAAGATGGACTCCATGTATACTAACCAAGTATGAACTTTGGTTGATCCACCTGAAGGGGTAAAACCAATCGGGTGCAAGTGAGTTTTCAAAAAGAAAACCGACATGGATGGTAATATACAAACCTATAAAGGTCTACTGGTAGCAAAAGGTTTTAAACAAGTTCAAGGTGTTGACTGCGATGAAACCTTTTCTCCAGTGGCAATGGTTAAATCCATCAGGATCTTACTTGCTATTGCAGCCTTTTATGATTACGAAATCTGGCAGATGGATGTCAAAACTGCTTTCCTTAACAAAAATCTCCTTGAGGATGTGTATATGACACAACCTGAGGGTTTTGCCAATCCAAAGGATGCTGGAAAAGGTATGTAAGCTACTGCGATCCATTTATGGATTGAAGCAAGCCTCTCGGAGTTCGAATCTTCAATTTGATGAAGCAGTCAAAGAGTTTGGCTTTATAAAAAATGAAGATGAACCTTGTGTATATAAGAAGGTTAGTGGGAGTCACATTGTATTCCTGGTATTATATGTTGACGACATATTAATTATTGGGAATGACATTCCTTCCTTATAGGCTGTAAAAACATGGTTAGGAAAATGTTTCTCCATGAAATATTTGAGCGATGCAACCTACATTTTAGGTATCAAGATCTATCGAGATATTTTGAGAAAAATGCTTGGCCTAAGTCAAAGTACATAAAGTGCTGAAACAGTTCAGCATGCAAGAGGCAAAAAGAGGACACTTACCCATGTCTCATGGTGTTAAGATCTCTAAGACCCAATGTCCTAAATCACATGATGATGAGGAGCGTATAAGAAAGATCCCTTATGCTTCGACAATTGGATCTATCATGTATGCAATGATATATACTCGTCCGGATGTCTCGTATGCTTTGAGCATGACGAGCAGATACCAGTCGAATCCAGGTGAAGGTCACTGGACAGCAGTCAAGAATATCCTCAAGTACCTGAAAAGGACTAAGGATTCATTCTTGGTATATGGAGGTGAAGACGAACTGGCAGTAAAGGGATACACAGATGCTAGTTTCCAGACTGACACAGATGACTACAAGTCTCAGTCAGGTTTTGTGTTTTGCCTTAATGGTGGTGCTGTTAGCTAGAAAAGTTCGAAGCAAGAGACAGTAGCCGATTCTACGACAGAGGCTGAGTATATTGCTGGTTCTAGTGCGGCCAAGGAGGCTGTATGGATTAAAAAGTTTGTCACTGAACTTGGTATTGTTATAACCATTGTTGATCCGGTTGAGCTATACTGTGATAATAATGGAGCCATTACACATGCTAAGGAACCCAGATCTCACCAACGATCCAAGCATATACTTAGGCGATACCATCTCATCCGTGAAATCATTGATAGAGGAGATGTACATATAAGCAGAGTGCCAACAGATGATAATGTTGCAGATCCATTGACCAAAGCTTTGTCGCAGCATAAGCACGAAGGTCACACTAGTTCCATGGGTATTAGATATATGAGTGATTGGCTCTAGTGCAAGTGGGAGAGTATTAGTGTTTATGCCCTAGAGTCCAATTCTTTGATGTAATTGCTTAACATTTTTGATATTATATTTGATTGAATAAATAAATTATTTTATTATGGTTTTATTTTCTGCGTTATATAAATGTTAACATAATAAAATTCCTTAGAATAGTGATACAAATTATATGGCTTCAAGTATGTGACTTGAACATGAGATCATATAATTACAATTAGTATCATTACTCTTAAATGTCCCTAGTAGAGTGTCATTGTTAATAGGACAACAATAATACATTGAGACTAGCATGGGTATTGACTGATGGCCAAATCTCATTGGTCATAAATATATGAGATATTGAGTCAATGCATAGGTACATGTTAGAGAAAAATGTACTGGACAGACTCACTATGAGAATTCTATGTGGAGCATTATGCAAAGTGTCATAAGCAATTCTCATAGTGACAATGATGTAATGATCCTCCGACCTGAAATTATTATATTACCACACGGGAATTTATGTACTTTGATATCATCAAAGGTCACCTTTAATAGGGTGGACAATAAAGGTTATTATTGGGTACATCATGAATCGTGTGAGGAATATGAGTGATCTAGATGGAATTTAACCCTCCTATATATTAGGGGTGATATCCATAGGCCTCTTTATTGAGTAGGACTATAAAATGCATGGTCTTGCTCAAATAGTGATTTGTTTCATATAGTCTACTCATCGATCAAGAAAACTCAGATTAAATTATGAAGAGGATGACACATTCCATGCCTCGAGTTTAATCTAGGATATCAAGGTTAAAAGGATTAAATTACATTAAAACATTGGTCACAAAAAGGTTGTATCGAATCACCGATCTTATTATTATTTGGGTAGCAGTGATGCATTACTAGATGCCGCTCACTGTTTATAATTTTATAATATGATTTTAAAATTATTGCCAACATAATAATAACCTATAGGGTCACACACTTAGAACGTAATTAAAAGGGAATTAATTTAAATTGTAAGGATTTAAATATATCAATATAATTGATAGTGTTTAAATTATGAATTTAAATTAATAGGATAATTTGTATATATATGTATATTAATTAAGTAAGACTTAATCAAGATATAATATATATATATATATATATATATATATAAATTTGGATTTTATTTTTTTAATTAGATTAGGTCTTGGTTAATTCCTTTAACTGCTATAATATGATATATCAGCCGTTTTTAGGGTATTCATTATTATCAAGAATCCTAGCCGCTCTTAGAGAGAGACTAGAGAGAAAAATTGAGGAAGTCCAGATCCTTGGCGGCTAGTACCGCACCTTTGCTTGCTGCAGATCGTGTGACGATTCGCGGGACGTTCGCGTGGATATCGTAGAGACGCTGTTCCTTTGGATTGCGTTGAAGATTCTAAGCAGTTTCAGAATTTCCATCATCTCCGTTCAGGCTTGAATAATCGGTAAAACAAATCTAAACCTATGAATTAATATGTTTTTCGCATGGATCTTATTTTAGGGTTTCAGAAAATTTTAATTTTCACTGCATTTATGTGCCAAAATCCCTACACATGGGTCCAACAAAAATACCCCGTACAGTCAAAACTGCATGTTTTCAAAATCCCAAAAGGTCAAAACATGCGTTGGGTCAGTAAAAATCTCCCCACAGAATTAAAAATGCATGCTTTTCAAAATCTAAGATTTTGAATTTTTTTTGCCAGAGTCTCCTTTATAAAATGGACTGTCCACATGTACACAGGCATGCCTAGGTGGCCATTTAGTAGGACAAGTGCCCAAAAATAGAAATAGTTCATATTTACTGAAACAAATCAAAAACCAGCCTCACATGGTCTCCAAAATACCATAGGCATTTTTAGTTGAAAGTCCAGGCTCCCTAGTCCTCAGAAAGGATGATTAGACTGACCAAAAAGCTCAAAATAGTACTGTCTCAGAACCAGAATTTTGTCACATCCAAACGTGCATTATAGTAAAATATGCATACATATGTAGACAGAAAATTTTTTGCAGGTCATATAGACATACATTTTTCATACATTATGTTTAAAAGAACCCTAGGTGGTTCACATGCTTTTAACTGTCAAAAACTGCGAAAGAAGGATGTAAAACCTTACCTGCGCTGCGCTGAACGCGTAGGAACTGACGGATTCAGAATTCGACTGCCAGAACTCCGTAGATCTAAAAAAGAAGAACGAAAATCCTTTCGCTGCTCAAACGGGAAACTTGCAGAATGAAAAATCCCGCATCACATTAAATAAGTTGGGTAGCCGCAGTTCTACCTACGACTGCCGTACCTCTACCTGCGGCAGCCTAGGTGGGTCCTACTCCCCCTGGCCTGGTTCGACTCGAGTCAAAACAGAGTTTAAACGGGCTGCCAAGTCAAATCTGAAGAGAAATCGCTACGCGATTGGGCGGTTTGTCCAGAAATCCTGCGTTTAAGCAACGTAATCCTGACAGAAAGGCTAATTACACGAAGACCCTTGATATTCATCCCAGAGCCATGTCCGGGGATCAACAGATCAAACTGCAAAAAACTGCGCAAGAATTGCGCAAAACTGCCAAAAAATATCTTTTTTTAAAGTTCGGGTATTGACCGAAGTCAATTTCAGCCGTTGGCTCAGCCCTAGTGAAGTTCGGATACTAACCGAAGCCAATTCCAGCCATTAGCTCAGCCCCAGCGAAGTTTGGGTACTAACCAAAGTTAATTTCAGTTGTTGGCTTAGCCCCAGCGAAGTTTGGGTAATGACCAAAGTCAATTTCAGCCGTTGGCTCAGCCCAATCGATGTTCGGGTTCTGACCGAAGTCAATTTTAGCAGTTGTCTCAGCCCCAGCGAAGTTCAGGTACTGACCGAAGCAGTTTCAGTCGTTGGCTTAGCCCAGAAAAGTTTGAGTACAGATCGAAATACAGTCCAATAATTGGCTCAACCCCAATGACGCTTCAACTGACGGCTTAACCCAGCCAAGCAATAGAAGGGATCTGGCAACAGAAACAATTATAATAATCCATCACAACTGATGGAATCTGTTATACACATCCTCAAAGGGGATCATTGAGGTAGTATCAATCAGAATCTGCGAAGCTATCACAAAGGACGTCATCCCTAACAGATCAAGACGAAAAAATCTGTGATAACTTAACTCCGCCAATCTCATCAGAGTCAAACCAGTTATCGTGAATAATGTCATCCCTAGCAAAAAATGACAAAGGTAGTTTGCGGTAACTCCCTAATTCCATCAAGGGCTATACAAGACGGCGTCATCCCCAGCCAACTGATAACGCACGTAGCAAAAAGTAGCCCCATTCTACTTCAAGATGCCCAACCTTCGAAATGACTCTGGCATTTTCTATTCTCAGTATCTACTAATCTTTATCCTGTCCATTCCACTACGTTACATGGACATGATAAAGAGGGGCATCTATAGACACTCGAGATTTTCTTTTTCCCGATACTCATCCAGTAGAAGGGTAAAATCGTCAATCAACATAAATTCGATCCACAATATCGGTGCTCTAGTCAAATTCCGATTCCCAATATCGGTAATCAAGCTCCGACAGTCAATCGAACCATCAATCAAGTTCCGACAGTCAATAGAACCATCAATCAAGTTCTGACAGTCAATCGGATAATCAATCAAGCTCCGACAGTCACTCGGATCATCAAGCTCAACCCCGATCTCAACCCGGGAGGTACCAATTAGCCCGGACAGCAACCCGGGAGGTATCAATCAACCCCGATCTCAACCTGGGAAGTGCAGGTCATCCCCGGTCTTAACCCGGGACATCAGGCCAACTTCAGACATCAGCCTAAAGCATCGCAACAACCCCATAGCAAAACCTGGAATGACCACGTCAGCCTCAAAGATAACCCTGAGGTCAAAAGACTCGACTGGGATCCAAGTCTTGGAATCAGCTCCTGGAAGTCAACCAGCGACCATGCCGACACTACAGGCAGCCCCGAGAGGGGCACAACGGTCATTTTACTAACTTTTAACCGACTTGGTCAAAGTCAAGCCAAATTGATTTCGCCAAAGTCAGAATGAACCCTAACGACGATCCCGAGTGGCAACAACGCAAGACAGTTCAACGGACAAACTACGGGGAATCGAAGAGCTGGTTATGAACCAATCTTCCTAGACCCGAAAAAACACATGTTTTTCCCATGTCATTGCAACACTCTCGGTGAGAGCTTTTCAGAAGGTATCGCACGCCTCAAACAAATGCTCTGATCAAAAGTTAGAAAGTTTCTGACCGGACATCGCATTGCTCGAAGTGCAAGTACTTCGAGATGACCAAGCTGGGCACGCGGGACCCACCTCAAGTGGCCGCACCTCTACCTGCGGCAGCCGTATATAGAGGTGCGGCTCCCCCAGTCTATAAATAAATGGGCTGCCCCCTCTCATTTTCATAAGCAAGAAGCTCAGCAAAGCCCTGACCGACTATTTTTTTGACTTTTACACCTCTTCCAAACCCAAATATTTTCACTCCAACACATAGATATACCCATATACTACCACATATCAAAAAACCACTGGTATATTTGGACGTTTAAGGCCTACGATTCTGCAAAAAGCCCGTAGTGCAGCCTATTGTAAGTATTTTTACGATCAGCAAGTCAATACTATTACTTTGCACTGTTTTACACCTGCACATCAAGTTTTATCTTTTAAATATGCCCGAAACTTAGTTCCGTGGCCGTTTTCATCAAAAATTAATACATTTTTGTACATAAACTCTGATTTCAATATTTCTACAACTCGGATTGACCCGGCAGCTCCAGTAGCTTCAATGCACTAGCACACACCGTTTTGGCAACTTCGCCTGACTGGGTTGTCTTCCCAGTCTGAGTTTGGCCTTTTTTATATATATTTAACTGTTTATGTACTAACATTTCAATTCTGTCGAGCCCGAATTTCAAATCCAAGGTAGTTTGTCACTTTTATATATATTTATGCATATCTAATCGATTTTCACCATAACTGGTCTTCGTACCCGTATTGGTTGACTACATTCCTATCTATATATATATATATATATATATATATATATATTTTAATTCAGTCAGGGCACAGGCGTGAAAACCAATTGCCTTTTTTACTATTTTTGCACACTTCGCCATACTGGGTGCTCTCCCCAGTCACTGGTTGACTTCTTTTCTGCAATTTACATTTTAGTTCGGCCTGGATCATTCTGTGGCCTTTTTACTACTTTTATATATATTTATGCATATATAAGCAGCCTTCACCATCACTGGTCATCCTTTCAGTCTTGGTTGACTACGTTTCTGTCAATATATATATCTACAAATATATTTCAATTCCAGTCTTGGCTTGCGAGTGAAAACCCAGCGCCCTTTACATCTTTTATATATATCTAACTATATATATTTCTTTGTTCAATTTATTCAACTATTGCATTTAACTTTCATTTGTATATGAATTTGCACTGACATATCTGCGGGCGAACTAGATTTATCCAAATCTTGCCATTTCTAGCTTTCAACGGTTCAAACAGGTCCCGACAGAACCTGGAAGCTATAATGACTGAGATTTCTTTAAATCTAGTTATTTTTATAGTTTCAGCTTCAAAAGCAACCTCGCGTCCCTTAGATTGCTATCTAGTGGGAACGAGACGCTTCTTCCGTGCTGACCGGAATTTACTGAATGAATCCCTGGTTCTGGCTATCTTGGGATATTTATCTTCTTTTATACAAATTTAAACTGTGCAGGTTTTCTAGCTATTCATAAGTGAGCCTAGGAATCGTGGGATTCTTGATCAAACTGATCATTATCTGATTCCCACGATGGACAAACTCCGATTTACAAATGTACCCTGTCAGTTTTTTCTATGAAATGTACATGCACAGACCTTAAAATGATTTTTTAAATTTAAGGTCTCAACATAGTGAAAATATAGATTGTCATGTCAGCGTCCCTTCGATGGTTTTCATACCCATGATGAGACCGACACTTGATATTTCTTTGGTCAAGGTTGCTTTGCAGCCCGACAAATCACCATTTGCATGTAGCCTTAAGGCTATAAAGATAAAATTGAGAGTAGCAATATATTTCAATTCCTATGTCAGCATAAGGGTTTGATAAAACCAGCTTTCAAAACATCACTGTCAATTCAATTCAAAAGCTTTTGCAAATAAAATTAAATGATGCTTTTTGCAAATTAAATCAAAGATTGATTTTCAAATCAAATCAAACTCTTCGTATATAGGCTCAACGAAGCCTGTCAAAGCTTTCAATCAATCAAAAGGCCCAATTTTTAAACAGCATTCACTCACGCATTCCAGTTTTAAGGGAAATATTAAAAAGATTACGGTACCATGTTTACACGGAAATCGTGAAGTGCCTAACACCTTCCCCACACTTAACCAAGCCCCCCAACTCGAAACTCTGATTTCAAAGATCAAGTTTTGACAGTGTCCAGTAATTGGGCCTTTTTTCAAATCAAATTCGGTTGAGTTGGTACAACCATTTTCAAAATTACCAATTTGCGACTCTGTTTAAATCAAATCAAATCGACGACATATACATATGTTGGCCTCTTTTCTAAAAAACCCTTCAAAACCTTTTTTACAATAAAAAGAAAAAGGGTAGAGATAACTTAGGAAGATCGATTTGAGAAAAAACGGGTTATAAACCAACCCGCGGTATTTCTTAAATTTTTCAACATCGACAACCACACCAAGTTCAGTTCTGAACTAGTTCATCCAAACAGCCTCCTTTTCAGCTTCACTTACAGCTATGTACTCTGCCTCTATCACTGAATCATCAACTGCTTGCTATTTGGAACTCTTCCAACTCACTGCACCACCGTTTAAGGTAAACACATACCCCAAAATGGATTTATTATCATCTTGGTCCGCTTGAAAACTTGAGTCTGTGAAGCCCTCGAGTTTTAATCCAAACCCACCGTAGACAAGAAATACATCCTTAGTCCTTTGTAAGTACTTTAGGATATTTTTCACCGCCTTCCAGTGCTCTTCTTTGGGATTCGACTGATATCTGCTTGTTACACTAAGTGCATGAGCGACATCCGGTCTAGTACATATCATACCGTACATGATAGATCTTTTTGCTGAAGCATAAGGAATTTTACTCATACGGTCTCTCTCCTCAACTGTCTTTGGGGCCTGTTTCTTAGAGAGATGTATTCCATGACTCATCGGCATGAGACCTTTTTGGAATCTTTCATGCTAAACCTCTTTAGCATCGAGTTAATGTACGTTCCTTGGGATAAGCCAAGCATCCTTTTAGATCTATCTCTATAGATCTTTATCCCCGATGATAGTAGTGTGCATACAAGCCAATCATGTATGATGATAAAGCACATATTTTGTAAATAATCTTATTTATTTATAAATAAAATATTCATTTAAGTCATTTAATTATCTACATGGTGCTATTTTTATAATATGTAAATAATCCATAGTTTTAAGCAATGCTTTTAGAATCATAATGAGATCATACTAATGAGATCTAAATTCTTAGAAAGCTTAAAAACTAAAATAGTTCCCAATCGTGGGATTACTTAAATGGGGATTAGTAAATCCGGATAGATTGGTACATATGTTGCTTGCTCATTAGATGAGGATGACTGATCTCATGGTCATTTGTGTGGAGACACTAAAGCAAGTATGTAGGTGCTTATTGGAGAATAAGTTCACTGAATGTGACTCGCTATAGAATACCTAATGGAGTTTTACTCGCCTGTCAATAGGAATTCCTAATGTGATAGTAGTACAAGTGATCCTTGGACTTGAGATCATCATAGTATCTTGTATGTAACAAATTATACTTTGACTTATTCCTTAAGGCCTTTTAAGGCATATATAGGGTATGCTTGGGTATAATGAGTTGCATATAGAGATAATGTATGATCAATAAAGAATCTACCACCTCTAGTAAAAGAGGAGATATGACCAATGTGATTCGTTAAATGACAACCCGAGAATCCTTGGCCAAGGTAGAATGAAATTAGAAAGAGGTTTCTAATTTGCATTATTTGGAGTTGTGCATTTTCTAATCGAAATACATATGATTAAATGAATTAAGACTTGACAGTAAATCCATGTCTTATATTTAATTGGGACATTGTATGGTGGAAGTATTGAATTGTACGGTAACTATTAACTCATAGGTTCTTTTATGTTTAATGTTGAAATCTATATTATCTGGAAAGTCGTTGATCGCTAGGGAGGCTTATCGCTATTGTAGAATAAATGTTATTTATTTAAATAAATTATTAGTTTAATTTATTTATTTAAATAAGATTAGAATTGTTCTAATTGATTTATTCACAACCATTTTAATATGGAGAACCTAAAGGGTCACACCATAAAAGGAAGAAAAATTATTTAAGAAGAAAATGGCATGATAGTAATAATGCATTAAGTATAATTAATTTAATCTATGGTGATAGAATAAATTAAATAGCTTAATGTTTATTATTTAATATTTTAGAAATATTAAATATAAATTAATAAGAGGAGTCTTATTAATATTATTATTTTAATTCTAAAGGAGTTTAGGAATTAATATAATATCAATACTCTCTCTCAATCCTAATAAGATTAGGATATAAATTAATTAAAAGTGTTTAATTAATTAATTAAATAAAACCATATTCTAATTATATTAGGAGGGTTAACCTAATATCTATATAAGAGAGACTTATATCATAAATAAGGGATGTGATTTTTTCAAGAGTTGGGAGTACACATATTCTATAGAGATAGAAACAAGGGTTAAGCCAATAACCCATCTTCCTGAGTTCTTCATCTTCCTTGGTGGATCACCATTAGAGGCCAAACATTTGGGTGGCTGACATTGATCAAGGGAAGGAGCCACTACAGAGGAATCAAAGGAATCAAAGGAGTAGAACTTGTACCTGAGGAAGCTTGGATCTTCAAAGGTATAATTCTATTTTTCTCCTTCTATATTCACTGATAATTGATGCACAAGAATAATCATGGTTATGGGTTTGTATAAAATTTTAAAAACCTAGTTTTTACGCTTCTGCCCTATATATGTGATTTGATTGCATGATTGCGTTACGTACAAACCCAATAGTAGTATCAGAGCCAATCTTGTGCTAATTATCAGTCTGTGTGATTCCATACATGTATGATATGCGATTGGATCGAGTTCTGGGCAACAAATTTTTTTTCAGATTTTGTGAAGCTGCGCTGGTACAAGGCAATAATGCTGCGCAGCTGCGCCGGTTACTGTTCCTGGTTTTCATGCAGCGCAGCTGCGCCGGTTCCCTTTACATTCCTAGCGCAGCTGCGCCATTGGACATGAACTGAATTTTTTTTGTTTTATTTAATTAAATGAATGGTTTATTTAATTAATAAAGGTTTTAAATAAAGATGTTTATTTTATATGAAATGAGATTTTTAAATTGCTAAAATTAAAGAGTTTAATTTGGAATTATTTTTGAATGAAATAAAGGAGTTTATTTTTTCAAAAACAAAGTTTAGCAAACTTTTGCCCATTAACTGATATTAATACATATATGGAATGAATTTATTTTCATGAGATGAATAAGTTTTATTGATACGTATGATAATATGTGGTAACAAAAGGGATTGATTATGGATTATGACCAATGTGATTGGATTTTATTTTGGTTGAATGCTTGAATGAATGGGTTTTATAAAATGGGGTCTGCGTACCTCGTCTTCTCTAGTTTTATTCTCGATGTAAATTCTATCTCCTATCTATGTACTTCCCCTTGACTGCTGATCAAGGTTTCTATTTAATTTTAAATAGTTAATGTAATAGAGATAGTTAGAATTATTTTGAAAAAATTGGAGACCAAGGAGCAAGGAGCGCGTGAAGACACGTTTGTATGGAGCCCGGGTTTAAATGTAACAGTTACGTTTAAATTTAAATTCTTGCACTCTTAGGTTTGACCTTTTGGTTGACTTGGTGGCTCTAGTGAACCAAACTAGAATAAAAGTCCATAATCAATCCGGGTAGAATATAGTATTCTATATTGCATGCTAAATATTATATATATTATATTTTATGCAAACATGTTTCGCATGTTTAATAAAATGACGCGTATTTTATATATATATGTGCATGCGCGCTAAACAAGATGAGACAAATAATAACAAATCCCTCAAAGAAATAATATTAAGTCTGAAGTGTTCAAATGATATTTGGAATATCGAACCTCGCCTTCTAGCATAATTAATTATTAGAGTATTAAATATTTAATATGAGTTTGTTGTGATATCCACAAGACGAGTATTGAATATTTAAGATGTTAATTAATCACATTTGATGCTTATCAAGAAAATTGAACGATCTAGTCTTGTTGTGCTATCCACAAGGACGAAATTTTTTCTTTTTTGAATTTATGGAAGTGCTAGGCTGGACTTAACTTAAAATATTTTAGTTCGGCTGTGCACACACATGACCATTATGATTTAAGAGACAAAATAAAAGGAGTTACATGGTGATGTAATTGACAAGAGTTGTCTACCTATTTATTTGTATATCGCTTGTTGTGCTATCCACAAGGTTATATACATTTAAAATGGGATCCTTAATCTCACTAGCAAATCTTTAATTAGATATTGCCGAACTATATAAGTGATGGTAATATAGTTTGATGAAAATAGTGGGAGATACCAATTTAAAATAAAGACCTAAATTTATTTTGGTATGCAATGTTAATAAAATGAATGTTTGCTAAAATGTTGTCTTTTCACATGCAGAATTTTAAAAATGTCAAAATCACTAATCTCACTACGAAGCATACTTGATGTAAATAAGCTTACCGGCCCGAATTATGAGGACTGGCTAAGAAATCTGAGAATTGTTCTCACTGCTGAAAAGATTTCTTATGTCCTAAATTCAACTATCCCTAAATCTGTTTCGGAAATAGCCTCTGAGGAAGAGATTGCCACTTTCAATAAATGGCAATATGATGCATCTGTGGCTCAATGCTTCATGCTCGCATCCATGAATAACGAGCTTCAGCGTCAGCACGAAAAAATGGATGCTCCTGCTATGCTGCTTCACCTCAAGGAGTTGTATGGTGAACAGAGTAGGACAGCTAGATATGAGATATCTAAGGAGCTCTTCCGATCTCGGATGACTGAGGGTACTGCCGTCGAGACTCATGTCCTAAAGGTGATCAATTTGATTGAACGCCTTGGATAGCTTGGGTTCGTCATGGATGGGGAGTTGAGTCAAGACTTGGTCTTGCAGTCACTCCCTGAGACCTTCTCGCAGTTTGTGGTTAATTTTCACATGAATAAGCTAGATGTCAGCTTGCCTGAGCTGCTTAACATGCTGAAAACTGCAGAAGGTCACTTCTCATCCAAGAAGAACCATGTCTTAATGGTGGATTCTTCCAATAAAAGGAAGAGGCCTAAGGTGTCTTCTGAAAAGAAGAAATCCAAGAAGGCTAAGGGAAAGGGGAAAGAAAAGGAACAAAAGAAACTTGAACCAGCTAAAGGAATGTGCTTTCATTGCAACGAGTCGGGACATTGGAAGTGGAACTGCAAGAAGTTTCTAGCAGAGAAGAAGCTTGGAGAAGCTTCGACTTCCAATCAGGTTTGTTTATGATTGAAATTAAATTTTCTGAAAGTCATAATTCTACTTGGGTATTGGATACCGGCTGTGGTTCTCACATACGTAACATTGTGCAGGGACTGGTCAGAAGTAGAAAGCTGAACAATGATGAGGTGATCCTACGAATGGGGAATGGAGCAAAGGTTGCTGCATTAGCTGTAGGAACTTATTGTTTAGCAAAGCCTTTGGGCAAGTCCATTTATCTTAATAATTGTTATTATGTTCCGAATATTATTAAAAACATTATTTCAATTTCTGTATTGGATATAGAAGTTTTGACGTTATTATAAAGAACAATGGTTGTTCTATTTATAAAGACGATGTTTTATATGGTATTGGAAATTTGCGAAATGGACTTTATACACTTGACTTACAAGAAAATATATTTCAAATTGAACAAACTAAGAAAAGGAAAAGAGATGATATTAATTATACCTATATGTGGCACTGTAGACTCGGTCATATCAATGAAACAAGATTATCCAAGTTGCATAAGGATGGGCTCCTCAAGTTACCCGATTATGAATCATATCCAACTTGTGAATCTTGTCTCATGGGTAAAATGACTAAATCTCCTTTTAGTGGAAAAGAAGAAAGAGTTACAAAGTTGTTGGCATTGATTCACACAGACGTTTGTGGACCCATGACAACAAGTGCACGGGGTGGGTATTCTTATTTTATTACTTTCACTGATGATCACTCAAGATTTAGATATGTGTATTTGATGAAATACAAATCAGAATCATTTGAAAAGTTCAAAAAGTTCAGAAGTGAAGTAGAGAAACAAACGGGCAGAAGTATTAAGATACTTCGATCAGATCGAGGTGGAGAATACTTAAGCGGTGAGTTTCTCAATTGTCTCAAAGAAAATGGTATAATCTCATAATGGAATCCTCCAGGTACACCACAGTTAAATGGAGTATCTGAAAGGAGAAATCGAACACTGTTGGACATAGTTCAATCCATGATGAGTTTTACCGACCTTCCAATTTCCTTCTGGGGATATGCCCTAGAAACGGCTGCATACCTACTTAACAAGGTACCTACCAAATCCGCCCCAAAGACTCTATATGAGATGTGGAAAGGGAGGAAACCAAATCTTAAGCATGTTAAGACTTGGGGTTGTCTAGCTTATGTCAAAAAGTTTGAAAATGATAAGCTACAGACTAAATCCGATAAGTGTAGATTTGTGGAACACCCTAAAGAAACCGTAGGGTATTATTTCTATCATCCAACTGATCAAAAGGTGTTTCTTGCGAAACATGCTACCTTCTTGGAGAAAGAGTTTATCCATGAAGGGGTCAGTGGGAGTAAGATATATCTTGAAGAAGTTCAAGAACCACAAGTTACCACAGATCAAATTCAGGTACCTGACCAAGTAGAAGAACCTACTGTACCACACCCTATTCGTAAATCTGGAAGAGTACCAAAGATACTTAAGAGTTATGGATTCGTTATAGAGGATGAAGATGAGGTACACATCATGAATGATGATGATCCATTGAATTACGGACAGGCTATGAGTAATAAAGACTCAAGGAAATAGGTTGAAGCCATGAAATCCGAAATGGACTCCATGTATGAAAACAAAGTATGGACTTTGGTTTCACCTCCTGAAGGTATTAAACCTATTGGGTGTAAATGGGTTTTTAAGAGAAAGACTGGAGCAGACGAAAAGGTAGAGACCTATAAGGCTCGACTGGTTGCAAAAGGTTTCAAACAAAGACAAGGAGTTGACTATGATGAAACCTTCTCACCAGTAGCCATGCTCAAGTCCATTCGGATTTTGCTTGCGATTGCAGCTTACAAAGACTATGAAATCTGGCAGATGGACGTGAAAACGGCTTTCCTAAATGGGAAACTTGAGGAGGATGTGTATATGACACAGCCAGAGGGATTTATTTCAAAAGTTGGAACAAATCAAGTCTGTAAGCTGCAACGATCCATTTATGAGTTAAAGCAAGCTTCTCGTAGATGGAACATTCATTTTGATGAGACAATCAAAGAGTTTGATTTTATCAAAAACATGGATGAACCATGTGTATACAAGAAGGTTAGTGGAAGCGCAGTATCATTCCTAGTATTATATGTTGATGATATATTACTGATAGGGAATGACATTCCTATGTTACAATCAATTAAAATCTGGTTATCTAAAAACATCTCCATGAAGGACTTGGGTGAAGCATCCTATATTTTGGGGATAAAGATCTATAGAGATAGATCTAAAAGGATGCTCGGCTTATCCCAAGGAACGTACATTGATACGATGCTAAAGAGGTTTAGCATGGAAGATTCCAAAAGAGGTCTCATGCCGATGAGCCATGGAATACATCTCTCCAAGAAACAGGCCCCAAAGACACCTGAGGAGAGAGACCGTATGAGTAAGATCCCTTATGCTTCTACAATAGGATCAATCATATACGGTATAATATGTACTAGACCAGATGTTTCTCACCCACTTAGTGTAACAAGCAGATACCAGTCGAATCCAGGAGAAGAGCACTGGAAGGCAGTGAAAAATATCCTAAAGTACTTAAGAAGGACTAAAGATATTTTTCTTGTCTACGGTGGGTCTGAATTAAAACTCGAGGGATTCACGGACTCAAGTTTTCAAACAGACCAAGATGACAGTAAATCTATTTCAGGGTATGTGTTTACCTTGAACGGAGGCGCAGTAAGTTGGAAGAGTTCCAAGCAGCAAACAGTTGCTGATTCAGTGACAGAGGCAGAGTATATAGCTGCAAGTGAAGCTGCAAAGGAAGTTGTTTGGATGAAGAAGTTCATAACTGAACTTGGTGTGGTTCTTAGCATTGGAGAAGCAGTTCCCATATACTGTGACAACACCGGAGCGATTGCACAGGCTATGGAACCCAGGTCTCATCAGAAATCCAAACACGTGTTGCGGCGATTTCACTTGATCAGGGAGATCATTGAAAGAGGAGACGTCACCTTGGAGCGTGTGGACTCTCAAGACAACATTGCAGATCCATTTACTAAAGCTCTAACACAACAGCAGTTTGATCGTCACTTAGAGAAGATGGGTATGAGGTACCATGGCGATTGGCTTTAAGTGCAAGTGGGAGATTGATAGTAGTGTGCATACAAGACAATCATGTATGATGATAAAGCACATACTTTGTAAACAATCTTATTTATTTATTGATAAAATATTCATTTAAGGCATTTAATTATCTACATGGTGCTGTTTTTATAATATGTAAATAACCCATAGTTTTAAGCAATGCTTTTAGAATCATGATGAGATCATGCTAATGAGATCTAAATTCTTAGAAAGCTTAAAAACTAAAATAGTTCCTAATCGTGGGATTACTAAAATGGGGATTAGTAAATCCGGATAGATTGGTACATATGTTGCTTGCTCATTAGATAAGGATGACTGATCTTATGGTCATTTGTGTGGAGACACTAAAGCAAGTATGTAGGTGCTTATTGGAGAATAAGTTCACTGAACGTGACTCGCTATGGAATACCTAATGGAGTTTTACTCGCCTGTCAATAGTAATTCCTAATGTGATGGTAGTACAAGTGATCATTGGACTTGAGATCATCATAGTATCTTGTATGTAACAAATTATATTTTGACTTAATCCTTAAGGCCTTTTAAGGCATATATAGGGTATACTTGGGTATAATGAGTTGCATATGGAGATAATGTATGATCAATAAAGAATCTACCACCTCTAGTAAAAGAGGAGATATGTCCTATGTGATTCGTTAAATGACAACCCAGGAATCCTTGGCCAATGTAGAATGAAATTAGAAAGAGGTTTCTAATTTGTATTATTTAGAGTTGTGCATTTTCTAATCGAAATACATATGATTAAATGAATTAAGACTTGACAGTAAATTCATGTCTTATATTTAATTGGGACATTGTATGGTGGAAGGATTGAATTGTACGGTAACTATTAACTCACAGGTTCTTTTATGATTAATGTTGAAATCTATATTATCTGAAAAGTCGTTGATCGCTAGGGAGGCTTATCCATATTGTAGAATAAATGTTATTTATTTAAATAAATTATTAGTTTAATTTATTTATTTAAATAAGATTAGAATTGTTCTAATTGATTTATTCACAACCGGTTTAATATGGAGAACCTAAAGTATTTAAGAAGAAAATGGCATGATAGTAATAATGCATTAAGTATAATTAATTTAATTTATTGTGATAGAATAAATTAAATAGCTTAATGTTTATTATTTAATATTTTAGAAATATTAAATATAAATTAATAAGAGGAGTCTTATTATTATTATTATTATTATTATTTTAATTCTAAAGGAGTTTAGGAATTAATATAATATCAGTACTCTCTCTCAATCCTAATAAGATTAGGATATAAATTAATTAAAAGTGTTTAATTAATTAATTAAATAAAACTCTATTCTAATTAGATTAGGAGGGTTAACCTAATATCTATATAAGAGAGTCTTATATCAAAAATAAGGGACGTGAATTTTTCAAGAGTTGGGAGCACACATATTATATAGAGATAGAAACATGGGTTAAGCCAATAACCCATCTTCCTGAGTTCTTCATCTTCCTTGGTGGATCACCATTAGAGGCCAAACATTTGGGTGGCTGACATTGATCAAGGAAAGGAGCCACTACAGAGGAATTAAAGGAATCAAAGGAGTAGAACTTGTACCTGAGGAAGCTTGGATCTTCAAAGGTATAATTTTGTTTTTCTCCTTCTATATTCACTGATAATTGATGCACAAGAATGATCATAGTTATGGGTTTGTATAAAATTTTGAAAACCTAGTTTTTGCACTTCCGCCCTATTTATGTGATTTGATTGCATGATTGCGTTACGTACAAACCCAACACCTAAAATATTGGATGCTTCTCCCAAGTCCTTAATGGACAAGTGTTTAGATAACCAGATTTTAATTAATTGTAGCATAGGAATAACAATCCCTATCAGTAATATCATCAACATATAATACAAGGAATGAAACAGCGCTCCCATTTACCTTCCTGTACACACATGGTTATTACTCATTTTTAATAAAATCAAACTTTTTGATTGTCTCATCAAAACAGGATGTTCCATCTACAAGAAGTTTACTTTAATCCATAAATGGATCGTTGAAGCTTATAGACTTGATTTGTTCCAACCTTTGAAATAAATCCCTCTGGCTGTGTCATATACACATCCTCCTCAAGTTTCCCATTGAGGAAGGCCATTTTCACGTCCATCTGCCAGATCTCATAGTCGTAATAAGCTGTAAATCCCAAGAAAAATCTGAATGGACTTGAGCATAGCTACTGGTGAGAAGGTTTCATCATAGTCAACTCCTTGTCTTTGTTCGAAATCTTTTGCAACTAGTCGGGCCTTATAGGTCTCAATCTTGACGTCCGCTCTAGTCATTCTTTTAAAGACCCATTTACACCCAATAGGCTTAATGCCTTTAGGTGGTGAAACTAAAGTCCATACTTGGTTCTCATCCATGGAGTCCATCTCGGATTTCATCGCTTCTAGCCATTTTTCTGAGTCTTTATTACTCATAGTTTGTTCGTAATTCAATGGATCATCATGTAGATGTATACCTTATCGTCATCCTCTATGACGAATTCATACCTATCATATATCTTCGATACACTTCCAGATTTATGAATAGGGTGTTGTACAGTAGGTTCATCCACTTGGTCAGGTACCTGACTTTGATCCGTAGTAATTTATGGTTCTTGAACTTCTTCAAGATATATCTTACTCCCACTGACCCCTTCATAGATAAACTCATTTTCCAAGAAGGCTGCATGTTTTGCAACAAACACCTTTTGATCAATTGGATGATAGAAATAATACCCTCGTGTTTCTTTAGGGTATCCCACAAATCTACACTTGTCAGAATTAGTTTGCATCTTATCATTACAAAACTTTTTGACATAAGCTGGACAACCCCAAGTCTTAACTTGCTTAAGATTTTATTTCCTCCCTTTCCACATCTCATATGGAGTCTTTGGGACGGATTTGGTAAGAACCTTGTTAAGTAGGTATGCAACCGTTTCTAGGGCATAACCGCATAAGGAAATTGGAAGATCGGTAAAACTCATCATGGAACGAACCATGTCCAACAATGTTCGATTTCTCCTTTCAGATTCTTCATTTTACTATGGTGTACCTGGTGGAGTACATTGTGAGATTATACCATTATCTTTGAGACAATTGAGAAACTCACCGCTTAAGTATTCTCCACCTCGATCCGATCGAAGAATCTTAGTACTTTTTTGAGTTTGTTTCTCTACTTCACTTCTGAACTCTTTGAACTTTTCCAATGATTCAGATTTGTATTTCATTAAATACACATATCTAAATCTTGAGTGATCATAAGTGAAATTATTAAAATAAGAATACCCTCCCCGTTCATTCGTTGTCATAGGTCCACAAATGTCTTTGTGAACCAGCGCTAACAACTCTGTAACTCTTTCTCCTTTTCCACTAAATGGTGATTTAGTCATTTTACCCATGAGACAAGATTCACTAGTTGGATATGATTCATAATCAGATAGCTCTAAGAGCCCATTCTTATACAACTTGGATAATCTTGTTTCATTGATATGACCAAGTCTACAGTTCCACATATAGGTATAATTAACATCATCTCTTTTCCTTTTCTTAGTTTGCTCAATTTAAAATATATTTTCATGCAAGTCAAGTATTTAAAGTCCATTTTACAAATTACCAACACCATATAAAATATTGTTATTATAAATAGAACAACTGTTGTTCTTTATTATAATGTCATATCCATCCCTATCTAATACGAAAATAGAAATAATGTTTCTAATGATATTCGGAACAAAATAACAATTATTCAATCTAATGGACTTGCCCGTAGGCAATGCTAAGCAATAAGTGCCTACAGCTAATGCAGCAACCTTTGCTCTATTTCCCACTCGTAGCACAACCTCATTCTTGTTCAGCTTTCTACTTCTGACCAGTCCCTGCATAGTATTACATATGTGAGAACCACAATCGGTATCCAATATCCAAGTAGAATTTTGACTTTTAAAAAAATTAATTTTAATCATAAACAAAACTTGAATAGGAGTCGAAGCTTCTCCAAGCTTCTTCTGCTTTTGTTCAGCAAAGAAATCCTTGCAGTTCATCTTCTAATAACCCGACTTATTGCAATGGAAGCACATTCCTTTGCTATCTGGATTAGGTTTCTTATTATCTTTTACATTTGCCTTGCCTTTAACCTTCTTAGATTTCTTCTTTTGAGAAGATACCTTGGGCCTCTTCCTTTTCTTAGAAGAATCACCAACCATTAAGACATGGTTCTTCTTGGATAGAAAGTGACCTTCAGCAGTTTTCAACATGTTAAGTAATTCAGGCAAGCTGACATCCAACTTATTCATGTGAAAATTCACAACAAATTATGAGATGGTCTCAGGGAGTGACTGCAAGACTAAGTCTTGACTCAACTTCCCATCCATGAAGAACCCAAGTTATCCAAGGCGTTCAATTAGATTGATTAGCCTTAGGACATGAGTCTCAACGGCAGTGCCCTCGGTCATTCGAGATCGGAAGAGCTCCATGGATATCTCATATTTAGCAGTCCTACTTTGTTCACCATACAACTCCTTGAGGTGAACCAACATAGTAGGAGCATCCATGTTTTTATGCTGACACTGAAGCTCGTTATTCTAGATGCGAGCATGATGCATTGATCCATAAATGCATCATCTTGCCACTTTACTATAATGGCAATCTCTTCCTCAGAGGTTGTTTCTGGAACAGTTCCAGGGACAAACGACTTTAGGACATAAAAAATATTTTTAGCAGTGAGAACTATTCTCAGATTTCTTAACCAGTCCGTGTAATTTGGTCCGGTCAGTTTGTTAGCATCAAGTATGCTACGAAGTGAAATTAGTGATTTTGACATTTTTAAATTTCTGCATGTGAAAAGATAACATTTTAGCAAGCATTCATTTAATTAATTTTACATACCAAAATAAATTAGATCTTATTTTAAATTGGTATCTCCCACTATTTTCTTCAAACTATATTACCCTCACTTATATAGTTTGGCAAAATCTAATTAAAGATTTGCTAGTGAGAATAAGGATCGTATTTCAAATATATATAGCCTTGTGAAAAGCACAACAAACCATATATAAATAAATAGGACAACTCTTTGTCAATCACATCAACATGTAACTCCTTTTATTTTTCCTCTCAGATTATTTTGATCAAGTGGTAGCACATCCAAATCAAAATTATATGAGTTAAGTCCAACCTAGCACTTCCATATATTCAAAAAAGAAAAATATTGTTCTTATTGAAAGCAAAACAAAAAAATATTGTTCAATTTTCTTTATAAGCATCAAATGTCATAAATTAACATCTTAAATACTTAATACTTGCTTGTGGATAGCACAACAAAATCATATTAAATATTTAATGTTCTATTAATTTTATCATGCTAGATAGCGATGTTCGATATTCCAAATATCTTTGAAAGCTTTAAACTTAAAATAATTTCTTTGAGGTCTCATCATGTTTAGCGCGCGCGCACACGCGCGCGCGCACACACACACACACACACACACACACACATATATATATATATAATACGCATTATTTTATTAAAACATGCGAAGCATGTTTGCATAAAATATAAAATATATATAAATATAATACTAGCATGCACTTATACAATACTATATTCGATCTGGATTGATTATGGACTTTTTATTCTAGTTTGGTTCACTAGAGCCACCAAGTGTACCAAAAGATCAAACCTAGGAGTGCAAGAATTAAATTTAAACATAACTATTACATTTAAACCCGAGCTTCATACAAATGGGTCTTCAAGCGCTCCTTGCTCCTTGTTCTCCAATTCTTCAAAATAATTCTAACTAGTCCTATTACAAAAACTATTTAATTTAAATAGAAACATTGATTAACAGTCAAGGGAAAGTACATATGAGGGAGATAGAATTTTACATCAAAAAAAAAATTAGAGAAGACGAGGAACGCAGACCCCATTTAATAAAACTCATTCATTCAAGCATTCAACTAAAATAAAATTCAATCACATTGGTCAATAGTCCATAATCAACCCCATTTATTTTCATACATATCATTATATGCATCAATAAATAAAATATTTAATATATACATTGATATCAATTTCATAGGCAATCCTAGTTAGTTTTGGAAACCAATTTCAACTCTAATTAGTTATCATGGAATCTAATTTCATTTCTAATTAGTTAGCATGAAATCCAATTCCAATTAAAATAAACATCTTTATTTTAATCTACCTCCAAATCTAATAAACCTCTTTATTAATCTGGAATTACAGAAAAAACTTTTAATTATTATTTTAATTAAAATAAACCTTTTATCTTAATTAAAAAAATAATTTTATTTTCTAGGGGGGTGGCGTTGCGACACCGCTAGTGAACTAGCATCCGGCGCTGCCTCACCACGTCACCAAAAACAGAGACTGCTGGTTGGCGCTGCTAAATTGCTAGATTCAGGCGCTGCAGCGCCACGTTAACACCATGGACACGGAGCCGGCACTGCGACGCTGCTGTAAAGCCTAGGACAGGCGCTGCAGCGCCGCTGGGCAGTGCCTATTTTTCTGGTTCGCGAATTGTGCATTGTTTCTCCAAAAACTTAATTCCTAGCCAACTATCATGCCTAATTAAATTGTTCAAAACACATAAAAGTATATATACCAAATCTAAACAGTTAATAACTCGCATAAAGGTTTGGCTTTGATACCAATGTTAGGTTTGTAAGAAATCATGGGCGCAATCAAATTGCAAAAATAGCGGAAGCATGGTAAAATCAGAGTTTAAAATTTTCTACAACCCAATTACCCAGATCATTGTAGACACTCAAAATTTCATGTCCCTGTTACTAACATTGTAGGAGGGCAAAATGGTACAATCAAATCAACCCCGATCCCCAATCGGACAGTCAACTCAACCCTGATCTCAATATAGGGCCATCAAATTAACTCCAATCTCCAATCGGACCGTCAGATCAACCCCTATCTCAATATCGGGCCATCAAATCAACTTCGATCACCAATTGGACCGTAGACTCAACCCCGATCTCAATATCGAGCCATCAAATCAACTCCGATCTCCAATCAAACCGTCAGATCAACCACGATCTCAATATTGGGCCTTTCAAATCAACCTCGATCACCAAATGTTGGGGCAACCACAGCCTCGAACACCAGTCTTGGGATGTCAACTCAGCTCCGGTCTCAACCCGGGAGGTACAGATCAGCCCCGGTCTCAGCCCGGGAAGTCAAGACAACTTCGGGAACAAACCTGAAGCTCCACAACATCTCCAGAAGATAACCTGGAATGACCAAGTCAACTTTAGAGATTACATTGAGGACAGACAGACTCAAATGTGATCCAAGTCTTGGAAATAACTCCCGAAAGTCAACCAAAGGCCATGCCTACACTAAAGGCAACCCCGGGAGGGGAAAAATAGTCATTTTACCAACCCTAAGCCAATTTGGTCAAACTCAAGCTGAATTGGTGCCACCAAGGTTAGAATGAACCATAACGACGATCCCGAGTGCAAACAGCGTAAGACAGCTCAACGGACAAACTGCGGGGAATCGAAGACCTGGTTATGAACCCGTCTTGTTGGACCTGGAAAATGTTTTATCCCATGTAATTGTGACACTCTCGGCGAGGGGTTTTCGAAAAGGTATAGCACGCCTCAAACGGACGCTCCGATCAAAAGTTAAAAAGTTTTGACTTCGACCTCGCATTACTCGGAGTGCATGTACTTTAAGACGACTCAACCAGAAACTTGGGTCCCACCAGGGGAACCACACCTCTACCTGTGGCAGCAGCAGGTGGAGCTGAGGCTCCCTGGCCTATAAATAAACGTGCCCCCCTCATTTTTAGGAATTCTGAAACGCAGCGAACCTCTGCCCGTTATATTTTATGACTTTTTCACCTATTCTAAATCCAAATTTTTTCACTCTAACACGTAGATATACTCACATACTACCACATATCAAAAAATAATAGTAGATTCTGACGTTTAGAGCCTACAATTTGGCAAAAAGCCTGTTTAGCAGTACATTATAAGTATTTCTATGATCAGAAAGTTAATACTACTTCTTTGCACAGTTTTGCACTTGCATATCAAATTTCGTTTTCTAAAAATGCTCGGAACTTAGTTTCGTGTCCGTTTTCGTCAAAATTTGGTACATTTTTGTACATAACTTGCATTTTCTAGCATTTCTACAACTCGGATTGACGATCCGTCAGCTTTAACAGCTTCAGGGCACTAGCATCTTCAATTTAAGCAACTTCACCGGACTGGGTTATCTTCCCAGTCCGGGTTTGACTTTTTTTTGTGTTTATTCAACTATATATATACTAACTTTTCAATTATGTCAAGTCCGGATGTCAAATCCGAGGTAGTTTACTGCTTTTATATATATTTATGCATATATAAGCAACCTTCACCACCACTGGGTTCTCTTTCCAATCTTTGTTGACTATATTTCTGTCGATATATATATATATATATATATTTATATATATATATATATATATTTATATATTTCAATCCGACCTAGATTATTCTGTGGCCTTTATATTATTTTTGCACACCTCACCATTACTGGGTTCTCTTCCCAGTCCCTGGTTGACTACTTTTATTACATTTACATTTCTGTTTGGCCTGGATTATTCTGTGGCCTTTTTACTGCTTTTATATATATTTATGCATATATAATCAACCTTCACCACCACTGGGTTCTCTTCCCAGTCTTGGTTGACTATGTTTCTGTCAAGATATATATATATATATATATATATATATATATATATATATATATATATATATTTAATTCCAGTCCGGGCACCGGCGTGAAAACCCATCGCCCATTGCAGCTTTTATATATATAACTGTGTATATATATTGCTTTACTCGCTTTTATTAAACTGTTGCTTTAAACATTTATTTGATATGAATTGGCACTGATATATCTGCGGGAAAGACTAGATTTATTTAAATCTCGCCAACTCTAGCTTTCAAACGGTTCAAAACATGTCCAGACTGACCGGAAAGCTAGAATGGTTGAGATTTCCTTAAATCTAGCTTTCTTTCTAGTTTCAGTTATAAAAGCAACCTCGCGTCCCTCAGATCGCTGTCTAGTGGGAACGAGACGCTTCGATCGTGCGAACCCAGATTTACTGAATGAATCCTCGGTTCTGGCAATTTTGGGATATATATCTATTTCTGTGCAAATTTGAACTTTGCATATTTATTGGCTACTCATATTTGAGCCTAGGAATGGTGGGATTCATGATCAAATAGATCAGAATCTGATTCCCACGATGGACAAACTCTGCTTTACAGATGTACCTTGCCAGTTGTTGTCCGATTTATATAATGACAAATACGCGCAAGTATACGCCGTCAACAAGTAATAAAGAGTAAGTAAGATATCATTTCCACGGAGAATTAATTAACAAAAGTCACCAAACCACTAGTGTGACACCCCCAAATTCGGGTACTTCGTTTCCACATGATTTGGTGTTCACTTTCTAATTAAAACATATATCTACCCAAAAACACAATTTCAAACTAATTACAACCTTCATAAAAATCTTCCTTTAGAAAGAAGACAACTTGTCCAATAAAATCCTAGGGTTATCTAAACCTTAACATCATTCAAGTAACATAAATGCGAAAATATAAAACATAACCAACTAAATCTTATTACAAAAGTAACTTGACATAACAAGCCTTCATTTAGTCATCTTTCCTTTTCCTTTACTTGTTGACGGTATGTCAACATTCTTGGTCTCAACTGCAAGTGGTGGTAAAACATGCAAGAGTGAGCAAACAAAAGCTCACTTGGAAATACAACAGTGATATGACATAAGTGAATCGTTTCAAAAGAGTTTAAATAACTTTACTTTCATCCATGTAAAGAATTGAATTATAGAAACTTCTGAGGGTCATAAGACCTTGAACCATTGTCCTAGGTTATAAATATTTCTATTTAAACCTTTAACAGTCAATAAGACTATAGACCATTAACTCGTCCTCAGGGGGATCAACCCTTTGTACCATGAATTGTGCACAACCATCTTAACGCTTTCGCATAAAATATCCCCTAATTAACAGAGTTGTTCATTCTCAGAAATTGAATACAAGTCCGCACCAAAGAAAGTTTGGTCTGGATAGATAAGGGAACTTTAGAGTTCAACTATCATCAACTAGGAGTAGTTGAATCGACTTACAGTGCTTTACAGTTCAATAATATAAGAATCATGAACCAATTGCAAAATATGACAATAAACTTCATAATAGATAGGCATGCTTTTAGAAACAACTCAAAGCATTCGATAGACTAAGTAGATCTTGCTTGAACAATTAAGTCAAGATCATATTACTAAAATAACACTTTAATACTTACGCTTTATGAATATTGGAGTATGGTATAACTTGTACCGCATATAACAAGTTAAGGAACGTAAATGAACTTTCATGATTTATTGAGCAAGGGTTAGGAAATTTGCACAATGAAAAGATACAATGAATAGGCTTGTATAGCATTCAAGAGTAGCTTAAAGAACTTGCACAATATAAATAACAAGTTTAGAAACTTACTTAACATAAGAGAATAAGGGTAAGAGAACTTGCCTTAAGCGCAAGCTACACTTTAACAATTACAACCACTTCACAAACACCCTACACATTTATATTATATTTAAACCATCTATTAGTATCCAACTACAACATTTAAACCATCGAACTTCATATCCAAGTCCAACTCATAATATAATTTACCACATTGGTTACTAATTAGTCAAGTACGCGAGTCTATACCCACGACATACATTCATAAGCCTATAACTCAATGAATCGTGTTGTGTGCCTCGTGAAAACAACACACATACACACACATGTAACACATTCATAATATACTTCAATCTAACTTAAACACATCAAAAACATGTTATCTTATTGCACATTTCACTTTCCAAGTCTTAGAAACAAGTTAGCTTAACAAACGGGGCATAAAAACTCAAAAACCAAAATCTCTGGGCAGCAACTTTACCTGCTGGGGCGGGTCCCCATAGTGTAAAACACACGCTGGGGCGGGTCCACCCTCTGATGGAGGAGCTGGCTCGCGAACTAAATAAGCTAATTTGGCTCATTCCTTCACACCGAATTCGATTTTTCCCAACATGATAAACATAAAACTTGATATTAACAATATTTTAAACTCATTAACATGCTTATAAGATTTAAATTCCATATCACATATAATAAACATCAAGATTTCATGAGTTTCGAAGAAAAACATAATTTTAAGCGTTCTTGACGAAAATTACTATTACGAACTCGTTTTTCAATCAATTCGAGTGATTCCAATTGTGATAACTCATATTCTTAACATATTAACATAATACATGATCAATTTTAACAATAACTCAAAATCAAACATCAATTTGACAGTTTCAAAAGCCGTTTTTCAGAAATAACTTCACCAAAAATCACTATGAACACACTTCCTATTGTTTATCAAAAATTCATGGATTGAATTGCTAGAACAACCATATAACTCATATATAATCATGTTATATCACATATTACACATAATTCATGCTCACATCAAGGATTTAAATAAATTTTCAACATAAATTCATAATCTAACACTATGAACATGAATTTCATAGTGTTCATCGTATACTTGTGAATTAAAATTCTTAAACAACTATGAAACTCTCATGTAAACATATATATATATATATATATATATATATATATACATATATACATATCCCATTTACATATCAAAATAACAACTTTCACATAGAATTCTAAAACCATGAAAACATAGAAGAATATGCTTTGAAAACTTGTTTTTACACCAATTGTACTTTGAAAACCCTTTCATGGCATACAATTACATATGAAAACATATGAAACATATAATTTCATGATTGTAAAAACCTAATTTGATAAAGAAGAATTACAACACATAAGAATTGAGTACAAGGGCTAGGGTATAACCTTACTAGTTTTAATTAAAGAGAAGAGATGATGAAGATGATGATCCTCTCTTGCCTTCTCAAACTTTTCTTCCTCTTTTCTCTTCTTATTCTCTAACAATTCTCTCTAACTCTCTTCTTCTTTTTCTTTCTTTGTTTTGACTTAGGCTTTTAAAAACTAACGTATCTTTTAACTTAGCATATATTATACAATATACAATATACATATACATATGTAACTTATATTATTAATATATCTAATAAATAATATACTAATTGCTATACTAACTACCACTTATTACATAGGTTACAAAATTTGAAAAGCCCAAGGCCATGTTTGGCAAAATCACATTATTTTTAAAAACTAACTTCTTGAGCTTAAGGCATTGTTTGGAAGAAATAAGAATAAACAAGTACAAGGGCCTTGTTTGGTAAAACACTTTAAAATCCTTTTCTAGTCTTTTAATAACTCTTTAAATCCATAGATTAAATATTACACTTATTTAATTAAATTATAACACTCTAATTCAATTAAATAAACTAACATTCACATAATACCAAATTGTCACACAATTGAATTTCCATTATTAAACATAATTCGTGTAACAAATTATTATCACTTAGCACATAACATTAAATCTAATTAAATTATTCTCAATTAAATTAAAATTATGCTACACCATTGCTAACATATCAATTTAATTAATCATATAGCACTTAATTAAATTGTCCACAACAATCGCACAATTTATTTATTTATCTTCACAAATAAATTCAATAAAATATTTATTTAATTCAATAAATATTTTCAATAAATATTTAAAATTCTCAATCGTTACAACTAGCCCATAACCATTTCAGTCTTATCTAAACGAACGATTAATTGTTGTGAATTAAAACTAAACAAGTAACTAAAACTAATTAACCCTAAAGTAAAATCAAATAATGAAGATATGAGATCTCAATTTCTCTTATTGATTCATTTAAGTCAATATTCTTCCTGTTAAGTCAAATTAATCGTCATAGTTTGCTAGTCGAGAACACGATAGTGAGATAAGGCCATCTTCCAATGCACCGAATCCATATCACATACAATCCACAATTGATAGAATGCACATGAACACCCACATTACCTAAACCACTATATGTCTATGTGATTTACAAATAATTAGGATTTAAGCCCAAGTCCTCAATTGACTACAAGTGGCGCTTCGGTATATGTCTATCCTAAGCACAAATCATACATCCCAACGCCATGTAGAACATACAATCACACGCTACTACGATAAGATCTAAACCCACATTTCGTCTTTCAAGTCCATATATGTTATCACAGTAATTTGGTAGCTAAGCAATTAAAGCACGAATCATAATAGACAATCACATAACAATCAATAGACCAACATGGAAGAATATCAATATAAACTACTCATTAGGTTCTATTGAAATCTCAAAATAAAGTTTAAGTCATGATTGATTCAAATCTACTATCCATAAATTGAATAAACATCATCCAAATTACAAAAAGATAATAAGGAGACTATATAGATATAGAATGCAAATCTGAGTTCTTGCTCCAAGCTTGGATCTTTGATGCTATCCAAATGTTTCAATCTTCCGATCTAATCAACTCTAGAAACTAACTATCTAAACCTAATCTAATCTAAGAATTGAAATTGAAGAGAACATGTAATCTAATCTAACCTAAGGGTGGAATCCCCTTCTTTCCTACTCCTATGTCTTTATATATAAGCCCTAATATGATTCCCCCCCAGTTACGCTTCAATCGCACTCTTTAATGAAAAAGTCAAGTCTGGTCGTGTTTCGGAGTGGCGCGGCCGTGCTGGAAATGTCCTGGAATTGGGCGCGGGCGTGCTTGAAGAAAATGTAATTTTTTTGGCCTGGGAAAGGGCGCGGCGGAGCCCAAAATACACTACAAACTGGCGCGGCAGCGCTGCAAAAATTATGCTGCAGTGACCTCTGGTAGAACGGCAATAACTTTTAATCCGTGAGGAGTTACGGGGCCTGCCAGTTGTCAAATCAAAGCTATGGAAGAGATATACAACTTTTATTCTTTGAGCATTGAGAAATAACGAACGGATGAAGGTCAAAATTGAGCTCCAAGTGACAGCTGTGCAATAGAAACCTAAAACTGTGAAGTTGAACGTCCGTTGGTACAAGAATCATAACTCTCGTCTCCGAACTCCGATTGGGATGATTCAAGATATTCCAGAAAGCTTAGAAGACGCTCTACAATATGACCCAAGCTCCAATCCAAGAATATGAAATGAACATGAAACCCCCAAATGATGTCCGGATTGTAATTTCCTTCCCATTTTTGCTTCAAATGTCACCAAGAGAGCTTCCAATATGAAATCTACAAAAACAAGCTAAAATGCATGAAAAGCTAATATAACATATGAGTTTAAGCAACAAAAGAAGTGAGTTGATATCTAAATAAGTGGTTATAAAACCACTTAACAAAATCCTCTCAAACTTAAATTGTTGCTTGTCCTCAAGCAAACACTCTAATTAACAAAATTAAACATTTCTAAATAAACTAAACTTGAGCAATGAGTTAATAAGTTTAAACAATGGTCTCAAAGATGCCAAAGCATGGTAACTCATGAAAGCATTCAAAATGTTTCAAGTCTAGAATTACAAATAGTTAGTCATATTATGCTTTAGGTCCCTTCCATGTGTGTGTGTGCACCCAATTGCACTAAACCAATTTTAGCTCGGATGAACTTATGCAACCATATTACCTTATGAATGAAAGCAAAATAAACTTCAAAAACTACATGCTTAACACATCACTCACCGCAAATGTATACAAATCATAATTTCCAAAAATATGAAATCAAAGGACTCTAGGTAAGTGTATTTTATCCTACATCTTATCCTAAGTCCATTCTTGTGGGTGAGTGCGTTTTATGCTCCATCTCAACTTAACCCAAGATTCGCAATATATAATTTTTCTTTTTTTTGTCCTCAATTCATAGGAGAGTGCGTCTTACGCTCTATCTCCCCTAATCATGTGTTTGTGAGTGAGTGCGTTTTACGCTCCATCTCAACTCACCACATGACTAGCAAATCACACTTGGATACATTGCTTCAAGTGATGTTTAAACGAGTTCTAGAGTTTATAGATATCTCCCACAAGCATTTGGTAATATAAGCCTTCTCTAAGCATACAACTAGCTCAATACTCATGGGTAAATGCATGGAAGTGAAAGGCCACATAAGCAACAATAACAAACAATGAGCTTAAGCACAACGACTAAGCAACATTTGTCCGCTTCTCATGAGTTAGAATCAATTAAAAATTTGTTGCTATCATTGACCATGAATAACTCAAATTAAAACAATGCTCAAGGGGCACATCCTAAAAATAAACAACAATATTTTTTTTAAATTGACAAAATATACAAAATATGACCTAAAATATGACTATATGCAATAGGAACCTAACTATATGCAAAATGAACCTAATACCCCCCAACTTAAAAATCACAATGTCCTCATTGGAGATAAAAGGTTAGGAAACTCCTTAGTTGGCCTCGTCCTCCTCCTCCTCCTCGGCGTGCTATGGTGGCATGTCTGGAGGGTTCGACGAAATGAATAGATGATATAAGGCTGGGTTAATTTTTTTTTACACTTTTATACTTCAGCAGTTTTCTGGGTATTAGCGTGGGCGCGCTGATATTGGCCTTGAGGAGGGCGCGGCCACGCTACCCTAGTGTATGTCCTTAAATTTTTGCAGCAATATGGAACTAAGCAGCTAACTGACACGTGAGTTACTTCCTGCACAAATGGGCATTAAAGATGAGATATATTCTTATTCCAAAAACTCAAAATTGAACTATTTAAACTAAATGTATCCAAGAATTAAACATGGGGTGAAATGATAGAAAGCACGTGATGGAGAATTAAACAAGTAGGGAGAGAGAGATTTGATGGGTTGCCTCCCATCTAGCGCTCGGTTTAAAGTTCGTTAGCTGGACTTTCTCTTTGACACCGCTATCCAATTCCCCTACGATAATTGAGGAACCCTCCATCCATTAGAATCGCAGTGTGCGTTGGGAGGTTCCCCTTCACGAGAGTCTTCAGATTGAAACCATCTAGCCTATTTCTTGTACATGAATTCCCCATTTTGAAGTTCGGATAGTTAGGCGCTTCTTCCGTTGTGTTTGTAAATCGATTGGGGCATTGGGGCATAAACAACACAATAGACTCTTCTTCTATTTTCTCTTCCTCAGCCCACCATGGTTTCAAGAATGCTTCACTATCATACAGCCTTTTGCCTTCGATGTAACTACCAAGGGGACATGGATGTGCACAATTCACTGGACTTTTCAACTTTATCGGAGAAGGCACTTGGTGTATTATCATGGTTTGCTCACATTCATTATTTTTTATGTTCCCATTTGTATTCTCAATATCCACGTCTTTCAGTTCATCCAGTTACATATGCACTTCGGGCTCTCCATCAGTTTCGGTATCCAGGTCATAGCACCAATTATTCTGAGGACCATTGTTCACGGCTTCAAATATTTGAGATGCTTGACTCTGAAGATTTTGAATTGTTATCCTTTGTTCAATCAATTCCTCCTTCATTAAAGCCATGCTAATTTGATCCGTCCAATTCTGAAGATTCTTAATTGACTTTGCTTGCTCAATCAAGGTCTCCTTCATTGATGCTATGCAACATTCTTCTTCCAATCTTGCCTTTTTTATTTCAGCCTCAAAATCCATGTATTGAGACTCATTGGTTGGAGTTTGGAATGTGAATTCTGGTGCGTATGCTGGACTTGGATAGCAGAATTGGTCTTGATAATAGCTTCCTAAAGAATCTGGGTGATACCCCAAATCTTGATGATAATTGGGATACTCATCATGGTTGAAGTAATCACCCCCATACTGCACTTGTCCAAAATTGATGGGGCACTGATGACTCATATAGTTGCCAGCACAATAATCATAAGTAACTGCCGTCTCTCGACTCCGTTGGGTTGCAACAATGTCCAACTTCTTCGAGAGTGTCTCAAGTTATGCTGATAATGTAGCAATGGGGTCGCGTCCATCATTCCCTGTTTCCCTTGGTTGATCCATCCTCGTGTAAAACCATGGATAAGCACTGAAATCCATGGTACTTGAAAAGAGAGAATATAATAAGAGAATTAAAACAAAATAAAAATATTTAAATTAAGACTAATTTGATTGAAGCTAATGTTGGCAAAAATTTATTAAACTAATTCCCCGGCAACGACGCAAAAAACTTATGGTCCGATTTATATAATGACAAATACGCGCAAGTATACGCGGTCAATAAGTAATAAAGAGTAAGTTATATATCGTTCACACGGAGAATTAATTAACAAAAGTCACCAAACCACTAGCCCATAACCATTTCAATCTTATCTAAATGAAAGATCAATTGTTGTGAATTAAAACTAAACAAGTAACTAAAACTAATTAACCCTAGAGTAAAACCAGATAATGAAGATATGAGATCTCAATTTCCCCTATTGATTCATTTAAGTTAATATTCTTCCTGTTAAGTCAAATTAATCGTCATAGTTTGCTCGTCGAGAACACGATAGTGAGATAAGGCCATTTTTCAATGCACCGAATCCATATCACATACAATCCACAATTGATAGAATGCACATGAACACCCACATTACCTAAACCACTATATGTCTATGTGATTTACAAATAATTAGGGTTTAAGCCCAAGTCCTCAATTGACTACGAGTGGCGCTTCGGTATATGTCTATCCTAAGCACGTATTATACATCCCAATGCCATGTAGAACATACAATCACACGCTACTACGATCAGATCTAAACCTATATTTCGTCTTTTAAGTCCATATTTGCTATCACAGTAATTGGTAGCTAAGAAATTAAGCAATTAAAGCACGAATCATAATAGAGAACCACATAATAAACTACTCATTAGGTTCCATTGAAATCTCAAAATAAAGTTTAAGTCATGATTGACACAAATCTACCATCCACAAATTGAATAAACATCATCCGAATTACAAAAAGATAATAAGGAGACTATATAGATAGAGAATGCAAATCTAAGTTCTTGCTCCAAGCTTGGATCTTTGATGCTATCCAAATGTTTCAATCTTTTGATTTAATCAACTCTAGAAACTAACTATCTAAACCTAATCTAATCTAAGAATTGAAATTGAAGAGAACATGCAATCTAATCTAACCTAAGGGTGGAATCCCCTTCTTTCCTACTCCTATGTCTCTATATATAAGCCACACTATGAATCCCCCCCAGTTACGCTTCAATCACTCTTTAATGAAAAAGTCAAGTCTGGTCGTGTTTTGGAGTGGCGCGACCTCGCTGGAAATGGCCTGGAATTGGGTGCAGCCGCGCTGGAAGCAAATGTCATTTTTTGGCCTGGGGAAGGGCGCGGCCACCCCCAAAATACACTACAAACTGGCGCGGCCGCTCCGCAAAAATTCTACTGCAGTGACCTCTGGTAGAATGGTCATAACTTTTGATCTGTGAGGATTTACGGGGTCTTTCACCTGTCAAATCGAAGCTATCGAAGAGATCTATAACTTTCATTCTTTGAGCATTGAGAAATAATGGACGGATGAAGGTCAAAATTAAGCTCCAAGTGACAGCTGTGCAATTGAAACCCAAAACTGTGAAGTTTAACGTCCATTGATACAAGGGTCATAACTCTCGCCTCCAACTCCGATTGGGATGATTCATGATGTTCCGGAAAGCTTAGAAGACGCTCTACAATATGACCCAAGCTCCAATCCAAGAACTTAAAATGAACATGAAACCCCCAAACGATGTCTGGATTGCAATTTCCTTCCCATTTTTGCTTCAAATGTCACCAAGAGAGCTTCTAATATGAAATCTACAAAAACAAGCTAAAATACATGAAAAGCTAATATAACACATGAGTTTAAGCAACAAAAGAAGTGAGTTGATATCTAAATAAGTGGTTATAAAACCACTTATCACCAATTTTTCTATAAAATATACATACAATAGACCTTAAAACGGTTATCTGGATTTAAGGTCTCAATATAGTGAAAATATGGTTTGTAGTGTCAGAGTCCCTCTGATGGCTATCATGCCCATGAGGAGACCGATATTTGTATATATTCTGTAGTCGAGGATGCTTCGTAGCCCGACAATCACTATTTAAACTGTGCTTTAAGGCTGAAAAGATAAAAAATGGAAGTATCAACAGGCTTCAATTCCTATGTTAGCGTAAGGGTTTGATAACCAGATTTCAAAATATCATTTTCAAATCCAATCAAAAGAAAAACTTTTGCAAATCAAATCAAACACTTTTGCAAATCAAATCAAAGACTTTTTGCAAATCAAGTCAAACCCTTCGTATATAGGTTCAACGAAGCAAAGCACTACTTTCAATCAATCAAACATAGGCCCAATTTTCAAACAGCATTCACACACACATTTCAGTTTTAAGGGAAATATTGAAAAGATGCGGTACCGTGTTTACACGGGAGTCTTGGGGTGCCTAACACCTTCCCCACACTTAACCAAACCCCTGAGCTCAAAACTTCGATTTCAAAGATCAAGTTTCGACAGTGTCCAGCAATTGGGCCTCTTTCAAACAAAACTCGGTTGAGTTGGTATAACCATTTTCAAATCTACCAACTAGCGACTCTGTAAAACGTTCAAATCGTCAACATGATACATGTTGGCCGTTTTCCTAAAAAACCCTTCAAAACCTTATTCCTAAATAAAAAGAGTGAGGGTAGAGATAACTTAGGAAGAGATGAAAGATTCGGGTTGTGACCCGACTCGTGGATTTTTTAACCAACGTCGACAGGTGGCGACTCTGCTGGGGACAGTAGAGGGCTTAGGCCGCTTTCCAATCTTTTAAAATATTTCCTTTTTAAAACTATAAATGCGTGAATTCTGCGTCTCCACATTGAATGAATGAGTGAATGTTGCGTCTTTACATTGAATGAATGTGAATGAATGCTTTCCTATTTTTAGTGCTTCACACCCATATTAGTGCTTCACACCAACTGTCATCATATGCATACGGTGAGGACGATGTATGTGAATGTATGTTGTGTTCCTCTCACAAGGAGGCAAAACCCGTCGGTGATATGTAATGTCTCTGGGGATCGGCTAAGTCTCTGGGCTCATGAAAATGCACCACCCAGATTTGCTCCAGTTGAAAGATTGGATTAATTTCCCCTCTAGTAGATTACGATGATCTGGGGACCTTCGTGCCAAAAAGCCGCGCGAGAGTAACCTAAGATAGGTCAGCCTCTGATTAACTAAATCCGACGGTAAGCTTCTTTATGCCTTCCTCTTTCAATTTAATGTCTAGTTTTCAATTCCAGTAAATATGTCTTGTCATCCTGTCATCAAAACAACTAACCTCTGTTTTGCAGGATAAAATTAAAAACCACATCATGCATCTTATCCCTACCTATCTCAGGAAATTGACAAGCCTATGTTTTGGTGTAGGTGAAAAATTGGTCCTGTCACTGGATCTAAGTATAAGAAAGTACTAAGTCCATCCACTGACATGACTTCGAGTGGTCAACAAGAATCTACCCCTGTGTCTAGGGAAGAGTTCGAAGGAATGAGAAATCAGATAGCTGAACTAGCCAGTTTTCTAAGAGAACAAAGCAAGGCCCTTAAAGGGAAGCAAGCCTAAACTCATACAGAACCAGGAGCACCTGGTGGTAGTGGTAGTCAAGAGACCTTAAAGGCTGAAACTCATATTCCTGGACAACAAAACAAGGACCCAACCAACAAAACCCCTGAAATCACCGCCCTCAGCAAAGAACAGGAAGCTGGTGACCTTCTCAAGAAAGTACAACAAATGGAAGAAACTCTCTAGTCTATCAAAGGGACTGGGGCATTCGACAGTATTAATTACTCTGACCTCCGTATTTTTGATAAGTGGCTTTTATGACCACTTATTCGGATAGTAACAAACTCATTTTGTTTCTTAAACTCAAGTATCGTTGTACATTTTATGTGTTTTTGCTTTGTTTTGTGATTTTTAGGTTTAGAAACTCTTCGGGTGCAAATTAAGCTTAAAAGGGCAAAAGAATGCATAAATGGGCAAAGCACTTAAATAGGCTTAAAGCAGGAAGATAGCATGGGTGAGGAAGCAATGAAGGTGATGCCACGAGTCTAGAGGCCAAAAATAGCAAGAATAGCATTTGAAGCAAAAATGGGAAGGAAATACAATCCGAACATCGTTTGGGGGGTTTATATTCATTTCATGTTCTTGGATTGGAGCTTAGTTCATATTGTAGAGCGTCTTCTAAGCTTTCTAGAACATCTTGAATAATCCCAATCGGAGTTCGGAGGCGAGAGTTATGCCCCGTATACCAACGGACGTTAAACTCCACAATTTTGGGTTTCTATTGCACAGCTGTCACTTGGAGCTCGATTTCAGCCTTCATCCATCTATTATTTCTCAATACTCAAAGAATGAAAGTTGTAGTTCTCTTCGATAGCTTCGATTTGACAGGTGGCAGGCCTCGTAACTCCTTCCGAATCAAAAGTTATGGCCGTTTTACCAGAGGACTTTGCAGCAGAAAAGCCTTGGCGCGGGCACGCGGATTCTAGTGCATTTTTGGCGGCCGCGCCAGTCCTCAGCTGTGCCAGACTTGACTTTTCAATTGAACGGGACTTAGCTTTTGAGTGGGATATAAGGGGGCTCGTTTTGGGCAAGAAAGAGGATCATATATACATGTATTGGCCTTAAGCCCTAGTTTTTCCTCTTCATTCTCTTTCAATTCCTTGTCCAGGAGTAGATTAGGTTAGAGAGTAGTGTTAGATTAGTTTAAAGTAGTTAGATTCTAAGGTTTAATTTTTATTGAAGATTGAAGCAAGAGGATTAACATCTAGGGTCCAAGCTTGGAGAAAGATTTGAAATCTCTATCCTTAATCTCTCTTTGCTATTACATTGTATATTTAGATGATGTTATTGAATCTTGTGGATAATATACTTGAGTTATTTATGGCTTAAGCTTATTTTGAGGTTCCAATGGAACCTTTTGAGTAGTTTACTTTGATATGCTTCCTGCTTGTCTTTTTGATTGTTGTATGACTGTCTATTACGATTTGTGCTTGCATTGCTTAATTGATTCGCGACCAATTACTGTGATAACCTATGTGGACTTGAAAGACGAAGCGTAGGTTTAGATCTAATCGTAGTAGTGGGTGATTGTGCATTCACATGGCTTTGGATGTATGATTTGTGCTTAGGATAGACATATACCGAAGCGCCGTCCGTAGTCAATAGAGGACTTGACCTTAAACCCTATTTATTTGTAAACACCATAGACATATAGGGGTTTAGATAATGTGGGTGTTCATGTGTGTTCTATCATCTGTGGATTGCACGTGATATGGAGTAGGTGCATCGAAAGATGGTCTTCTCTCACGTTTGTGTTCTCGGCTAACTATCTTGACTATTAATTTGACATAATTGGAAGTATGTCGATTTAAATGAATCATTAGGGGAAATTGGAATCTCTTATCTTCATTATCTAATTCAACTCTAGTATTAATTAATTTGACTTCAATTCCTTGCCTAGTTTAACTTAAATTAATTCCATCTTCTTCTCACCCGTTTAAATAAGACTGAAATGGTTATGTGCTAGTGGTTTGGCGACCTTTTATCTGTTAATTCCTTATAGGAACGATATCTGTACTTACACTTTATTACTTGTTGACCGTGTATACTTGCACAAATACATTGATCGGTAAAACGACCAACAAGTTTTTGGCGCCGTTACCGAGGAATTATTTGGATAACTGTTTGCCAACATTAGTTTCAATCAAATTAGTCTTAATTTAAACTTTTTGTTTTTATTTTAATTCTTCCTATATTCTCTTCTCAGGTACAATGGACTTAAATTTCTATCCATGGAACTGTACAAGACAAGAGCAACCAAGGGAAGCAAACACTGATGGACTCGACCCAATTGCCACACTCTCAGCACAGTTAGAGGAGCTCTCGAGAAAGTTGGATACTGTTTCAGCCCAACTGAGTCGAGAGCCAGTGACTTCATATGACTATGGTGCTGGAGCTTATATGAGCCATTAGGAGCCTATTAGTTATGGACAGGAGCAGTATGGGGGTGAGTACTTCCACAGTGAACCGTACACCAATTATCAGCAAGATTGGGGTTATCCCTCGAGCCCTTTCGGAAACTACTATCAAGACCAATACTGTGAGCCGAGTCCAATTTTTACACCCGAACCCACTTATCCATCCCCATGTTTACAAGGAGAACAGTCTACCATGGACATCCTGGATAGAGCCTTAGCGCAGCAAGAGGAGATGATTAGGAGCCAAGAAGAATCGAACCAAAACTTTCTGAACCAGATGGCCCTAATCAACAATCCTTCAATAAATGAGCCTCAATACATGGATCTCGAGACTGAAACTAAAAAGGAAGTATTGGACAATTTATGGGGAAATTTCATAGCATCAACACAGGAGACCTCAGTTGAGCAAGAACAGTCAAGCGAGAATCTCCAGAATTGGGCAAATCAGAATAACATGGTCTTAATGAAAGAGGAGTTGATTGAGCAAGGGATACAGACTCAGAATCTTCAGAATCAGCTCTCTCAAGTAGTAGAAACCATGAGCAAAGGACCTCAGAACTCTAGTGAGTTTCAGTACATGGATTCTGAGGATAAAGCAGAAGAGGAGATCTTGATTGAGCAAGAGTATTCAAATGAGGATCTTCAGATTTGGGTGGAGCAGATTAGTATGGCATTAAATAAGGATGAGGTATATGAAAAAGAGACAACAATGCAAGATCCTGTACCTCCAATGCATGATGCCATAAGTTACGACCCTCAGAAAGATCGGTGCTATGACATGGGTGCAGAAACTGATAGAGAATCCAAAGTGCAATTGCAACTAGACGAGTCGAAAGCAATGGAAATAGAGGAGCCAATTGGGGATGTGGAGTATGAATGTGAACCAACAGTGAAAATCCCACAAGAGCCTTCTCAGCCTTCGTGGAACAAGCCAGTCAAGTTTGCACACCCTTTCCCCCTTGAAAGCCACATTACAGAGCCGGATCTCGATGATATGAGAAAGTCCACCAGCTTGAAACCATGGAGGTCAGAAGAGAAGAAAATAGAAGAAGAGTCCGTTATCTAGTCTATGCCTCCATGCCCCGATCATTTCACATACACAGTGGAACCATTGCCTAGCTCCCCGAACTTTTGTCCGGGGAATTCATATACATATCTGATGCTAGGTAGTTTAAATTCGAGTCCTCCTCTATTGGGAAGCCTCCAAAAGCGTATAGCAATTCTGATGGATGGAGGGGTTCTCCAATATCGAAGGGCAGTCAGATAGCAGTGGTCAGACACAGTCCTATAAATCAAGCACTCGATGGGAGGCACCCCATCATTTCTCTTTCTCTCTCCTTGTTTAATTCTCCATTTCCTGCTTTCTATCATACTTCCCTCCCCCTTGTTTAATTCTTATTAGTTTAGTATTTAGTTTAAAATTTGTGAATGCAATTAGATTTAGAAGCTCATGCCTACGTTTTTGGTTTTAGGCATGAATGCGTATAATTTTTGGGAACATAAAGCTTATAGCATACTTTTGATGCACTTGCATTGCTTATATGCACCTTTAGAGAATTTTTGGGAATTTAATGCAAATATCTTTCCATGGTTAATTCTCTTGATGTAAATAGATAATATACTTTGATAATGTATGAGGGCATAATAAATGTTATATGTCGTTCTCAGGGTCAATCCATGCTGCAAGAAGCAAAGCTCACGAGCCAATCAACTGCACAGAGCAAAGCCTGCAGACACAGAAAACAGCAGGCCGAGTGGCCGCGGCCATTTAAGCCTACATCCGCGCGCGGCCGCGCCTAGCACAAAAAGGGCCTGACTTAAGCAAAATCTTGTAGCTTTTGGGGGGGCATCGCTTCATGTAAATTATCAACAGCACACAAGCCTCTTATCCCAAACCCTCAAGTTCCTTCATGCAATCCCCTATCTCTTCCCTCTCATGCAATCCCCTCCACTACAAGTCTTAGTTTTGAAAACCTCTTACCTCCTCAATCCAAAGTACCAATTCTCATCCACCTCATCCTCTCAACCTGATCAATTAAGATATTGAGTGTGGGATCTCTAGCAGAGTAAGATTGATATGGAGTTGAGTTGGTTCATTGAGTATAGTGTTGAGCGGGGTTTATTTTACCAATACCAGATAGAGATGGGGAAACTTCTGAGAGGATGCCACTTCATTTCATGCAGCATTAGAAGCCAAATAGGGCAGTTTCTTTTTACCTTTACCTTTAATGAGGACATTGAATAGTTTAAGTTTGGGGGTATTGACTTTATTTTGCATCTAGGGTAGTTGCATTCATATTGTATATTGTGTTTGTTTATTTAGTGCATATAGGTTGTAAATAGTTAAGATTTGTGAAAATTTTAAATTTTTTCTTTTGTTTTTGCATTCTGTGTTAGAGCATACTGCATGAATCTAGTTTTCAGTTGGTTAGTTATGTATTTTTCCTGTGAAGAAACTGAAATCACTTGATTGTTGAACTAATTTGAGACTTAAGCCTGATTTCATGGTCATATATGTAATCCTTACCTGTCAGATACTATGTAACCAGTAAGCACGATAGAGTAAACACCATGATATGCTAAGTTTAAATGTTTACATACTTGTCTTCTGGTGGAAAAACTATATTTTAATAAAAGAGTTTCAGTTCGCATATAATAATAACTAGACTGCTAAAAGCTTAAGTTTAGGGGAAACAGGGGACATGCATGATTTATGAGGGGAGATGGAGCGTAAGACGCACTCCCTTGCAGAAAAAGAAAAAGAAAAAGAAAATAAAAGAAAAGATTAAGAAAAAGAAAAAGAAAAAAATAGAATAAACACTTCAGCTACGTCGAGTTCTGTGGCCTTTGATATTCGAGTAAGTAAGCCCTAGGCTCTACACCCAGCGCCCTAAGGTCGTCTGGTCTGGGAGTCGTTGGTCGAAAGCTCGCTACATGGATATCATTGAAAAGCCTAAGAGAACTAGGCATTGCATAGTCAAATGTGTACACGGGAAAGTGCGAATATGCCCTCGTGAGTAATAAAAGCTTAATGAAAACCCCCTGTTAACTCTTAACTCTAGTAATACATGGTCTTAGTTAGAACTTATATGATTTACTATTTTTCTTAAGTTAAAGCTTGTTTTTCCCCTAAGAAGCATAGTATGTGAGTTATTTATCTGAATGCATATCTAATGGTTGCTAAGCACACAACGCACAATACATCAGTGCTGACAGTTTTGGATTTGCAGAATATGCCTTATGGTCTTGTTTTGGGTAGCTTATCTGTTCGACTATCTCATGGTATTCTAAGGCATTGCTTTGAAAGTTCAATACTAGCTGGAAACTTGGATTCGCATTCATGATAGCGTAGGTTGCATACATTGTAGATAGTGCATTGCATCTTTTGTTTAGTTTTGTTATGGTTGCTTTAGGGCAAGCAACGTTTAAGTTTGGGGGTATTTGATAAGTGGCTTTTATGACCACTTATTCGGATAGTAACCAACTCATTCTATTACTTAAACTCAAGTAACGTTGTGCATTTAATGTGTTTTTGCTTTGTTTTGTGATTTTTAGGTTTAGAAACTCTCCGAGTGCAAATTGAGCTTAAAAGGGAAAAAGAACGCATAAATGGGACAAAGCACTGAAATGGGCTTAAAGCATGAAGATAGCATGGGTGAGAAAGCAATGAAGGTGATGCCACGAGTCTAGAGGCCAAAAAGAGCAAGAATGGCATTTGAAGCAAAAATGGGAAGGAAATACATTCCGGACATCGTTTGGGGGGTTTATGTTCATTTAATGTTCTTGGATTGTAGCTTAGTTCATATTGTAGAGTGTCTTCTAAGCTTTCCGGAACATCTTGAATCATCCCAATCGGAGTTCGGAGGCGAGAGTTATGCCCCGTATACCAACGGACGTTAAACTCCACGGTTTTGGGTTTCTATTGCACAGCTGTCACTTGGATGTCATCCTTCCTCCATCTATTATTTCTCAATACTCAAAGAATGAAAGTTGTAGTTCTCTTCGATAGCTTCGATTTGACAGGTGGCAGGCCTCGTAACTCCTTCCGAATCAAAAGTTATTGCCGTTTTATCAGAGGACTCTGCAGCAGAAAAGCCTTGGCGCGGGCACGCGGATTCTAGTGCATTTTTGGGCGCGGCCACGCCAGTCCCCAACTGTGCCAGACTTGACTTTTCAATTGAACGGGACTTAGCTTTTGAGTGGGATATAAGGGGGCTCGTTTTGGGCAAGAAAGAGGATCATATATACATGTATTGGCCTTAAGCCCTAGTTTTTCCTCTTCATTCTCTTTCAATTCCTTGTCCAGGAGTAGATTAGGTTAGAGAGTAGTGTTAGATTAGTTTAAAGTAGTTAGATTCTAAGGTTTAATTTTTATTGAAGATTGAAGCAAGAGGATTAACATCTAGGGTCCAAGCTTGGAGAAAGATTTGAAATCTCTATCCTTAATCTCTCTTTGCTATTACATTGTATATTTAGATGATGTTATTGAATCTTGTGGATAATATACTTGAGTTATTTATGGCTTAAGCTTATTTTGAGGTTCCAATGGAACCTTTTGAGTAGTTTACTTTGATATGCTTCCTGCTTGTCTTTTTGATTGTTGTATGACTGTCTATTACGATTTGTGCTTGCATTGCTTAATTGATTCGCGACCAATTACTGTGATAACCTATGTGGACTTGAAAGACGAAGCGTAGGTTTAGATCTAATCGTAGTAGTGGGTGATTGTGCATTCACATGGCTTTGGATGTATGATTTGTGCTTAGGATAGACATATACCGAAGCGCCGTCCGTAGTCAATAGAGGACTTGACCTTAAACCCTATTTATTTGTAAACACCATAGACATATAGGGGTTTAGATAATGTGGGTGTTCATGTGTGTTCTATCATCTGTGGATTGCACGTGATATGGAGTAGGTGCATCGAAAGATGGTCTTCTCTCACGTTTGTGTTCTCGGCTAACTATCTTGACTATTAATTTGACCTAATTGGAAGTATGTCGATTTAAATGAATCATTAGGGGAAATTGGAATCTCTTATCTTCATTATCTAATTCAACTCTAGTATTAATTAATTTGACTTCAATTCCTTGCCTAGTTTAACTTAAATTAATTCCATCTTCTTCTCACCCGTTTAAATAAGACTGAAATGGTTATGTGCTAGTGGTTTGGCGACCTTTTATCTGTTAATTCCTTATAGGAACGATATCTGTACTTACACTTTATTACTTGTTGACCGTGTATACTTGCACAAATACATTGATCGGTAAAACGACCAACAAGTTTTTGGCGCCGTTACCGAGGAATTATTTGGATAACTGTTTGCCAACATTAGTTTCAATCAAATTAGTCTTAATTTAAACTTTTTGTTTTTATTTTAATTCTTCCTATATTCTCTTCTCAGGTACAATGGACTTAAATTTCTATCCATGGAACTGTACAAGACAAGAGCAACCAAGGGAAGCAAACACTGATGGACTCGACCCAATTGCCACACTCTCAGCACAGTTAGAGGAGCTCTCGAGAAAGTTGGATACTGTTTCAGCCCAACTGAGTCGAGAGCCAGTGACTTCATATGACTATGGTGCTGGAGCTTATATGAGCCATTAGGAGCCTATTAGTTATGGACAGGAGCAGTATGGGGGTGAGTACTTCCACAGTGAACCGTACACCAATTATCAGCAAGATTGGGGTTATCCCTCGAGCCCTTTCGGAAACTACTATCAAGACCAATACTGTGAGCCGAGTCCAATTTTTACACCCGAACCCACTTATCCATCCCCATGTTTACAAGGAGAACAGTCTACCATGGACATCCTGGATAGAGCCTTAGCGCAGCAAGAGGAGATGATTAGGAGCCAAGAAGAATCGAACCAAAACTTTCTGAACCAGATGGCCCTAATCAACAATCCTTCAATAAATGAGCCTCAATACATGGATCTCGAGACTGAAACTAAAAAGGAAGTATTGGACAATTTATGGGGAAATTTCATAGCATCAACACAGGAGACCTCAGTTGAGCAAGAACAGTCAAGCGAGAATCTCCAGAATTGGGCAAATCAGAATAACATGGTCTTAATGAAAGAGGAGTTGATTGAGCAAGGGATACAGACTCAGAATCTTCAGAATCAGCTCTCTCAAGTAGTAGAAACCATGAGCAAAGGACCTCAGAACTCTAGTGAGTTTCAGTACATGGATTCTGAGGATAAAGCAGAAGAGGAGATCTTGATTGAGCAAGAGTATTCAAATGAGGATCTTCAGATTTGGGTGGAGCAGATTAGCATGGCATTAAATAAGGATGAGGTATATGAAAAAGAGACAACAATGCAAGATCCTGTACCTCCAATGCATGATGCCATGAGTTACGACCCTCAGAAAGATCGGTGCTATGACATGGGTGCAGAAACTGATAGAGAATCCAAAGTGCAATTGCAACTGGACGAGTCGAAAGCAATGGAAATAGAGGAGCCAATTGGGGATGTGGAGTATGAATGTGAACCAACAGTGAAAATCCCACAAGAGCCTTCTCAGCCTTCGTGGAACAAGCCAGTCAAGTTTGCACACCCTTTCCCCCTTGAAAGCCACATTACAGAGCCGGATCTCGATGATATGAGAAAGTCCACCAGCTTGAAACCATGGAGGTCAGAAGAGAAGAAAATAGAAGAAGAGTCCGTTATCTAGTCTATGCCTCCATGCCCCGATCATTTCACATACACAGTGGAACCATTGCCTAGCTCCCCGAACTTTTGTCCGGGGAATTCATATACATATCTGATGCTAGGTAGTTTAAATTCGAGTCCTCCTCTATTGGGAAGCCTCCAAAAGCGTATAGCAATTCTGATGGATGGAGGGGTTCTCCAATATCGAAGGGCAGTCAGATAGCAGTGGTCAGACACAGTCCTATAAATCAAGCACTCGATGGGAGGCACCCCATCATTTCTCTTTCTCTCTCCTTGTTTAATTCTCCATTTCCTGCTTTCTATCATACTTCCCTCCCCCTTGTTTAATTCTTATTAGTTTAGTATTTAGTTTAAAATTTGTGAATGCAATTAGATTTAGAAGCTCATGCCTACGTTTTTGGTTTTAGGCATGAATGCGTATAATTTTTGGGAACATAAAGCTTATAGCATACTTTTGATGCACTTGCATTGCTTATATGCACCTTTAGAGAATTTTTGGGAATTTAATGCAAATATCTTTCCATGGTTAATTCTCTTGATGTAAATAGATAATATACTTTGATAATGTATGAGGGCTTAATAAATGTTATATGTCGTTCTCAGGGTCAATCCATGCTGCAAGAAGCAAAGCTCACGGGCCAATCAACTGCACAGAGCAAAGCCTGCAGACACAGAAAACAGCAGGCCGAGTGGCCGCGGCCATTTAAGCCTACATTCGCGCGCGGCCGCGCCTAGCACAAAAAGGGCCTGACTTAAGCAAAATCTTGTAGCTTTTGGGGGGGCATCGCTTCATGTAAATTATCAACAGCACACAAGCCTCTTATCCCAAACCCTCAAGTTCCTTCATGCAATCCCCTATCTCTTCCCTCTCATGCAATCCCCTCCACTACAAGTCTTAGTTTTGAAAACCTCTTACCTCCTCAATCCAAAGTACCAATTCTCATCCACCTCATCCTCTCAACCTGATCAATTAAGATATTGAGTGTGGGATCTCTAGCAGAGTAAGATTGATATGGAGTTGAGTTGGTTCATTGAGTATAGTGTTGAGCGGGGTTTATTTTACCAATACCAGATAGAGATGGGGAAACTTCTGAGAGGATGCCACTTCATTTCATGCAGCATTAGAAGCCAAATAGGGCAGTTTCTTTTTACCTTTACCTTTAATGAGGACATTGAATAGTTTAAGTTTGGGGGTATTGACTTTATTTTGCATCTAGGGTAGTTGCATTCATATTGTATATTGTGTTTGTTTATTTAGTGCATATAGGTTGTAAATAGTTAAGATTTGTGAAAATTTTAAATTTTTTCTTTTGTTTTTGCATTCTGTGTTAGAGCATACTGCATGAATCTAGTTTTCAGTTGGTTAGTTATGTATTTTTCCTGTGAAGAAACTGAAATCACTTGATTGTTGAACTAATTTGAGACTTAAGCCTGATTTCATGGTCATATATGTAATCCTTACCTGTCAGATACTATGTAACCAGTAAGCACGATAGAGTAAACACCATGATATGCTAAGTTTAAATGTTTACATACTTGTCTTCTGGTGGAAAAACTATATTTTAATAAAAGAGTTTCAGTTCGCATATAATAATAACTAGACTGCTAAAAGCTTAAGTTTAGGGGAAACAGGGGACATGCATGATTTATGAGGGGAGATGGAGCGTAAGACGCACTCCCTTGCAGAAAAAGAAAAAGAAAAAGAAAATAAAAGAAAAGATTAAGAAAAAGAAAAAGAAAAAAATAGAATAAACACTTCAGCTACGTCGAGTTCTGTGGCCTTTGATATTCGAGTAAGTAAGCCCTAGGCTCTACACCCAGCGCCCTAAGGTCGTCTGGTCTGGGAGTCGTTGGTCGAAAGCTCGCTACATGGATATCATTGAAAAGCCTAAGAGAACTAGGCATTGCATAGTCGAATGTGTACACGGGAAAGTGCGAATATGCCCTCGTGAGTAATAAAAGCTTAATGAAAACCCCCTGTTAACTCTTAACTCTAGTAATACATGGTCTTAGTTAGAACTTATATGATTTACTATTTTTCTTAAGTTAAAGCTTGTTTTCCCCTAAGAAGCATAGTATGTGAGTTATTTATCTGAATGCATATCTAATGGTTGCTAAGCACACAACGCACAATACATCAGTGCTGACAGTTTTGGATTTGCAGAATATGCCTTATGGTCTTGTTTTGGGTAGCTTATCTGTTCGACTATCTCATGGTATTCTAAGGCATTGCTTTGAAAGTTCAATACTAGCTGGAAACTTGGATTCGCATTCATGATAGCGTAGGTTGCATACATTGTAGATAGTGCATTGCATCTTTTGTTTAGTTTTGTTATGGTTGCTTGAGGGCAAGCAACGTTTAAGTTTGGGGGTATTTGATAAGTGGCTTTTATGACCACTTATTCGGATAGTAACCAACTCATTCTGTTACTTAAACTCAAGTAACGTTGTGCATTTAATGTGTTTTTGCTTTGTTTTGTGATTTTTAGGTTTAGAAACTCTCCGAGTGCAAATTGAGCTTAAAAGGGCAAAAGAACGCATAAATGGGACAAAGCACTGAAATGGGCTTAAAGCATGAAGATAGCATGGGTGAGAAAGCAATGAAGGTGATGCCACGAGTCTAGAGGCCAAAAAGAGCAAGAATGGCATTTGAAGCAAAAATGGGAAGGAAATACATTCCGGACATCGTTTGGGGGGTTTATGTTCATTTAATGTTCTTGGATTGTAGCTTAGTTCATATTGTAGAGTGTCTTCTAAGCTTTCCGGAACATCTTGAATCATCCCAATCGGAGTTCGGAGGCGAGAGTTATGCCCCGTATACCAACGGACGTTAAACTCCACGGTTTTGGGTTTCTATTGCACAGCTGTCACTTGGATGTCATCCTTCCTCCATCTATTATTTCTCAATACTCAAAGAATGAAAGTTGTAGTTCTCTTCGATAGCTTCGATTTGACAGGTGGCAGGCCTCGTAACTCCTTCCGAATCAAAAGTTATTACCGTTTTATCAGAGGACTCTGCAGCAGAAAAGCCTTGGCGCGGGCACGCGGATTCTAGTGCATTTTTGGGCGCGGCCACGCCAGTCCCCAACTGTGCCAGACTTGACTTTTCAATTGAACGGGACTTAGCTTTTGAGTGGGATATAAGGGGGCTCGTTTTGGGCAAGAAAGAGGATCATATATACATGTATTGGCCTTAAGCCCTAGTTTTTCCTCTTCATTCTCTTTCAATTCCTTGTCCAGGAGTAGATTAGGTTAGAGAGTAGTGTTAGATTAGTTTAAAGTAGTTAGATTCTAAGGTTTAATTTTTATTGAAGATTGAAGCAAGAGGATTAACATCTAGGGTCCAAGCTTGGAGAAAGATTTGAAATCTCTATCCTTAATCTCTCTTTGCTATTACATTGTATATTTAGATGATGTTATTGAATCTTGTGGATAATATACTTGAGTTATTTATGGCTTAAGCTTATTTTGAGGTTCCAATGGAACCTTTTGAGTAGTTTACTTTGATATGCTTCCTGCTTGTCTTTTTGATTGTTGTATGACTGTCTATTACGATTTGTGCTTGCATTGCTTAATTGATTCGCGACCAATTACTGTGATAACCTATGTGGACTTGAAAGACGAAGCGTAGGTTTAGATCTAATCGTAGTAGTGGGTGATTGTGCATTCACATGGCTTTGGATGTATGATTTGTGCTTAGGATAGACATATACCGAAGCGCCGTCCGTAGTCAATAGAGGACTTGACCTTAAACCCTATTTATTTGTAAACACCATAGACATATAGGGGTTTAGATAATGTGGGTGTTCATGTGTGTTCTATCATCTGTGGATTGCACGTGATATGGAGTAGGTGCATCGAAAGATGGTCTTCTCTCACGTTTGTGTTCTCGGCTAACTATCTTGACTATTAATTTGACCTAATTGGAAGTATGTCGATTTAAATGAATCATTAGGGGAAATTGGAATCTCTTATCTTCATTATCTAATTCAACTCTAGTATTAATTAATTTGACTTCAATTCCTTGCCTAGTTTAACTTAAATTAATTCCATCTTCTTCTCACCCGTTTAAATAAGACTGAAATGGTTATGTGCTAGTGGTTTGGCGACCTTTTATCTGTTAATTCCTTATAGGAACGATATCTGTACTTACACTTTATTACTTGTTGACCGTGTATACTTGCACAAATACATTGATCGGTAAAACGACCAACAAGTTTTTGGCGCCGTTACCGAGGAATTATTTGGATAACTGTTTGCCAACATTAGTTTCAATCAAATTAGTCTTAATTTAAACTTTTTGTTTTTATTTTAATTCTTCCTATATTCTCTTCTCAGGTACAATGGACTTAAATTTCTATCCATGGAACTGTACAAGACAAGAGCAACCAAGGGAAGCAAACACTGATGGACTCGACCCAATTGCCACACTCTCAGCACAGTTAGAGGAGCTCTCGAGAAAGTTGGATACTGTTTCAGCCCAACTGAGTCGAGAGCCAGTGACTTCATATGACTATGGTGCTGGAGCTTATATGAGCCATTAGGAGCCTATTAGTTATGGACAGGAGCAGTATGGGGGTGAGTACTTCCACAGTGAACCGTACACCAATTATCAGCAAGATTGGGGTTATCCCTCGAGCCCTTTCGGAAACTACTATCAAGACCAATACTGTGAGCCGAGTCCAATTTTTACACCCGAACCCACTTATCCATCCCCATGTTTACAAGGAGAACAGTCTACCATGGACATCCTGGATAGAGCCTTAGCGCAGCAAGAGGAGATGATTAGGAGCCAAGAAGAATCGAACCAAAACTTTCTGAACCAGATGGCCCTAATCAACAATCCTTCAATAAATGAGCCTCAATACATGGATCTCGAGACTGAAACTAAAAAGGAAGTATTGGACAATTTATGGGGAAATTTCATAGCATCAACACAGGAGACCTCAGTTGAGCAAGAACAGTCAAGCGAGAATCTCCAGAATTGGGCAAATCAGAATAACATGGTCTTAATGAAAGAGGAGTTGATTGAGCAAGGGATACAGACTCAGAATCTTCAGAATCAGCTCTCTCAAGTAGTAGAAACCATGAGCAAAGGACCTCAGAACTCTAGTGAGTTTCAGTACATGGATTCTGAGGATAAAGCAGAAGAGGAGATCTTGATTGAGCAAGAGTATTCAAATGAGGATCTTCAGATTTGGGTGGAGCAGATTAGCATGGCATTAAATAAGGATGAGGTATATGAAAAAGAGACAACAATGCAAGATCCTGTACCTCCAATGCATGATGCCATGAGTTACGACCCTCAGAAAGATCGGTGCTATGACATGGGTGCAGAAACTGATAGAGAATCCAAAGTGCAATTGCAACTGGACGAGTCGAAAGCAATGGAAATAGAGGAGCCAATTGGGGATGTGGAGTATGAATGTGAACCAACAGTGAAAATCCCACAAGAGCCTTCTCAGCCTTCGTGGAACAAGCCAGTCAAGTTTGCACACCCTTTCCCCCTTGAAAGCCACATTACAGAGCCGGATCTCGATGATATGAGAAAGTCCACCAGCTTGAAACCATGGAGGTCATAAGAGAAGAAAATAGAAGAAGAGTCCGTTATCTAGTCTATGCCTCCATGCCCCGATCATTTCACATACACAGTGGAACCATTGCCTAGCTCCCCGAACTTTTGTCCGGGGAATTCATATACATATCTGATGCTAGGTAGTTTAAATTCGAGTCCTCCTCTATTGGGAAGCCTCCAAAAGCGTATAGCAATTCTGATGGATGGAGGGGTTCTCCAATATCGAAGGGCAGTCAGATAGCAGTGGTCAGACACAGTCCTATAAATCAAGCACTCGATGGGAGGCACCCCATCATTTCTCTTTCTCTCTCCTTGTTTAATTCTCCATTTCCTGCTTTCTATCATACTTCCCTCCCCCTTGTTTAATTCTTATTAGTTTAGTATTTAGTTTAAAATTTGTGAATGCAATTAGATTTAGAAGCTCATGCCTACGTTTTTGGTTTTAGGCATGAATGCGTATAATTTTTGGGAACATAAAGCTTATAGCATACTTTTGATGCACTTGCATTGCTTATATGCACCTTTAGAGAATTTTTGGGAATTTAATGCAAATATCTTTCCATGGTTAATTCTCTTGATGTAAATAGATAATATACTTTGATAATGTATGAGGGCTTAATAAATGTTATATGTCGTTCTCAGGGTCAATCCATGCTGCAAGAAGCAAAGTTCACGGGCCAATCAACTGCACAGAGCAAAGCCTGCAGACACAGAAAACAGCAGGCCGAGTGGCCGCGGCCATTTAAGCCTACATTCCGCGCGCGGCCGCGCCTAGCACAAAAAGGGCCTGACTTAAGCAAAATCTTGTAGCTTTTGGGGGGGCATCGCTTCATGTAAATTATCAACAGCACACAAGCCTCTTATCCCAAACCCTCAAGTTCCTTCATGCAATCCCCTATCTCTTCCCTCTCATGCAATCCCCTCCACTACAAGTCTTAGTTTTGAAAACCTCTTACCTCCTCAATCCAAAGTACCAATTCTCATCCACCTCATCCTCTCAACCTGATCAATTAAGATATTGAGTGTGGGATCTCTAGCAGAGTAAGATTGATATGGAGTTGAGTTGGTTCATTGAGTATAGTGTTGAGCGGGGTTTATTTTACCAATACCAGATAGAGATGGGGAAACTTCTGAGAGGATGCCACTTCATTTCATGCAGCATTAGAAGCCAAATAGGGCAGTTTCTTTTTACCTTTACCTTTAATGAGGACATTGAATAGTTTAAGTTTGGGGGTATTGACTTTATTTTGCATCTAGGGTAGTTGCATTCATATTGTATATTGTGTTTGTTTATTTAGTGCATATAGGTTGTAAATAGTTAAGATTTGTGAAAATTTTAAATTTTTTCTTTTGTTTTTGCATTCTGTGTTAGAGCATACTGCATGAATCTAGTTTTCAGTTGGTTAGTTATGTATTTTTCCTGTGAAGAAACTGAAATCACTTGATTGTTGAACTAATTTGAGACTTAAGCCTGATTTCATGGTCATATATGTAATCCTTACCTGTCAGATACTATGTAACCAGTAAGCACGATAGAGTAAACACCATGATATGCTAAGTTTAAATGTTTACATACTTGTCTTCTGGTGGAAAAACTATATTTTAATAAAAGAGTTTCAGTTCGCATATAATAATAACTAGACTGCTAAAAGCTTAAGTTTAGGGGAAACAGGGGACATGCATGATTTATGAGGGGAGATGGAGCGTAAGACGCACTCCCTTGCAGAAAAAGAAAAAGAAAAAGAAAATAAAAAAAAGATTAAGAAAAAGAAAAAGAAAAAAATAGAATAAACACTTCAGCTACGTCGAGTTCTGTGGCCTTTGATATTCGAGTAAGTAAGCCCTAGGCTCTACACCCAGCGCCCTAAGGTCGTCTGGTCTGGGAGTCGTTGGTCGAAAGCTCGCTACATGGATATCATTGAAAATCCTAAGAGAACTAGGCATTGCATAGTCGAATGTGTACACGGGAAAGTGCGAATATGCCCTCGTGAGTAATAAAAGCTTAATGAAAACCCCCTGTTAACTCTTAACTCTAGTAATACATGGTCTTAGTTAGAACTTATATGATTTACTATTTTTCTTAAGTTAAAGCTTGTTTTTCCCCTAAGAAGCATAGTATGTGAGTTATTTATCTGAATGCATATCTAATGGTTGCTAAGCACACAACGCACAATACATCAGTGCTGACAGTTTTGGATTTGCAGAATATGCCTTATGGTCTTGTTTTGGGTAGCTTATCTGTTCGACTATCTCATGGTATTCTAAGGCATTGCTTTGAAAGTTCAATACTAGCTGGAACTTGGATTCGCATTCATGATAGCGTAGGTTGCATACATTGTAGATAGTGCATTGCATCTTTTGTTTAGTTTTGTTATGGTTGCTTGAGGGCAAGCAACGTTTAAGTTTGGGGGTATTTGATAAGTGGCTTTTATGACCACTTATTCGGATAGTAACCAACTCATTCTGTTACTTAAACTCAAGTAACGTTGTGCATTTAATGTGTTTTTGCTTTGTTTTGTGATTTTTAGGTTTAGAAACTCTCCGAGTGCAAATTGAGCTTAAAAGGGCAAAAGAACGCATAAATGGGACAAAGCACTGAAATGGGCTTAAAGCATGAAGATAGCATGGGTGAGAAAGCAATGAAGGTGATGCCACGAGTCTAGAGGCCAAAAAGAGCAAGAATGGCATTTGAAGCAAAAATGGGAAGGAAATACATTTCGGACATCGTTTGGGGGGTTTATGTTCATTTAATGTTCTTGGATTGTAGCTTAGTTCATATTGTAGAGTGTCTTCTAAGCTTTCCGGAACATCTTGAATCATCCCAATCGGAGTTCGGAGGCGAGAGTTATGCCCCGTATACCAACGGACGTTAAACTCCACGGTTTTGGGTTTCTATTGCACAGCTGTCACTTGGATGTCATCCTTCCTCCATCTATTATTTCTCAATTCTCAAAGAATGAAAGTTGTAGAGCTCTTCGATAGCTTTGATTTGACAGGTGACAGGCCTCGTAACTCCTCTCAGATCAAAAGTTATTGCCGTTTTATCAGAGGACTCTGCAGTAGAAAAGCCTTGGCGCGGGCACGCGGATTCTAGTGCATTTTTGGGCGCGGCCACGCCAGTCCCCAACTGTGCCAGACTTGACTTTTCAATTGAACGGGACTTGGCTTTTGAGTGGGATATAAGGGGGCTCGTTTTGGGCAAGAAAGAGGATTATATATACATGTATTGGCCTTAAGCCCTAGTTTTTCCTCTTCATTCTCTTTCAATTCCTTGTCTAGGAGTAGATTAGGTTAGAGAGTAGTGTTAGATTAGTTTAAAGTAGTTATATTCTAAGGTTTAATTTTTATTGAAGATTGAAGCAAGAGGATTGACATCTAGGTTCCAAGCTTGGAGAAAGATTTGAAATCTCTATCCTTAATCTCTCTTTGCTATTACATTGTATATTTAGATGATGTTATTGAATCTTGTGGATAATATACTTGAGTTATTTATCGCTTAAGCCTTATTTTGAGGTTCTAATGAACCGTTTGAGTAGTTTACTTTGATATGCTTCCATGCTTGTCTCTTTGATTGTTATATGACTGTCTATTACGATTCGTGCTTGCATTGCTTAATTGATTTGCGACCAATTACTGTGATAACCTATGTGGACTTGAAAGACAAAGTGTAGTTTTAGATCTAATCGTAGTAGCGGGTGATTGTGCATTCACATGGCGTTGAATGTATAATTTGTGCTTAGGATAGACATATACCGAAGCGCTGTCCGTAGTCAATAGAGGACTTGACCTTAAACCCTATTTATTTGTAAACACTATAGACATATAGGGGCTTAGATAATGTGGGTGTTCACGTGCGTTCTATCATCTGTGGATTGCACGTGATATGGAGTAGGTACAACGAAAGATGGTCTTGTCTCACGTTTGTGTTCTCGGCTAACTATCTTGACTATTAATTTGAACTAATTGGAAGTATGTCGATTTAAATGAATCATTAGGGGAAATTGGAATCTCTTATCTTCATTATCTAATTCGACTCTAGGATTAATTAGTTTAACTTCAATTCCTTGCCTAGTTTAACTTTAGATTAATTCCATCTTCTTCTCACCCGTTTAAATAAGGCTGAAATGGTTATGTGCTAGTGGTTTGACGACCTTTTATCTGTTAATTCCTTGTGGGAACGATATTTGTACTTACACTTTATTACTTTTTGACCAGTGTATACTTGCACGAATACATTGATCGGTAAAACGGCCAACAATTTTCCCCTGAGCTCGTTATCCCGAGAAATTCAGAAATCTTAATTTCGAGAAATATGATGGATTGGGAGATCTTTATACACATATGAAAGTATTCATTGGAGAACTCGGATCTTATGTAGAGGACAAGAAACTTTGGATGCAGTTATTACAAAAGAGTCTAACAGGAGAGGCCAGAGCCTAGTATGCCCGCCTAGACGATTCTAAGATTCAACACTGAATCATTCATAGAGTATGCCCAACGATGGAGACGGGTTGCAGCACAAGTCATGTGACGCCCCCAAAATAGGTTCAATACTCAACCCATTCTGAGTCACCAAATACATGGTACAGAATCCAAATACAATCTTTTATAACATACGGTCGTGCAAAATACGTCCACAGCAACTGTGAGTTTCAATACAAATCGTATATAATACGAAATATAAACACTCAAATTCAGTCCTCATTAATTTCAATTATTATCACACTATTCTACAAAATAGTGAGGACTGTTATTTCTCTAACTTTGACCATCACCCCGATCCCCGACTAGTTCCTGCGACATTCTCATTTTCTGAAGAGAACAATGTAAGAAAAGGGTGAGCTCAACTAGCCCAGTAAAGAATATTATGACTAAGATAATGAAAAATAAATTGTCGTTAGCCTTCAATAAATTAGATAAAATATAATGGACAACAAGTTTTAGATCAATATTCGCATCGAAAATAACAATTCATTAGAAGAGTTAAGTAGAGAATGAAGTCTACTATCTTCTATGATTTAAAAGTCCATCATCAATATTCTATCCCTGTAACATCAATCAATATACATCTTGAATCAAATATTCATCTTTGCACTACGGGCCAAAGATATTCATTTGTATCACTAGTTGGTTATGTTCATCCCAACACCTGTCCATCTTTGCACTACGGGCCAAAGATATTTATTAGGTAATCATTCATCTTTGCACTACAGGCCAAAGATACTCAGCTATATCACCATTTAGGACTGAGGATGATGAAAAACAATACGAATAACGAATTCAGTGAGATAAATGACAATGATTAGGGATTTGTAATTTAGTTTATCCAAGTTCAATAATACTCCGTAAAAATCAATTGTGGAGCAAAATTCAAGAATGAAGATCAAAACTTGGATCCAATCAAAGATAAAAAAATATTTTTTTTACCGTGAATAGTAACTCGTCATGAAAAGTTGAAAATTTTCATAAAAAGTTCAAAAAATTATTCCGGTGAAATGATACTAGATGAAGTGCAAAACTCAAGAAATTTCTGATCATTTCAGGAATTATAGAAACAATACTTACCGTAGTAAGTTCAGATTTAGGAATATGAAATAAAATATTATTAGTTCCATAATATGGAATATGAAAGAAAATAATATTTATTATGAATATTGAAAGGAAATAACATCATTTACGAGAAAAATAACATCCTTTACCTTAACAGGAGAGTAGTCTTGACTGGAATATCGGATATAATGCTGAGAAAAATCTAGCACCGTAATCCACACTCAAAGTATCTAAATACTCACAAGAAATACGCTCAATATTATAGAGAGAAAATTTTCTGATTCTGGTGTGATTTTCATTTCTAACTAAGCACCCTATTTATAGGAAAGGGGTAGCACACCATAACTGACAAAATGTAAACACGGATGTTTTCTTGCACACTACTTTTGAAAACCATCAGCACCTCTAATTTGACAATTTCCAAGCCACCACCCATTTGTCCACATGTTTATATAATATATATATATATATATATATATATATATATTAAAATATTTATTTCCAAAACTTCAATAATTCAAAATAAATAACCCTTTTTTCAAAAAAATACGAATCTTATGTCCTTTCCATATGAAACTTAATTCTCTACAACTTTGTAGAAGAAAGGTTTTCCAAATTCTAAACGAAAAATGACCCAAATTTACATACAGATGATTTTTCCACACTTCCATTCTGACAAAATACATCTACTAATAAAAACAACCATCAGCACTAATTCCTTCATTTATATCCACATTATATTATTTTCTTATCAAATAAATCAACAATTAATTATTCATAAATAATATTACAGAACTACAATATTGACAACCAGGTCGTTCCCAGGAAAGAGGGGGCCTTCCGATAAGGATTTCTCCTTACTGGCGCGCAATTAAATAACCCCTCCTAGACAGATCTTCCTTAGACATTGCCAATAATGCTATCTAATAATATTATTCCAATAATATGAATTATTGATTTGATAATTTGAAATACTATGCAATGACAATTATTGAATCAATAATATGAAATATCAACGTAGCAATTATAAAATATTGAACAGTAATTACTGTAACAATTATTGAGTAGTGTCTTCTTACGTAAGAATCAATAATTAGAATTACTGTGCAATACTGCGTGCTACTGTGCAACACCGTGTATTACTGTAGTTTAACCACCAGGTATTTTAACAGTTCTAACAGTAACAACTACGCCGTTATTTTTAGAAAACTCATTCTTGTCATTTTCTTCATCCGACAGTTATTCCGTTGTGGGGCCCATAAATGGCTGCGCCGTCGTACGAATATTCCCTGACAACAATAATATTCCACGACCAAACGAATATTTCCCGACAACAATGAATATTTTATTACCACTTGCTAACTTTGAAAATTTTGCACATATCTCCCATAACTTATCACATCTATCAAATTAACACCTTACTATTTCAAAATAATATATAAAGAAAATTAAATCTTTATTCATAAAATTTGGGATCTTACAACCTCCCCTCCTTATAAAATTTTGTCCTCGAAATTGACGTACGTACCTGATATGTCGAAAAGGTGAGGATACCTCACTTTTATTTTCGATTCTAACTCCCAGGTCATTTCCTCAATTTCATGGTTCCTCCACAAAACTTTAACTTGAGGTATAATCTTCGAGCGTAGGACATGTTCCTTTTTATCCAAGATCTTGACAGGTACCTCTTCGTAAGTTAAATCTTCAGCTATCTCGTCTAGTTCTAATTCAATAATGTGATTTGGGTCTTTCACATATTTACGTAGCATGGATATGCGAAAAACGTTATGAACACGAGACATACTAGGTGGTAAAGGGAGTCTATAGGCCACCTTTTCTACTCGGTCAAGGGTCTCATATGGACCAATAAATCGTGGATTGAGCTTTTCTCTCTTTACGAATCTCGTAACTCCTTTCCATGGAGCAACACGTAAAAATACATGATCTCCGACATTAAATTCCACGTCTCTTTGATGAAGATCCGCATAACTCTTTTGTCGATCTTGTGCCGTTTGTCTACGTTGTCGGATTATTTGAATTTTTTCCGTAGTTATACGTACTAACTTCGGTCCTAACAATGTTGCTTCACCCACCTTGTCCCAGCATACTGGAGAACGACATTTTTGTCCATACAATGCCTCGAATGGAGCCAGGCCTATACTTACCTGATAACTATTGTTGTAGGAGAATTCCACCAATGGTAAGTACTTGTCCCAACTCCCTTTGAAGTCTAGAACACAGAGTCTCAATAGATCTTCAAGAGTGTGAATAGTCCTTTCCGATTGCCCGTCCGTTTGAGGATGATATACCGAACTGAATCGTAAATCCGTGCCCATAGCTTTCTGCAAACTGATCCAAAATCGTGAAGTAAATTTGGGGTCTCGATCCGAAACTATGGATACTGGCATGCCATGCAATCTCATAATCTCGTTCACGTATATATGAGCAAGACGTTCAAGGGAATAAGTCTCTCGTATAGGCAAGAACTGAGCAGACTTGGTTAATCTATCGACAATAACCCAAATCGCATCTATGCCTTGAGAAACCTTGGGAAGACCTGTAACGAAATCTATGGTAATGTGTTCCCACTTCCATTTTGAAATCTCAAGTGGTTGCAATGGGCCCTTTGGCACTTGATGCTCCGCCTTGACACGTTAACACGTTAAACACCTCGAGATGAACTCCGTGATCTCTCTCTTCATATTGCTCCACCAAAATGTATGTTGAAGATCACGATACATTTTGGTACTCCCAGGATGGATTGCAAACGGTGTGTTGTGTGCCTCCATCATAATTCTATATTTCAAATCAGAATCGTTAGGAACACAAAGTCTAGAATTAACTCGAAGTATTCCTTCTTTATCAATCCTTGCTTCTGAAATAGCACCTTCTTCCTCATAGTCATCAGCTCCGGATCAGTAGCTTGAGCAGTTTTAACTTTATCAATCAAAGTTGGTTCCACGCGTATACTTGAAATCATCGCATGGGTCCCCGAAGTCTTGAACTCTATCTCCATCCTTTGTAAATCACACAAAATAGGCCTTGATAGCATCGCATTCGTTCCTGCATATGATCTTCTACTCAACGCGTCAGCTACCACGTTCGCTTTTCCAGGATGGTATTAGATGGTATGGTCGTAATCTTTCAACAGCTCAAGCCAACGTCGTTGTCGCATGTTGAGTTCCTTTTGAGTGAAGAAATATTTAAGGCTCTTATGATCCTTATAAATCTCCACTTTCTCTCCATACAAATAGTGTCTCTAGATCTTCAACGCGAAAATGACTGCTGCCAACTCTAGATCATGAGTAGGATAATTCCTCTTATATTCTTTGAGTTTTCGTGAGGCATAGGCTATGACTTTCCCATGTTGCATGAGAACACATCCTAACCCTTTGCCTGAAGCATCGTTGTAGATGACAAATCCATCCGAACCAGATGGTATTGTTAGAAAAGGTGTTAAAATGAGTCTCTTCTTGAGCTCTTGGAAGCTCTTCTTTCATTTCTCATCCCATATGAATTTTGTATCTTTCCGAGTCAGCTGAGTTAATGGAGTAGCGATTCAAGAAAATTCTTCCACGAATCTCCAATAATAACCTGATATGCCCAGAAAGCTATGTACTTCAGTCACCGACTTAGGTTGCTCCCAACTTTGTATTGCTTCAATCTTCGCTGGGTCAACAGATACTCCATGTTTTGATACCACATGCCCAAAAGACAGAACTCGCATTTCTTCAGCTTGGCATATAGCTTGTTTTCACGAAGCCTTTGAAGTACCAGCTTCAGGTGGTGCTCATGATCTTCACGATTTTTGGAATTAATGAGGATGTCATCAATAAATACAACCACGAACTGATCCAAATATTCCTTGAATACATGGTTCATCATATCTTTAAAAGTAGTAGGAGCATTAGTCAATCCAAAAGACATTACTAAGAATTCATAATGCCCGTACCGAGTTCTGAAGGCAATTTTTGGAATATCCTCAGTTTTAATCTTTAACTGATGATATCCAGAACAAAGATCGATCTTTAAAAAGAATTGTACACCTTGCAACTGGTCGAACAGGTCATCAATACAAGGTAATGGATACCTATTCTTGATGGTGACATGGTTCAACTCCCGATAGTAAATAAAAAGTCGCATACTCCACTCTTTCTTCTTTACGAATAAAACAGGAGCACCCCAAGGAGACGTACTAGGACGAATAAAACCGATGTCCAACAACTCCTGTAGTTGGACCTTTAACACCTGAAGTTCAATAGGAGCTGTGACGCCCCCAGAATAGGTCCATTCAACCCAACCCATTCTGAGTCGCCAAATACATGGTACAGAATTCAAATACAATCTTGTATATCACACGGTCGTGCAAAATACGACCACACAACTGTGAGTGTCAATACAAATATGTAGAAAATATTAATATTCAAACTAAGTCCTCATTACAATTATTATCACACTATTTATCAGAAATAGTGAGGACTACTACTTCTCTAACTCGGACCATCACTCTGTCCCCCGACTAGTTCCCGCAACATTCTCATTTCCTGAAGAGGACAATAGATGAAAAGGGTGAGCTCAACTAGCTCAATAAAGAATATTATGACTAAGATAATGGAAAATAAATTATCGTTAGCCTTCAATAAATCAAATAAAATATAATGGACAACCAATTTTAGATCAATATTTGCAGCGAAAATAACAATTCATTAGAAGAGTTAAGTAGAGAATGAAGTCTACTATCTTCTATGATTTAAAAGTCCATCATCAATATTTTATCCATGTAACATCAATCAATATATATCTCAAATCAAATATTCATCTTTGCACTACGAGCCAAAGATATTCATTTGTATCACCAGTGGTCATATTCATCTCAACACCTGTCCATCTTCGCACGACGGCCAAAGATATTCATTACGTAATCATTCATCTTTGCTCTACAGGCCAAAGATATTCAGTTATATCACCACTTAGGACTGAGGATGATGAAAAATAATATAAATAACGAATCTAGTGAGATAAAAGACAAAGATTAAGGATTCGTATTTTAGTTTATCCAAGTTCAAAAATACTCCATATTAATACTTTGTGGAGCAAAATTCAAGAATAAAGCTCAAAACTTAGATCTAATCAAATATAGGAACCTTAACAAGCAACTTGGATAAATAGAAGAAAATTTAATTTTTTTCGTGAATAGTGCCGTATATGTGAATAGTGCCGTATACGTGAATAGTAACCCCGACGGAAAAAGTAAGAATTTCATAATAAAATCCATGATAATATCTTGGTATAATGATATTGAAAAGAATAATATCATTTACGAAAGAAAATAACATCCCTTACCTCAAAAGAATAGTACTTCTGACTGGAGTATCGGATATAATACCGAAGGAAACTTGCACTGAATAATAATACTCAAAGTATTTAAATACTCACAAAAATACGCTCGATATTATAGAGAGAGAAAACTTCTGATTCTGGTGTGATTTTCAATTCTAACCTAAGCACCCTATTTATAAGAAAAGCTTAGGATGCCAAAGTAGACAAAATTAATAAAATAATATTTTTTTTTTCAAAATTCTTCCGCCGCCTGGCTGCTAGGATTTTTCAACAACAAAAAAAATGGGGCCCACCATTTTATTTAAAAAATATTTATTTTCCGAAACTTCAATAATTCATAATAAATAGCCCCTTTGTCAGAAAAATACAAATTCTATGTCCTTCTATAGGAAATTTAATTATCTACAACTTTGTAGAAGGAAGTTTTTCTAAATTCCAAACATAAATTATCCGAAATCCATAAACGGATGATTTTTCACACCAAAATACTGATAAAAACACATCAGCGCTAATTCCTTCTTTTATATTCACAAAATAAATATTTTATTTTCATATAAATTAATAATTAATTATTCACAAATAATATTACAGAACTACAATATTGACAACCAGGTTATTCCCATGAAAGAAGAGCCTTCCGATAAGGATTTCTCTTTACTGGCGCGCAATTAAATAACCTCTCCTAGACAGAACTTCCTTAGATATTGTCAATAATGCTATCTAATAATATTATTCAAATAATATGAATTATTAAGTTGATAATGTGAAATACTATGCAGTGACAATTATTGAATCAATAATACAAAATATCAACTGTAGCCATTATTGAATCAATCATATAAAATAGCAACGTAGCAATTATTGAGTCAATAAAATATCAATGTAATAATTATTGAGTCAATAATATAAAATATCAACGTAGCAATTATTGAGTCAATAATATAAAATATTGAACACTAATTACTGTAACAATAATTGAGTAAGTGCCTTCTCACGTAAGACTCAATAATTCGAAATACTGTGCAATACCGTGTCCTCAGTGCAACACCGCGTATCACTGTATTTTAACCACCGGATATTTCAACAGTACTAACGGTAACAACTACGCCGTTATTTTATAAAAAGGTTATTTCTGTCGCTTTCTATATCTGACAGTTATTCCGTTGTGGGGACCCACAAATAGCTGCGCCGTCGTACGAATATTCCCCGACAACAAGAATATTTTATAACCACTTGCTCATTTTAAAATATTTGCACATTTCATCCATAACTTTTCACATTTATCAAATCAACACCTTACTATTTCAAAATAATATATAAAGAAAATTAAATCTTTATTCATAAAAGTTGGGGTCTTACAACCTCCCCTCCTTATGAAATTTCATCCTCGAAATTGACGTACGTACCTGGTATGTCGAAAAAGTGAGGATACCTCGCTTTTATTTCCGATTCCAACTCCCAGGTCATTTCCTCAATTGCATGGTTTCTCCACAAAACTTTAACTTGAGGTATAATTTTCGAGCGTAGGACATGCTCCTTCCTATCCAAGATCTTGACAGGTACCTCCTCGTACATTAAATCTTCGGCTATCTCGTCTGGTTCTAACTCAATAATGTGGTTTGGGTCTTTCACATATTTACGAAGCACGGATATGTGAAAAACATTATGAACACGAGACATGCTTGGAGGTAAAGCGAGTCTATAGGCCACATTTCCTACTCGGTCAAGAATCTCAAATGGACCAATGAATCGTGGATTGAGCTTTCCTCTCTTCCCGAATCTCGTAACTCCTTTCCACGGAGCAACACGTAATAACACATGGTCCCCAACATTAAATTCCACGTCCTTTCGATGAAGATCCGCATAACTCTTTTGTCGATCTTGTGCTGTTTGTATACGTTGTCGGATTATTTGGATCTTTTCCGTAGTCATACGTACTAACTCCGGTCCCAACAATGTTGTTTCACCCACCTCGTTCCAACATACTGGAGAGCGACACTTTCTCCCATACAATGCCTCGAATGGAGCCACGCCTATACTTGCCTGATAACTGTTGTTGTAGGAGAATTCCACCAATGGTAAGTACTTATCCCAACTCCCTTTGAAGTCTAGAACACAGAGTCTTAATAGATCTTCAAGAGTTTGAATAGTCCTTTCTGATTGTCCATCTGTTTGAGGATGATAAGCCGAACTGAATCGTAAATTCGTGCCCATAGCTTTCTGCAAACTGATCCAAAATCGTGAAGTAAATCTGGGATCACGATCCAAAACTATGGATATAGGCATGCCATACAATCTCACAATCTCATTCACGTACATATGAGCAAGACGTTCAAGGGAATAAGTCTCTCGTACCGGCAAGAAATGAGCAGACTTGGTTAATCTATCAACAATAACCCAAATCACATCTATGCCTTGAGAAACCTTGGGAAGACCCATAACGAAATCCATCATAATGTGTTCCCATTTCCATTTCAGAATCTCCAGTGGTTGCAATGGACCCTTCGGTACTTGATGCTCCGCCTTTACACGTTGACACATTAAACATCTCGAAATAAACTCCGCGATCTCTCTTTTCATATTGCCCCACCAAAATGTATATCAAAGATCACGATACATTTTGGTACTCCCAGGATGGATTGCAAACGGTGTGTTGTGTGCCTCCATCATGATTCTATACTTCAAATCAAAATCGTTAGGAACACAAAGTCTGGAGTTGACTCGAAGTATTCCCTCTTCATCAATTCTTGCTTCTGGAATGGAACCTTCTTGCACCTTCTTCTTCTTCTTCTTCTTCATCAGCTCCGGATTCGTAGCTTGAGCAGCTTTAACTTTATCAATCAAAGCTGGTTCTACGCGTATACTTGACATCATCGCACTCGTTCCCACATATGATCTTCTACTCAACGCGTCAGCTACCACGTTCGCTTTTCCAGGATGGTATTGGATGGTATGATCGTAATCTTTCAACAGCTCAAGCCAACGTCGTTGCCGCATGTTGAGTTCCTTCTAAGTGAAGAAATATTTAAGGCTCTTATGATCCGTATAAATCTCCACTTTCTCCCCGTACAGATAATGTCTCCAGATCTTCAACGCGAAAACGACAGCTGCCAACTCTAGATCATGAGTAGGATACTTCCTCTCATATTCTTTGAGTTATCGCGAGGCATAGGCTATGACTTTCCCATGTTGTATGAGAACACATCCTAACCCTTTGCCCGAAGCATCACTGTAGATAACAAATCCATCCGAACCAGATTGTATTGTCAGAACAGGTGCCGAAATAAGTCTTCTCTTGAGCTCTTGGAAGCTCTTCTCGCATTCCTCGCTCCAAACGAATAAAACAGGAGCACCCCAAGGAGACGTACTAGGACAAATAAAACCGATGTCTAACAACTCCTGTAGTTGGACCTTTAACTCCTGAAGTTCAATAGGAGCCATTCGATATGGGGTTTTAGAAATGGGTTTTGTATCGGGTTCAATGTCAATAAAGAATTCAACTTCACGTTCTGGGGATAGACCGGAAAGTTCTTCAGAAAATACATCAGGAAACTCATTAACAACGGAAATATTATTCAAATCTGATATATTTTGGTTTAGATCAGTGACATGAGCTAAGAAAGCTTGACATCCGTTTTTTAATAAACGAATAGCCTTGTGATTTGAAATGATATTGACTGATTTTAGTGGTTTGGTGGTTTGGATTCGCACAACAGGTTGATTAGGAATATGAAAACTAACAACCTTACGAAAACAATCAATTCTGGCATGGTAAGTGGTTAACCAGTCAATTCCTAAAATCACGTCAAATGCAAGTATTTTCAAAGATATAAGATCAACAGGTAAGGTAAGGGTACCAATCTGAATCAAGCAAGATTTGTAAACTGTAGATGTAACGAAGGTTTCTCCTAACGGAGTTTCAACAGATAAGTCAAAGTCTAATTTATCAGAAGTCAAGTTCAAACGTTGAGCACAAGCAGGCGAAATAAAGGAATGGGTAGAACCGGTATCCAATAAGGTATAGATTTGGCAAAAATTTATGATTAGCTTACCCGTAATCACCTCGTGTGGGTTCCTCGCATTTTGGGCTGTCACGATAAACGCTCTTCCAGGAATCACCGACTTTGACTTGTCCGAAACCGCCTTTGGAATCACCACCCCCGCTGGACTTGGTTTCGCAACAGGACAATCTCGAGCTATATGTCCTTCTTTTCCACAGTTATAGCATGCTTTGTATTGTTGTGGGTAGTTTGGGCTGATGTGTCCCTCTTTCCTGCATTTATAGCATACGACCGGTGGTCGTTCTCCTCCACTAGAAACAGTTGATGCTGGTGCTGATGTTGATGTCTTCACGTTCTCATTATTATACCTTCTCTTCTTGAAATCTCTTCCCGATTCGCTTTTTCTACTATCATGACCACGATTACCACCGGAGTGGTTACCGCTTCTGTCATACTTTCCTCCTCGCTGGTTGTCATTGCTCCGATGACTGCTGTCACCGGTGCGACCTTGGTTGTGGTCCCTGGGTTGAACATAATCATTATCTCGTTCTAACAACTGGGCCCTGTTCACTACATCCGAATATAGAGAAAATTTATAAGGAATGAGGTATTGACGTATTTCAGGTTTCAAACCTCTTAGAAACATCCGCGTCATACGTTCCTCATTCTCCACCAAATGAGGTGCAAACCTGGACAGCTCCGCGAACTTAGCCTCGTACTGGGATACCGTTATGTTATTTTGTTCTACTCTGATAAACTCTACCTCCTTCATATGATGAATACTTTCAGGAAAGTACATGTCATTGAACAGTTTCTGGAACGCTTCCCAAGACATCTTGAGTGCGGCAGGCTGGGTACGCTTCACAGATTCCCACCAGTAATCTGCCTCTCCACGGAACATAAACGTGGCGAATGGAACCTTCTGTTCCTCCGTGCATCCCAAGACATCAAATATCTTCGTAATTTGTTTAACCCACGTCTCCGCCTTGATTGGATCCGGCTTGCCCAAAAACTCTGGTGGTCCCAATTCTTTGAACTGCTTGGCAGTGACAATTCGCGTGTTGTTATTATCTCCACCTGTATTTTGCACACGAGTCTCCCTCGTCTGGTTTTGCATGAACTGCAAAAACTTCTAAACATCACATCGTTTATCGTCTGACCAGCGTTGTTTTCAGGATGAACATTGCCTTTTTGTTGCACGTTCTCCTGGTTAGTGATTAAAGGTGTCTCCATGGTCTCATTCACTTCGTTGTTAACATTCTCAGCTGCCATTCTCAAATACTGCCATAAAACAAGGGTTAATTAAACAAATAACATATCACATATTAACCCTATGCTCCGACTGACCAATTAAATACCACATAAGCTTAGGTAGGACATACTAGTGAAGGATTTACTCGTCTCTCCCCTCCTAGTTCTATTCCCCGATCTCCGCCAGAGATCATATCCCTAATCTCTGATACCAACTGTGACGCCCCCAGAATAGGTCCAGTCAACCCAACCCATTCTGAGTCGCCAAATACATGGTACAGAATTCAAATACAATCTTGTATATCACACGGTCGTGCAAAATACGACCACACAACTGTGAGTGTCAATACAAATATGTAGAAAATATTAATATTCAAACTAAGTCCTCATGACAATTATTATCACACTATTTATCAGAAATAGTGAGGACTACTACTGCTCTAACTCGGACCATCACTCTGTCCCCCGACTAGTTCCCGCAACATTCTCATTTCCTGAAGAGGACAATAGATGAAAAGGGTGAGCCCAACTAGCTCAATAAAGAATATTAAGACTAAGATAATGGAAAATAAATTATCGTTAGCCTTCAATAAATCAAATAAAATATAATGGACAACCAATTTTAGATCAATATTTGCAGCGGAAATAACAATTCATTAGAAGAGTTAAGTAGAGAATGAAGTCTACTATCTTCTATGATTTAAAAGTCCATCATCAATATTTTATCCCTGTAACATCAATCAATATATATCTCAAATCAAAAATTCATCTTTGCACTATGGGCCAAAGATATTCATTTGTATCACCAGTAGTCATATTCATCTCAACACCTGTCCATCTTCGCACTACGGCCAAAGATATTCATTACGTAATCATTCATCTTTGCTCTACAGGACAAAGATATTCAGTTATATCACCACTTAGGACTGAGGATGATGAAAAATAATATAAATAACGAATCTAGTGAGATAAAAGACAAAGATTAAGGATTCGTATTTTAGTTTATCCAAGTTCAAAAATACTCCATATTAATACTTTGTGGAGCAAAATTCAAGAATAAAGCTCAAAACTTAGATCTAATCAAAGATAGGAACCTTAACAAACAACTTGGACAAATAGAAGAAAATTTAATTTTTTTTCGTGAATAGTGCCGTATATGTGAATAGTGCCGTATACGTGAATAGTAACCCTGATGGAAAAAGTAAGAATTTCATAATAAAATCCATGATAATATCTTGGTATAATAATATTGAAAAGAATAACATCATTTACGAAAGAAAATAACATCCCTTACCTCAAAAGAATAGTACTTCTGACTGGAGTATCGGATATAATACCGAAGGAAACTTGCACTAAATAGTAATACTCAAAGTATCTAAATACTCACAAAAATACGCTCGATATTATAGAGAGAGAAAACTTCTGATTCTGGTGTGATTTTCAATTCTAACCTAAGCACCCTATTTATAGGAAAAGCTTATGATGCCAAAGTACACTAAATTAATAAAATAATATATTTTTTTTCAAAATTCTTCTACCGCTTGGTTGCTAGGATTTTTCAACAAAAAACAAAAATGGGGCCCATCATTTTATTTAAAAAAAAATTATTTTCCGAAACTTCAATAATTCATAATAAATAGCCCCTTTGTCAGAAAAATACAAATTCTATATCCTTCTATAGGAAATTTAATTCTCTACAACTTTGTAGAATGAAGTTTTTCCAAATTCCAAACATAAATTATCCGAAATCCATAAACGGATGATTTTCCACACCAAAATACTGATAAAAACACATCAGCACTAATTCCTTCTTTTATATTCACAAAATAAATATTTCCTTATCATATAAATCAATAATTAATTATTCACAAATAAAATTACAGAACTACAATATTGACAACCAGGTTTTTCCCAGGAAAGAGGGGGCCTTCCGATAAGGATTTCTGCTTACTGGCGCGCAATTAAATAACCCCTCCTAGACAGAACTTCCTTAGACATTGTCAATAATGCTATCTAATAATATTATTCAAATAATATGAATTATTGAGTTGATAATGTGAAATACTATGCAGTGACAATTATTGAATCAATAATACAAAATATCAACTGTAGCCATTATTGAATCAATCATATAAAATAGCAACGTAGCAATTATTGAGTCAATAAAATATCAATGTAATAATTATTGAGTCAATAATATAAATATTGAACAGTAATTACTGTAACAATAATTGAGTAAGTGCCTTCTCACGTAAGACTCAATAATTCGAAATACTGTGCAATACCGTGTGCTACTGTGCAACACCGCGTATCACTGTATTTTAACCACCGGATATTTCAACAGTACTAACGGTAACAACTACGCCGTTATTTTATAAAAAGGTTATTTCTGTCGCTTTCTATATCCGACAGTTATTCCGTTGTGGGGCCCACAAATAGCTGCGCCGTCGTACGAATATTCCCCGACAACAAGAATATTTTATAACCACTTACTCATTTTAAAATATTTACATATTTCATCCATAACTTTTCACATTTATCAAATCAACACCTTACTATTTTGAAATAATATATAAAGAAAATTAAATCTTTATTCATAAAAGTTGGGGTCTTACAGGAGCCATTCGATATGGTGTTTTAGAAATGGGTTTTGTACCGGGTTCAAGGTCAATAAAGAATTCAACTTCACGTTCCGGGGGTAGACCGGGAAGTTCTTCGGGAAATACATCAGGAAACTTATTAACGACAGAAATATAATTCAAACCTGACATATTCTGGTTTAGATCAGTGACATGGGCTAAGAAAGCTTGACATCTATTTTTTAACAAACGAATAGCTTTATGACTTGAAATGACATTGATTGATTTTAGGGGTTTGGTTGTTTGAATTAGCACAACAGGTTGGTTAGGAATATAAAAACTAACAACCCTACAAAAACAATCAATTTTGGCATGATAAGTGGTTAACCAGTCAATTCCTAAAATCACGTCAAATGCTAGTATTTTCGAAGATATAAGATCAACAGGTAGGGTAAGGGTACAAATTCGAATCAAGCAAGATTTGTAAACTGTAGATGTAACGAAAGTTTCTCCTAACGGAGTTTCAACAATAAGTCAAAGTCTAATTTCTCAGGAGTCAAGTTCAAACGTTGAGCACAAGCAGGTGAAATAAAAGAATGGATAGCACCGGTATCTAATAAAGTGTAAACTTCGCAATAGTTTATAATTAGCTTACCTGTAATAACCTCATTTGAGTTCCTCGCTTGTTGGGCAGTTACGACAAAAGCTTTTCCAAGAACCACTGACTTTGACTTGTCCGGGACGGCCTTTGGAGTCACCATCCCCGCTGGACTTGGTTTCGCTACAGGACACATTCGACTAATGTGACCTTCCTTTCCACAGTTATAGTACACCTTGAATTGCTATGTGCAGTTAGGGCTGATGTGTCCCTCTTGCCCGCATTTATATCATACGACCGACGGTCGTTCTCTTCCCCTAAAAACAGTTGATGTTGGTGCTGTTGTCGATGTTTTCACGTTCTCATTGTTGTACCTTCTCTTCTTGAAATCTCCCCCCGACTCACTCCTTCTTTTATCATGGCCACAATTACCACCAGAGTGGTTACCGCTTCTGTCATGATACTTTCCTCTCTGCCGGTTGTCATTGTTCCGATGATTGCTGCCACCGGTACGACCTTGGTTGTTGTCCCTTGGTTGAACATAATCATTATCTCATTCTAATAACTAGGCCCTATTCACTACATCCAAATATAGAGAAAATTTGTGAGAAATGAGGTATTGACGAATTTTTGGTTTCAAACCTCTCAGAAGCATCCGCGTCATACGTTCCTCATTCTCCACCAAACGAGGTGCAAACCGGGATAACTCCGCGAACATAGCCTCGTACCGGAACACAGTCATGTTGTTCTGTTCTAGTCTGATATATTCTACCTCTTTCATATGACGAATACTTTCTGAAAAATACTTGTCATTGAATAGTTTTTAGAACTCTTCCCAAGACATCTTGAGTGCGGCAGGCTGGGTATGCTTCACAGATTCCCACCAATAATCTGCCTCTCCACGGAACATAAACATGGCGAATGGAACCTTCTGTTCCTCCGTGCATCCTAAGACATTAAATATCTTGGTAATTTGCTTAATCCAATTTTCTGCCTTGATTGGATCTGGCTTTTCCTGAAACTCTGGTGGTCCCAACTCTTTAAACTGCTTGGAAGTGACAAGTCGCGAGTTGTTATTTTCACCTATATTATGAACACGAATCTCCCTCGCCTGGCTTTGCATGAACCGCAAAAAGCTCCTAAACATCCCATCATTCATCGTTTCTTCGGTAGGGTTGTTTACAGGAGGAATATAGCTTTCATGTTGCACGTTCTCCTGTTTAGTGATTAAAGATATCTCAATAGTCTCATTCACTCCATTGTTTAGATTTTCAGCTGCCATTCTCAAATACTGCCACAAAATAAGGGTTAATTAAACAAATTAATATATCATATATTAACCCTATGTTCCGACCGACCAAATACATTCGCTAGTGTAGGACACACTAGCGAAGGTTTTACTCGTCTCTCCCCTCCTAGTTCTGTTCCCAGATCTCCGGCAGAGATCATATCCCTAAGCTCTGATACCAACTGTGACGCCCCGAAATAGGTTCAATACTTAACCCATTCTGAGTCACCAAATACATGGTACAGAATCCAAATACAATCTTTTATAACATACGGTCGTGCAAAATACGTCCACACAACTGTGAGTTTCAATACAAATCGTATATAATACGAAATATAAACACTCAAATTCAGTCCTCATTAATTACAATTATTATCACACTATTCTACAAAATAGTGAGGACTGTTATTTCCCTAACTCTGACCATCACCCCGATCCCCGACTAGTTCCTGCGACATTCTCATTTCCTGAAGAGAACAATGGAAGAAAAGGGTGAGCTCAACTAGCCCAGTAAAGAATATTATGACTAAGATAATGAAAAACAAATTATCGTTAGCCTTCAATAAATTAGATAAAATATAATGGACAACAAGTTTTAGATCAATATTTGCATCGAAAATAACAATTCATTAGAAGAGTTAAGTAGAGAATGAAGTCTACTATCTTCTATGATTTAAAAGTTCATCATCAATATTTTATCCCTGTAACATCAATCAATATACATCTTGAATCAAATATTCATCTTTGCACTACGGGCCAAAGATATTCATTTGTATCACTAGTTGGTTATGTTCATTCCAACACCTGTTCATCTTTGCACTACGGGCCAAAGATATTCATCAGGTAATCATTCATCTTTGTACTACAGGCCAAAGATATTCAGCTATATTACCATTTAGGACTGAGGATGATGAAAAACAATACGAATAACGAATCCAGTGAGATAAATGACAAAGATTAGGGATTCATAATTTAGTTTATTCAAGTTCAATAATACTCCGTAAAAATCAATTGTGGAGCAAAATTCAAGAATGAAGATCAAAACTTGGATCCAATCAAAGATAAAAAAATATTTTTTTTACCGTGAATAGTAACTCGTGACTAGTAACTAGTCATGAAAAGTTGAAAATTTTCATAAAAAGTTCAAAAAATTATTCCGGTGAAATGATACTAGATGAAGCGCAAAACGCTTGTTCACGCGTTCTCCAAGGTGAAATAACGCACTTCTAGCTTCGTTTTCTTTGTAAACTATGTTCAAATGATAGATTAATGAAGGATCTTGTTTGAATCTAGCTATATTTGTTGTATTATAAGCATATTGTGTAATAGTTGGTAGTTTTAACGTTTCTATCGGTTATTTATTGCTTTAATACGTTGTATATAGCTTCGGAGACTAGATATACCTCAAGCTAAGCTTAAGCTAGTTCCCGAGAGGTTGTTAGCACGATGCTTCAACTCGGGAGCTAGAACGGCTTAGATCCGTGGTATATCTATGGATGTATTTACTTGTAAATGGTCCCGGTTAACCCGTATAGTCCTAAATATATATTTAGAGGTGAAAGGGGGGCCGAATCGGGCATGAACGGTGATTTCAACCGATGAAGCCGTGGATGTTATGTATATATGAAATGGTACAAATATTGTGAGCCTAGGAATCCCGGTGTCGAGATCCCCGAATGGATCCGACTTGATTCCCACGATGGACCGATTTTTATGTTGTAAATGCTTTAAATACCGTAAATATCGATGTGCATGTAATATTTGGATATTGAAGACGAACTCGAGGGGTTAGTTTCGAGAGCTCGGATTCAAGACCCCGTGATAGTGAAAACCTTCATTACGGGAGCTCGGTTCATCGAGATGGCTTTTATGCCCGATGATGATCCGAACCTTCTTAACGCTTTAGCATACATATCATCAAAATGATTTCTCAAAGAAAACCACAAAGAGCTTCTGATGAAAAATAAAGCGATTTGGGGTAGATCACGTAATGAACGTAAAGAATAAAAAGAAGTATCGAAGTCCTCGATTCCTAGTCGGGCAAAAGATTTGAAAACCTTACTTTCCAAAACCTCATTTCAATTTGCATATCTTGTTAAAATTGAATCTTTCGCTAAATCAAATCCTTCGTACCTAGGCGCAAAAGAGGTGCAACATTACTTTCAAGTCACCAAAAAGACTTAGAAACCAACTAATAAAGCTTTCAAAATCACACACACGAACACACATACACACACTTTTTGCATAAGAAAATCAATAAGATGCGGTACCGTGCTTGCACGGGAGTCGGGGGGTGCCTAACACCTTCCCCCCGCTTAACCTAGCCCCCGGATTCCACGAATCTCGGGTTTCAAGACCAAATCAAATACTCACGCATTGGACCATCTTGCGAAAAACTATTAAAACCAGGATGAGTTAGTACATCCATTTTCCAAAATACCAACTGGCAACTCTGTCTCAATCGGTCCAATCAATAAAATCAATCTTTCAAAATCGTCGACACATATGTCGGTACCGGTTTCCTACGAAATTCACCCTTTAAAACGGAACCCCAAAGACAAGGCGAAAGAGAAAGGGAAAAGAATAAAATAGGGAAATCGTGGCACTCCTCTCTCGTCCCACGAAAAGAGACGAGGGCAAACAACTCCAAAAGAGAAAAAAGAGACCTCCTCCTTCAACAAAAGGGAGACCGAGGACTTGATTTTCCGCCCGGCATCGACAGGTGGCGACTCTGCTGGGGATCAAAGAGGGCTTAAGCCGCGATCAAATATTTTGATTTTTGTTCTGCATATGTATTTGTGTGAATGATCTTTGTGTGTGTCAATCTTTAGCATTTTGTATTAGTGCCTCGCACAATATATTAGTGCTTTGCACAATGTCATCATATTACATACGGTGAGGACATGAATGTATGTGAATGTATGTTGTGGGGTACCTCCATTAGGGGGCAATCCCGTCGGTTGTTTATTACTGGACTCCTATGGATGTTTCCATTGTGAGGCTCAGGAAAGGCACCACTCAGATCCGCTCCAATCGAAACATGGATGTTTTCATCAAGTAGATTGCGAAGATCTGGGAACCAATTTCAAACAGCCCATGAGAGTAACCCTAAGATAGGTCAGCCTCTGATAAACCAAACGCGCGGTGTGCTTCTTCATGCTCCATTTAAATCTTCCGCGTATATAAATGACCGTTATCTTGAACTGTCATACATACATCTTTCACACCCTGTCATCAATTCGACTAACTCATTGTATTGCAGGAAAAGATTAAAAAACCATTAAACTGATGCATAGCATATCATGCATCCCTATCCACCAGTATCCAGTCCAAACTAGATATCGGTTGTTGTGCAGATTGGTCCTAAAACCCGATCTCGAGCCAAAAGGGCCCTTTCACCAGTCCAGATGGCTGAAGCAAGTTCATCAGAACCCATCCTAGTATCTCGAGATGAATTCGAGGAGTTTAAGAAGTAAATGGCCTAGATGACGACCCTATTAAAAGAATAGTGCAAACTATCTCAGGAATCTAAACACAAGAGTTCGACTGAATCCTCTGTGAAAGGAGACATGAAAGTACCCGAAAAGGAAGGTGATACCCATACGTCCACACCTATATCTCCCCTCGATGTTGAAGTACCCAAGGAGGCCCCGATCTAGAAGAAAACACGGGACATCACAAACCTCCGGGAGGACAAAGACACTGGAGACATTAGGAAGAAAGTTAGACAGATGGAATACGCTATCCGGTCTATGAAAGGGACGGGATCCCACGGGAGCGTGAAATACTCAGATCTGTGTATTTTCCCAAAGGCGAGATACGCGAATAAGTTTTAAGTCCCCGAGTTTGAGAAATACAACGAATTGGGAGACCCGTACACTCACTTGAAAGTCTGCATAGGTGAACTTGGAACTTATGCTAAGGATGAAAACCTCAGGATGCAGCTTTTTCAGAAGAGTCTTACCGGTGAAGCCCGCACGTGGTACGCACGAATAGACAATTCCAAAGTCAGAGGTTGGGAAGATTTGGGCCATTCTTTCCTCAACCAATACAGTTTTCAATCCCAGATGGCACCTGATCGTTACCAGGTTACCAAAGTCAGAAAGCTGGGCAATGAATCGTTCAGAGAATACGCGCAGCGGTGGAAACGAATGGCGGCCAAAGTCAACCCACCAATGGATGAGGGTGAGATGGTGACCACCTTTATTGATATATAAGAAGCCCCTTTCTATGAGAGAGACCTCGCCGGGTTAGGAAAATCCTTCTTCGAAATGATCAAACACAGGGAAATAGCAGAAATGGGTTTGAAGTCTGGAAAAATCAAAGACCTCGCTGCTTTGGAAGCCATAGCCGAGCACATACAGTCGGGAAAATTATGCAAGCGCTCCCAAGAGAGGATCAAAGAGGAAGGAAGAAGATGTCTCGTTAGTATTGGAAGGACAATCTGCTAACAAGAGCCCTAACTCACCTATTCAGAGGCAGAACCCTCATCCAGCGAATTTTTGAAATCCTACAGCAATGAAAGTTGAGGAAAACAAGCGAAGAAGGATATTCACTCATTTAGGAGACTCCTTGGAAAATATATTAGCCCTACTGATCTCCCAGAAGAAGATCGTTGAGCTCGCTCCACCTTCCAATCCAAATGGAAGGCAATTCGATTCCAGCAAGAAGTGCGCCTACCATTCCAACTCACCGGGGCATGATACTCAGGAGTGTTGGACTCTGAAGCACAAAATTCAAAACTTGATTAACAGAGGGGAGATTATAGTCAAAGAGCCCAAACAGCCAAATGTCAACAATAACCCTCTGCCTCAGCATGCGGAGGAAGGAGTCAACATGATCAATGCCGGAAGCAGGGAAAACCATAAATACCTGAGGAAGATGGGAGAGTTACCCTCGGCACATGACCCTGCAATATGGGGATACCCTGAAGAAAATTATGGGGTAGAACAAGAATTGGCTTCAATCAGAGCTCATGTGGATCAGCTAGTTGAATTGGTGGTATACCAACACAAGTTGACCCGACAGCTCATCGACCAGGTCTTATCAAAGCCAAATGACCCCATATCTATCCAAGATGTTTCCACCTCCAGAAAGAATCGAATCAGTTACCCAGAGAAGAACAAATGGACTGAAAAGATGGCTCGAGAAGCTAGATTGCAGAGCCGTCGAGATTTTGCCATCAAACAGAAATTCACCCCGTTGAGGCAATCTAGGGAGGAGATTCTCTGTACCTTGATCGAGGAGGGAAAGATTACAAAATTTTTGCTACCCCCAGATACAAGATCGAAGTGTTTCGATCCTTCCACATCCTGCCTTTACCATTCTAATGCTCCTGGACATGCCACGGAAGAATGTTGGACTCTACGACATCTAATCCAGAACTTGATTGAATCCGAAGAGCTGGACTCAATAAACAAAGCTGAGATCTTCCCTGAGGAAGAAATATACTACCCTCGGGGACCGAGGAACGTAGATGGTATGATAGTCGTTATCCTTTGCATGGAAGGAATATCCAGCGGACCCATAACCATCCAAGGGGTACCTGAGCAGAGAAATAAAGCCACTCTCGAGATACCAGCGCCTAAACCACTGATGTTGGCCCCTTGGCCACAACTCCCAATTCTCAGCCTAAAGAAGGTACCACAGAATTACAGAGAAGGGATAAAGTTAGCACCTGACTGTACCACCATCATACCTAGGGAGAATACATGTTACCTCCCGGGGCGTTTGGCGAAACCGACAACCAAGGTATTAGGGAAGGTATCTACTGGAAAGATCACATAGTTCCTCCACAAAATATGGCACGGTGAAGCCAGGACGGTGAGGCAATTGGAAGCTGAACCCCATCAAATTTATATCCTGGATTTGGTATTAGAATCTGACGACCATCATCAAATTCTGATCCAAGTATTGGAGGAAGCATACTTACCCAAGACTATCGATACTGAGAAATTCCAGCACTTGATCAGTCATGTACTGGACAATAACGTGATATCCTTCACTGACGACGATATACCAGCGGAACTGGGCATCACAAACCATTGCATATCGCTGTCGTTTCATCAGGATATGTGGTAGGTGGCGTGCTAATCGACGGAGGGTCGTCTTTAAACATCTGTCCACAAGATACTCTGGAGAAGATGAAGATCAACCCAAATCGAATTCGGGACAGCCATGTCATGGTACGGGCTTTTGATGGATCAAGAAGTGATACCATGGGGGAGATTGAACTTCCTGTAGAGATTGGCCCTTTCACTTTCAACATACCTTTTCAGATCCTGAAGATCACTACCGGGTATAATTTGTTGTTAGGACAACCATGGATCCATATGGCTGGCACCGTCCCTTCAACTCTTCATCAACAACTGAAATATATCGTCAACGGTAATCTAGTGACTGTCAGTGCAGAACCTGATTATCCTATTCATGACCTGGGAGACATGACCCTGATCGGTGTGAATGAAGGGGTCGAGCCCGCCAGTTTTCAAGCGTTCGACATCAGTAATCCGCGATATAACTCTTGGGGAGCCCCGGTCTTAATTCCCCGGGTATCTACAGAGGTGATGGCAGTTGGCCAAGAGATGCTGTCCCGAGGACATCGACTAGGCCGAGGACTGGGGAAGAATGGCCAAGGAATCAGGAACCCAATCTGTATACCCACGCAGTTGGGAAAGGCTGGAATCGGATACCATAGTGGATCCAAGCATCAGAATCCTCACAGGCGTCAACCAGTTAATCAGTTAATTCACCTCAAGCCAAACCTGGGTGAAACCGGATCTAAAGATCCACTCAAGAAGATCCCCCTTATGATTTCAAACCTTCTGATTCCTAAAGTCGATCAAAGAGGACATCAGACGGACGGGGATGAAAAGCCTCTCAAGGATGCAGCTCAGAAAGCCAAATACCAAAAGTTTTTGGAAGAGATCCAGTTGCAATTCGTGAGCAGTTTTTGCCTCTCTGAAGAGGACCTGAAGAAGTCTGACGGGGCAGATCTGTCAAGTGATCAACCTAACCTCCCGACACTTAACTGGGGAAATGTAAACATCCCAAGCAGTGATCCAGGGACCGGTTCCAAACCAGTTATGGCCATCTTGGAAGACTGCGACTCTAGTAGCGCGTCTATCTCAATGACTTCCCAGGAACTACAGACCAGCATGTGGATGATCACTCCACAGATTGTCCGAAAAGGGTAAAAACTGAGAAGCGACCACTGACAGGGAGCTCCACCTTTATCTATATTTATGTCTATTTTATTTCATCTGTAGCTTGTTATTGCCAGTTGTCATATTAACTGATGAATCTTTTTGTAATTGACAACTACTTGTATATATTTAGCAATCAAGTTTTTGTATCAGGTTTCCAAACTTGAATGTCTCTAGCCACATCCATGGTTTACCGAATTTGAGTAATGATTATGATTTCGACATAGAATTAGACTTTGACTTGATGGGAATCGAGCAGAAGGAAGGGGATGATGATGAGGTGCCCGAGGAAATCAAAGCATGGGTCAAAGATAAACCTAAACCCAACCTCAATCAAACCACCACCATAAATATCGGAACCCCCAACGATCCCAAAGAAATACAGATCGGAACCAACCTTCCCTCTAACCAAGAAAAAGAACTAATCCAACTCTTAACCAAATTCAAGGATGTTTTTGCTTGGTCTCATGAAGACATGATAGGTCTATCCACTGACATCGTCGTCCAGCGACTACCAATTAAAGAAGGGTTCAAACCAGTCAAGCAGAAACTGAGACGGTTGAAACCAGAATGGAGCCTGAAGGTCAAAGAGGAAATTATCAAACAGTTCAAAGTGGGAATCATTATGGTGTCAACGTACCTTGAATGCTTGTCCAATGTAGTCCCAATGCCGAAATCTGGAGGAAAGGTGCGAGTTTGTGTAGATTATCGAGATCTCAACAAAGCCACCCTTAAGGATGACTTCCCAGTGCTGTTCATCAACGTATTAATCGATAACACTGTGCAATTCGAGATGTATTCTTTCGCTGATTGCATTGCTGGATATCACCAGATCATGGTTGCTGAAGAAGACGGGGAAAAGACCGCCTTCAATACCCCGTGGGGAACCATCTGTTATCAAAGACTAGCTTTTGGCCTTACCAACGTTGGGGCTACTTATCAAAGAGCCATGATGACTTTATTCCACGATATGATGCACAAAGAAATCGAGGTGTATGTGGATGATATCATTGTAAAGTCCCGGCAGGCTGATGATCATTGCACCCATCTTCGGAGGCTGTTTGAACGACTCCGCAAGTTCAATTTGAAGTTAAACCCAGCAAAGTGTGCTTTTGGGGTGTAATTCAGCAAACTACTGGGATTTCTGGTGAGCAACCGGGGCATTGAGTTGTATCCTGCCAAAATCCAAGCTATCACGGAAATGCCTAAACCAAAGCCGAGAAGGAAATCCGAGGTTTCCTGGGAAGAATCAACTTCATCAGCAGGTTCATATCGCAGTTGACAGCAACCTGTGAACCCATTTTCAAACTATTAAGGAAGAACTCTTCTAGAAAATGGAATGAAGACTGCCGAAAAGCCTTTCATATCATCCAGAAGTGGTTGATTGAAGCACCTATTTTGGTACCCCCAAAGGATGGGATTCCGTTGTTCATATATATCTCGGTCAACTCCAATGCTATGGGTTGTCTACTGGGGCAGAAGGATGACATGGGGAAAGAAAGAGCAATCTATTATCTCAGTAAGCGCTTCAGCAGTGGAAAATAAAATATACTCTGATCGAAAGAACCTGCTGTACATTAGTTTGGGCAGCCACCAGGTTACAGCATTATCTGCATGGCCATACCACTTATCTCATATCGAGGATGGATCCTTTGAAATACATCTTCAGCAAACCAATTTTGAACTGCCGTCTATCCAAGTGGCAGTTAATCCTTCAACAGTTCGACATCATATATGTCACCCAAAAGTCCATCAAAGGGCAAGGGATTGCGGATCACCTGTCGGCTGCACCAACAGGGGGTTTTGAGACTCTGGAAACGTATTTCCCTGAAGAAGAAGTGTTGACTGTTCTCCTAATTGATAAGGAGGATCAAGGTCAATTCTCGAAAATGTACTTTGACGGCGCATCAAACGCTAAAGGTTCCGGAGCCGGGGCAGTCCTGGTATCCATCACGGGAGATCAATACCCCGTGGCAACCAAGTTGCATTTCAACAAATCCAACAATACCGCCGAATATGAAGGGTGAATTATGGGGTTGAAGCTGGCTCAGTCCATGGGAGTGAAACGTTTAGCGGTGTTTGGAGATTCGGAGCTAGTCATCAGACAGTCTACCGGGGCATACACCACAAAAGAACTGCATCTACTGCCGTATCATCGACAGGTTCTCAGATTTGCAGGGAAATTTGAAGACATTGCCTTCATGCATATCCCCCGGAACTGATATGATTTCGCCGATGCATTGGCCACATTAGCTTCACTAGTGAACCTGCCAGCAAGAAGGGGAATTCCTATAATCACTTTCACTGTGCAGAAGACACCGTCATATGGGAACAATGTAGGGGAGATATCAGATGAGATACTACTTGCGGGGCCACCTTGGTACCACTATATAAAAGAATATCTGCGAGATCAGACAACCCTGGAAGGGATGAGTCAAGCCGCGAAGAAGCGAATACAGAAAATGGCTATGCATTTCTACCTAAGTGGAGATGCTCTCTATAAGAGAGATCCAGGTGTAGGTCTTCTGAGATGTCTAGACCGGGAGCAAGCGTAGTGACTTATGAATGAAGTATATGGTGGAGTATGCGGAGCACATATGAGTGGACCTCTGCTTGCGAAAAAGATTCTGAGGACAGGACACTATTGAATATCCCTCAAAGCGGATTGCGATGATCATATCAAACGTTCCTATCAATGCCAAATCCACGCCAACATTATTCATGCGCCTCCGAATCAACTACATTGTATGACATCACCATGGCCTTTTTCCATGTGGGGAATGGACGTGATAGGACCAGTTGAGCCTAAAGCCAGTAACGGTCATCGATTCATCTTCACTATGATTGACTATTTTACCAAGTGGGTGGAAGCAGCTTCTTTCCCCAGGGTCACGAAAGAGGTCATCGTTGGTTTCATTAGAAACAACGTCATCTCCCGATATGGACAACCTGAGGTTATTATATCAGACAACGCGAAGAACCTGAATAACGAGATGATGAGGGAACTGTGCAGTAAGTTCAATGTCAAACACCTCAATTCGGTTATTTATCATCCAAAGATGAACGGCGCGGTGGAAGCGGCTAACAAAAACATCAAGAAGATAATGATGAAGATGTCAGCAAATCACCGAGGATGGCCTGAGCTATTACCGTTAATCCTACTTGCATATCGGACGTCGACTCGAACCTCGACTGGAGCAACACCCTACTTATTGGTATATGGTATGGAGGCTGTACTTCCTGTCGAAGTGGAGAAGGAATCACTAAGAGTGATCCTTGATGCCTAGATAGAGGAGAGCCAATGGATACAAGATCGATATGATCAGTTATCCCTGATAAATGAAAGAAGAGCTGCTGCTATATTTCACGGTCAACTCTATCAACAGCGAATGTCTCGATCTTATAACAAGAAGGTGCGACCTCGAGAATTCAAAGAGCATGATTTGGTACTGAAGAAGATCATTTCGGGCCAGGATGCAGCTAAGGGAAAATTTGCCCCAAACTGGGAAGGACCCTTTCTTGTCAAAGCAATCCTATTAGGTGGAGCTTTGAAATTGGAAGAGATGGACGGTGAGGAATTCTCGCAACTGATCAATTCCGACTCGGTGAAACGGTATTATGTCTGAGACCCCTTTTCACCTTCTAACTGGACTGCTATGTCTTGATAAAAAAAAAGAAAAAAAAAAGAAAAAAAAAAAGAAAAGAAAAAATATATCAAGTCTAGTTTTTCAGGTCTGAGCCTGAACTACGAAAGACCTGATCTCCTATCTATGGGAGTACGTAGGCAGCCATTTATGGTGCGGTCTAACCCTGGAAAAACATCAAAAACCTCATCAAATCAAACCGAGAAACATCAAAATCTTATCAAATGAAACTCAAACCCCAAATAAACCCCTTTCAAACTTTTCAGGTCTAAGCCTGAACTACGAAGACCTGATCTCCTATCTGTGGGAGTACGTAGGCAGTCATTTATGGTGCGGTCTAACCTACGAAAAAGTCAAACACTTTCCTAACCTATACAGAAATCCAAAACCTATCCATCAAGCCCAAACCAATCGACAGCTCATTCGGAGATGACCTAGCGACATCTCATCATCATTCATGTCGAATCTAATGCCACATGACGAGACTAGTTCCATGTCGACATAATAAATTATGAAGCAAAAATGACAACAGTGGACATGGTTAGACATGCGCAACAAGGGAAGTGAACTAAACTTGCTTCTTTTTAATATATACAACTGTTTAGAATACAAAAGTTGACCCTAACCTACGACAAGTGATAATAACAAAGTCTCTACAGGAAAAATAAAATAGAGCTATAAATCAGTGGTAAGACGAGCCAACATCGCCAAATATACAGCAGTCTCTGTAGTCGAGGGAGCAGCTCTGAGCTCGTGCTCCAACATGTCAACCCTCCTCAGCATCTCCGCTGCCATACAAAAAATCTCCTCTTGACTCTGCACTACACCTTATATGTGATCGATGAGTCCATCTGAGAAAGTCTCAACTGCATCTCTATCAATGATGGCCTGATCTCTGAAAGCACTGGCTGCATCTCTCTCAGTGATAGCAGTATCCCTACCAGCTACGGTGGTCAACAATAAAGTTCGAGCCTGATCTCTCTCAAATGTCACCAGCTGAAGCTGTCTATCCATCGCCTCTATGGAAACTGAGGCCAAACGCAGGACATTGCTCACTAAAGAAGCTGTCAACTCTTCAAATAACGCATCCTCAGTCAGAGATATAGGATCCTTCATTGGTTCCGCCGCATCCGTGGACTAACCATCGTCATCAGATAAAGATATTGTACCAACCTGATCTACGGTCTCTGGTGCCAAATTCGACTCAAGCCAAGCTGAATACTTTGCAGAGCGGTCCGGATGGCAATCTCTAAACTCTGCTGTCTGTCGATGAGACCAGAACCCATAAACCAGAGCCAAATCAACCTCGATAACTGAGCAGATGGGGAATAGATAATCCTCAATCCCCTCAAATGCATGGACCTCCTGGTACTGATCAAACTTACCCATCACCGCCAGAGGATGATAGGTCGTCACACGCCTCAAACTAGCCAAGGGGAGGAAATTCAGGTCAGCCACATGGGTGGTGAAACTCATAAAGGAGCAGTACCCAGAATACATGACTATAGCAAAAGGCTCTTCCATGGCACCCAGAAATGAAGTTCAGGATGCCTCATCGACGCAAGAAGTCGGGCGATATGAATAAACCTGAGACAGGCCATGTCCAAAACAGAAACCATGAAGGCGAAGCTGCCCTATCGGTCGGAGGTGCGTCATCAACCAGATGTATAAAAGAATTGGACTACCTCTGAACTCCTGATCACCATCGTCATGGCAGATAGAGGTTGAAATCAATGTCTCTGCCAGGATAAGGGGCAATATAATAAAGTCCTCTCGAGGAGCCCTAATAGCCACCGACATCGCCACATCCAGATGATTAGCATAAAATGCCATGTATAGATAAGCTACGAGGCAGATAACCAAGGCATCCACGCTGGCAACGTACCAGCGCTCCTCTGAAATGGCGAAGTCTCCGTGATAAATAGCGAAACTATTCGCGAAAGAAAAATGGCTAAACATAAAGTCCATGGAGATGATGTGGCTACCACCCACCTCAGCCATCACAACTGCTCTCCTCAATACAGTCATCATTATGAACTGGCAGCGCAAATGGCCCAAAGCCACTCAAGCACATGGCCCCTTTATCGACAGTCCTGAAATGCGACTATTCTCCTCCAATGTAGGAGTCAACTCAGCTGAGCCGAATCGGAAGACATGACGCTCAGGAGTCTAATACCTGAGTATCCCGGCAACAAATCCTTCCGGAATCTTGAAGGACAGTAAAGACATGGAGTGGCCCATCATGCGGCTGACATCAATACGATCGGTCGATGGGAACTGGTCATACCAAACCCTAAAGCTGGTAGCTATATGGCTAGCAGGAAGGTGGTCCAAACGTACCACTGCAGAGGACGACATCTATAAAACCTGTGTCAATAAGACCATACAAGGGTCAATCTCTATCCAATCATTTAAATATATCTGAAGCATGCATCATACTAATGATAAAACAACACGTGTGATGAATAAATAAGAAGCATCATATATAAATATCTGCTAAGTACATTAGTTTCATAAACATCACCGTCATACCTATGATACATGTGAAAACTAAAAATAAAAAGTACAGGATATTGGGGTACAAATGCCCAATGACTAATAGAGGACCTATGGATTCGTCCCCTCATCAAAATCATCCAAGAAGGTGAAGGTCTCATCAAACTGATCAACCTGAGGTCATCTACCTGGAGTGGGTGCATCCTGCTGATCCGACCGATAAGGTGTCTCCTGCGTATCCGGGGGAACGGTGAAGAGAACATCTCTATCCTGGAAGCCACCTAAACCTGAGGGCCCAGCACCATGGGAGCCACCACTGCCTGACTGTCCAGCCTCATGACCCCGAAAAGTAAAAGTGTGAGCCAAGGACAGGTCCAAGCCATTGTAACTACAATAGGCCGACAACTCCTCCAACTGAAGTCTCAAGGCAGCAATCTGATCCTGATGAGACGGCTCCTGAAAACACGATATCCAGTCCCTCATTATAAGGGATCCTGGAACCAGATCGCCCAAGAACTGGGTAGCCCGGGTCTGAACTCCTATCGTGCGTCGGACCCACCAAGCAATAAAGTCCGCCAAAGAGATCGTACCCTCAGACAGGAGGAAACCATCAAAACCCAAGGTGGGAATCGATGCAACTGACGAAGTCAGAGGCCAAAAGCGCTGGGCTGGAGGAAGATACGGCAGGCGAATCTCCCCAGTAATGCATCGAATAGCGTGCTCTCTAAGGTAGAGCTCCCATCCTCCATCAAAAAGGAATGGAATTTGGCGAGTTGATAAATAGAACTTTGGCCCTGTCGGCACGCCATCCTCAAATCCCTCGGCTAAGTGCTCTCCGGAATATGAGGTCCACACTATGTCTCGAGCAAGCAACGTCTCTAACTAAAGATAGTCATGGACAAAGTCCTCAGCGACCGAGACCTCAGACATAGTAGACTGATGCCATCTATGTCCCCGGGGATAAGTATCCAAGCCTAAGACAGAGGTAGGGCGAAGACAGGGAAGCCTCTCATAAGCCTAGAACTGTCAATTCAAACAAACCCTCCATCAGTTGTGGGAAAAGAGAAATCAATCAAAAGGCAAATAAATAAAGTTTGATCAAAAAGACTTGCCAGAAGAAATGTGAAAAATCTGACCCAGGCGTCAGTAACTCCCTCGGATCGCAATCGCATCCCATGCAAGAAAAGAGCGAATGTGAATGACCCCCAATTGTAGTCCCCAATATGGTCTACATATCGAACAGCCCCTACCATGCTGAAGGTCACAGTGGAGGAGTTGTTCGCTATGAAACAACCCTTCATGATGGTCAAAAATAGACGCAGCAAGATGCGATCCCTCTCCGCCAAATCAACAGGCAACTCCTGCTACAAGGTTCCTCGAGCTGAATCAATGCCCAGCCATCCTGATCGAATACTATGAGCCTTGAAGGCTCGCTCCTGAGGGGAAAACCCTAGGAGGGCACGCACAGCAGCCCTGATGATTGACAGCTCCAAGGGCACCCTATCCCCGGTAAACTCCAAGCCAGTGATGTACCTCCAATCCATGGGAGTCATCATTACCTCACAATCCAATAGATGTAGCGATTGACTCTGGTGAAACCATCTCTCACCCAAAGCCTGCAAATAGCCCCCAGGGCAACGACGGGGAACAATGGTGAAGAAGGCCCGAATCCCCAAGAATCTACGATCTCTCTTTACTCGAGATGTAGTGACTGATACAGAGCGTAGATACTGAACCAGTTAGCCCTCAGCTGGGTAAACTTTGGCACCTATATGACATCAAGGTTAAGAAAACCCATCTATGGCAAAAAGAAAAACAAAAAAAAACCAATTAATCCCATACCTCATTCGCCTGCAAGTGAATGGACGGATGGTGGCTCAAATCCGTGCCCTAGCAAATTTGGGACCTCTACCTCAATGCCCGGGAGAAATCTAGGCACAGTAGGGAGTGGAGGCGGAACCTCAGGCTCAGGAATGTCCTCGTCCAGGAGTGGCTGATCCTCCCCAGTCCGCAAGAGAGTGGGCTTGGTCAAACGCTGCACCCGTCAGCTAATACGTGGAACCGGAACCTCAGAAGGGGTCCTACGCCGGTGAACTTCCGATGAAATCAACCATCCAGTGGCACGACTAAGCTCCTCAAGATCCATGTCTGAACAATGAGTTCGTAGGAATTAAAGCCAAGTCAGGTATATTCTTACCATTTGCAAATTTCAAATTAAACCTATAAAATATGATCATCACATCATGCATGTCTTACATGTGTCATTAAATATGTATGTCATTTGCATCTTAGTACATCTATAATGTATCTATGATCTGGACATTTGGTTTGTGAAAAATTTTTGCCAGAGTCTCCTTTATAAAATAGACTATCCACATTCCCGAAGCATGTATTAAATCACCCTATGAGGGTACATCATCACAACCAAGTATGCAAACATCAATTTCAACTGTTATTCTAACATATATGTATAATGTATGTCTAGATTAACTAATAAATGGCAATATCTCACATTCATACGATCCATAGGATGATTTGTATCCATGCATTGCATCATAAACACATATATCCATCTATACATGCATACATGTTAGATATATTACCTTTAAGAAAGGAAATATATGTTTTTGCCAACGAAAAAATGAAAGAACAAAGTTTAGACGTTACCCGTAGTCCGAAGAAGGAGTATACGATTGCGGATCGCTCCAAATCAAGCCGAAATCGAGTATAGATGAAGAAACGCTCGGTTTTGCAGAGAGAAACAAGATGAAATCTGAATGGAATGGCTGAAAATGAAGCCTCCCAAAGGTATAACCTCGAACGTGGGTAGCCTTGAACATGGTTGCTCTAGCCGCAACCATGTATACGGCTACCTTAAGTGGGTCTCGCAGCATTCTGTTTGGCAACACGATGTCCAAAACGTGTTCTTTTGGGTCCAGAATGGTCACATTATGAAAAATAATGCCTTTCTGGGACAGTTTGAAACCCCGAAAACCCTAAAAATCCTCCAAAACAGCAGAAGTTCGGCAAAGATCAGACAACCCGACGTTGAATGTCGGAAGACCAAGAATCAATCAAAATCAACCTTACAACATGTAATCCACCGACAATGAATCAGTGAAGGCGTCGGCTTGACCCCGACGATGTAATCCACCGATAACGAATCAGTGAAGGCGTCGGCTTGCCCCCGACGATGTAATCCACCGACAATGAATCAGTGAAGGCGTCGGCTTGACCCCGACGATGTAATCCGCCGATAACGAATCAGTGAAGGCGTCGGCTTGCCCCCGACGATGTAATCCATCGACAATGAATCAGTGAAGGCGTCGGCTTGACCCCGATGATGTAATCCACCGACAATGAATCAGTGAAGGTGTCGGCTTGACCCCGACGATGTAATCCACCGACAATGAATCAGTGAAGCCATCGGCTTGACCCCGACGATGCAATCCACCGACAATGAATCAATGAAGGCGTCGGCTTGACCCCGACGTTGTAATCCATCGATAATGAATCAGTGAAGGTATCGGCAAATCCCCGATGATGTAATCCATTGGCTACAACCCTACGCAGATTGTCAAATCCCCGATGAATGTAATCCGTTGGCTACAACCCTACGCAGGTCGACAAATCCCCGATGAATGTAATCCGTTGGCTACAAACCAGTGAAGGTCGGCAAATCCCCGATGAATGTAATCTGTTGGCTATAACCCTACGCCGGTTGGCAAATCCCCAATGATGTAATCAATTGGCTATAACCCTACGCAGGTCGGTAAATCCCCGAAGAATGTAATCCGTTGGATACAAACCAGTAAAGGTCGGCAAATCCCCGATGGTGTAATCCGTTGGCTACAACCCTACGCAGGTCGGCAAATCCCTGATGATGTAATCCGTTGGCTACAACCCTACGCAGATCGATAAATCCTCGATGATGTAATCTGTTGGCTACAACCCTACGCAGATCGATAAATCCCCAATGAATGTAATCTGTTGGCTACAACCCTACGTAGATCGGCAAATCCCCGATGGTGTAATCTGTTGGCTACAACCCTACGCAGATCGGCAAATCCCCGATGGTGTAATCTGTTGGCCACAACCTAGTGAAGGAAATAGCTCAACCCTAATAATGAATCCGTTGGCTACAAACTAGTGAAGGCATCGACATGACCCCGATGGTGCAATCCGTTGATTACAATTCAACGCAGGTCGACTCAACCCCGACAACATAATCCTTAACTTCCCCAGCCGGGGAAGTAACCCTTTTATACATCTCATATACCATTGCATCGATTATATGTGACATTGCATCATCAGATATACCTTGTCATGCATTCTCCGTGTCTAATAAATCTTTGTCGTGTTCATTCCATTACATTGCATGAACATGACAAAGAGGGGCATCTGTAGACACTCGAAATTTCAATTTTGTCGTACTAACCTTGCAGGAGGGTAAAAGGGTCATTTTACTTTGGAGACAACCCCGAAGTAGGGCAAAAATCCCGATCATCTCAGAGACAACCCCGGGAAAGGTGAAGAGGACCAATGAAGTCTGAACATACAGCAACCCGATCAAAGATCGACGAGCTGAGACAATGATCATCAGAAACTAACTCAGTAAATCTCGAACGACGTACCATCAAGAGATAAGCCTGTAGACTGATATCTGGACCTGGAAGGTATCTCAGCTACGAGTATTAACTTCCCGAACCATAACTCAGTCGGACTCGATCATATCTCGCTGCGTTGGTCAAATACGGTCCGAAAGATCAAACGGCAGATGTCAACTTCTGCCGAATCGAGACTGAAGGAGCCATAACTAAGCCGGGGGGTCCCACCTGGGTAGCCTCCACCATGTATGCGGCTAGCAACATACATGTGTGCGGCTGCCCAGGATAAATTATAAACCCCCACTTAGTTAATTTTAAAAAAAAAAAGAAGAGATAGATATAGAGAGAGAAAGACATTTTTAGAGAGAGAAAGGCTCGGGTTGGACATCAACATAGCAACTTGAAGCTTATTTCTTCCATCTAGCATCTCATTGAAGCCATCTAAGTGTTCTTACTTCATCCCGGGAGTCAAAACGCTTGTTCACGCGTCCCCCAAGGTGAAATAACGCACTTCTAGCTTCGTTTTCTTTGTAAACTATGTTCAAATGATAGATTAATGAAGGATCTTGTTTGAATCTAGCTATATTTGTTGTATTATAAGCATATTATGTAATAGTTGGTAGTTTTAATGTTTCTATCGGTTATTTATTGCTTTAATACATTGTATATAGCTTCGGAGACTAGATATACCTCAAGCTAAGCTTAAGCTAGTTCCTGAGAGGTTGTTAGCATGATGCTTCAACCTGGGAGCTAGAACGGCTTAGATCCGTGGTATATCTATGGATGTATTTACTTGTAAATGGTCCCGGTTAACCCGTATAGCCCTAAATATATATTTAGATGTGAAAGGGAGGCCGAATCGGCGTGAACGTTGATATCAACCGATGAAATCACTTAGTAACGAAGACGTGGACATTATGTATATATGAAATGGTACAAATATTGTGAGCCTAGGAATCCCAGTGTCGAGATCCCCGAACGGATCCGACTTGATTCCCACGATGGATCGATTTTTACGTTGTAAATGCTTTAAATACTGTAAATATCGATGTGCATGTAATATTTGGATCTTGAAGACGAACTCGAGGGGTTAGTCTCGAGAGCTCGGATTCAAGACCCCGTGATAGTGAAAACCTTCATTACGGGAGCTCGGTTCATCGAGATGGCTTTTATGCCCGATGATGATCTGAACCTTCTTAACGCTTTAGCATATATATCATCAAAATGATTTCTCAAAGAAAACCACTAAGATCTTTTGATGAAAATTAAAGCGATTTGGGGTAGATCACGTAATGAACGTAAAGAATAAAAGGAAGTATCGAAGTCCTCAATTCCTAGTCGGGCAAAGGATTTGAAAACCTTACTTTCCAAAATCTCATTTCAATTTGCATATCTTGTTAAAATTGAATCTTTCGCTAAATCAAATCCTTCGTACCTAGGCGCAAAAGAGGTACAGCACTACTTTCAAGTGGCCCAAAAAGACTTAGAAACCAACTAATAAAGCTTTCAAAATCACACACACGAACACACACACACAAACCTTTTTGCATAAGAAAATCAATAAGATGCGGTACCATGCTTGCACGGGAATCGGGGGGGTGCCTAACACCTTCCCCCAGCTTAACCTAGCCCCCGGATTCCACGAATCTCGGGTTTGAAGACCAAATCAAAGAGTTACACATTGGACCATCTTGCGAAAAACTATTAGAACCCGGATGAGTTGGTACATCCATTTCCCAAAATACCAACTGGCGACTCTATCTTAATCGGTCCAATCAATAAAATCAATCTTTCAAAATCGTCGACACATATGTCGGTATCGGTTTCCTACGAAATTTACAATTTAAAATGGAACCCCAAAGATAAAGCGAAAGCAAAAGGGAAAATAATAAAATAGGGAAATCGGGGCATTCCTCTCTCGTCCCACGGACAAGAGACGAGGGCAAACAACTCTAAAAGAGAAAAAAGAGACCTCCTCCTTCAACAAAAGGGAGACCAAGGACTTAATTTTCCGCCCGGCGTCGACAGAAATGTAGAAAACATTTCAGTTTATCATCATCAAACAAACAACGACAACACTGATGGGAATCAAATCGCTGGTCTCAGCCCCAACACCAACACCGATAAAGGTAAACAATTTGCGATGTAATTTGCGATGCGATTTGCGAAGCGATTTGCGATGCGATTAGCGATGCGAAGTGCGATCTGCGAAAATATTTCAACATTCATTGCATTGCATCGTTGATATCTTTACATTTCAAGTGTCTAGCAATCTTTATCCTACTCATTCCATTACATTGCATGAGCATGTTATAGAGGGGCATCTGTAGACACTTGAAATTTCTTGTCCCTGTTACTAACATTATAGGAGGGCAAAATGGTACAATTAAATCAACCCCGATCTCCAATCTGAAGCTCTAGAGGTTGTAACAAACCTGAAGATATCCTGGAATGACCAAGTCAACTTCAGAGATTACACTGAGGACAGAAAGACTCGAATGGGATCAAAGTCTTAGAAATAACTCCCGGAAGACAACCAAAGGCCATGCCGACACTAAAGGCAACCCCGGGAGGGGTAAAATGGTCATTTTACCAACCCTAAGCTAATTCAGTCAAACTCAAGCCGAATTGATGCCACCAAGGTCAGAACGAACCATAACGACGATCTCGAGTGCAAACAGCGCAAGATAGCTCAACAGAAAAACTGCGGGGAATCAAAGACCTGGTTATGAAACCATATTCTTGGAGCCGAAAAATGTTTTATCCCATGTCATTGTGACACTCTGGGCGAGGGCTTTCTAGAAAGGTATAGCACGCCTCAAACAGAGGCTCCGATCAAAAGTTAAAAAGTTTTGACTTCAACCTCGCGTTGCTCGGAGTGCACGTACTTCGAGACAATTTAATCGGATAAGTGGACCCCACTAGGGGAGCCGTATGTCTACCTGCGGTAGCAGCAGGTAGAGCTTAGGCTCCCTGGCCTATAAATAAACGTGCCCCTTATTTTTAAGAATTTTAAAACGCAGCTAACCTCTGCCGGTTTGATTTATTAACTTTTTCACCTCTTCTAAACCTAAATCTTTTCACTCTAACACGTAGATATACCCACACACTACCACATATCAGAAAATAACTGGTAGATTCTGACGTTTAGAGCCTACGATTTGGCAAAAAGCCCGTTTAGCAGTACACTGTAAGTATTTCTACAGTCAAAAAGTTTATACTACTTCTTTGCACTTTTTTGCACTTGCATATCAAATTTTATTTTATAAAAATTCCCGAAACTAAGTTCTGTAGCCGTTTTCGTCAAAATTTGGTATATTTTTGTACATAATTGCGTGTTCTAGCATTTCTACAACTCGGATTGACGATCCGTCAACTCTAACAGCTTCAGTGCACTAGCATCTTTGTTTTAAGCAACTTCGCCGGACTAGGTTATCTTCCCAGTCCGAGTTTGGGTTTTTTTTTGTGTTTATTCAACTGTATATATACTAACTTTTCATATCTGTCAAATCCGAGGTTTTTTACTGATTTTATATATATATATATATATATATATATATGCATATATAAGTAACCTTCACCACCACTGGGTTCTCTTCCCAGTCTTGGTTGACTACATTTTTATCAATATATTATATTTATATATTTCAGTCTGGCCTGGATTATTCTGTGGCCTTTATACTATTTTTGTACACCTCACCATTACTGGGTTCTCTTCCTAGTCCCTAGTTGACTACTTTTATGTACATTTACATTTCTGTTTGGCCTGGATTATTCTGTGGTCTTTTTACTGCTTTTATATATATTTATGCATATATAAGCAACCTTCACCACCACTGAGTTCTCTTCCCAGTCTTGATTGACTATGTTTCTGTCAATACATACATACATATATATATATATATATATATATTTCAATTCTAGTCCGGGCACCGTCGTGAAAATCCATTGCCCTTTACATCTTTTATATATATAACTGTGTATATATATGGCTTTACTCGTTTTTATTAAACTGCTGCTTTAAACATTCATTTGATATGAATTGGCACTGACATATCTGCGGGCAGACTAGATTTATTTAAACCTCACCAACTCTAGCTTTCAAACGGTTCAAAACATGTCTAGACTGAACCGGGGAGCTAGAATGGCTGAGATTTCCTTAAATCTAGCTTTCTTTCTAGTTTTAGTTATAAAAGCAACCTCGCATCCTTTAGATCGCTATCTCGTGGGAACGAGACGCTTCGACCGTGCGAACCCGAATTTAATGAATGAATCCTCAGTTCTGGCAATTTTGGGATATATATCTATTTCTGTGCAAATTTGAACTGTGCAGGTTTATTGGTTACTCATATGTGAGCCTAGGAATCGTGGGATTTATGATCAAATCGATCAAAATTTGATTCCCACGATGGACAAACTTTGCTTTACAGATGTACCCTGTCAGTTTTTCTGTAAAATGTACATACAATAAACCTTAAAACGGTTATCCGGATTTAAGGTCTCAACATAGTGAAAATATGGATTGTAGTGTCAGAGTCCCTTCGATGGCTATCATGCCCATGAGGAGACCGACATTTGTATATATTTTGTGGTCGAGGATGCTTCGCAGCCCGACAATCACCATTCAAACTATGCCTTAAGGCTGAAAAGATAAAATGGAAGTATCAACAGGCTTCAATTCCTATGTTAGTGTAAGGGTTTGATAACCAGCTTTCAAAATATCATTTTCAATCTAATCAAAAAAAAATCTTTTGCAAATCAAATCAAACACTTTTGTAAATCAAATTAAAGACTTTTTGCAAATCAAGTCAAACCCTTCCTATATAGGTTCAACGAAGCAAAGCACTACTTTCAATTAATCAAACATAGGCCCAATTTTCAAACAGCATTCACACACGCATTTCAATTTTAAGAAAAATATTGAAAAGATGGGGTACCATGTTTACACGGGAGTCGTAGGGTGCCTAACACCTTTTCCACACTTAACCAAACCCCCGAGCTCAAAACTTCAGTTTCAAAGATCAAGTTTCGACAGTGTCCAGCAATTGGGCCTCTTTCAAACAAAACTCGGTTGAGTTGATAAAACTATTTTTAAATCTACCAACTGGCGACTCTGTAAAACGTTCAAATCGTCGACATGATACGTGTTGGCCTTTTTCCTAAAAACCCTTTAAAACCTTTTTCCTAAATAAAAAGTGTGAGGGTAGAGATAACTTAGGAAGAGATGAAAGATCCGGGTTGTGACCCGACCCGTGAATTTTTCAACCAACGTCGACAATCATCATTTTGCAAATTATTAATTTAAAACGATAAATAAGAAGTTGTGGAATCACACCCTTGTATAACTAAGCTTACACAGGTACGAGTTCAACTCCTTGTTCTTCGCGATCTCCTTGAATATCCGGGATTGATTCCTTCCTTTGATCAATGTTAGCCACTCAAGTGTTTGGCCTCTAGAGGTGATCCACCAAGGAAGAGGAATAGTTCAAGACGGAGGGTGGTAGGCTAAACCTTAGTTTTCTATTCTCTATAGAAAAGGAGTACTCTCCAACAATTAGAATTTCATCAACTGATATCTAACATAAGACTCCTCTTATATAGGTATTGGTCAATCATTCTAATCTAATTAGAAATAGGGTTTCATTTAATTAATTATGCTTCCCAACCCATTGTGATTAATTAATTAAACTCTTTTAATTAATTTACCTCCTAATATTATTAGGAATAAATGAGAGTGCTAATATTAAATTAATTCTTAAACTCCTTTAGAAATTAAAATAATAATAATTGTAATAATATTAATAAACTCCTCTTATTAATTTATATTTAATATTTCCAAAATATTAAATAATAAACATTAAGCTATTTAATTTATTCTATCACCATAGATTAAACTAATTATACTTAACATATTATTACGATTATGCCATTACATTCTTAAACAGTTATTCTTCCTTTTATGGTGTGACCCTTTAGCTTCTCCATATTAAACCGGTTGTGAATAAATCAATTAGAACAATTCTAATCTTATTTAAATAAATAAACTAAACTAATAATCTATTTAAATAAATAATATTTATTCTACAAAAGGAACAAGCCTCCCTAGCGATCAACGACTTTTCAGATAATATAGATTTCAACATTAATCATAAAAGAACAATTGAGTTAATAGTTACCGTACAATTCAATCCGTCCACCATATAATGTCCCAATTAAATATAAGATATGGAATTACGATCAAGTCTTATTTTATTTAATTATATGTATTTCGAGAAGAAAATGCACAACTCAAAATAATGTAAATTAGAAACTCCTTTCTAATTTCATTCCGCCTTGGCCAAGGATTCCAGGGTTGTCATTTATCGAATCACATAGGATATATCTCTTCTTTTACTAGAAGTGGTAGATTCTTTATTGATCATTCATTATCTCCATATATAACTTATTACACCCAAGCATACCCTTTGATATACCCTAAGGGTCTTAAGGAATAAGTCAAAGTAAAATTCATTATACACAAGATACTATGATGATCTCAAGTCTGAGGATCATTTGTACTACTATCACATTAGGAATTCCTATTGACAGGCGAGTAAAACTCCATTAGGTAATCCTTAGCGAGTCATATTCAGTGTACTTATTCTCCATTAAGCACCTACATACTTGCTTTAGTGTCTCCACACAAATGATCATGAGATCAATCATCCTCATCCAATGAGCAAGCACTATATGTACCAATCTATTCGGATTTACTAATCCCCTTTTTAGTAATCCATCGATTGGGAACTATTTTAGTTTTAAGCTATCTAAGAATTTAGATCTCATTATCATGATCAACATCATGATTCTAAACGCATTGCTTAAAACTATGGGTTATTTACATATTATAAAACAACATCATGTAGATAATTAAATGCCTTTAGTAAATAAATACTTTTATTAATAAATAAATAAGATCGTTTACAAAGTATATGCTTTATCATCGTACATGATTAGCTTGTATGCATACCACTTTCATCATATCCATTACATACTATGTAACCATAAGACACGCGTTAAACTCGAACATGATACGTAGTTTACATTTTCGCATCTTGAGTTTTAAATTTAAATATGTTTATTCAACATTTAATTCTTAAAACCGATCTTAAACATGTTGTTTAAGGGTTTTCCCTTCATGTATATTAACCATATACTTTCCCCATAATTACCATGTAGAAGGTTGGGTTAGCAATTGTCCATGTCAGAAAATTTTCACTTAAGGGCGCTACAGCGCCTGGTTCAACCCTTAGAGCCGCGCTGCGGCGCAATCCTTGCAGAGAATTCCTCCCGGACTGGTGTTGTGGCGCTGGAAACTTAAGCATGGGCGGCGGTGCGGCGCCGGCCTTGAGCCTTAGAAAATTTTTCCAAAACTTGAAATTCCGGAGCTCGTAACACGATCGTTCGAACTCGAAATTCGCTCATTCCAGAGCCATTAGCTCATATATAACATTTTCTATGATTCCATCCAGTCGAAATTCATTTTTGAATCTGTTGGCTAGAAATTCGCCGTTTGGCCCATTTTTACGCGTTCGTTAAACGTTCGTGAATGTTCGACGCTCATTTCTTTGTTTTAAGTCCGAGTTAGTTCGTTCTTGCTCGCGCAAGTCTTATTTACCTAATTATAAGTTACGCCATCAAAAACAAAGTTTTTCGGGTTAAACGTCGACTTCTGACTTCCAGTCCAGGAATTTTACGATTTCGACTTTTAACGTCTAAGTCTAGTAACTTTCGCCATAACTTCGTTATTCAAGATTTTTACTACGAACCAAATGGAATCAATCCATTGGTTACTCCTTTATGATTCTAACCAATATAAACTTTTAAGTTTTAATGGTTTCCATGGTTTATATACCATAATCTTGGGATTTTAATGGTTTCTTCATTAAGTTCTTAATCAATCTTTATGGTTTTACTTGTTCATGGCTTATTAGTGTTTTAAGTCCACTAAAAACCATCCTTATTACTCCTTACATAACATGCTTCACCAATTCACTTCTCTATCAATCTTCTAAAAGAAAATAGAGAATGATTAAGGTTTAAAATAGGTATACCTCTTGATGTTCTTCCTTATCCTTGAATTTTCTTTGATAACAAGACCTAAGTAGCTTATTGGCTCCTTGATTCCTTTTTTCTCACTTTCTTCTCTCTCAATATTTTCTTAGCTTTATACTGGTGAAATAAGATGATAACTTAGGAGAGAGAAATGTTTGAAATGGTTTGGTATATTGTAGACACTCGAAATTATGCTTTTGTCGTACTAACCCTGCGGGAGGGTAAAAGCGTCATTTTACTTCAGAGACAACCCCGAAGTAGGGCAAAAGATCCCGGTCATCTCGGAGACAACCCCGGGAATGGTGAAGAGGACAAATGAAGTCTGAACATACCGTAACCCGATCGAAGATCGATGAACTGAGACAGTGATCATTGAAAAACACCTCAGCAAACCTCGAACGATGTACCTTCAAGAGATAAGCCTGCAGACTGATATCTGGACCTGGAAGGTATCTCGGCTACGAGTATTAACTTCCTGAACCCTAACTCAGTCGGACTCGATCATATCTCGCTGCGTTCGTCAAATACGATCTGAAAGATCAAACGACAGACGTCAACTTCTGTCGAATCGAGACCGAATGAGCCATAACCAAGATGGCGGGGTCCCACCTGGGTAGCCTCCACTATTTATGCGACTAGCAGCATACATGTGTGTGGCTGCCCCGGAAAGGTTCTAACCCCCCCACTTAGTTCATTTTAAAAAAAAAAAGGAGAGATAGATATAGAGAGAGAAGGACATTTCTAGAGAGGGAAAGGCTCGAGTTGGACATCAACATAGCAACTTGAAGCTTATTTCTTCCATCTAGCATCTCATTGAAGTTATCTTAGTGTTCTTACTTCATCCCGGGAGTCAAAATGCTTGTTCACGCGTCCCCCAAGGTGAAATAACGCACTTCTAGCTTCGTTTTCTTTGTAAACTATGTTCAAATGATAGATTAATGAAGGATCTTGTTTGAATCTAGCTATATTTGTTGTATTATAAGCATATTGTGTAATAGTTGGTAGTTTTAACGTTTCTATCGATTATCTATTGCTTTAATACGTTGTATATAGCTTCGAAGACTAGATATACCTCAAGCTAAGCTTAAGCTACTTCCCGAGAGGTTGTTAGCATGATGCTTCAACCCGGGAGCTAGAACGGCTTAGATCCGTGGTATATTTATGGATGTATTTACTTGTAAATGGTCCCGGTTAACTCGTATAGCCCTAAATATATATTTAGATGTGAAAGGGGGGCCGAATCGGGGTGAACGGTGATATCAACAGATGAAATCACTTAGTAATGAAGACGTGGGCATTATGTATATATGAAATGGTACAAATATTGTGAGCCTAGGAATCCCGGTGTCGAGATCCCCGAACGGATCCGACTTGATTCCCACGATGGATCGATTTTTACGTTGTAAATGCTTTAAATACTGTAAATATCGATGTGCATATAATATTTGGATCTTGAAGACGAACTCGAGGGGTTAGTCTCGAGAGCTCGGATTCAAGACCCCGTGATAGTGAAAACCTTCATTACGGGAGCTCGGTTCATCGAGGTGGCTTTTATGCCCGATGATGATCTGAACCTTCTTAACGCTTTAGCATACATATCATCAAAATGATTTCTCAAAGAAAACCACAAAGAGCTTTTGATGAAAAATAAAGCGATTCGGGGTAGATCACGTAATGAACGTAAAGAATAAAAAGAAGTATCGAAGTCCTCGATTCCTAGTCGGGGAAAGGATTTGAAAACCTTACTTTCCGAAACCTCAGTTCAATTTGCATATCTTGTTAAAATTGAATCTTTCGCTAAATCAAATCCTTCGTACCTAGGCGCAAAAGAGGTACAGCACTACTTTCAAGTCACCAAAAAGACTTAGAAACCTACTAATAAAGCTTTCAAAATCAAAAAAACACACACACACACACGTGTTTTGCATAAGAAAATCAATAAGATACGGTACCGTGCTTGCACGGGAGTCGGGGGGTGACTAACACCTTCCCCCCGCTTAACCTAGCCCCCGGATTCCACGAATCTCGGGTTTTAAGACCAAATCAAAGAGTCACGCATTGGACCATCTTGCAAAAAACTATTAAAATCGGAATGAGTTAGTACATCCATTTCCCAAAATACCAACTGGCAACTCTGTCTCAATCGGTCCAATCAATAAAATCATTCTTTCAAAATCGTCGACACATATGTCGGTACCGATTTCCTATGAAATTCACCCTTTAAAACGGAACCCCAAAGACAAAGCGAAAGCAAAAGGGAAAAGAATAAAATAGGGAAATCGGGGCACTCCTCTCTCGTCCCACGGAAAAGAGACGAGGGCAAACAACTCTAAAAGAGAAAAAAGAGACCTCCTCCTTCAACAAAAGGGAGACCGAGGACTTGATTTTCCGCCCGGCGTCGACAGGTGGCGACTTCGCTGGGGATCAAAGAGGGCTTAAGCCGAGATCAAACTTTTTGATTTTTGTTCTGCATATGCATTTGTGTGAATGATCTTTGTGTGTGTCAATCTTTTAGCATTTTATATTAGTGCCTCGCACAATATATTAGCGCTTCGCACAATGTCATCATATTACATGCGGTTAGGACGTGAATGTATGTGAATGTATATTGTGCGGTACCTCCATTAGTGGCAATCCCGTCGATTGTTTATTACTAAACTCCTATGGATGTTTCCATTGTGAGGCTCAGGAAAGGCACCACTCAGATCCGCTCCAATCGAAACATGGATGTTTTCATCAAGTAGATTGCGAAAATCTGGGAACCAATTTCAAACAGCCCGTGAGAGTAACCCTAAGATAAGTCAGTCTCTGATAAACCAAATGCACGGTGTGCTTCTTCATGCCCCATTTAAATCTTCCGCGTATATAAATGTTAGTTATTTTGAACTGTCATACATACATCTTTCACACCCTGTCATTAATTCGACTAAACTCGTTGTATTTTTGAAAAAGATTAAAAAAACCATTAAACTGATGCATAGCATATCATGCATCCCTATTCACCAATATCCAGTCTAAACTAGATATCGGTTGTTGTGCAGATTGGTCCTAAAACCCGATCTCCAGCCAAAAAGGCCCTTTCACCAATCCAGATGGCTGAAGCAAGTTCATCATAACCCATCCCAGTATCTGGAGATGAATTCAAGGAGTTTAAGAAGCAAATGGCCGAGATGACGACCCTATTAAAAGAACAGTGCAAACTATCTCAGGAATCTAAACACAAGAGTTCGACTAAATCCTCTGTGCAAGGAGACATGAAAGTACCCAAAAACGAAAGGTGATACCTATACGTCCACACCTATATCTCCTCTCGATGTTGAAGTACCCAAGGAGGCCCCGATCCAGAAGATGACAGGGGACATCACAAACCTCCAGGAGGACAAAGATACTGGAGACATTAGGAAGAAAGTTAGACAGATGGAAGACGCTATCCGGTCTATAAAAGGGACGGGATCCCACGGGAGCGTGAATTACTCAGATCTGTGTATTTTCCCAAAGGCGAGATACCCGGATAAGTTTCAAGTCCCAGAGTTTGAGAAATACAACGGACTGGGAGACCCGTACACTCACTTGAAAGTCTACATAGGTGAACTTAGAACTTACGCTGAGGATGAAAACCTCAGGATGCAGCTGTTTCAGAAGAGCCTTACCGGTGAAGCCCGCACGTGGTACGCACGGATAGACAATTCCAAAGTCAGAAGTTATAAAGATTTGGCCCATGCTTTCCTCAACCAATACAGTTTTCAATCCCAGATGGCACCTGATCGCTACCATGTTACCAAAGTCAGAAAGCTGGGCAATGAATTGTTCAGAGAATACGCGCAGCGGTGGAGGCGAATGGCGGCCCAAGTCAACCCACCAATGGATGAGGGTGAGATGGTGACCACCTTCATTGATATACAAGATGCCCCTTTCTATGAGACAGTCCTCGCCGAGTTAGGAAAATCCTTCTCTGAAATGATCAAACACGGGGAAATGGAAGAAATGGGTTTGAAGTTTGGAAAAATCAAAGACCTCGCTGCTTTGGAAGCCGTAGCCGGGCACATACAGTCGGGAAAATTATGCAAGCGCTCCCAAGAGAGGATCAAAGAGGAAGGAAGAAGATGTCTCATTAGTATTGCAAGGACAATCTGCTAACAAGAGCCCTAACTCACCTATCCAGGGGCAGAACCCTCATCCAGTAATTTTTGAAATCCTACAGCAATGAAAGTTGGGGAAAACAAGAGAAGAAGGATATTCACTCCTTTAGGAGACTCCTTGGAAAACATATTAGCCCTACTGATCGCCCAGAAGAAGATCGTTGAGCTCGCTCCACCTTCCGATCCAAATGGAAGGCAATTCGATTCCAACAAGAAGTGCGCCTACCATTCGACATGATACTCAAGAGTGTTGGACTCTGAAGCACAAAATTCAAAACTTGATTGACAGCAGGAAAATTATAGTCAAAGCGCTCGAACAGCCAAATGTCAACAACCCTCTGCCTCAGCATGCGGAGGAAGGAGTCAACATGATCAGTGCCGGAAGTAGGGAAAATCGTAAATACCTGAGGAAGATGGGAGAGTTACCCTCGGCACATGACCCTGCAATATGGGGATACCTTGAAGAAAATTATGGGGTAGAACAAGAATTAGCTTCAATCAGAGCGCAGGTGGATCAGCTAGCTGAATTGGTGGTATACCAAAACCAGTTGACCCGATAGCTCATCAACCAGGTCTTATCAAAGCCAAATGACCCCATATCTGTCCAAGATGTTTCCACCTCCAGAAAGGATCGGATACGTTACCCAGAGCAGAATAAATGGACTGAAAAGATGGCTCGAGAAGCTAGATTGCAGAGCCGTCGAGATTTTGTCGTCAAATAGAAATTCACCCCGTTAAGGCAATCCAAGGAGGAGATTCTCTGTACCTTGATCGAGGAGGGGAAGATTATAGAATTTCTGCCACCCCCAGATACGAGATCGAAGTGTTTCGATCCTTCCACATTCTGCCTGTACCATTCTAATGCTCCTAGATATGCCACGGAAGAATGTTGGGCTCTGCGACATCTAATCCAGAACTTGATTGAATTCGGAGAGCTGGACTCAATAAACAAAGCTGAGATCTTCCCGGAGGAAGAAATATACTACCCTCGGGGACCGAGGAACGTAGAATGTATGATAGACGTTATCCTTTGCATGGAAGGAATATCCGGCGGACCCATAACCATCTAAGGGGTACCTGAGTAGAGAAATAAAGCCACTCTCGAGATACCAGCGCTTAAACCACTAATGTTGGCCCCTTGGCCATAACTCCCAATTCTCAGCCTAAAGAAGGTACCATGGAATTACGGAGAAGGGATAAAGTTGGCACCTGACTGTACCGCCATTATACCTAGGGAGAATACATGTTACCTCTCAGGGCGTTCGGCAAAATCGGCAACCAACGTATTAGGGAAGGTATCTACTAGAAAGATCACAGAGTTCCTCCATAAAATGGGGCACGATGAAGCCAGGACGGTGAGGCAATTAGAAGCTGAACCCAATCAAATTTCTATCCTGGATTTGGTATTAGAATCATACTACCATCGTCAAATTCTGATCCAAGTATTGGAAGAAACACATTTACCCAAGACTATCGATACTGAGAAATTCCAGCACTTGATCAGCCATGTACTGGATAGTAACGTGATATCCTTCACTGACGACGATATACCAGCCGAAGGAACTAGGCATCACAAACCATTGCATATCGCTGTCGTTTCATCAGGATATGTGGTAGGTGGCGTGCTGATCGACAGAGGATCGTCTTTAAACATCTGTCCACAAGATACTCTAGAGAAGATGAAGATCAACCCAAATCGAATTCGGGACAGCCATGTCATGGTACGGGCTTTCGATGGATCAAGAAGTGATACCATGGGGGAGATTGAACTTCTTGTAGAGATTGGCCCTTTCACTTTCAACATACCTTTTCAGATCCTGAAGATCACTACCGGGTATAATTTGTTGTTAGGACAACCATGGATCCATATGGCTGGCGCCGTCCCTTCAACTCTTCATCAACAACTGAAATATATCGTCAACGGTAATCTAGTGACTGTCAGTGCAGAACCTGATTATCCTATTCATGACCTGGGAGACATGACCCTGATCGGTGTGAATGAAGGGGTCGAGCCCGCCAGTTTTCAAGCGTTCGACATCAGTAATCCGCGATATAACTCTTGGGGAGCCCCGGTCTTAATTCCCCGGGTATCTACAGAGGTGATGGCAGTTGGCCAAGAGATGATGTCCCGAGGACATCGACGACTGGGGAAGAATGGCCAAGGAATCAGGAACCCAATATGTATACCCACGCAGTTGGGAAAGGCTGGAATCGGATACCATAGTGGATCCAAGCATCAGAATCCTCACAGGCGTCAACCAGTTAATCAGTTAATTCACCTCAAGCCAAACCTGGGTGAAACCGGATCAAAAGAGCCACTCAAGAAGATCCCCCTCATAATTTCAAACCTTCTGATTCCTAAAGTCGATCAAAGAGGACATCAGACGGACGGGGATGAAAAGCCTCTCAAGGATGCAGCCCAGAAAGCCAAAGACCAAAAGTTTCTGGAAGAGATCCAGTTGCAATTCGTGAGCAGTTTTTTCCTCTCTGAAGAGGACCTGAAGAAGTCCGACGGGGCAGATCTGTCAAGTGATCAACCTAACCTCCCGACACTTAACTGGGGAAATGTCAACATCCCAAGCAGTGATCCAGGGACCGGTTCCAAACCAGTTATGGCCATCTTGGTAGACTACGACTCCAGTGGCGCGTCTATCTCAACGACTTCCCAGGAACTGCAGACCAACAAGTAGACAATCACTCCACAGATCGTCCGAAAAGGGTAAAAACCAAGAAGCGACCGCTGACAGGGAGCTCCACCTTTATCTATATTTATGTCTGTTTTATTTCATCTGTAGCTTGTTATTGCCAGTTGTCATATTAACTGATGAATCTTTTTGTAATTAATGACTACTTGTATATATTTAGCAATCAAGTTTTTGTATCAAGTTTCCAAATTTGCATGTCTCTAGCCACGTCCATGGTTTGCCGAATTTGAGTAATGATTACGATTTTGACATAGAATACTTTGACTTGATGGGAATCAAGCAGGAGGAAGGGGATGATGACAAGGTGCCCGAGGAAATCAAAGTATGGGTCGAAGATAAACCTAAACCCAACCTCAATCAAACCACCACCATAAATATCAGAACCCCCAACGATCCCAAAGAAATACAGATCGGAACCAACCTTCCCCCTAACCAAGAAAAAGAACTAATCAAACTCTTAACCAAATTCAAGGATGTTTTTACCTGGTCTCATGAAGACATGATAGGTCTATCCACTGACATCATCGTCCATCGACTACCAATTAAAGAAGGGTTCAAACCAGTCAAGCAGAAATTGAGACGGTTGAAACCAGAATGGAGCCTGAAGGTCAAAGAGGAAATTATCAAACAGTTCAAAGAGGGAATCATTATAGTGTCAACGTACCCTAAATGGTTGTCCAACGTAGTCCTAGTGTCGAAATCTGGAGGAAAGGTGCGAGTTTGTGTGGATTATCGAGATCTCAACAAAGCCAGCCTTAAGGATGACTTCCTAGTGCCGTTCATCTATGTATTAATCGATAACACTGCGCAATTCGAGATGTATTCTTTCGCTGATTGCTTTGCTGGATATCGCCAGATCATGGTTGCTAAAGAAGACAGGGAAAAGACCGCCTTCATTACCCCGTGGGGAACCTTCTGTTATCGAAGACTAGCTTTTGGCCTTACCAACGCTGGGGCTACTTATCAAAGAGCCATGATGACTTTATTCCACGATATAATGCACAAAGAAATCGAGGTGTATGTGGATGATATCATCTAAAGTCCCGGCAGGCTGATGACCATTGCGCCCATCTTCGGAGGTTGTTTGAACGACTCCGCAAGTTCAATTTGAAGTTAAACCCAGCAAAATGTGCTTTTGGGGTGAAATCCGACAAACTACTGGGATTTTTGGTGAGCAATCGGGGCATTGAGTTGGATCCTGCCAAAATCCAAGCCATCACGGAAATGCCTGAACCAAAGACCGAGAAGGAAATCCGAGGTTTCCTGAGAAGAATCAACTTCATCAGCCGGTTCATATCGCAGTTGACAGCAACCTGTGAACCCATTTTCAAACTATTAAGGAAGAACTCTTCGGGAAAATGGAATGAAGACTGCCGAAAAGCCTTTCATATCATCCAGAAGAGGTTGATTTAAGCACATATTTTGGTACCCCCAAAGGATGGGATTCCATTTTTCGTATATATCTCGGTCAACTCCAATGCTATGGGTTGTCTACTGGGGCAGAAAGATGACATGGGGAAAGAAAGAGCAATCTATTATCTCAGTAAGCGCTTCAGCAGCGGAGAACAGAAATATACTCCGATCGAAAGAACCTGCTGTGCATTAGCTTGGGCAGCCACCAGGTTACAACATTATCTGCACGGCCATTCCACTTATCTCATATCGAGGATGGATCATTTGAAATACATCTTTAGCAAACCAATTTTGAACTGTTGTCTATCTAAGTGGCAGTTAATCCTTCAACAGTTCGACATCATATATGTCACCCAAAATCCATCAAAGGGCAAGGGATTGCGGATCACCTGTCGGCTGCACCAATAGGGGGTTTTGAGCCTCTGGAAACATATTTCCCTGAGGAAGAAGTGTTGACTGTTCTCCTAATTGATAAGGAGGATCAAGGTCAATTCTGGAAAATGTACTTTGACGGCGCATCAAACGCTGAAGGTGCCAGAGCCGGGGCAGTCCTGGTATCCATCACGGGAGATAAATACCCCGTGGCAACCAAGTTGCATTTGAACAACTCCAACAATACCGCCGAATATAAAGGGTGCATTGTGGGGTTGAAGCTGGCTCATTCCATGGGAGTGAAACATTTAGCGGTGTTTGGAGATTCGGAGCTAGTCATCAGACAGTCTACCGGGGCATACACCACCAAAGAACTACATCTACTGCTGTATCATCGACATGTTCTCAGATTGGCAAGGGAATTTGAAGACATTACCTTCATACATATCCCCTGGAACCGAAATGATTTCGCCGATGCATTGGCCACATTAGCTTCATTGGTGAACCTATCAGCAAGAATGGGAATGCCTGTCATCACTTTCACTGTGCAAAAGACACCGTCATATGGGAATAATATAGGGGAGATATCAGATGAGATACTACCTTCAGGGCCACCTTGGTACCACCATATAAAAGAATATCTGTGAGATAAGTCAACCCCGGAAGGGATGAGTCAAGCCGCGAAGAAGTGAATACAGAAATTGGCTATGAATTTCTACCTAAGTGGAGATGCTCTCTATAAGAGGGATCCAGGTGTAGGCCTTCTGAGATGTCTAGACCAAGAGCAAGCACAGTGACTTATGAATGAAGTACATGGTGGAGTATGCAAAGCACATATGAGTGGACCTCTGCTTGCGAAAAAGATTCTGAGGACAGGACACTACTGGATATCCCTCAAAGCGGATTGTGATGATCATGTCAAGCGTTGCTATCAATGTGACATCCACGCCAACATTATTCATGCGCCTCCGAATCAACTGCATTGTATGAAATCACCATGGCCTTTTTCCATGTGGGGAATGGACGTGATAGGACCAGTTGAGCCTAAAGCTAGTAACGGTCATCGATTCATCTTCACTATGATTGACTACTTTACCAAGTGGGTGGAAGTAGCTTCTTTCCCCAGGGTCACCAAAGAGGTCATCATTGTTTTCATTAGAAACAACGTCATCTGCCAGTATGGACAACCTGAGGTTATTATATCAGCCAACGCGAAGAATCTGAATAACGAGATGATGACGGAACTGTGCAGTAAGTTCAATATCAAACACCTCAATTCGGTTATTTATCTTCCAAAGATGAACGGCGCAGTGGAAGCGGCTAACAAAAACATCAAGAAGATAATGATGAAGATGTCAGCAAATCACCGGGGATGGCCTGAGCTATTACCGTTAACCCTACTTGCATATTGGACGTCAACTCGAACCTCGACTGGAGCAACACCCTACTCATTGGTATATGGTATGGAGGCTGTACTTCCTGTCGAAGTGGAGATGGAATCACTAAGAGTGATCCTTGATGCCCAGATAGAGGAGAGCCAATGGATACAAGATCGATACGATTAGTTATCCCTTAAAAATGAAAGAAGAGCTGCTGCTATATTTCATGGTCAACTCTATCAACAGCGAATGTCTCGATCTTATAACAAGAAGGTGCGACCTCGAGAATTCAAAGAGCATGATTTGGGACTGAAGAAGATCATTCCGGGCCAAGATGCAGCTAAGGGAAAATTTTTCCCAAACTGGGAAGGACCCTTTCTTGTCAAATCAATCCTATCAGGTGGAGCTTTGAAATTGGAAGAGATGGACGGTGAGGAATTCCCGCAACTGATCAATTCTGACTCGGTGAAATGGTATTATGTCTGAGACCCCTTTTCACCTTCTGACTGGACTGCTATGTCTTGATAAAAAAAAAAGAAAAGAAAAAAAAGAAAAAAGAAAAGGAAAAATATATCAAGTCTAGTTTTTCAGGTCTGAGCCTGAACTATGAAAGACCTGATCTCCTATCTATGGGAGTACGTAGGCAGCCATTTATGGTGCGATCTAACCCTGGAAAAACGTCAAAAGCCTCATCAAATCAAACCGAGAAACATCAAAATCTTATCAAATCAAACTCAAACCCCAAATAAACCCCTTACAAACTTTTCAGGTCTGAGCCTGAACTACGAAAGACCTGATCTCCTATCTGTGGGAGTACGTAGTCAGCCATTTATGGTGCGGTTTAACCTTCGAAAAAGTCAAACACTTTCCTAACCTATACAGAAATCCAAAACCTATCCATCAAGCCCAAACCAATCGACGGCTCATGCGGAGATGACCTAGCGACATCTCATCATCATTCCTGCCGAATCTGATGCCACATAACGAGACTAGTTCCATGTCGACATAATAAATCATGAAGCAAAAATGACAACTGTGGACATGGTTAGACATGCGCAAACAAGGGAAGTGAACTAAACTTGCTTCTTTTTAATATATACAACTGTTTAGAATACAAAAGTTGATTCTAACCTAGGACAATTGATAATAACAAAGTCTGTACAGGAAAATAAAATAAAGCTATAAATCAGTGGTAAGACGAGCCAACATCGCCAAATATCCAGCAGTCTTTGTAGTCAAGGGAGCAGCTCTGAACTCGTGCTCCAACATGTCAACCCTCCTCAGCATCTCCGCTGCCATATAAAAAATCTTTTCTTGACTCCGCACTACACCTTGTACGTGATCGATGAGCCCATCTGAGAAAGTCTTAGCTGCATCTCTATCAATGATGGCCTGATCTCTAGAAGCACGTGCTGCATCTCTCTCAGTGATAGCAGTATCCCTACCAGCTACGGTGGTCAACAATAGATCCCGAGCCTGATCTTTCTCAAATGTCACCAGCTGAAGCTGTCTATCCATCGCCTCCATGGAAACTGAGGCCAACGCGGAACAGTGCTCACTAAAGAAGCTGTCCACTCTGCAAATAACGCATCCTCAGTCGGAGATATAGGATCCTCCATCGGTTCCGCCGCATCCGTGGACCAACTATCGTCATCAGATAAAGATCCTGTACGAACCTGATCTGCGGTCTCTGGTGCCAAATCCGACTCAAGCCAAGTTGAATACTCTGCAGAGCGGCCCGGATGGCAATCTCTAAACTCTGCTGTCTGTTGATGAGACCAGAACCCATAAACTCGAGCCAAATCAGCCTCGATAACTGAGCAGATGGAGAATCCATAATCCTCAATCCCCTCAAATGAATGGACCTCCTGGTACTGATCAAACTGACCCATCACCGCCAAAGGATGATAGGTCGTCACACGCCTCAAACCCGCCAAGGGGAGGAAATCCAGGTCAGCGACATGGGTGGTGAAACTCATAAAGGAGCAGTACCCAGAATACATGACTATAGCAAAAGGCTCCTCCATAGCACCCAGAAATAAAGTCCAAAATGCCTCATCGATGAAAGAAGTCGGGTGATATGAATAAACCTGAGACAGGCCATGTCCAAAACAGAAACCATAACGGTGAAGCCGCCCTATCGGTTGGAGGTGCGTCATCAACCAGATGTATAAAAGCACTGGACTACCTCTAAACTCCTGATCACCAGCGTCATGGCAGATAGAGGCTGAAATCAATGTCTCTGCCAGGATAAGGGGCAATATAGTAAAGTCCTCTCGAAGAGCCCTAACAGCCACCGACATCGCCACATCCAGATGATCGGTATAAAATGGCATGTATAGATAAGCTACGAGGCACAAAACCAAGGCATCCACGCAGGCAACGTACCAGCGCTCCTCCGAAATGGCGAAGTCTCCGGGATAAAAAGCGAAACTATCCGCGGAAGCAAAATGCCTAAACGTAAAGTCCATGGAGATGATGTGGCTACCAGCCACCTCAGCCATCACAACTGCTCTCCTCAATCCAGTCATCGTCATGAACTGGCGGCGCATATGGCCCAAAGCCACTCGAGCACATGGCCCCTCTATCGACAGTCCTGAAATGCGACTATACTCCTCCAACGTAGGAGTCAACTTGGCTTAGCCAAATCAGAAGATGTGACGCTCAGGAGTCCAATACCTGAGTATCCCGACCACGAATCCCTCCAGAATCTAGAAAGACAGTAAAGACATGGAGTGGCCCAGCATGCGGCTAACATCGATACGATCGGTGGATGGCATCTGGTCATACCAAACCCCCAAGCTGGTAGCTATATGGCTAGCAGGAAGGTGGTCCAAACGTACCACTGCAAAGGATGACATCTGTAAAACCTGTGTCAATAAGACCATAAAGGGGTCAATCTCTATCCAATCATTTAAATATATCTGAAGCATGCATCATACTAATGATAAAACAACATGTGTGATGAATAAATAAGAAGCATCATATATAAATATCTGCCAAGTACATTAGTTTCATAAACATCACTGTCATACCTATGATACATATGAAAACTAAAAATAAAAAGTACAGGATATTGGGGTAAAAATGCCCAATGACTAATAAAGGGCCTATGGACTCGTCCCCTCATCAAAATCATCCAAGAAGGTGAGGGTCTCATCAAACTGATCAACCTGAGGTCGTCTACCTGGAGTGGGTGCATCCTGCTGCTCAGGCCAATAAGGTGTCTCCTGCGTATCCGGGGGAACGGTGAAGGGAACATCTCTATCCCAGAAGCCACCAAAACCTAAGGGTCCAGTACCATGGGAGCCACCACCGCCTGATAGTCCAGCCTCATGACCCCGAGAAGCAAAAGTGTGAGCCAAGGACGGGTCCAAGCCATTGTAACTACAATAGGCCGACAACTCCTCCAATTGAAGTCTCAAGGCAGCAATCTGATCCTGATGAGACGGCTCCTGAAAACACGATATCCAGTCCCTCATCATAAGGGATCCTGGAACCAGACCCAACAAACCCCAAGGTGGGAATCGATGCAACTGACGAAGTCAAAGGCCAAAACCGCTGGGCTGGAGGAAGATACAGCAGGCGAATCTCCCCAGTAATGCATCGAATAGTGCGTTCTCCAAGGTAGAGCTCCCAACCTATATCAAAAAGGAGTGAAATCCGGCGAGTAGATAAATAGAACTCTGGCCCTGTCGGCACGCCATCCTCAAATCCCTCGGCCAAGTGCTCTCCAGAATATGGGGTCCACAATATGTCTTGAGCAAGCAACGTCTCCAACTGAAGACGGGCATGGGAAAAGTCCTCCGCGATCGGGACCTCAGACAGAGTAGACTGATGCCATCTACGTCCCCGGGGATAAGTATCCAAGCCTAAGACAGAGGTAGGGCAAAAACAGGGAAGCCTCTAATAAGCCCAGAACTGTCAATTCAAACAAACCCTCCATCAGTTGTGGGAAAAGAGAAATCAATCAAAAGGTAAATAAATGAAATTCGGTCAAGAAGACTTACCAGAAGAAACTGGAAAAATCCGACCCAGGCGTTGGTAACTTCCTCGGATCGTAGTCGCATACCATGCAAGAAAAGAGCGAATATGAACGACTCCCAATCGTAGTCCCCAATACGGTCTACATATCGAACAGCCCCTACCATGCTGAAGGGGATAGTGGATGAGTTGTTCGCTATGCTATAAAATAACCCCTCATGATGGTCAGGAACAGACGCCGCAAGATGCGATCCCTTTCCTCGAAATCAACAGGCAACTCCTGCTGCAAGGTGCCTCGAGCTGAATCAATGCCCAGGCATCCTGATCGAATACTACGAGCCTTGAAGGCTCACTCCTGAGGAGAAAACCCTAGGAGGGCACGCACAGCAGCCCCGGTGATAGACGGCTCCAAGGTCACCCTATCCCCGATAAACTCCAAGCCAATGATGTACCTCCAATCCATGGGAGTCATCATTACCTAACAATCCAATAGATGCAGCGACTGACTGTAGTGAAACCATCTCTCACCCAAAGCCTGCAAATAGCCCCCAAGGCAACGACAGGGAACAATGGTGAAGAAGGCCCCGAATCCCCAAGAATCTACGATCTCTCTGTACTCGGGATGTAGTGACTGATACAGAGCGTAGATATTGAACCAGTTACCCCTCAACTGGGTAAACTCTGACACCTGTACGACATCAAGGTTAAGAAAACCCGTCTATGGCAGAAAGAAAAACAAAAAAAAATTAATTAATCCCATACCTCATTCGCCTGCAAGTGAATGGACGGATGGTGGCTCAAATCCATGCCCAGCAAATCTGGGACCTCTACCTCAATGTCCGAAAGAAATCTAGGCGCAGTAGGGAGTGGAGGCGGAACCTCAGGCTCGGGAATGTCCTCGTCCAGGAGTGGCTGATCCTCCCCAGCCGGCAAGCGAGCGGGCTCGGTCAAACGCTGCACCTGTCGGCTAATACATGGAACTGGAACCTCATAGGGGGTCCTACGCCGGTGAACTCCCAATGAAATCGGCCGTCCAGTGGCACGACTAAGCTCCTCAGGATCCATGTCTGAACAATGAGTTTGTAGGAATTAAAGTCAAGTCAGGTATATTCTTACCATTTGCAAATTTTAAATTAAACCCATAAAATATGATCATCACATCATGCATGTCTTACATGTGTCATTAAATGTGTATGTCATTTGCATCTTAGTACATCTATAATATATCTATGATCCAGACATCTAGTTTATGAAAAAATTTCGCCAGAGTCTCCTTTATAAAACGGACTATCCACATGTCCGAAGCATGTATTAAATCACCCTATGAGGGTACATCATCACAACCAAGCATGCAAACATCAATTTCAACTGTTATTCTAACATATATGTACAATGTATGTCTAGATTAACTGATAAATGACAATATCTCGCATTCATAGGATGATTTGTATCCATGCATTGCATCATAAACACATTTATCCATCTATATATGCATACATGTTAGATATATTGCCTTTAAGAAAGGAAATACGTGTTTCTGCCAACGAAAACATTAAAGAACGGAGTTTAGACGTTACCCGTAGTCCGAAGAAAGAGTATACTGTGGCGGATCGCTCCAAATCAAGCCGGAATCGAGTATAGATGAAGAAACGCTCGGTTTTGTAGAGAGAAACAAGATGAAATCCGAATGGAATGGGTGAAAATGAGGCCTCCCGAAGGTATAAGCTCGAACGAGGGTAGCCTTCAACATAGTTGCTCTAGCCGCAACCATGTATGTGGCTACCTTAAGTGGGTCCCGCAGCATTGTATTTGGTAACACGATGTCCAGAACGTGTTCTTTTGGAATCAGAATGGTCACATTATGAAAAATTATGCCTTTTCGGGACAGTTTAAAACACCGAAAACCCTAAAAATCCTTCAAAATAGCAGAAGTTCAACGAAGATCAGACAACCCGACGTTGAACGCTGAAAGACCAGGAAATCAATCAAAATCAACCTTACAACATGTAATCCACCGAAAATGAATCAATGAAGGCGTCGGCTTGACCCCGACGATGTAATCCATCGACAACGAATCAGTGAAGGCGTCGGCTTGCCCCCGACGATGTAATCCCCCGACAATGAATCAGTGAAGGCGTCGGCTTGACCCCGACGATGTAATCCACTGACAATGAATCAGTGAAGGCGTCGGCTTGACCCCAACGATGTAATCCACAGACAATGAATCAGTTAAGTCGTCGGCTTGACCCCGACGATGTAATCCACCCACAATGAATCAGTGAAGGCATCGACTTGACCCCGACGATGTAATCCACCTACAATGAATCAGTGAAGCTATCGAAAAATCCCCGATGATGTAATCCGTTGGCTACAACCCTACACAGATCGGCAAATCCCCTATGAATGTAATCCGTTGGCTACAAACCAGTGAAGGTCGGTAAATCCCCGATGAATGTAATTCATTGGATACAACCCTACGCAGGTCGGCAAATCCCCGATGATGTAATCCGTTGGCTATAACTTTACGCAGGTTGGCAAATCCCCGATGAATGTAATCCGTTGGCTACAAACCAGTGAAGGTCGGCAAATCCCCGAGGGTGTAATCCGTTGGCTACAACCCTACGCAGGTCGGCAATCCCCGATGGTGTAATCCATTGGCTACAACCCTATGCAGGTCGACAAATTCCCGATGATATAATCCATTGGCTACAACCCTACGCAGATCGGCACATCCCCGATGATGTAATCCGTTGGCTACAACCCTATACAGATCGGTAAATCCTTGATGAATGTAATCCGTTGGCTACAACCCTACGCAGATCGACAAATCCCCGATGGTGTAATTCGTTGGCTACAACCCTACGCAGATCGGCAAATCCTCGATGATGTAATCCGTTGGCCACAACCCAGTGAAGGAATCAGAAAAACCTTATAATGAATCCGTTGGCTACAAACCAGTGAAGGCATCAACATGACCCCGATGGTGCAATCCGTTGATTACAATTCAACGCAGGTCAACTCAACCCCGACAACGTAATCCTTAACTTCCCCAGCCGGGGAAGTAACCCTTTTATATATCTCATATACTATTGCATCGATCATACATGACATTGCATCATCAGATATACCTTTTCATGCATTCTCCGTGTCTTTTAAATATTTGTCGTGTTCATTCCATTACATTGCATGAACATGACAAAGAGGGGCATCTGTAGACACTCGAAATTTTGCTTTTGTCGTACTAACCCTGCAGGAGGGTAAAAGCATCATTTTACTTCGAAGACAACCCTGATGTAGGGAAAAAGATCCCGATCATCTCACAGACAACCCCGAGAATGGTGAAGAGGACCAATGAAGTCTAAACATACCGCCACCCGATCGAAGATCGATGAGCTGAGACAGTGATCATCGAAAACCACCTCAGCAAACCTCGAACAACGTACCATTAAGAGATAAGCCTGCAGACTGATATCTGGACGTGGAAAGTATCTCGGCTACGGGTATTAACTTCTCGAACCCTAACTCAGTCGGACTCGGTCATATCTCGCTGCGTTCATCAAATACGGTCCGAAAGATCAAACGGCAGACGTCAACTTCTGCCGAATCGAGACCGAAGGAGCCATAGCCAAGCCGGGGGGTCCTACCTAGGTAGCCTCCACCATGTATACGGCTAGCCACATACATGTGTGCGGCTGTCCCGGACAGTTTATAACCCCTCACTTAGTTCATTTTTAAAAAAAAAGAGAGATAGATATAGAGAGAGAGAGAACGACATTTCTAGAGAGAGAAAGGCTCGGGTTGGACATTAACATAGCAACTTGAAGTTCTTCCATCTAGCATCTCATTGAAGCCATCTTAGTGTTCTTACTTCATCCCGGGAGTCAAAACGCTTGTTCACGCGTCCCCCAAGGTGAAATAACGCACTTCTAGCTTCGTTTTCTTTGTAAACTATGTTCAAATGATAGATTAATGAAGGATCTTGTTTGAATCTAGCTATATTTGTTGTATTATAAGCATATTGTGTAATAGTTGGTAGTTTTAACGTTTCTATCGATTATCTATTGCTTTAATACGTTGTATATAGCTTCGAAGACTAGATATACCTCAAGCTAAGCTTAAGCTACTTCCCGAGAGGTTGTTAGCATGATGCTTCAACCCGGGAGCTAGAACGGCTTAGATCCGTGGTATATTTATGGATGTATTTACTTGTAAATGGTCCCGGTTAACTCGTATAGCCCTAAATATATATTTAGATGTGAAAGGGGGGCCGAATCGGGGTGAACGGTGATATCAACAGATGAAATCACTTAGTAATGAAGACGTGGGCATTATGTATATATGAAATGGTACAAATATTGTGAGCCTAGGAATCCCGGTGTCGAGATCCCCGAACGGATCCGACTTGATTCCCACGATGGATCGATTTTTACGTTGTAAATGCTTTAAATACTGTAAATATCGATGTGCATATAATATTTGGATCTTGAAGACGAACTCGAGGGGTTAGTCTCGAGAGCTCGGATTCAAGATCCCATAATAAAAACTTTCATTATGGGAGCCCGGTTCATCGAGATGGCTTTTATGCCCGATGATGATCCGGACTTTCTTAACGCTTTAGCATGCATATCATCAAAATGATTTCTCAAAGAAAAAACCACAAAGAGCTTTTGATGAAATAAAGCGATTCGGGGTAGATCACGTAATTAACGTAAAGAATAAAAGGAAGTATCAAAGTCCTCGATTCCTAGTCGGGCAAAGAATTTGAAAATCTTACTTTCTAAAACCTCATTTCAATTCATATATCTTGCTAAAAATGAACTTTTGATTAAATCAAATTCTTCGTACCTAGGCGCAAAAGAGGTACAGCACTACTTTTAAGTCACCAAAAAGACTTAGAAACCTACTAATAAAGCTTTTAAAATCAGAAACACACACACACACTTTTTGCATAAAAAAATCAATAAGATGCAGTACCGTGCTTGCACGGGAGTCGGGGGGTGCCTAACACCTTCCCCTCGCTTAACCTAGCCCGCGGATTCCATGAATCTCGGGTTTCAAGACCAAATTAAAGAGTCACGCATTGGACCATCTTGCGAAAAACTATTAAAACCCGGATGAGTTGGTACATCCATTTCCAAAATACCAACTGGTTACTCTGTCTCAATCAGTCCAATCAATAAAATCAATCTTTCAAAATCGTCGACACATATGTCGGTACCAGTTTCCTACGAAATTCACCCTTTAAAACTGAACCCCAAAGACAAAGCAAAAGCGAAAGGGAAAAGAATAAAATAGGGAAATCGGGGCACTCCTCTCTCGTCCCACGGACAAGAGACGAGGGCAAACAACTCCGAAAGAGAAAAAAGAGACCTCCTCCTTCAACAAAAGGGAGACCGAGGACTTGATTTTCTGCCCGGCGTCGACATATATATAGAATTCTCAAGAGTTGGGGTAGGATAGTCATTATACCAAACCTCCTCCACCTCCCATGTCTTGCCTTTGTCTCCCATATGCTATCATATGTTGCCATGTGCACTACATGTCATCCCACATGTCTTCCGATGTGTTACTATATGGGTTGCCCAATGGATTTTATCCACCCATTAACCCATTGGCTCAACCCATGGGTTTGGATCTTGGTTTGGGCTTTTAATTAATTTCATTTGGGCCTAAGCTTTGGCTTGATTTAATAATCATTGGGCCTTAGTCAATCACCAATAGGGCTTGACAAAGTCCAAGTCCAATGGTTAAAATCCTTTAAAGATTATCGTATTCTTATCATATATACTTCGTATAATATTCATATTATACGTAGCATTATCTTCGTATTATACTCGTATAATATCTAGTATTATACTCGTCTTCATTATGTATAATAATCATTATTATTATACTCAATCAATTCCTTCTTAGGTATTACTTTCCCTTTGACACCCCCAAATTCGGTATCTTAATTTTCATAGGATTTGGTGTTCACTATTCAAATATCATATGACTATCTACCCATAATAATAAAAATTCATTAAATAGATAAATAATCCATCATCTTTACAACATCTGAATTATTAAGTACATAATCAATCCCAGGTTATACTTAACCTTAAATCTCTGTTGCAGAAACGTAAACAAATAAGTCTTAATAAATACACACAAGTCTTGAATTTTAACATTTTATTAACACTACAAGTCTTCAACACTTGTTAGCTTTTCCTTTGCCCTTGCTACTAGAAGGTTCATCACTTCGTTCATTCTTAGCTGCAATGTTATTATGCAAGAGTGAGCATGAATGCCCGCAAGTATAAAAATATGACAGTAATAACATGCGAGTGAAATCAAAGAAATCTGAATAATAGAAAGCTCAACTTTTGAATCAGGAACAATAATCAAGAATCAAATTATGTCCTAGGTCAAGTATATTAACCTTTAACTTTTAACAGTCATAAGACTATAGACTTTACTTCGTACTTAGGAAGATTAGCCCTTCGTACCTATACTGTGCACAATACCTCAACGCTTAAAGCATCATCATCAATCCCCTATATTAGGGTTGTTCATCTCAGTTTGACATTAGAGTCCTCACCAAAGAAAGTTTGGTTTGGATAAACTCAATAATAGTTCTGAAATTTAGAACGCTCATAAACTATGGACTAGTCGAATCAATAAGAGTTCGCTAGTCTTAAATGTTTCAACAATAAATGATTTGAATATTAACTTCTCAAGGGTATACAATCGAATAAGTATTGTATAACTGAAATGATACTTTTAAAAAAATCATAATATCTCATATGAAATCTTGAACTTGAATAATCAAGGATAAAAACTTGCTCAATTAAAAGAGTATAGTTAGGAAACTTGTTCAATTGTAAAGATTTGAGTTTAGAAAACTTTCCTCGTGCGCAAGCTACAATTATAACTCACATTCTTTAATTAAATCCTACATGTCAACACATTCATAATATTCATTAATCACGGGTTCGATACAATTATCGAATCATAACAATGTTCTTCGAACATCTTATATAGCCTTTTCAAATAATAGTTTAAGCTGATTAATTAACTTGGTAATTAACCACATTACACAAGTTATTAAACTTATATTTAACATCTCATCATATACTTAATGTGTCTTCATGTTTATTAGGTTAACACATTACTGAGTATTTAACACTTAAAATTTTTTTTAGAAATTTTCAGGACAGGTGCGACTGCGCTACCATTACCCTTTGTAACGGCGCGGGCGCGCTACAATTTCCCTTTGGAACGGCGCGGGCGCGCCGAGTCGCAGTTCCAGAATCTGATGTTCGCGAAGAACACATAGTCTAACCCAATGTTTCTCAATTTACACCAATACATTGATTTGTAATGTTACCCATGAAGTATAAACTTCATAGGCACATCACAAATCACTACTAGCATGTTCTTAACATTTCAATTCTTGTAATTACACAATTTAAAACTTTTAATTTCACTGTTCTTCATAGTTTTGCAAAGTTTTTATGAAAAATATGAAATCTATCATTACGAATTCGTTACTACACCGAATCCACTCATTCCAATTCCATTTTCTTTGTTTTAACATAAACAATTATATTCATGTGTCAATTTTAATCTAAACATATGATTAAAGCATCTATTTCACCCATATGGGTTATTCTTATAATATTCAAACTCTGTATTTCATGAAACCCAATTATTAACAAAATCCCATAGTGTGATCACTGAAAATCACGTATATAAAGCATAGAATATATCATGGACATATGTTAATACATATATACCCATGAAATCAACGATTGTCATTTTTACTCCATTTAAAGAGGACTTTATAATACGTAAATAAAAAACTCTATAACTTTCTAAAAATTCAATTAAGGCATATTCACATGAAATTGATTACTTTAAAATATGATTATATATTAGAAAACATGTTATGATAACATACCCATATAATCATAGCCATATCATGCCTTAATTTCAAAATTAGTTTTTTCATAGAAAACTTTAAAGTACGTAAATGAACTTTGAGAAATCTAGATTTTGAAAATTAAAAGAAGGGATTAGCCTTAAGTAGATGATGAAGATAATACAAAGTCACAGACAATTCAAAGATCTCTCAAATCTCTCTTCCTCTCAATTTTCTTCTCCTTTTTCTCTGAAACTCTCGAACTCTTTCCTTTCTCTGACTTGAAATATGAAAACCAAATACGTCTAACATAATAATATACGTATATATATTATATCCGTTGTTTTGCTAACAGTTAACTCCCACAAGGGCCTTGTTTGGCAACACCCCTAACTCCTTTTTCATTTATTTTAATTAACTATTTTACTATATAGTTAATTGTCACATTATTAATTACTCAATTAATTTTATTTAACTTAATTAAATAAAATATAATAATTTTACATTAAATCACATTGTCACATAATTAATATTTTCCTTTATTAATTATGTCAATTCATTAACTCTCTAATTAATTAATTAATTAATTAGAATAACATTATGCTTATCTAATTAATTTATTTAATCAAATAAACTCAATTAAATATATCCTTTGAACTATAAAAATTACTACACATTAATTTAATTAATGTAACATATATAATTAAATTAATCTACCACAATTTCATGAATTAATTACTTAACTCAATAATTAAATCAAAAAAAATATTTATTTATTTCAATAAATATTCCAATAACTTTATAAAATTCTCATTCGTCACATCTTTCCCCCTTAAAAGGATTCTGTCCTCAGAATCATGGTTCAATTAATAATTTCGTCCCGTCACATTCTCCCCCCTTACAAAGATTCTATCCCCAGAATCGCGTTCACCTATTCAAGAAAATAAGTGTGGATACGTCTTCATCATATTCTCCTCGAGTTTCCACGTAGCTTTTTCAGCGTTGTGGTTCCTCCAAATTACCTTAACAGAAGGTATTACTTTATTCCTGAGAACTTTTTCTTTCCTGTCGACAATTTGAACAGGAACTTCTTCGTAGGATAAGTCTTTCTCAAATTGTAAGGGTTCATATTCAATCACATGTTTGTAATCGGGTTTATAAGGTCGTAAAACTGACACATAGAAAACGTTGTGGACATGCTCTAACGCTGGAGGTAAAGCTACCTTATAGGCGACTTCTCCAATTCTTCGTAGTACCTCAAAGGGTCCAATGAACCTCGGGCTCAATTTTCCTTTTTTACCGAATCTGATCTTTCCCTTCCAGGGAGAGACCTTCAAAAATACAAAGCTACCCGATTCAAATTCTACATTCTTACGGTGTGGATTGGCGTATTTCTTCTGCCTATCCTGAGCCGCTACTAGTCTTATCTGAATTATTTTAACTATCTCTGCTATCTGCTGTACCAACTCTGGACCTAGCAACTGTCTCTCGCCAACTTCATCCCAGTACAGTGGAGTTCTGCACTTTCTACCATACAACGCTTCGAAAGGTGGCATACCAATACTAGCGTGGTAACTATTGTTAAAACTGAATTCTACAAGCTGTAAGTGATCGTCCCAATTGCCTTTGAAATCCATGATGCATGCTCTCAGCATATCCTCTAATGTTTGGATTGTCCTTTCGCTTTGCCCGTCAGTCTAAGGGTGATAAGCTATACTCATTCTCAATTGTGTCCCCATGTATTCCTATAGTTATTTCCAGAACTTCGACGTAAAGCGCGGATCACGGTCAGAAATAATTGACACCGGCACCCCGTGCCTCAAAACAATCTCTTTCACATATAACTACGCCAACTGTTCTAAGTTAAATCTGATTCTGATTGGAAGAAAGTGTGCGGATTTCGTTAATCGATCAACGATAACCTATACTGCATCGTAGCCTTTCTGGGTCGTCGGAAGGCCAACCACAAAATCTATTATAATATGTTCCCATTTCCATTCTGGCATCTCTAGAGGTTGTAACAAACCACTTGGCCTCTGATGTTCTGCCTTGACCCTTTGACAGGTCAGACACCTGGCAACACAATCGGTAACGTCCCTCTTCATATTTGGCCACCAAAAGTGTTGTCGTAAATCCTGATACATCTTGGTACTTCCGGGATAAATGGAATACCTCAAACTATGAGTCTCGCTCAAAATGTCCTCCTTAATTTTTTGTACTGGCGGTACCCAAACACTACTTTTAAACCCCAATAAACCCTCAGTGTCCATTTTAAATTTAAGTTCAGTTCCTTCAGATATCTTTTTCTTTACTTTCTCATATTCCTTATCTATGTTTTGAGCTTCCTTAACCTTATCCAATAAAGTTATACCAGCTTGTATCTGGAACAGCTTCTCATCAGTCTCCATTGGATAACTTACTTCCAATTCCAGCTTTTCCATTGCTGAAATCAATTCTTCTTGTTCTATCAACATCAACAACTTCTCCCGACCCTTTCTGCTTAAGGCGTCGACTACAACATTTGCTTTACTCGGGTGGTATAAGATATCACAATCGTAATCCTTAATTAGTTCTAACCATCTCCTCTGACACATATTCAAATCCTTCTGGGTGAAAATATATTTCAGACTCTTGTGGTTTGTATATATTTCACACTTCTCCCCATAGAGATAGTGTCTCCAAATCTTTAAAGTGAATACCACCGCGGCCAATTCTAGATCGTGGGTTGGATATCCCTTCTCGTAATCCTTCAACTGTCATGAAGCATACGCAATGACTCTACCATTTTGCATAAGCACACAGCCTATCCCTTTATGCGATGCATCACTATATACCACAAAGTTTCCTGTGTCATCCGAAAGGGACAACACAGGTGCTGTACTCAATCTTTTCTTAAGTTTTTGAAAACTTTCCTCACACTTCTCCATCCAAACGAATTTCACAACTTTCCTAGTCAAATTCGTTAGTGGAGTGGCGATCTTGGAAAAATCCTGAATGAATCTTCTGTAATAACCTACTAATCCAAGAAAACTTCTTACTTCCCACGGTGTTTTCAGCTGATCCCAATTCATCACTGCTTCAACTTTGGAGGGATCCACCGAAATTTCAGTCCTTATCAATCACATGTCCGAGAAATTGCACCCTTTCAATCCAGAATTCACACTTTGAGAATTTGGCATACAACTTCTCTCTTCTCAACACCTCCAATGTTAACTTCAAATGCTCATCTTCCTTGGTTTTTGAATACACCAATATATCATCAATAAACATAACTACGAATTTATCGAAAAAGGGCTTGAACACTTCATTCATTAGGCCCATAAATGCTGCAGGCGCATTCGTTAGACCAAATGACATAACCAAAAACTCATAGTAACCATATCGTGTCCTGAACGCTGTCTTCGGGACATCTTCTGGCCTCACCTTCAGTTGATGATATCCACTTCTCAGGTCTATCTTTGAGAAATATCATGCTCCCTTTAATTGATCAAATAGATCGTCAATTCTTGGTAACGAATACCTATTCTTAATGGTAACCTTGTTCAACTCTCTATAATCAATGCAGAGCCGCATCGTCCCATCCTTATTCTTTATAAATAACACCGGCGCTCCCCACGGTGATACGCTCGGTTGAATATATTTCTTGTCCGGTAGCTCTTGTAGCTGAACCATCAATTCTTTCATTTCTACCGGAGCCATCCGGTACGGTGCTTTCGATATTGGAGCCGTTCCTGACACCAAATCGATAATGAAATCTACTTCGCTATCCGGCGGAAGTCCTGGCAGATTGTCCGGAAACACATTCACGAAGTCCCTTACGACTGGTATTTCCTCTAACTTTGGATTCTCTTTACGACTATCGACTATGTAGGCTAAATATCCCACACAGCCTTGTCTTAACAACTTCCTGGCTTGCATCATCGTCAGATAACTCGCTTGTCTAGGCGACTTGCTGCCATAAAACACAACCTTTGACGGGGTCATAAGGTTAATATATTTCTTCTGGCAATCAATTACGGTCCCATAATTGAATAGCCAATCCATTCCTAGAATAACGTCAAATTCCCCAAGTTTAATCGGGATAAGATCTACATTCACAACGTTACCCTTAATATCCACTCTACAGTTCTTGTGTATATACCTAACAGGAATCACTTCCCTGTTCGCAATCTCTATGTTCATAGGGATTTCTAACTCGTCTTTATGCAATTCTAAGTTCTTTGCAAAGTCATCGGATATAAATGAGCAAGTAGCACCCAAATCAAATAAACATAAGCATTAACTTTATTGATCGGAATGATACCTGACACCACATCACGAGACTGCACCGCATCCTGTACGGTCATGTTGAATGTCCTTGCAGTTGGTCGGTTTGTCGAAGTCGGTCTGGTAATTTTAAGAGGATTTCCACTGTTATTTCCCTTGTTTCCATCTGACCCTGCCCCTCCAGATGCCTTCTTGGGACAGTCTCTAGCCAAGTGATCCTTTGACCCACATGTGTAGCAGGAGCCCTTCTTAGGGTTAGGGCAATTATGTAACGATTGAGATTTTATATAATAATTTTAAATATTTATTGAGTTAAATAAATATTTTTTTGTGATTTATTTATTGAGTTGAATAAATAAATTATGTGATTTTGTGAAGTGATTTAATTAAGTGTTATATATTAATTAAATAAATATTTAATATTTAATTTAATTGATGTATATTAATTTTTAATATAGTTCTAATTTAATTGAGATAATTAAATTAGATGAATTGTGTGATGAAGTGTTACATGAATTATAATTAGCGAATAATTATATCTATGTGGCAAAACTTTATGTGATTAATTGATGTTAGATTTTAATTGATTAAATTAGATGTTAAAATATTTAATTAATTAAAGTGTAACATTAAAGTATTTGTTAAAATAATTTATTAAAATAAAGAAAAGACTTTTTAAATGGTTTTATTGTTTTAAAAGGTTTTGCCAAACATGGCCCTTGCACTAGCTTTAAACCCATTTTACCCAAACAAGGCCTTAGTTAATAAAACTATTTTCTAAATTAATCTGTTGCCAAACAAAGCCTTATGGCTTTTGATTTTCAAAAGTTTTGTAACTTCTATATATTAAGTAGAGGTATAATTATTTAGCAGTTATATATTATATAATTATGTTTTATATTATATACATATATCAGTTATGTATATTTTATATTACGTTAGTTATAGAGATAGTCAGTGTTAGAAAAAGAGAGAAAAGAAAACAGAGAAAAGATAGAGAGAAAAGGAAGAAGAGAGAAGAAGAAGACTTTTGAAAAATCCAAAGGAAAGCTTTACACCATCATCTTCATCTTTTCTCCTAACTTTAATCAAGAGGTATTAATCTTAAATTTAAAATATGTTTCTTTATGTTCTTCACCAATATTTAGTTCTCTGTAAAAGTTTAATTCTTCATGAACATGGTGATGTTGATGGATGAAAGTGATATGGTGTATATAAGTTGTTTGTAATTGATTAGTATGATAAATTGGATTATTTAATTCATGCTTATATATTAAACATGAGGAGTTCATGTTCTTCAAAGAATTACAGTGAAAGTATTTTGAAATTTTATATATATATATATATATATATGTGTGTGTGTGTGTGTGTGTGTGTGTGTGTGTGTGTGTGTGTGTGTGGTTTTCTTTTAAAAAATCAAAGGAGTTCATATTTGATTGTTCATCTTTGTTTAAATTAATTGTGGATGATGATAACATGTTTAAGAATTGATTAACTATGATTGAAATTGAGTGAATTGATTTAAAAATAAAAATGCAGTGTTCAATTTCATGAAGAACACTTAACAATGGTTTTTCTTCAAAAAAATCATGAAATTGGTTGTTTGATGATGTGTTATAATGTTTATGTATGTTAGAATCACGTTAGAAGCTGTAAGTTTGTGTTTTCTATTAATTAATATGAATTGCATGAACTGGAATTAGAATTTGGTGTGGAGAAATAAGCCAAATTGGCTTTTTCTCTGCACAGTTCGCGAACTTGTCTGCGTTCGCTGGAAGGGGGCCCCCCCGGCGGGCCTATCAAGAAGGAAACCCCCGTCCCGGCGAGGTGGGGTGGCAGGAAAAAAAAAACTTGCTTTCTTTTGTATTTTGTAAAGCTAATTTTATGTAATAACTTTTATAGCATGATTAAATATATATATTAAAATGCTTAATGAATATTAATAAATTATATTAATAAAATATAATTTGTGATTATAATTTTGAATAATTATAATTAGAGTAAAGGTTTAATTTAAATTATAATTTTGTTAAATTATAAAGATTATAATTGATTAATTTTAATCAAGTGAATGATAATTTTTAAATTATAATTTATGTAATTATAATAAATGCATGATCAATTATAAATTATAATCTTGTGTATTACAATTCAATATTTGCATGATTAATTATAAATTATAATTTGTGTAATTATAATTTAGTAAATGCATGATGTAGTTAATTAATTATAAATTATAATTTGTTTATAATTTAATTAAATAAGATGTGATTATAATTTGAGTAATTATAATTAGATTAAATGTTTAAATTATAATTTATTTAATTATAATTAATATGAAATACATAATTATTAATTGAGTTAATTATGTGAACATACCTATGTGATGTAATTAAATTATGTGATTATTAATTATTAAATAAGAATGAGTTAACCTAGAAAGGTTAACCAATTATGTAAATTAGTTACATGTTAACTAATTTAGATTATTGTGATTAAATATATATATATATATATATATATATATATATGTAGGAATTGTTAGAACGTGATTTTATTAGTAGCTTGCGCTTGAGGCAAGTTTTCTAAACTCTGATCTTGTATTAATTTGTATGCAAGTCTTCTAAACCCTAAACTCGTTTATTTGTTTCAATTCAATTATTAATTATTTGAGATTGTTCTTTTATTGGACAAGTAATTATTGAAAGTTCATGATATAATTAAAGTAACCTTGGCTTATTGTTCAAGCAAGGTTTGAATATTCTTTTGAGATGCTTTAAATTTATTTCTAAAGCATATGATAGTTCGTAGTTCTTTCACTTACGAAATATTCCAAGTTATTGAAAGTCAATTCAACTAATCCTTAGTTGATGAATGTGAATTCTAAATTACCCTTGTAAGCTTATCCAAACCAAACTTTCTTTGGTGCGGACTTGAATTCAAATTATTGAGTTGAACAACCCTATTATTAGGGGAGGTTATTATGCGTAAGCGTTAAGACGTTTGTGCACAATACATGGTACGAAGGGTTGATCCCCCTAAGTATGAGTTAAAGTCCATAGTCTTATTGACTGTTAAAGGTTTAAATGAAAATGTTTATAACCTAGGACAAAAGTTCAAAGGTCTTATGACCCTCAGATAAAATTCTATATTCAAATTCTAATGTTGATAGAGAATTATTATTCAATTCTTTATTGTTGAAGTAAGCTAAGTTATTCAAATTCTTTTTAAAGATATCCTTTCATGTATTTATTATTGTTAAACTCCAGTGAGCTGTTGTTTGCTCACTCTTGCATTATATAAAAATTACAACTAAGGTTGATAATGTTGACGCCCCGTCTACGAGTAAGGGCAAGGGAAAGCAAAACAAATGAAGACTTATTTTTATTATTTGAAATGATTGTAATAGACGTTAATGTTATGTTTTTATTTTCGCATATTATTATGATTTCAAGGTTAGAGTAACCCTGGGATTAATTTTTAAGAAGGTTGTAACCCTTGTTTTAAGGGAGACTTTATTATTTTGAATAAAGGTTGTATTTTATTTTGAAGTATATTGGGTAGATGTATGTTATATTAGAAAGTGAACACCAAATCATGTGAAAACGAAGTACCCGAATTTGGGGGTGTCACAAGTTAGGTGCTATTTGGCCTTCCTGACCACAATTATAGCAAACTCTTTTCCCCTTCATGCAGACTCCCAAGTGAGTCTTTCCACAGGTTGGGCATGGTTCTATCCTTTTCTTCTGACTCCCTTGCTGATTTACGGACGACGGGTTGTCATTCCACCTTCGTTTATGACTATTGGTTCCTCTCGTGTTACTGTCACTAGCCTTATTATTTCCTTTACTTTCATTCTTTCTCTTCTTCTGATCCTGATTGTACTTGGTCACCGCTTCGCTTCCACCTTCAGCGAGGATGGCCTTCTCCAGAACTCCAGCAAAAGTGTTCAATTGAAACATTCCCACTTTGCTATACAACTAGGGTTTCAGTCCCCGCTCAAATCGCTTAGCCTTTCTTTCGTCAGTATGCACCTAATATTGGGCAAACCTAGCCAATTCGTTAAACTTAGCCGCGTAGTCGGGAACAGACATATTTTCCAGTTTTAACTCCAGAAACTGCACCTCCATTTGAATCTGGGAGTTGGATGGGAAATACATCTCGAAAAATATCTCCTTAAACCTTTCCCAAGTTACTATACCTTCTCCTCCCCTGACCTTATTTGGCTGCCACTAGTAGCTGGCTTCTGATTTTAACATGAACGTTGCGTAGGCGGTCTTTTGATCCTCCCTAACTCGGGCAACCTCAAAAACTTTCTCTATTTCCATAACCCAAGTCTGAGCGTCTACCGGGTTTGTAGAGCATTTAAACTCCGACGGTCCCACTGCCTTAAAGTCCTTAAACAAAGTGTTCGGTGGAGCTTGAGGCTGATTATTCATCGCTCCAGCTAACAGATTTACCAACTGCTGAACGGGGTTCGCATTGGCATCATTGTTGTTATTGTTATTCATTAACCCTTCTTGGGCTTGTCGATGATTTTGTCTCCTTCCTAGCGGCATATTTCCTTTAAGATATACACTCATTAGATCTTTATTCAATCTCTTAAATACTTAAGACTTAACTCAAATATTTAATATAATCATTTTAACTCATAACATCTCAAATAAACTTTGATATTTTATAAAAATCAAAAGTTTTCAACATAGTACGATAACATTTCTGCCATTTACATCAACTATCCTGAGATAAAAGATCTTCAGGATTTAAATCATCAGAATATTTCTTTGTTTATAATCACATCGGAATTTACATTATTAATTATCAATTAAGCATTCACATAATCATACTGTCTTATCACGGCCTGCTAAGACGTCGGACAGCTTCGTTACGCTCCTCCTCCATTATACAGGACATAGTCCTGCAATCTAACATATACCCATGCAGTCCCTCGAACTGAATTGGATATCTCATAACTCGGTCTTTGGCCTCATCAATGGCCCTCAAAAACGTGTAGCACGTCTCTGCAACCTTAACTTTCTTTGAACGCGCCTCATCCTCTGTCAGATCTGCACGTCGTGCATTGCTCACCCAATCTTCCTCTATTATGGCGAGTCTTTCTGATTTCTCTTTTATCTCATTCTTCAACCTTTCTATCTCCTCTGACTTCTACTCACTTTGGCCCCTCTCATGAACCAAATCCCACTCCACATTTTCAAGACGGTTGTGGAGTGTCTCAACCTCACCATCCTTTTGCTCGATGGTAGACCGTTGAGTGACTGTCTGCTCTCTCAACTCCTGAATCGTATCTTGTAACTCTATGTTGTGATCATACAATAAATCATACATATTAGCGCTGACACAGTTCGGTGGGAACTCCTCAAGGTCTTCCTCCTCCTCCCCGGCTGCCTCAGCCGGGATCTCAAACTCCTCAGGGTCCTCCTCTGAGTCAATCTCTGGCTCATGCTCCCGACCAATGAATGTGATCAACAGAGTTGGCTCTGGCTGTACTAACTTCTCCCAGACAGTATGTATGTCTCAGGGCTCCTCATCTCTAGTCTCTAGGGGTACAATATCCCTGGGCTGACTAGCTCCTCCAGTATCTGACATCCTGATAAAATAAGTTTTAAGTCTTAGTTATTAAGTGATATTAATCGATACTCGAGAAAGTATATAATTATAAACACATAACACATAAGGTAATTTTATTATCTTTCTTAGAACTCAAAAAGAGTTATCATTTCTATGTTCTCGAAGGCTACTATCCTAAGGTTTTCCCCCACCTAAGGTTCATAACCTACGGCTCTGATACCAACTTGTGACACCCCCAAATCCGGTATCTTCATTTCCATAGAATTTGGTGTTCACTGTTCAAATATCATATGACTATCTACCCATAATAATAAAAATTAATTAAATAGATAAATAATCCATCATCTTTACAACATCTGAATTATTAAGTACATAATCAATCCCAAGTTATACTTAACCTTAAATCTCTGTTGCGGAAACGTAAACAAATAAGTCTTAATAAATACACACAAGTCTTGAATTTTAACATTTTATTAACACTACAAGTCTTCAACACTTGTTAGCTTTTCCTTTGACCTTGCTACTAGAAGGTTCATCACTTCGTTCATTCTTAGCTGCAATGTTATTATGCAAGAGTGAGCACAAATGCCCGCAAGTATAAAAATATGACAGTAATAACATGCGAGGGAAATCAAAGAAATCTGAATAACAGAAAGCTCAACTTTTGAATCAGGACTAATAATCGAGAATCAAATTACATCTGAGGGTCATAAGACCTTGAACTATGTCCTAGGTCAAGTATATTAACCTTTAACCTTTAACAGTCATAAGACTATGGACTTTACTTCGTACTTAGGGAGATCAGACTTCGTACCGATACTGTGCACAATACCTCAACGCTTAAAACATCATCATCAATCCCCTATATTAGGGTTGTTCATCTCAGTTTGACATCAGAGTCCACACCAAAGAAAGTTTGGTTTGTATAAACTCAATAATAGTTCTAGAATTTAGAACGCTCATCAACTATGGACTAGTCGAATCAATAAGGGTTCGCTAGTCTTAAAGGTTTCAACAATAAATGATATTTAATTTGAATATTAACTTCTCAAGGGTATACAATCAAATAAGTATTGTATAACTAAAATGATACTTTTAAAAGAATCATAACATCTCATATGAAATCTTGAACTTGAATAATCAAAGATAAAAACTTGCTCAATTAAAAGAGTATAGTTAGGAAACTTGTTCAATTATAAAGATTTGAGTTTAGGAAACTTGCCTTGTGCGCAAGCTATAATTATAACTCACGTTCTTTAATTAAATCCTATATGTCAACACATTCATAATATCCATTAATCACGGGTCCGATACAATTATCGAATCACAACAATGTTCTTCGACCATCTTAAATAGCCTTTTCAAATAATAGTTTAAGCTGATTAATTAACTTGGTAATTAACCACATAACATAAGTTATTAAACTTATATTTAACATCTCATCATATACTTAATGTGTCTTCATGTTTATTAGGTTAACACATTACTGAGTATTTAACACTTAGAAAAAATTTTAGAAATCTTCAGGATAGGCGCGGCCGCGCTGCTATTACCCTTTGTAACGGCGCGGGGGCGCTCAGAAGAAAGACAAAGGACTTGTAGCTGGAGGATCATGGAGTGACTCAAACAATGATACAAACTCTGAATCAGGAGAAGATGAAGACCTCAAATAGCCAACCTATGTTTGATGGCCAAAGAAGTCAAAAATAAGAAAAGCACTGACCATCATGAAATCAGCATTAATGAGGTTTTTGATTTCAACTCTCCTGGTGTGGATATTGATGATTTAAGAACTGCATTACATGATGTAACTTCTGATATACATCAATATATGAAATGGTTCAGAGTTCTGTCAAAAGATTATTCTCTTCTTCAACAAGAGAAAGAGAAAGTTCAAGTAGAACTGGAGACAACGCTACTCAGCACTTCCTCTCTCTCTGATCTTGAAGCTTAAAATAAAAGCTTAAAACAGACCAATGAACTCAATGCACAAAGAGTGTTGAATCTAGCTTCTAAAATTGAGGATCTAGAAAAGACAATCCTAATGTGGAACAGGTCTTCTTCATCTGTGGACTCCCTGATCTCTAGTCAGAGAATTTCCTCTGACAAATCAGGTCTATATTTTGGGGATTCTACCTCAGAATCATGTGTGGAAAAATCATTGGAAATTAACATTAGCAGTGCTTCAAATATCAATAGAAGTATTACATTTGTGAAATCCACACAGAGTGTAGAGCCAATGTATCCTTGCTCTTCTGATCAAAGTAATGTCCCTAGACATAACGGATCTCATGCTGGCCTGGGATTCAAAAAAATCAAGAGTAAATCAACTACTACTTTCCAACCTCGAAGGATCGTGGAGTCAAATAAAACCGGCTCCACGAACCAACCAGGAAAGAATCGTAGAGTTAAGGTTCACTCTACAAAATCTCTGAATCATAAAGCATTATGGAAAAAGAAGAATTAGCATAAGGAAAAAGCTACCAAATGTCCACATACGTCCATGTTGAGAAAGAATCCACACACACACCAAGCATGCATCATACTAGATGTTTTGTATGTGATAAATATGGTCACAAAGTTGTAGCATGCTATTATAACCCTGTGAACTATAGACCTAAAGTCAAACAGATTTGGGTCCCCAAGGGAACTAACAGAGTAGGACCCAAGAAAGTTTGGGTACCAAATGAAAGCTAAATCTTATTGTAGGAACAGAGCTCCACTGTAACAACCTGGTACCTTAATAGTAGATGCTCAAGGCACATGACTAGAAATAAAGCTCTCTTGTCAAACTTCAAAGAGAAAGAGGGTCCTACATTCATCTTTGGAGATAATAGATCTGGGAAAACTAGAGGACAGGGCTCAACTGGAAATGGTGTTGTGTCTTTCAGCAATAGTAGCTTATGTGGAAGGACTGAAGCATAATCTCCTGAGTATCAGCCAACTATGTGATAAAGGTCATCAAGTCACCTTCTTCAACAATTAATGTCAAGTCAGAGATCTGAAGACTTCTTCTCTAAAGCTAACTGGAACCAGAGAAGGAAATGTCTATGTTGTCAATCTTGCTGAATTAAGTTCCGATGAGATAATATGTTTTCTTACCAAAGCCTTCGAGGAAATGAGCTGGCTGTGGCATGGAAGATTATCTCATCTAAACTTCAAGAGCATATCAAAACTAGCCTCCAAAGATCTGGTAGCAGGCTTACCTAAATTCAACTTCATCAAAGAAAGACCATGCAACACTTGTCAACTAGGAAAGCAAACAAGGAGCTCATTTAAAGGCAAAGCAGTCAACTCTAATGATAATCCCCTACAGTTACTTCATATGGATCTTTTTGGGCCTATTCCAACTGTAAGCCTTGGAGGGAAGAGATACTCACTAGTAGTAGTGGATGACTACACCAGATTCACATGGGTATTCTTTCTAAGTTCAAAAGATGAAACTAGCTCCCAACTTATTAAGCTGTTCAAGCTAGTTATGAATGAGAAAGGAGAAAAGATTAAGGCCATTAGAAGTGATTATGGAAGAGAATTTGACTTCTCTGAGATGGATCAGTTCTGTGAAGATAATGGCATCAATCACAACTTCTCAGCTCCAAGAACTCCACAGCAAAATGGAGTAGTTAAAAGAAAGAACAGAACCCTGATTGAGGCAGGGAGAACTCTACTAGCAGCAGCTCATCTACCTGGATACTTCTAGGCAGAAGCTATCAACACTGCTTGTTACACTCATAACAGGTCTCTTGTTCACTCTACACTTAAGAAGACTCCCTACGAGCTATGGAAAGGAAGAAAGCCAAATTTCAGTTATTTCCATGTTTTCGGTTGTGCTTGCTACATTCTCAACAATGGAAAACAATATCTGACTAAATTCCAACCAAAGTCGGATGAAGGAATCTTTCTTAGATATGCCACAGATAGCAAAGCCTATAGAGTGTTCAACAAGAAAACCCTAAGTGTTAAAGTCTCTATTCACATCACCTTTGATGAAACAGACTCAGACAAATTTGTACCACTTAATACTGCGATCGTTGAACCAGACACTGTGATTGAAGTGGTTGATCCAAACACCACGATCGCAGGCTCAAAAAATAAAATCATGGAGCAAGAAGAAGAAAACGTGGAAGGCACTACACTAGAAAATGAACCTCTGCAACAAGAAGCTGAAGTCAACCTTGAAGTATTCATACAAGAAGGCACTGGAACATATGTTCCAACAGGAAGCAGATGGGCAAGAGATCACACCCAAGACTGAATTATCGAAGATCAAAATGCAAGAATCAAGACAAGATCAGCTACCCAAAATGAATGTTTTTATCTGAGCTTTTTGTCCCAAATTGAACCTAAGAAGATAGAGGAAGCCTTGGAAGATTTGAGCTGGATAGAAGATATGCAAGAGGAGCTAAATCAATTTGAAAGAAGCAAAGCTTGGAGATTAGTTCCTAAACCAAAGAATCACCTAGTCATTGGCACCGAATGGATTTTTACAAATAAGATGGATAAAGATGGGGTAATCATAAGAAACAAAGCAAGACTGGTGGATAAAGGTTACTCTCAAGAAGAAGGCATCGACTATGACGAGACTTTTGCACCTGTTGCCAGACTAGAAGAAATCAAAATATTTCTTGCTTTTACTGCACACATGAAGTTCAAAGTCTTCCAAATGGATGTCAAAAGTGCATTTATAAATGGAGAACTTCAAGAAGAAGTCTATGTGGAACAACCTCCAGGTTTATCTATCTAACTCTCTCTAATTATGTCTATAGATTAGATAAAGCTTTATATAGACTTAAACAAGCACCTAGAGCATGGTATGAAAGTCTAACAAACTTTCTTATTGAAAATGAATTCACTAGAGGTAAAGTAGACACCACACTATTCCTTAGAAAGCACAAAGATAAATTTTTGTTGGTACAAATATATGTAGATGACATTTTCTTTGGTTCTACTGATGAAAATTTATGTAAGAGATTTGCCAAGCTTATGCAGAGTAAATTTGAAATGAGCATGATGGGTGATAAGTGGTTTTTATGACCACGTATTCAGATATTATCTAGCTTGTTTCGTGGCTTAAACTCAAATATCTTTGTGCTTTTCATATGTTTTTGTTTTGTTTTGTAAATTTCATGTTTAGGAACTCTCTTAGTGCATATTGAGCTTAAAAGGATAAAATAGTGCCAAAAGGAGCAAGAATGGAATGATGGCATGACAATGGAAGGAGGTCAAGCAGCTTGATGGGACTGTGATGATGCAAAGATGCAAATGAGTCAAGAAGGCAAGAGGTGCAGGAGAAAGAATGCAGCAGAAAGCAAAGCACCAGCAGCATTTCAGGTCTTGTGCAGCCGCGCCGGCATAACAAAGGAACCGCGCGCGCCCGCGCCGATTAGCAGGAAACAGAGAACAAGACTGGGGACACGTGCGGCCATGCCAAGACGAAGGCCAAAGCCCGCGCGGCCTCGCCAGCTCAAAAATTGACCAGACTTGACTTTCATTTCAGCTGATCGGGAGAGGCATATATATTAGGGCTTATGCCCATTTTGACAGAGATACAATACTCCTCCCCTTAAGGGAGCCATAGCCCTAGTTCTTCCTTTCCTTTTCCTTTCAATTCCTTATCTAGATTAGGTTAGGAGTAGATTAGGTTAGATTTAGTTAGTTAGTTTTGTAGGGTTTAATTATATTTAAAGATTAAAGCGATTGGATATCATCAAATATCCAAGCTCGGAGAAAGAACACAGATTTGCATTTTCTATCCTTATACTCTCCTTGTTATAAATTTGTATTCGGATGATGTTTATTCCTTTTGTGGATAATATATTTGAGTCATTTATGACTTAGTTTATATTTTGAGATTTCAATGGAACCTTTTGAGTAGTTTACTTTGATATGCTTCCATGATTGGTATTATTGATTTCTATGTGGTTGTCTATTACGATTCCTGCTTTAATTGCTTAATTGATTAGCTACCAATTACTGTGATAACCCATATGGACTTGACAGACAAAATGTGGGTTTATATCTAATCATAGTAGCGGATGATTGTATGTTTACATGGCGTTAGACGTATAATTTGTGCTTAGGATAGACATATACCAAAGCGCCGCTCGTAGTCAATAGAGAACCTATACTAAAACCCTAATTATTTGTAAATCACATAGACATATAGGGGTTTAGATAATGTGGGTGATCATATGCTTTCTATCATCTGTGGATTGTATATGATATGGATTAGGTGCATTGAAAAATGGCCTTCTCTCACTTTCGTGTTCTCGACTAATGATCTGTGACGATTTATTTGACCTAAATTAGAGTATATTGACTTAGATGAATCATTAGGGGAAATTGAGATCTCATATCTTCATTATCTAACTTTACTCTAGGGTTAATTAGTTTAAGTTTAATTACTTGTCTAGTTTAATATTTAAACTCTTTACCGCTAGTTTAAATAAGACTGAAATGATTATGTGCTAGTGGTTTGGTGTCTTTTATCAATTAATTCTCCGTGGGAACGATATCTGTACTTACTCTTTATTACTTGTTGACCGCGTATACTTGCGCATAATTGTCATACCTATATCGGGACAACAAGTTTTTGGCGCCGTTACCGGGGAATTAATTTGATAACTATTTGCCAACATTAGTTTCAATCAAATTATTCTTAATTTAAATATTTTTATTTTGTTTTAATTCTCTTCATCTTTTCTCTTTTCAGGTACAATGGATCTCAATGCTTATCCATGGTTTTATACAAGGCAAGAACAACCAAGGGAAACATATAATGATGGATTCGACCCCATTGCCGCATTATCAACACAGCTAGAGGTTCTCTCAAGAAAGTTGGATAGTGTTACAACCCAACAGAGTCGAGAGACGACTGTTACTTATGACTATGGTGCTGGAAGCTATATGAGCCATCAGGATCCCATCAGTTATGGACAAGAGCAGTATGGGGGTGATTACTTCAACCACGAATATTCCAATTATCACCAAGATTTGGAGTATCACCCAAACTCTTCAACTAGCTATCAAGACCAATACTGCGAGCAAAGTCCAATATACGCACCAAAGCCCCCATATCAATCTCCGTGTGTAAAAGAAGAACAATCAACAATGGAATTTATGTATAGAGCCTTAGCAAACCAAGAGGAGATGATAAGGAGCCAGGAACTATCAAACCAAAATTTTCAGAATCAGATGGCCTTAATCAACAATACTCCAACCAATGAGACTCAGTACATGGATCCCGAGGCTGAAACAGAAAAGGCAAGATTGGAAAGTTTGTGGGGAAATTCCATAGCATCAACAAAGGAGATCTTGATTGAGCAAGCGAAGTCGATTGAGAATCTTCAGAATTAGGTGGGGCAAATTAGTATGGCTTTAATAAAGGAGGAGGTAATTGAGCAAAGGATAGAAATTCAAAATCTTTATAATTAAGAACCTCAAATGTTTGAAGCCGTGAGCAAAGGCCCTCAGAATACTTGGTGCTATGAATTGGATGCTGAAACTAATGGAGAGCCCTAAGTGCACATGCAACTGAACAAACTAAAAGAAAGGAATATCGAGAAGACACTTGGGGACGTGAAAAATGAATGTGAGCCAAACATGACAACACCCCAAGTGCCTTCTCCGCCTAAGTTGGAAAAACCAGTGAAGTTTGCATATTCGTGTCCCCTTGGTAGTCACATCACAAATACGGATCTCGAGGATATGAGAGAGTCCGTATTCTGGAAACCATGGTGGTCTAAAAAAGAGAGAATTGAAGAAGAGCCTGTTGTGTTGGTAGATCCTCAATGCCCCGATCACTTTACGAACACAACGGAAGAAGTTCCTAGCTCCCCGAATTCAAAAATGGGGAATTCATGTATACATCAAATGCTAGGTAGTTTAAATCTGAAGCCTCTCATGATGGGGAGCCTCCAAACTCACACGGCAATTCTAATGGATGGAGGGTTTCTCAAATATCGTCGGGGAATTGGATAGAGGTGGCAAGACAAAGTCCAGCTAACGGACTATAAACCAAGCGCTCGATTCGATGGGAGGCACCCCATCATTTCTCTCTTCTCCCAGATGTTTAATTCTACTTATTTATCTCCATTCCTTCCCCCTGTTTAATTCTTAGTAGTTTAATTTTTAATTAAAAAAATTATTTTTGAATACTCTTGGAGTTAGGAGTTCATTGCCTATATTTTTGGACTTAGGCATTGATGCGTATATTTTTGGGACTATACAATATTGGACATATTTTTAACGCATGAGCATGTTGCATATATGCATATATAGGAGTTTTTGGGAATTCATATATATGTCCACCTATGTTAATTCTCCTAGTTATAAATAGTTAATATTAGTTTTGGTGATTTAGTGCGCTTAATAAATGTTGTATGCTTTTCTCAGGTCAAGGCTGCTAGAATGAATCAAAAGTCAAAAGTCCCATCCTCAATGCATGTCAAAAGCTGCAAATCAGAAATCTAAGGAAGGGCGTGTCATGCAAGTTGTCTCAGACTTAAGGAAAAATTCAGCAGAACTGAGCGCCACATCATTTCATGTAGCAGACAAAGCCGAATAGGGGAGTTCCTTTTTACCTTTTACCTTCAATGAGGACATTGAACACTTTAAGTTTGGGGGTATTAGGGTTTATTTTGCATATAGTTTATTTCATATCATATTGCATATTGTTTAGTTCATTTAGTGCATGTAGGTGTTTAGTTCATTTAGTGCATGTAGGTCGTGTTTTGTGTGTTTATTAAAATTTGTCAAATTTTTTGTTTTGTTTTAGACGGTTGTAGGATATATTGCATGAATCCAGTTTCAGTTAGTTTGTTATTTATTTGGCCTATGAGGAAACTAAAATTACTTGATTTTTGAACTGATTTGCGACTTAAGCTTGAGTATATTGTCATATATGTAAATCCTTATCTAACAGATATTGTGTAACCGATTAGCACTCTAGAGTGACCACCATAATTTGCTCAGTTTAAATTTTCACATACTTGTCTTCTGGTGGGAAATCTGTGTTTTAATGAAAGAGTTTCAGTAATCAAATAATAATAGCTAGACTGTAAAAAGCTTAAGTTCGGGGGAAAGCAGGAGGAATGGATGCTATTTGGGGAGATGGAGCGTAAGACGCACTCCCCTAGGAAAAAGAATAGAAAAATAAAAAAATGTAAGAAACGAAAAAGAAAAAAATAAAATAAACACTTCGGCTACGTCGAGTTCTGTGGCCTTTGATATTCGAGCAAGTAAGCCCTAGGGGTGTCTCTACATCTAGCGCTCTAAGGTCGTCTGGTCTGGGAGTCGTTGATCGAAAGCTCACTACACAGATATCATTGAAAAGCCTAAGAGGACTAGGCATTGTACAGTCAATTGTGTACACGAGAAAGTGTGAAAACGCCCTCTTGAGTAAATAAAAGCTTAATAAACCCCATGTTGACTCTTAGCTTTAGTGATTCATGGTCTTAGTTAGAACTTATCTGATTTACTGCTTTTCTTGAGTTGAAACTTGTTTTTCCCCTAAGAAGCATAGTATGTGATTTATTTGTTCTAAGGCACATTTAATGGTTACTAGGCCCAAAACGCACACTATATCAGTGCTGACAAGTTTGGATTTGCAGGAATATACCTTATGATCTTGTCTTGGGTAGCTTATCTGTTTGATTAGCCTGTGATTTTTTTGAGGCATTGCATTTGAATATCAATTCTGACTGAGACCGGGATTCAATTTCATGCTAGTGTAGGTTGCATACATTATAGTTACTTACATTGCATCTGTGTTTTGTATTGTTTGTGTTACTTGAGGGCAAGCAACGTTTAAGTTTAGGGGGTATTTGATAAGTGGTTTTCATGACCACGTATTCAGATATTATCTATCTTGTTTCATGGCTTAAACTCAAGTATCTTTGTGCTTTTCATATGTTTTTGCTTTGTTTTGTAAATTTCATGTTTAGGAACTCTCTTGGTGCATATTGAGCTTAAAAGGATAAAATAGTGCCAAAAAAGCAAGAATGGAATGATGGCATGACAATGGAAGAAGGTCAAGTAGCTTGATGGGACTGTGATGATGCAAAGAAGCAAATGAGTCAAGAAGGCAAGAGGTGCAGGAGAAAGAATGCAGCAGAAAGCAAAGCACCAGCAACATTTTAGGTCCCGCGTGGCCGCGCCGGCATAACAAAGGAACCACACTCGTCCGCGCCGATTAGCAGGAAACAGAGAATAAGACTGGGGACACGCGCGGCCGCGCCAAGACCAAGGCCAAAGCCCGCGCGGCCGCGCCAGCTCAAAAATTGACCAGACTTGACTTTCATTTCAGCTGATCGGGAGAGGCATATATATTAGGGCTTATGCCCATTTTGACAGAGATATAATACTCCTCCCCTTAAGGGAGCCATAGCCCTAGTTCTTCCATTCCTTTTCCTTTCAATTCCTTATCTAGATTAGGTTAGGAGTAGATTAGGTTAGATTTAGTTAGTTAGTTTTGTAGGGTTTAATTGTATTTAAAGATTGAAGCGATTGGATATCATCAAAGATCCAAGCTCGGAGAAAGAACACAGATTTGCATTTTCTATCCTTATACTCTCCTTGTTATAAATTTGTATTCGGATGATGTTTATTCCTTTTGTGGATAATATATTTGAGTCATTTATGACTTAGTTTATATTTTGAGATTTCAATGGAACCTTTTAAGTAGTTTACTTTGATATGCTTCCATGATTGGTATTATTGATTTCTATGTGGTTGTCTATTACGATTCCTGCTTTAATTGCTTAATTGATTAGCTACCAATTACTGTGATAACCCATATGGACTTGACAGACAAAATGTGGGTTTAGATCTAATCATAGTAGCGGATGATTGTATGTTTACATGGCGTTAGACGTATAATTTGTGCTTAGGATAGACATATACCAAAGCGCCGCTCGTAGTCAATAGAGAACCTGTACTTAAACCCTAATTATTTGTAAATCACATAGACATATAGGGGATTAGATAATGTGGGTGATCATATGCTTTCTATCATCTGTGGATTGTATATAATATGGATTAGGTGCATTGAAAGATGGCCTTCTCTCACTTTCGTGTTCTCGGCTAACGATCTGTGACGATTTATTTGACCTAAATGGGAGTATGTTGATTTAGATGAATCATTAGGAGAAATTGAGATCTCATATCTTCATTATCTAACTTTACTCTAGGGTTAATTAGTTTAAGTTTAATTACTTATCTAGTTTAATATTTAAACTCTTTACTGCTCGTTTAAATAAGACTGAAATGATTATGTGCTAGTGGTTTGGTGTCTTTTATCAATTAATTCTCCATGGGAACGATATTTGTACTTACTCTTTATTACTTGTTGACCGCGTATACTTGCGCGTAATTGTCATACCTATATCCGGACAACAATAGGTGAACTGAATTTCTTTCTTGGACTTTAAGTAAAGCAGACTGATGAAGGTATCTTTATTAACCAAGCCAAGTACATCAAAGACTTACTTAAAAAGTATGGCACGAAATCAGCTACCCCAATGAAAACTCTAATTGCACCAGTAACTAAGCTTGACACAAACGAGAAAGGTAAATGTATTGATATTACTCAATACAGAGGTATGATAGGCTCTCTCCTATACTTAACAGCCAATAGACCAGACATTATGTTTGCTACATGTATATGTGCTAGATTTCAAGCTAGCCCTAAGGAATCACATTTAACAGCTGTAAAAAGGATTTTCAGGTATCTCAAAGGCACACCTCACTTGGGACTTTGGTACCCCTAGGAGTCCTCCTTTGAATTGACAGGATATTCAGTTCTGATTTTTCAGGTTGTAAAATTGATAGAAAAAGTACAAGTGGAACATGTCAATTTCTAGGAAATAGACTTGTGTTCTGGTTTAGTAAGAAGCAAAACTCTGTATCAACCTCAACAGCAGAAGCAGAATATATTGCAGCTGGTAGCTGTTGTGCTCAAATCCTATGGATGAAAAATCATCTAGCAGACTATGGGTTTGACTTGAAATCTATACATGTTCATTGTGACAACACAAGTGCTATAACAATAACCCATAATCCTGTCATGCATTCTAGGACAAAGCATATAGAAATAAGATACCATTTCATTAGGGATCATGTTCAAAATGGAAATATTTCTTTACAGTATATCCCAACTAAAAATCAACTTGTTGATGTCTTCACAAAACCTTTAGACGAATCCAAATTTAATAAGCTGATAAGTGAGTTAGGAATGCTAAATTTACAACCATAATTATATGCTCTAGTATTTACTAACTATGCAGATAAAAAGGCTATGTCTAATCATAGAGATAGCAGAGAGAGACAACGATCGTGGAGTAAACTCAACAATCGTAGTCTTCAAGGAAATACTAACTCAAGGGGAGCTAAGGGCAATTTAGTCTTATCCATCTATCCAAAAAATGGTGGGTCCTTTCAAAATAAGATACGTGATCCACTCTGCAAAAAGTAAAGAAGGAAGTTACAAATACTTTTGAAAAGTCATTTCGGCTTTTTCACTTCTAAATTTCAAACGCTCTCTTTCTCTCCCTCGCTAAAACCCTAGACTGAAAGATCAAGCACACTCAGTTAATCTTGATTATTTCAGGAAAATCAAAGAAAGAAATGGCATCTTCTATTGTAGTCTCTGGATATCAACTATGCTTCGACGAGTTCAAAAAGGCCAAGCCACAATTTCATAAAATCCTATCTTTGTTGAAGAAAACATGACTTCAGGAAGCTCTCAGTACTAGTACGAAGATATATCCAAAGTTGGTGAAGGATTTCTACAACAATGGAGTTTATGAAAATAACATTCTTACAACTAAGGTTAAGGATGTACCAATTCGGCTCGAAGTTGCAGATATAAACTGAGCTTTAAGGTTTAAATCTAAGGGCCTTACATCTCTAGGCTTCATCGACTTTAATGAAGGATTGAAGAAGATGCATCACAAGAAGAACCAAAATATGAAGGGCTACAAGAAGAAAGAGTTTCCCCAGAAGTATGAATTTCTGGCTGACATTGTTGGGAAGTGCGTCTGTTGCAAAAACTCTGGTCACGATTCTGACAACGAAGTTCAACTGAAGCTCATGACAGCAATTTATTTTAAATCTCAACTAAACTATGGGGCTCTTCTCATGGAATGGATTGGAAAATGGATTCTCAACTTTAAAAAGGCAAAAAGCACAAGTAAAATGTTCTACAGAAGATTCATCAGCATTATTCTCCAATCTGCTCTGGGAGATAAAATTGGAGCAAAGGAAGGTGAAGCTATCAACCCAAATAGGAGGATGACCCAGCAACTCTTCGAGAACTGGAAGAGGAATCCTGCAAAAAATGTGAAGATGATGCAATATGAGTCCTAGTGAAAGAACTGGAGATGTAAAGAAATCTTTTCTACAGGGAAATTTATCTGTGGTGAAGGAAGTCGAAGAAGAAGAAGTGAATCAGGAACCCTCTACTCTGGTCAAAAAGAGCAAGGGAAAGAAAAAACTGAAGGAAATTGTTCAAATTGAAGAAGAACCTCAAGGATCAACAATTGATATACCCCAAGGGTTTGATCCTAAAGTTCTTGGTCACTCTTGTCCAAAGGAACTCTCCTTAGAAGTGGCCTTATCTACAGAACAAGTCTTAAAGGAGAAGAAGAAGAAAAAGCAACATGAAGAAGAAGCTGAAGAGAGAACTACTCTCTCTCAGATGCTTCATAAGAAAGGAAAACGTAGTTTGCGTTTAAAGAAGCCTTCCCTTACTGCGATCGTGGAGTTCTCAAACTCACCAATCGTAGAGTCCAGAATTGTCAGCAACTCTGAAGAAAATACTGGAACAATTACTCAGCCCAAGCAGACAATCGTTGATGAAGCTGAAGAGACTGCTGAGCCTGGGCCTAGAAAAGCGAGGAGAAGGCTAGTCAAAAAGGCTGATCTTGATCTTAAGGAAACAATACTGAAGATTAAGGAAAAAGAAAGAAGAATGCTGGACCAATCAAGAATTGATGCTGAACAAAGAACCAAGTCTCCAAACTCTGGTTCTCACAATAAATCCTTGGATCAAACTAGGATCATTGAAGCAGTAATAGCTACCCTCAACAGTGCAGTAAGTCCTACTGCATCTGATTAAGCTTATGTCTATACTGAGGAAAAGCAACCAGAAGATGATGAGCAAAGTCATGCTTATATTGACGGGGAGATATTCGAAATCCCTGAGCATAAAGTGCTCCAGCTGAGGGGGAGCAATCAGAAGCTTTTCATGAAGCCACCTCTGCCCCTCAAGAAATTGAAGAACTTGGAGAAGATCATCAGGACCCCTCTATCTCTCATGAAGATGCAAAAATTGTGGAGATTCTTAATGAAGGTGATGAAGAAGATGAAAGGGAAGAAGAGGAAGAAGTAGAAATTATTATAGAGTTTAGAAGTGAAGAAAAAAGCGTCAACTACAATCAACTATTCTCCTACCTGCCCATGATGCCCTTTCTCAGAGCCCTAATACTCAACACTTGGGATTACATGTTTTGGACATTCAAAGTCTATCCAGAAATATCTGTGCTTGCCCAGGGATTCCTAAGAAATCTTACGTTTGCTCAAAAGCAGATCACAAACAATACTTTTTCAAAAAGTGAGCAAGAGGTACACTTCATTCCCACTTCCTTCAAGTTAAATCACTCCCCTTCATCAAATTTCTACCAGTTTGATGAACTGCCTAAATGGATTGAAGTTATTCTTAACCCACTAAATCAATTTCCAGTTACAGAGTCCCAAAATTATGTAACTGATGGACCAAATGAACTAACTTCTGTCATAGTACCATTTTCCATTAACCCCTTGATTGACTCCACGGTCGTCGAACAATATGACACTACGACCATCAATCTACCTACCCCAACTGCAGAGTCATACAACCAAAATAATGAAACAGTCTCCTCTCCTATACATCAAACCACAGTACCAATAACTCAATCTGACATTCCCTCATCTTCCAACAATGAATACTTTGATCTTGCACTTGCTCTCTCAAACATGCCAAATGAGAAAACAAAGACCTCTCCTCCTGATATTCAGAAAATAATAGATCATCTCTCTTCCCTTCCCACCAAAGATAAGCTTTCTGAAGAATTAAAAGGGGTGGTTCAAGAGATGGAAGAAAGCTTTAAAGCTCACTCACTCGTTATTCATCAACGATTCAACAGCATGATCGAAACTGCCAACACTCTTCCTAGTAACTTGGGATCTGAACTCTATAAGAGACTATGGGAGATCATCAAGGAGATGGTCGAAAGACTAAAAGAAAGAGATCAACTTCACTTCCAATCTTCGAACAAGCATAAGGAAGCAGTCCTCCTTCTTCAGATGACTCAGGAGGCTCGGAACAAGATCATTGCTGACCAAATCAATAGCATGCGCTCCTCCCTGTATGAATTTAAAGAGTACTCCTTAACTCAGATAAGGCAGACAGACGATGCCTTGGCCATCATGCATCAATAGAAAGTAGAAACTGATGCTCTGGTATAAGAAAATTGCAATGATATTGCTCTGTCGCGCTCTCAAATGCACGAACTGGTGCAAGGAATGAATCGTCTATCCCAAGATATTTGAACCCTGGATGCTGACATAAAGGGGGAGAATACTAGGGAGAAAGGCAAAGGGAAATAAGCAACAGGGAAATAGGCAGCACATTCTTCAAGGAGCAATCCTCGTAATCAGCCTCCGTCATGATAGCCTTGCAATCTGCCTCAAAGAACAGAGAAGCGCCAACCGATAATAATGGCAACCCCTCTTAGGAGCCAAGGCCCAACCTCTTTTAGTTCACAAGGAGTATCTCACACTGGCTTAAACATGCCCATTGGAGATCCTGCCTTTATGAATAGACATGATCAGAATGAAAATCTTAGTCTTAGTGAGCTAGAAGAGATTGCAAAGCGAGATAAAGCCAGCAGGAAAAGGAGAGCTGAAGAATATGCAAATCCTCCCAAGTACAAGAAGCCAAGAAGATAGAAGAGAAGTTCCTATTTCTTTTTTATTGATGTAACAATTATGAACTGTAATACCCGTTAAGAAAACATCAATAAATTTATGCTTATTCTCTAGAATTTCAGTTGCTCACAGAACATTAAGTCATATTTATCTTCTATCAACCTGCATTAGAAATTAATGATATGATGCAAATCTACTTAGTTATGTCAACATCAAATAGGGGGAGATTTTTGGGAATTGCATATTCAAATTTAATATTGAAATAAATAAATATGCATGTATTATCAAAAGCTGTAAAGTCCTTATTATATCATATGTACAAGGACTTAGATTAAAGATCAAAAATGTTAAGTTAATCTAATCTGAACGATTATTATTTTGAAAAAGAATTTCAAGTAGAAAGATCAAGCTTGTTAGGTTGGGGTCTTGAGGTGAAATAGATAGGCCTAAACAGATTCTTAGTCGGTCGATCCAGCCAAGAGATTACAGAAGTCAAGGCAGAATCGTAGTGTGTCAAGAAAGCCTCTCTCGAAATCATAGTCTCTCAAGAAAGCTACTTCTGAAATCGTAGAGACAGTCTGTCGAGTGCCTGCCGAGCCAAGTCAAGAATCACAGGCTTCTCTCAAAATCGTGGAATCTGCAAGTCATCACAAATAAAGATCGTAGTCAGTCAAGTGTTTTCAAATCTAAAGCAGAATCGTAGAGTACTTTACGATTCTTATTAGTTAAGCAATCTAGAATGAATTACTTACAAGCACTCACCAACACACAACGATCGTAGTGAGAAGACAACGATCGCGGTGCTCTTTAGTTAGCATCAGAAGTGTCAAAATTTGCCTATCTGATGAAAGAGGATGTCTAACAGTAAATACTAACATATAAACGTTAACATTTTGGGAATCCCAATGCTCTCACAAATATCCTTAGTTTAAATCACAGAAACAAAAGGAAAAAGAAAAAGTGACTTCCAACTGGTCTGTTGAAAGCAACTTTTCAGAAGTGTTAGGTGAGAAAGCAATCTACAGTGTTAAGCAGGTTAGAAAAGAGTGCACCATAATCCCAGAACGTCAACATCAAGTGCTCAGAACGTCTAAAGCATTAAATGCTCAAACGGAAGCTTTTTAACGGGAAGAATTCAAAGACTCCTACATAAGGCAAACAGATTAAAAATTTTAGATTAAGCAAGAACGCACAAATCACAAGAACAACTGTCAAAGCCAAACTCTACAATCCTAACGAAATATATTTCTTCGCTACTCAGTTCTTTAGAACTTATACTTAAGGCAACTGAGTAGCACCCCAACGAACAAACTCTCATCACAGAGCAACCAAGTCTGCTGGGCTTGAAAAGTTCTCAGTGAACTAGTATTCCAAGTCTGCTGGGCTTGAAGAGTTCTTAGTGAACTAGAGTTCCAAGGCTTCTGGTCTTGAAGGAATCTTACTGATTCAAAGTTGCGCCTATATCCTTAGTGGATTTCCTACTCGTGGAGTAGAAGAGTGGATTAGGAGTCTTGAGTACTCTGAACCACTTAAGACAACTGTGTCATTTATATTCTATCATTTACTAACTTCCATATCTGCCATATCTATTATAACTGCTATTTTAACTATAACTTTGGTTTTATCTTAAGGAGAATAATTAAATCATATATTCCGCTGTGGTTAATTAATTATTTAATTAACAAATCTGTTAAGTTACTCTTTGAAAAGTAAAAGTCTTAAAATATCTATTCAACCCCCCTTCTAAATAACTATTGTGCCTCCGGGAACTAACAATCATGATTCTAAAAGCATTGTTTAAAACTATGAGTTTATCACATTTAATATAACAACACTATGTAGATAAATTAACAGCCTATAATAAATAATTCTTTTATTATTAAATGAATAAGATTATTACAAATTATATACTTCATCATATCAAATATGATTGGCTTGTGTGCATACTATTTTCAATTTCTCACTTGCACAAAAGTCAATCGCCATGCTATCTTATACCCATCTTCTCTAAGTGACGATCAAACTATTGTTGTGTTAAAGCTATAGTAAATGGATCTGCAATTTTGTCTTGAGAGTCGACACGCTCTAGGGTGACATCTCCTCTTTCAATGATCTCTCTAATCAAATTAAACAACCGCAACACATATTTGGATTTATGATGAGACATGGGTTCCTTAGCATGCGCAACAGCTCCGGTATTGTCATAGAATAAAGATATTGCTCCTCTAATACAAGGAACACTCTAAGTTCGGTTATGAACTTCTTCATCCAAACAGCCTCCTTTGCAGCTTCACTTACAGCTATGTACTCTGCCTCTGTCACTGAATCAACAACTGTTTGCTGCTTGGAAATCATCCAAACCACTGTGCCACTGTTTAAGGTAAACACATACCCCGAAATGAATTTACTGTTATCTTGGTCCGTTTGAAAGCTTGAGTCTGTATAGCCTTCTAGTTTTAACTTAGACCTATCGTAGACAAGAAATACATCCTTAGTCCTTCTTAAGTACTTTAGGATATTTTTCACTGCCTTCTAGTGCTCTTCTCCTGGATTCGATTGATATCTGCTTGTTACACTAAGTGCATAAGCGACATCCGGTTTACATATCATACCGTACATGATAGGTCCTATTGCTGAAGCATAAGGAATTTTACTCATACGGTCTCTCTCCTCAGGTGTCTTTGGGGCCTATTTCTTAGAGAGATGTATTCCACGGCTCATCGGCATGAGATCTCTCTTCCAATCTTCAATGCTAAACTTCTTTAGCATCGAGTCAATGTACGTTACTGGGGACAAGCCAAGCATTCTTTTGGATCTATCTCTATAGTTCTTTATTCCCAAAATACAGAATGCTTATCCCAAGTCCTTCATTGAGAAATGTTTAGATAACCAGATTTTGATCGACTATAGCATAGGAATATCATTCCCTATCAGTAATATATCATCAACATATAATACTAGGAATGAAACAACGCTCCCACTAACTTTTTTGTATACACATGGTTTGTCTTAATTTTTGATAAATCAAACTCTTTGATTGTCTCATCAAAACGGATGTTCCACCTTTAAGAAGCTTGCTTCAATACATAAATGGATCTTTGCGGCTTACAAACTTGATTTGTTCCAACCATTAAAATAAATCCCTCTGGTTGTGTTATATACACATCCTCCTCAAGTTTCCCATTGAGGAAGGCCATTTTCATATCCATTTGCCAGATTTTGTAGTCATAATAAGCTGCAATCGCAAGCAAAATCTGAATGGAATTGAGCATAGCTACTGGTGAGAAGGTTTCATCATAGTCAAATTCTTATCTTTGTTTGAAATCTTTTGCAACCAGTCAGACCTTATAGGTCTCTACCTTGCCATCCGCTCCAGTCTTTCTCTTAAAGACCCATTTGCACCCAATAGGCTTAATGCCCTCAGGTGATGAAACCAAAGTCCATACTTAGTTTTCATACATGGATTCCATCTCGGATTTCATGGCTTCTAACCATTTCTCTGAGTCTTTACTACTCAAAGTCTGTTCGTAATTTAATGGATCATCATCATCTATAATGCGTACCTTATCGTCATCCTCGATGACAAATCCATACATGTCAGGAATCTTTGGTACTCTTCCAAATTTATGAATAAGGGGTGGTACAGTAGGTTCTTCTACTTAGCCAGTACTTGACTTTGATCCGTAGTAATTTTTTATTCTTGAACTTTTTTAAGATATATCTTACTCCCACTGACCCCTTCAAGGATAAACTCTTTTTCCAAGAAGGCAGCATGTTTCGCAACAAACACCTTTTGATCAGTAGGATGATAGAAATAATACCCTGCAGATTCTTTAGGGTATCCCACAAATCTACACTTTTCAGATCTTGTCTGTAGCTTATCATTCTCAAACTTGTTGACATAAGCTGGGCAATCCCAAATCTTAACATACTTAAGATTTGGTTTTCTCCCTGTCCATATCTCATATGTAGTCTTTGGAATGGATTTGGTAGGTACCTTGTTAAGTAAGTGTGCAGCCGTTTCTTGGGCATAACCCTAGAATGAAACTGGAAGATCGGTAAAACTCATCATAAAATGAACCATGTCTAACAATGTTTGATTTCTCCTTTCAGATACACCATTTAACTGTGGCATCCTTGGTGGATCCCATTATGAGATTATACCATTTTCTTTGAGACAATTGAGAAACTCACCGCTTAAGTATTCCCCTCCTCGATCCGATCGAAGAATCTTAATACTTTTGTCAGGTTGTTTCTCTACTTCATTTCTGAAATCTTTGAACTTTTTAAACGATTAAGATTTGTATTTCATTAAATACAGCTATCCAAATATTGAATGATCATTAGTGAAAGTAATAAAATAAGAATATTATCCTCGTGCATTTGTTGTCATAGGTCCATATACATCTGTGTGTACCAACGCTAACAACTGTGTAACTCCTTTTCCACTTAAAAGAGATTTAGTCATCTTACCCATGAGACAAGATTCACAAGTTGGATATGATTCATAATCAAATAGCTCTAAAAGCTCATCCTTATACAACTTGGATAATCTTGTTTCATTAATATGACCGAGTCTATAATGTCATATAAAGGTATAATTAACATCATGTCTTTTCCTTTTCTTGGTTTGATCAATTTGAAGTATATTTTCATGCAAGTCAAGTATGTAAAGTCCATTCAGTAATTTATCAACACCATATAAAATATTTTTATTATAAATGGAACAACTATTGTTCTTTATTATAATATCAAAACCATCCATATCCAATACAGAAATAGAAATAATATTTCTTATGAGTGTTAGAACAAAATAACAATTATTTAAACTAATGAACTTGCCCGTAGGCAGTGCTAAACGATAAGTTCATATAGCTAATGAAGCAACCTTTGCTCTATTTCACACTCGTAGGACGACTTCATCCTTATTCAGCTTTCTACTTCTGACCAGTCTTTGCATAGTATTACATATGTGAGAACCATAGCTGATATCCAATACCCAAGTAGAATTTTGACTTTCAAAAAAATTAATTTCAATCATGAACAAACCTTGATTGGAAGTCGAAGCTTCTCCAAGCTTCTTTTGCTTTTGTTTCATAAGGAACTTATCACAGTTCCTTTTCCAACGTCCCGGCTTGTTGTAATGGAAGCATATTCCATTACTAGCTGGATCAGGTTTCTTATTATCCTTCGCTTTTGCCTTGCCCTTAGCCTTCTTGTTTTTCTTTTTTTCAGAAGATACCTAGGGTCTCTTCCTTTTCTTAGAAGAATCATCCACCAATAAGACTTAGTTCTTCTTGGATGGGAAGTGACCTTCAGCAATTTTCAACATGTTAAGTAATTCAGGCAATCTGACATCCAACTTATTCATGTGAAAATTCACAACAAATTGTGAGAAGGTGCCTGGGAGTGACTGCAAGATTAAATCTTGACTTAACTCCCCATCCATTACAAACCCTAGTTGTCCAAGTTGTTTAATCAAATTGATCACTTTTAGGTCATAAGTCTCAACAGTAGTGCCCTCAGTCATACGTGATTGAAAGAGCTTCTTAGATATCTGATATCTAGCAGTCCTACTTTGATCACCATACAACTCTTTGAGATACAGCAATATAGTAGGAGCATCCATAATTTCATTCTGATGCTGAAGCTCGTTATTCATGGATGCGAGCATGATGCATTGAGCCGTAGATGCATCATCTTGCCACTTTCTAAAAGTAGCAATCTCTTCCTCAAATACCGTTTCTGCAACAGTTGCAGGGATGAGCGAATTTAGGACATAAGAAAGCTTTTTAGTAGTGAGAACAATTCTCAGATTTCTTAACCAGACCGTGTAATTCGGTTCAGTCAATTTGTTAGCATGAAGTATGCTACGCAGTGATAGTGAGTGTGATATTTTCAAATTCTGCATGTAAAAAGATAATATTTTAACATACATTCATTTAATTAATTAATTTACCAAAATAAATTAGGTTTTATTTTAAATTTGTAACTCCCACCATTTTCTTCAAACTATATTACCCTCTTTTATATAGTTCGGTAAAATCTAATTAAAGATTTGCTAGTGAGAATAAGGATCCTATTTCAAATGTATATAACCTTGTGCGACACAACAAACTATATACAAATAAATAGGTAGGCAACTCTTGTCAATTACATCAGCATGTAACTCTTTATTTTTTGCCTCTTAGATTATTATAATAAAGTGCGACACATCCGAATCATAATTACTCAAGTTAAGTCCAACCTAGCACTTCTATATATACAAAAGAAAAATATTGTCCTTGTGCGACACAAAAAAAATAGCATTGTTCAATCTATTTATAAGCATTTAAGCCTTGTGCGACACAACAAACTTATAATGATTAACTGATACTCTATTGCTTTATCATACTAGAAGGCGACATTCGATATTCCAAATATCTTTGAATGCTTTGGACTTAATATAAATTCTTTGAGGGGTTTGTTATCATTTATCTCATCTTGTTAAGTGCGCATGCACACACACACACACACGCACATATATATATATATATATATATATATATATATAGTATAAGCATACATATATAGAATACTATATTCTACCCGAATTGATTATGAACTGTTATTCTAGTTTGGTTCACTAGAGCCACCAAGTGAACCAAGAGGTCAAACCTAGGGTGCAAGAATTAAATTTAAACATAACTATTACATTTAAACCCGGACTCCATTACAAACGGGTCTTCAAGCGCTTATTGCTCATTGATCTCCTATTCTTCAAGATAATTCTAACTAATCCTATTACAAAAATGATTTACAATAAATAGAAACCTTGATCAGCAGTCAATGGGAAGTATAAGAGAGAGATATAATTTTATATCAAGAAAAAACTAGATAATATGAGGTACGCAGACCCCATTTAATAAAACACATACATTCATGTATCCAACTAAAATAAAATCCAATCACATTGGTCAATAGTCCATAATCAACCCCATTTATTATCATACATATCATCATATGCATCAATAAATAACATTCATCTCATGAATAATAAATCCATTCCATATATGCATCAATATCAATTTAATGGGCAAAAGTTTGCAAAGTTTTAGTTTTAAAACAAAATAAACTCTTTTATTTTAATTAAAAACCAAATTCAAATTAAACTCTTTAATTTTTAGCAATCTGAAATCATATTTCAAATAAAATAAACATCTTTATTTTAAATTTTTATTAGTTAAATAAACCATTTAATTTAATTAAACAAGCAAAAAAAAAATTGTTCCTAGGGTGTGGCGCGGTCATGCCCAAAATGAACTGGGACGCAGCGCGGCCGCGCTATAAGGCCAGAGAACAATTTCTAGGGACGAGTGCGGTCGCGCCGCGTTGCAGAAACATAAAACTTTTTCCTGCCCATGAAATCTGATCGTATCGCATATCAATTCATACATGGAATCATCTAAATCAATAATTAGCATAAAGTTAGGCTCTGATACCACTGTTAGGTTTATATATAGCGCGATTACGTAATCAAATCACATAATTATAACGGAAGCGCGATAAATGGGAGTTTTTAAAATTTTATATAAACCATCACCATGATCATGTTTTATGCTTAATTATCAATCTAAACAAAGAAAAAGGAAAATCAGATTCACACCCTTGTAGAATCGAGCTTTCTCAGGTACGAGTTCAACTCTAGTCATTCGTGCTCTTCTCAAATTCGTCGGGTTAGATTCCTTCCTTTGATCAACGTTAGCCACCCAAGCGTTTGGCCTCTAGAGGTGATCCACCAAGAAAGAACAGTTACTCAAGAAGATGAGTGTGTGACAAAACCCTAATTCTATCTCTATAGAACATGTGTACTCTCCCAACACTTGGAATTTTTAGTGTGTAACTTGTGTGTACCTAATCTATAATAAGACTTTCTTATTTATAGATGTAGGTAACCCTCCTAAATAATTTAGGATTAAGGTTTCATTTTAATTAATTAAACTCTTTTAATTAATTAGGCTTCTTAATTATATTAGGAATAATTAATTAAATTCTTTAAATTAATTAGCCTCCTAATCTTATTAGGAATATATGAGAGTACTTATATTAATTAATTCCCAAACTCCTTTAGAAATTAAACTAATAATAATAATAGTAATAATAATAAGACCCCTCTTATTAATTTATATTTAATATTTCTAAAATATTAAATAATAAATATTAAGCTATTTAATTTATTCTATCACCATAGATTAAATTAAATAAACTTAATTTATTATTACGATTAATTCATTTACTTTTTAAATAAATATTTTTCTTTTATGGTGTGACCCTTTAGGTTATCCATATTAAACCGATTATGATTAAATCAATTAGAACAATTCTAATCTTATTTAAATAAATAAATTAAACTATTTAATTCATTTAAATAAATAACATTTATTCTACAATAAGGGTAAGCCTATTTAGCGATCAACGACTTTCTAGATAATATAGATTTTAACATTAATCATAAAAGAACCTTTGAGTTAATAGTTATTGTACAATTCATTCCTTCCGCCATACAATGTCCCAATTAAATATAAAAAATGAAATTACTATCAAGTCTTATCTTATTTACTTATATGTATTTCTGTAACAGATGAGAATTTTGAGAATTTTTATGAGAATTTTTTTGTGTTGTAATTCTGGGGACAGAATCCTTTTAAAGAGGGAAGATCGTAACGATTGAGATTTTATATATTAAATTATAATATTTATTGAGTGAATAAATATTTTATGTGATTTATTTATTGAGTTAAATAAATAAATTATGTAATTTTGTGAACTGATTTAATTAAGAGTAATATTTAATTAAATTGATATGTTAGTAATGGTGTAGCATAATTCTAGTTTAGTTGAGAATAATTAAATTAGATTTAAAATTATGTGCTAAGTATTTGTTGTAATTTACCAAGTGTTACACGAATGTAATTTTAAGTGTGACAATTGAGTATTATATGAATATTAGCTTTTATTTAATTGAATTAGAATGTTGTAATTTAATTAAATAAGTGTAGTATTTAATCTATGGAGTAAAGATTTATTAAAAGAATGGAAAAGAGTTTTTAAATGATTTTTAACCAAACAAGGCCCTTACTTTTGTTTTAAAAGGCTTTTGCCAAACAGGGCCCTTGCACTAGTTTTAAACCTAATTTAACCAAACAAGCCTTAGCACTAAAATCTATTTTTTTTTAATTAAGGTTTGCCAAACATAGCCTTGTGGCTTTTGAAATTTTATAACTGACAATTTATTTTGGGGAGTAATTGCCCTTAATACATATTATTATATCAGTTAAAGTATACGTATTATATTTTATATGTTTACGTTAGTTGAGTCTAAGCCCAAGTCTAAAAGAAAGAAAGAAAAACAGAGAAAAAAGTTAGAGAGAATATTCAGAGAAGAAGGAGAGGAAGAAGAGAAAAGAAGAAGAAGCTTTGAGAAGGCAAAGCAAGCCCCATCATCATCATCATCTCCTTCTCTTCTCCTAATTCAAACTAGAAAGGGTATCATCTTAACCCTTATAATCAATTCATATGTTGTGTTTATTCTTTGTCAAATTAGGTTTTTCATAATCATGAACCTTATATGTATATATGGTATTCATATGTAATTGTATGCCATGAAAGAATTTTCAGAATTCAATTGTTGTAAAAACAAGTTTTAAAAGTTATGTTCTTCAATATTTCTTAGTCTAAAACTTCTTTGTAAAAAGCTTTTCGTGTAAATTACTTGATCATGATGTATATATGTAATGTATATGTATATATTGATGATTATATATGAGTTATATTATTGTGTTAGCAATTCAATCCATGTATTTTTGATAAACAAGAAGAATTGAGTTCATAATGATTTTCTGTGAATTAATTATTGAAAAATGGCTTTTGAAACTATTAAATTGATGTTTGATTGTGGATTATTGTTTAAATTGATAATGGATTATGTTAGTATGTTAAGAATAGGACTTATTACAATTGGAATTACTTGAATTGATTGAAAAATGGATTCGTAATAGCAATTTTTGTCAAGAATGCTTAATATCGTAGTTTTTTTTGAAAATCATGAAAAACATTGGTTAAATCATGTATTGTATGAATTTTTCATGTTATAATCATGTTAAAGAGTTTGAAATATTGTTGTTAGCAAGTTTCATGTTAACCATGTTGAGAAAAATCGAATTCGGTGTGAAGAAATAAGCCAAATTGGCTTATTTCTCTTCCAGTTCGCGAACCAGCACCTTCACCAGAGCGGTACCCTTGCTGTCCGAAAAAGTTGGTTTTTGTTGGTTAGTTTTCATGCCCCGTTTATTTAGCTAACTTATTTCTATGACTTGATAAGTGTAATAGGTAATAAGATAACATGTTTTTGATGTGTTTAAGATAGATTGAAGTGTTATGTGAATGTGTTACATGTGTATGGGTGTATTACTTTCATAAGGTACACAACACGATTTAAAGCATTATAAGCTTATGAAATGTATGTCATGATATGTGGCTAGTTAGCAACCTATGTTGTAAACAATGTTATGAGTTGGACTTGAGTATGAAGTTCGATGGTTTAAACATTGTAGTTGGATACTAATAGACGCTTTAAACGTAATGTACTGTGTAGGGTAATTATAGAAGTGGTTATAGTTATTAAAGTGTAGCTTGCGCTTGAGGCAAGTTTTCTATCTCTAAACTTGTTATTTATATTGTGCAGGTTCTCTAATCCTTATTCTTACACGTTAAGCAAGTTTCTATTTCTAAACTCGTTATTTACTTTGTACAAGCTTTCTAAACTATTCTTGTACGCTATGCAAGCTTTATCAATGCATCTTTTTATTGTGCAAGTTCTCTAACCCTTGCTCAAGATGTCATGCAAGTTTATTTCCGATTCTTAACTTGTTATGTATTGTACAAGTTATATCGTATTCCAACGTTAATAATGCAATTATTGTCATAGTGTTGTGATCTTGACTTAATTGTTCAAGCAAGATCTACTTATTCTTTCAATTGCTTTAAGTTATTTCTAAAGCATGCCTACTTATTATGTAGATTATTTCTATATCTTACAATTGGTTCATGATTTTTATATTATTGAACTGTTAAAGCACTGTGGGTCGATTCAACTACTTCTAGTTGATGATAGTTGAAACTCCAAAGTTCCTTTATCTGTCCAAACCAAACTTTCTTTGGTGCGGACTTGTATTCAAATACTGAGAATGAACAACCCTATCTATCAGGGGACATTTATGCGAAAGCGTTAAGATGGTTGTGCACAATACATGGTACGAAGGGCTGATCCCCCTGAGTACGAGTTGAAGGTCCATAGTTTTAATGACTGTTAAAGGTTTAAATATAAATATTTATAACCTAGGGCATAGTTCAAGGTCGTATGACCCTCAGATAAAGTCTATACTAAAACTTTAAATATGATGGAAGAATTATTATTCAATTCTTTATTTTGATGAAAGTAAGGTGATTCAAACTCTTTTGAAAATATTCACTATGTCATATCACTGTTGTATTTCAAGTGAGCTTTTGTTTGCTCACTCTTGCATATTTTTACAAACCCTTGCAGTTAAGGCCGAGAATGTTGACATTCCGTCAACAAGTAAAGGAAAAGGAAAGATGAGCAAGTGAAGGCTTGTGGTTTCAAGTTTATATTGTAATAAGATTTAGTTGACGATGTTTTATTTTCGCATTTACTTGTTTGATGTTAAGGTTTATATAACCCTGGGATTTTATTTGGACAAGTTGTAATCCTTTATCAAGGAAGATTTTATTTAAGCTTATATGAAGGTTGTAATTTACTTTGCAATTCTTTATTATTGGGTAGATGTATGTTTTTACTAGAAAGTGAACACCAAATCATGTGGAAACGAAGTACCCGGATTTGGGGGTGTTATAATTTCGATCCTTAAATGCAGAACTCTAGATAATGCAAATCAGAAACTACTTTCTAATTTCATTCTGCCTTGGTCAAGGACTACTGAGTTGTCATTCATCGAATCACATAGAACATTCTCTTCTTTTACTATAAGTGGTAGATTCTTTGTTGATCATTCATTATCTCCATGTATACCAAAACATACCCTTTGATATACCATTAGGGTCTTAAGAGACATGTCAAAGTATAACTCATTATACACAAGATACTATGATGATCTCAAGTCTAAGGATTACTTGTACTATTATCACTTAAGGAATTCCTATTGACAGGCAAGTAAAACTTCATTAGGTATTCCTTAGCGAGCCATGTTCAGTGTACTTATTCTCCAATAAGCACCTACATACTTGCTTTAGTGTCTTCACACAAGTGATCATGAGATCAATCATCCTCATCCAATAAAAAAGCAACGTATGTACCAATCTATCTAGATTAACTAATCCCTATTTTCAGTAATCCAACGATTGAGAACTATTTTAGTTTTAAACTATCTAAGAATTTAGATCTCATTAACATGATCATCATCATGATTCTAAAAGCATTGCTGAAAACTATGAGTTTATCGCATTTAATATAACATCATTATGTAGATAAATTAACAACCTTAATAAATAATTATTTTATTAATAAATGAATAAGATTATTGCAAAGTATATGCTTTATCATATCAAATATGATTGGCTTGTTTGCATACTACTTTCAATCTCCATCCCTCCAAACTCACAAATGCGGTATTAAAAACTCAAAAATATAGCGTAAATCACAAAAGGACAACTGCCTCCTCTGTACGTGACTATTAGACTATCCCTGTATCCCAAACTGGGGAATTAAGATCCTCTCCATTTCAAATAAAATGGAGAGTCTCCATTTCATGGTCCAAATTTAAAATGTGTTGGAATGTGATATCATGCTGATGGGAGAGAGAGATAATGATGGAAAATATACATAAAATGGAGACTCTCTATTTCATTTGAAATAGAAAGGATCCTAGTCCAACTGGGGGCGAACTATTCTGATTTTGTTGAAAAACAGTTGATCCTGATAACATAGATATTTTATTATAGAGTAAAATGCATGAACACTTTCTTTAGATAACCATAATAACACTCATCTCACCTCTAGTTTATTAAGTAACAGTTAGTACCCCCTATAAGTTTTTAAAGTAGACTAATAGATAAAGTTACATATATACTCTTCTATATTATCAAATTTTAATTCCAAAATAATGTATATATGTTTAATTATCCCTTTTAAATACTACATTTTAATTATAATTTTATTTATAATTAAGGTAATCTCATTCAAATTGTTGGTAACTTATAAAATAAATCACTTAATTAACACATATTTTTGGATAAATGATACAAATATTAAGAATTTTAAATTAAATTATTAATTGAGTTGTTGTGATTAAAGTGATTTAGTATATTGATAGTTTAGTTTTTGGTGTTTAACAACAAAAATTATTATTTGAATTCTTAGTTTCATATTGTGATTTTTATATGTTTAATTTTCTTGAGTATATTATCGATGCCGGGAAAATAATTTTTATGTTGCTTTTGTTTGAAGATTAAATGTCTTCTATTATTTTTCGTTTTTCCTTTTGTTTCTTAACCCTTTTTATTGCGCTATGTCAGTTAATTCGTCTGAAGGGTGAGATTCGGGAAAAAAACGACATTAGTCGACTTATATTACAAAGTTTGATTTTATTGATTAATTTTGATGATTGGACCGAATGAGACAGAGCCGCCAGTTGATATTGTTTAAATGGATGTACCAACTCATCCGAATTTTGAAGGTTTTCACAATATGGTCCAATATGTGACTCCGTAGCAGTGGTCTGAAACTGATATTCTTAGAATTCAGGGGCTAGCTTAAGCGAGGGGAACGTGTTAACCACCCCCCGACTTCCGTGAAAACACGGTTATCGTATCTTATTGATTTCCTAAGCATAAAGTGTGTGCATGTGTGTGTGTGTTTATTGTGCTCAGTGCTTTTATTTTATGTTTTTCTAGGCTTTATTTGTGTTATTTGAAAATAGTATTGTACCTCTTTTTCACCAAGGTACGAAGGATTTAATATAACAAAAAGTTCAATTTAAACAAGATATGGAAATTGAAATGATGTTTTGAAAAAGGGTTTTCAAATCCTTCGCCCGACTAGGAATTGAGGACTTCGATACTTATTTTTACCTTTATGTTGATTAGGTGAGCTACCCCAAATTTCTTTATTCTTCATGAAAGCTTTTTGTGATTTTTATTTGAAAATCATTTTGGGTGATAATGTATGCCATAAAACGCCAAAAAGGGTCGGATCATCATCGGGCATGTAAACCATCTCGATGAATCCGAGCACCCACAATCAAAGTTTTCACTATCACAAGATGTTGAATCCGAACTCTAGGGACTAACCCCTCGAATTCATTTTCAAGATCCAAACATTACATATACAATGATTTCGCATTATTTAAACATTACATCGCAAAAACAAGTCCATCGTGGGAATCAAGTCAAGATCCGATCATTGGATCTAGACATCGGGATTCCTAGGTTCACATTATTATACTTAAATATGTATATACAACATATCCTAAACTCGAAAATGGATGATTTCATCGGTTGAAATCTCCATCACGAGACATTAGGACCCCTTCACCGCTAAATAGAGATCTAGGGCTCTATGGAGTAACCGGGACTGACCAAAAGTAGTAAAAACACGTAGATCTACCATGGATCTAAACCGATCTAGCATACGCGTTAAAGATTCATGCTTAATAATCACTCAAAAGGCTAGATCCGACTTATATCTAGGTAGATCTAGCCTACGTACTAGATCTACAAGTGTAAAAACACAAAATAACCAGTGGGATCTCTAGATCAACCACCCACTACGTAATATATATGTAAAACAACAAGTTATACTATGTCTAAACAATATATAACATGGATTTAATGTATTGAACAAACTTTACAAAGGAAAAGACTCAAAATGAGTGTTTTTCACTTTGGGGGATGCGTAAACAAGCCTCTCGGAGCACAAATATAAGCCCTACAACTCAAAGTGTATGAGATCTATGATATATGTGAAAGATTTGAGCTAAATCTAGTGTTAGAATGCTAAATCCGAGCCTTTCTCTCTCTAGATCTGAGCTTCTCTCTCTAACTTCTTCTTTTTTTGTAAATGAGCTGCTGGCTGCTGTTTAAGGAGCTGGAAGACCAGCGCAGGTATACCTACAGATGGAGCATGTATGTATGAGGCTGGGCCCCATAGGTCCCGTCTCCTTGAAGTTCGTTCCTTAGGTCTCGGTCCGGTGAAAGTTGAGCTTTGTACCCAAAAATCCTAGAAAGTCCTTCCGAAAGGCTACGAAACAAGCTCGAGTCTGACTGAATCGGAGTCCATGAAGATAATGCAATAAGCTAAGAGGTAACTTCCGGTATCCAAGGTTCCTCAATCAGATCTTCTTAAACAGCATGCAGTTCAATGGTTGCTGCGTTGAATTATTGTGGTCACATCCTTATCTTTTCGATACTCGCTCGGTTCGCGTCGTGTCTAGGCATCCTTACATTCTGATTTCTTCCCGGGGTTGTCTCTGGGATGAAATGATGATTTTGCTCTCCCTCGGGGTTATCTCTAAAGTGAAATTATGCTTTTACCCTCCTGCAAGGTTATTCTAAAGAAAGTAAAATTTTGAGTGTCTACAGATGCCCCTCTTTGTCATGTTTATGCAATGCAATGGAATGAACACGACAAAGATTACTAGACAGGAAGATACATGACAAGGTATATCTAATGATGCAATGTCATGTGTAAAGTATGCAATGATATGTATGGTTTAGATTTTAAAAGGTTACTCCCATCTGTTGGGGAGGATGATGATTTATATGAATGTCGTCGGGTACAGGAGACGCCTTCGTTGGGTTGTGGCCAACGGATTCATCATCGGATACTGCCAATGCCTTCATTAGGGTTAATACCCACGGATTATATTATAGTATATTTCACTTCACAAATTGCACGTTGAATCATTATCAAATCGTATCGCTAATCGCATGTTGAATCTTTGTCAAATCGCATTGCAAATCGCATACTGACTCATTGTCAAATCGCATCGCAAATCGCATACTGACTCATTGTCAAATTGCATCGCAAATCGCATACTGACTCATTATCAAATTGCATCGCAAATCTCATACTAACTCATTGTCAAATCGCAAATCGCATACTGACTCATTGTCAAATCACATCGCAAATCACATACTGACTCATTGTCAATTCGCATCGCAAATCGCATTTTGAATTATTATCAAATCGCATCGCAAGTCATATATTGAACATCGTAAATCGCACATTGCAAATCATAATTCGCACATCACATGTCGCACTTCGCATATCGTATGTCGCATTTCACATATCGTAACTCGCACATCGCATGTCGTACTTCACACATCGCATGTTTCCAATTGCATATCATATTACAAATCATATATTGGAAATCAAATTGCATATCAAATATAATCACATGTCAAATTCAATCGCATGTTAAATAAAATCACAAATCAAATTAAATCACATATTAAATCGCAATTCATATATCAAATTAACTTGTATATCAAATCGCCTATCAAATCGCATATTAATTCGCACATTAAATCGCATATTAATTCTCATGTTAAATCTTATCTCTTATTGAAAATCACATCGCCAATTGTATCTTCAATTGTTATCGCATTGCCAATCGTATCGCAGGAGACAATTCATTTATTGCTTACTTATATGTTCTCCTTATATTTTTGACCTGCTTTTAATGCCTCGCAATTCTTTATATTTCAGTTTTTCGCAGCGCTTCACTTAATAAAATATGATTTAATTTGAAAAAAATTAGTTTTCTTCCACTTGATTTTGACGTATCGCAATTTCTTAACATGCATATTTATATTTCTTATCTCGATAAGGAAAACGCAATAACCGATTGAACCAAATTGAAAAGGAAACATACTTGATTAATCGCTTGAAGTTTTTTCTCTTTGTGAATTAGGTATAGATCCCCACGCGCCAAGTAGTTCTATGATTCTTTTGGCTTCCTCGGGACTCGTCCTCGTAGATCAAATTTGGCAGCCATTCTTCATTTGATGATCCATCCTCACCTGGTTTTTATAAGGCGGTCCCCTCAACCCGGAGCCATACATTACTAGGGATTAGTGTCGCAACGCCAGATTCATTGAGGCGCATATGCTTCTTTCCTGTATATTTTCTTTTCGTCTTTTCGTATATATATAGATGATGTTGATATGAAAACTGATGTTATATTCGCACATATATACGAGGATGCTTAGGCATTTATCGCATATGTTCTACTACTGCCCATCATAATGCATACTTTGTTTATCATCATTAAGAAATTATCAATTAGAACTGACCTCTGTGTGGTCTTGTGATACTGTTTTTACTGACGAGACGCTTATTTTTGAGTTGAGGGCTCCCTTGGGAATTTTTCCCTTCTTTTGTCGTAGCATGCTTATGTCGCCGTAATTTCTTTCAGGAGTCCTCTCATTTCTTTTGATGAGAATCTTGGTCCCACCTTAGACTTCTTCCATTTAATTAAATCACAAAAATGCCCCAGCCTTTTGCATGTTATTATGTGGATTCATCTAGGAAACTCGCTTTGTTGACACGTCGAGAGTGAGCAATATCCTGCACATCAGACGATTAACAAAATGTGTCAAAAGCTTGAAGGCTCGTGACGTCGGGGATAACTTTGATAAAAATTAGTATAATCTCATCAATGAGGCATATGAAGTTAAAGTTCATGAAATTGAATGCTCATCAGGCCTGCCACTTAACTCGGAATCGCTGTATTTTCATCTTATCGCTAAAGATCTTGAAATTGATTATGAAAAATGAATTTTTTTTTTCAAAGGAAGTTGTGAATTGCTAACTTCAAGGCTGCTTTTTCTTTCTTTTTTTAAGGAATTTTTCATTTAACAAGTTATGAAATCGCAAGAAAACTTTTAAGCATCCATGGTCATTGTTCATGAATAAGATCAAATTCAAAAGACTTATCTCCCTTTATCTAAGATAAATTATTTTCGCTCTAGACACCACTCTTTGCAGAATTTACGTCATATTACATGTGCACTATGAGTGATGCCACCCTTAGTAGGGGTTTCTCTTCCATGACTTTAGATGATCTCGTTCTGATCTTGTAAATTTTTTCTTAACTCCAAATTTTCTTCTTTTTTTTTCTTTTTCCCCTCGCTTAACTTGTTTCGTTTTCATAGGCTATTCAGAGTTACCCATTTAATGAGTTTTGGACCAATGATTCCCAAACCAAACAGCTTTAGGGCACTAGGTGTAAAGACACTCTTCGGGTTTACTTGCTCGAGTAACAAAGGTCACACTTCGAGATAAGTCAGGCGGTTTAATCTATTTGCTCTTTGCTTGACCCTATGCAAGATTCGTTTTCTTAGGCTTAAGTTACCCATGTAACGAGTGTTAGGCCGGTGACTCCCACACCAGACGGCTTTATGACACCGGGTGTATAAACACCCCTCAGGCTTAATTACTCGAGTAACCCAGGCCACGATTAGGATCTGCTCAGGTCTCGCCTTTTACCTCCTCGCAATGCTCGTTTTCTTAGGCACTAAGTTACCCATGTAGTGAGCATTAGGCCGGTGACTCCCAAACTAGACGACTTTAGGGCACTAGGTGTAAAGACACCCTCAGGCTTAATTACTCAAGTAACCTAGGCCACGATTCAAGACATTAGGTTCGCCATCACTTATCTTCTATCTTCGCATTAATTGTCATCGATGTCGCCATAGTTTCATACCCCACAATTAAGAGTCAGGGCAACTGCAAAGTGCAGACATGCATATGAAGTCAATTCTGCTCCAAATAGTGCTTTGAACTAGGATTTTGTGCCTAATCAAAATTATTTTAATTCTCTAATCGTACCCAGGATTTTTACTCCACGGATGCTTATCAAAATTCATTCAATTCATGACAAGCCAAATAAAATTTACTCTTTTTAAAATCTCTTTCTAAGATTCTAATGAAAGAGTTATTTATACTTAAAATGTCTATCATCGCTAATGTACGGAGATAGAAAACAAATAAATGGATGAAAAAGTCGTACCTCGCATGTGGATCATTGTATTCTAAGAAAATTATGATTGAAAAATACCAAGTGATCGTACCAGATCACCAGTGAAATGATATGAGAGAAACTCTGATGATGGCGTTGCATGCTGATGGGATCGCAGTATGGGCGCCTGTAATACCCGTGATTTTTTTATAATATTAGTAATGAAAATAAATGTGTTTGAAAATTTTTGAGTACATGTATATATATATTTGTCATGTAACTTAATAATTCAAATTGAATTGAATTAAGCAGGTGATGATTGAAAAGTATAGTGATGAGCTTGGTTATAATTAATTAAGCTTAAGTGATAAGCCTTGTGTGGCATAATTAATTACTTAATTGTATTAATTAAGACATGGGTTAATAATGTATTGGGCTAGAGAATATACACACGCCCAATAAGGATAATGATATATGATTAAAGTGTAGACATGATGGCCCAAATAATTAATATTGCTATGTTAATGTTTGAGCCCAATGTGTATAAGTGTATATGTAAGTATCCATGACCCAAGATGAATTATATTAGGAGCCCAATAGATATTAATTGGTCAAGCCCAATGTGAAATGAAATTGAATAAGGTGTAATGTATTTACATATATGTGGATGTATATATATGTATAGATATATAAATGGGTATGTAAGTGTTTGTACCTAGGCCAATTCAAATATTAATTTAGACAAACCCAATGTACATGGATTATATGAATACATGTATATATAAGATAAGTGTACTTATATATATGTGGGTGTATATATATAGGTATAGATATATGTACATGTGTTAAGGTAACAAATAAGCTAGCATAATGTACAAATGATAAAATGAAAGTGCAACATATGGATACTACCCCCCATGACCAAATATTGTGGCCCTATTAGACCTAAGTGCTGATTTTTGTTGCCCAAAAATGCTTGCAAGTAACCCCATGTGAGCTCATCATGAAGAAGGACATAGTTGGTGGAGAGTTGGTGAAACTTTTCACCAACTAAACTTTTACCAATGGTTATTAACTAGTTGGGTGTACAAATACAAGTATAATACCAAGTATTAGTACATGTATTTTATATATGGACCTTGCCTATAAATAGGACCCCTCCTAGTTTATTACTTCATTTACTTGAAATTTCATAAGTGTTAGTAGTATAGAGAAAGTTAGAGAGAAAAGAAGAAAAACTAGAGAAATGCTTGCATTTTCGTGTAGTTCAAGAAGGAGAAGCAAAGGTGGAGAGCTACTTGAGGTTCCTAGCTAAGAGGAAGAAAGCATTGAAGAAGTAAGTTCATAACCTAACTTTAGTTTTTATAAGATAAGTTAGTATATATGATTCTAAGTAGAAAGATGCATGCTTGATTGTAGGAGTTTGTATGTGTGGGATCATGATGGATCCGAAGTTATAAAGATGGATTTTGGAAAGAGAATATGTGATTTATATGTCTTGGTTTGTGATCTAGGTTAAAATGAATCTTGGTAAAGCATGTGAGCATGAAATCTAGAATGATATATTTATAAACATGAGACTTGATAATAAATATCATAAAATGTGTAAGCTATGTTGATGATCCAAAAATACTATGTTGAACATCTATGAGATACAGACATAACCCAAGTGGAATCATAGTAATCGGACGTAAAACGAACTCGTAGCAAAATGATTAGTAGAACATATCCAAGTTTGAATCCTAGCTTGGAAAGACCAATAATTTAATTAAATAAATATTTTAGAAAATTGTTCAAGATATCACATATTGAAGATATGCAAGTTTATGAGATAATGGAAGTGGTTTCAACTCAATTGAATGTAAAATGAACAAGTCATGCTATATTGAATCAATATAGGTAGAAGAGCATGTTGAAAAATTTCATGTCTAAGCAATCTGTCGGGCCGGCGCTAAAGCGCCGCCCAGAGAGCTAAGACTAGCGCTGCCGCGCCATGTACATTTCAAAGAACAAAATTTCTGCAGGACCGGCGCTACAGCGCCATCCTCAGTATTAAACTCGTCGCCGCAGCGCCACAACCGGGTATGGTTTCTACAGGTTCGGCTCTGCCGCGCCATATGTAGTACTAAACCCGGCGCTGCAGCGCCATGCCAGTTTCACAGTTGACCCGGATTCAGGTCAAACCGGGTCTGGTCATGGTGAGCTGGGTCAGGTTAAACCGGATCAGACACAAAAAAATTTTAAAATAAAATAAAATAATAATAATAATAATACTTAATTAGATTAATATTAAGAGATTTTATTAATCAAAGATAATTAAACAATTTAAAGTAATTTAATTGTGAGTTAATTAAATACAATTTGTGATTAAAAGTTTAAGACTTATTTTACTTGAAGAAGATTAAACAATTAAAATAATTTTAATTGTAATTCAATAAGTGATAATTATTCTAATATTTAGAATTTTTTAAAATTCCTAAATTATAAACAATTAAAACTAAATAAGGTTTTAATTGTGAAACGAATAAAAAATTAAGATAGTATTTAATTGTATTGATACTTAAACCATTTGATAATAGTAAAGATTATTTTTAATTGTATAATTAATCAAGTATGACCAATTGAAGTAACCTTAATAAACATTTTAATTGTGAATTATAATTATTAAACAATTAAATACTCTCGAAGATTATTTAATTGTGAACCAATGAGACATGAATAAATTAATATAAATATCCATAATTGTGATTAAGGGAATTACTCAGATAATAATTATGTTTGGATACCTTATTAATATAATGAGGTATAGACCCTTAATCAAATAATAAGGATAATAAAATATTATTAAATGAAGTACTAGATTAGTGATTGAATGAAAGAGATAACGATTAGAGAAATAATGAATAATTATTTTGAGAAGTCTTAGATACTTAAGGCTAGTGTGTTAGACCAATTTAGGTTTATATGTTTATATGTTGATAGAGATTAACCGTTATGATAACAATAAGTTAATCAAAGGATAAGAAGTCAAGGTCGAAATTAGTCAACGGCTCAGGCAAGTTTCCTAACTTCATTTGATTTTTAATTGAATGCAAGTATCCAAACTATACTATTTTATTGAGCAAGTATTCGAACCTTACTCTTTATTGAGCATGTACTTGAGCTTGTACTATTATTGATCATACGAGTAAATAATTGCTAGAATAATTTTTATCTTATAAATTAATATTTCATAGCTTGATTTAAATCACGATTATATTCTTCGAATTATGTTGCGAGTATTGAACTTATAAATTGTTCTTATATACATTGTAAAAGTTGTCTACGCCATTTGATTCGGCTAGACCAATATCATGAATTATAAAATAATTCACACCAATTGCTTTGGTGCGAACTTTTATAATCTGCTAAGATGAACAACCCTCAAAAAAGGAGAAACTATATAGTCGGGGTGCCGACACAGCAGGGTATGTTATGCATAACACCAGGTACGGTAGGCTGATCCCCTATTTGTACTTATTTGGGAGAAATATTTTTGGTGATTCTAATAAAAGTTCATGGTCCTTAGCGACTACTCAGTATCCAATAATTATTAACTTGAAATTGTTGAATTCGTTAGATTCTTCTATTAATTCTTGGTCCACAGTGACCCTCAGTAATATCTATTCATTCACTTGAAATTGTTGAAACTTTTGAATCCTTTAATAACTTCTCGACCCGTAGTGGTTCTTAATTAACTTCATAGAATAGATTTGGAAGCCATTAATATTTACTTTATTCACAATATTCTTATTTAAATTCTTGAGCTATTAATTACCGTTTTACCCTTGAGATTAAGAACCGTATATACACCTGTTCACATTTTTTGGCATATCACTTGCTGGGCAAATTTGTTGCTCACTCTTGCTTCCCATAAACATTTCAGTTAGGGCAGGGCAAGGTGGAACCCTAGGACAGAACAAGAGCGAAGACAAAGCTATGATGTAGTTGTGCTCTTCTATGTTAGGATGTTTTCTTTATGTTGTATTAAGACTTAATTAATGTTATGTATTAAGTTATGTTTGGATTAAGTTATGAAGTGTACTAGTAATAATTTCGAAACTTGGGACGAGAATATTTATGTTATATCAATGTAAGTTATTCTATTATTCCATTGTTTGAGATTTTAGTCGTTATTAGAATTTGCACGTGATGCACCAAATTCGAGGTACATGTATCTGAATTTAGGGGCATCACAGCGCCGACTTGCATTTTCCCTTTTGGGATGGTCAATAAATTCCCCAGTGTCGAGTTATCGTTGTTTCTGAAATTACCCTAGTCTTGTTTGTCGTCCAGGTAGTTCCATCGTTTGGTTTGGCGAATGGGCTAATAAGATGTCGAGATCGCGAGAGTCTTTTACCTTATAACCCACATGGAGATTAAGTAGACTGAGCTTTGACGCTCAGGTGCCTCAATCCTCACTTCTGACTTGTAGGTGCACTTGGGTTTGATGACCCCTTTCATCTGATTTGATGAAGGCTTGTGATTGAGGGTGTCAGCTCTTTGAGGGGGTGAGAGGTCATAAGATAGTTACTTCGCCTCATTGAATCACTATTTGTGGTAATTTTCCCTGTATTTTGCATTGCCTTAGTTTGTATTTGTCCTCGCTAATGATCATACTTGATATATCGATGTGTTTCTCATTTCATGTTATCGCTTTAGCTTTGATGATTGATATCGAAAGACCTTTGGATTCCATTGAATTGGATCTAAGAGCTTGACTTGGTTTCTGATGTGACAGTTTCAACCAGACTTTGTTCAATTTGTAAGGCTTGATTTGTGGCTTTTATCTCGGGGAATAAGTCATCGGGGATGAGATAGACTTTGTCATGATGGCCACCAATGCACTTTTGTAGGTCAAAAGGAGATCAAGTCTTCTCGCACTTCAGGGGTTGATGTGTTGTTGAAGAGTCTCGTGATTGCTGAATCGTTGAAGTTATTTTTTTAACTTTTTGTAAAGGTTAGATCGTGTCATTACTGACTGCCTACGTATTCCCGTGGATAGGGGGAGATTAGGTCTTACGCAGTTCACGCAAAAGATACAAGATTTGATTTAATTTTATTTTTATTTTTATTTTGTTTTTTTACATAAACAAAGCATAACATATTAACGGGCAAAAAATAAAATAAGACATAAAGCTAAGAAAATGATAACGTCCCTACACTTCTTGGGACCCACAACTGTATCCTCTGGATCTACGCTTTCCTAGATATCTGAGGCTTGATAGTCTAGTTGCAAGTGGTCAGGTTGCCTTCGATGCTAGCAGCAGAGGTTACTTCCTTGTCTGGAACATCTTCAATCACCGCCATAACTTGATCACCTCCTGATTTGGCACATCCCTCGAGGACGCTCAAACTAGACCCGTCGTAAATAGGGATGATCTCTTGATTCCTTGATGGGTTAACTTTCCTGACACCCTCGCCTCCTTTTTCTTGATTTATTCCTTCATCTTTTCCATGGGCCTGGGAGGATTTGACTTTGAAATTCCTCTCAAACTGTTATTACATTTCTCGCGAAAGACTTTCCCTTTTGGTTTTTTCTTCCTTGGAAAGGATTAATATTTCCTCCTCATCATCCAGGATGATAAAATCAGGAATGTGGTTGCTAATTTCGTGCAACAGGATGTTTGACGATGGTGGAGGAATTTCCTTAGGGGACTCTCTTATTTCCTCTGCCACTCCCTGCATTATGACCACTCCACCTTGTGTTCTGTCTCAGGTGGAAATCATAAGCTCTTCATTTCCCTTTCGCCTTTTCTAGTCATGGGGATTTCTATCTTCAGCTCTTCATTTTCAATGAGGTTCTGGATTTGGTGTTTTAGGGTCCAACAATCCTCGGTCGCATGTCCTAAGTGAGTTAAAATTATAAGCACACTTTTTACTGGGATCAAATTATCTTTCATTTGGATCAACGGGTGGAGCGAGCTCAGTTATCTTTTTCTACGCCACCAATAGTGCTAACACATTTTCCAACGAGTCCTCCAGAGGTGTGGATACCCTTCTTCGCCTATTCTCCCCAACTCTCGGTGTCATAGGATTTCGGTTGTTTGCAGGTGTCTGGAATGCTGTTTGATCTTTCCTCTTTAAGAATTCGCATTCCTCTGGACAATTTTTCCACTGGCGAGATCTTCTAGTAATTTTATCATTCCAATTTTCCTGTCCTTTCAGCCTGCTTTGATCTTCTTCAATCGGCTGGATCATCTTGGTAGGATATATGCTTGCATTCTGGCTAACCTCTTCCTTCTCTTGGTTTCTTGATAATTGAGTGAAAAGCGCTCTTGTAACCTGATGTTAGTGCACTATTAGCTTGGCTAGTAGAGTTACTTGATGTTGGACCGTCTCTAATTTTTCTCTTATTGTCATACACTTCTTCGGACTTTCCCACCCTAGGATATTTTCTCCACTCCTTTGGGGGTATTCCTCCATCCTTCGTATGTACTTGCGATTTGGATCCATTCTGGTGCTTCCTGACCCGATCATGTTCACTCCCTCCGTATTATGTTGCAGCAGAAGGTTGGTATTGACATTTGGCTGGTCAGGTCGTTTTATCATAATATCGCCATTTTTGATAAGATTTTAGATTTTATGCTTTAAGGACCAACAGTCTTGTGTATCGTGTTCTGGAGACCCTAAGTGGTAAGTACACTTCTTGCTTGGATCATATCTTTTGCTTTTTGAATCCAAAGGTGGAGCCAATTCAATAATTTTCTCGTAGTCCATTAATAACGCCAATATGTTCTCGATGGAATCGCCTAGTGGAGTGAACACTCAATTTTCTATTCTTTTAAATTTCCTCTGTCTGTCCTGGCTTTGGTTGAATGCGGTCTGTTGTTACTGTGGCAGATCGCTTCCCTTTATCCAGGTAGAGGGACTATTTTCGGGTTTCCTAGATTGCCCCTGTGAAACGAAGGATCCATCTTCATCGCTCTTCTTGTGTACTGTCTTGGGAGTGCTCATATAGTTGCCAGACTATATATACTCTGCCACTGCCTCCAAGGCTGTGTAGTCCTTGATTTTACCAGATTTCAATCCCATTTTTGCCATTTCCCCATGCTTTATCATTTCAAAAAAGGGTTTGCCTATTCCTGCCATAACTCTCTCGTAATATGGAGCTTCTTGGATGTCAATAAAAGTTATCACCGTCTCACCTTCATCCATTGGCGGGCAAACTTGGGTGACCATTCGCCTCCATCTTTGTGCATACTCCCTGAACGATTTATTGCTCAGTTTCTTAACTTTGGTCACCTGGTAGCGATCAGGGGCCATTTGGGATTAGAAGCTATACTGGTTGAGGAATGCATGGGCTAGATCCTCCCAACCATGGACCCTAGGAGTTATCAATCCGAGCATACCAAGTTCGGGCTTCACCAGTAAGGCTTTTTTGGAACAACTGCATTCTGAGGTTCTCATCCTCGGCATATGATAAGTGGTTTTTATAACCACTTATAACCGACTTGTTCTGTTGCTTAAACTCAAGTAATCATGTGCTTTTAATATGTTTTTCCTGTGTTTTGCAGTTTTCATGTTTAGGAAATCCCCGAGTGCTAATTGAGATTAAAAGAGCAAAAGAACGCTTCATTGGGACATAGCACAGTTTTGAGCTTAAAGCATAAGGATGGCATAGGTGAAGAGGCCTTAGATTGTGATGCCACGAGGCTGCAAGAGGGCAAGAAGGCATGCATGGTCCAAAGCTAAGTTCAGCAGAGCAAAAATAAAGCATCAGCAAAACCTGGCAAGCCGCGAGGCCGCACCCTCTACAAGGCCAATCCACGCGCGGCCGCGCCAGTCCCCAACTTTGCCAGATTTAACTTTTCACTTGGACGGAGCTTGGCTTGAGATTGGGATATAAGGGGGCTCGGTTTAGCAAAGAAAGAGGAGAGATATTGGCCTTAAGCCCTAGCCCTAGCTTGTTCTTCCATTTCCTTTACATTTCTTGTATAGATTAGAAATAGATTAAGTCTAGATTAGGGTTTAGTTTATAGTAGTTAGTTTTCTAGGGTTTTATTAGACTTGATGGTTGAAACAAGTGGATATTATTGAAGATTCATATTGGATGCTTGGAGACTCATATTTGCATTTCCTATCTCTAAACTCTCTTTGCTTTCTATTTTGAAATCTTATGATGTATATTCACATTGTGGATGATATATTTGAGTTGTCTATGACTTAAATCTATTTTGAGGTTTCAATGGAACCTAATGAGTAGTTGATGTTGATTTATCTTCCATGCTGGTTCTTATTGATTGTTATGTGATTGTCTACTGTGATATATGCTTTAATTGCTTAATTGATTCGCGGCCAATTAGTGTGATAACCTATGTGGACTTGAAAGACGAAATGTAGGTTTAGATCTAATCGCAGTGGCGGGCGATTGTATGTTCACATGGCGTTGGACGTATAATTTGTGCTTAGGATAGACATATACCGAAGCGCCGCTCGTAGTCAATAGAGGACTTGAACTTAAACCATATTTATTTATAAATCACATAGGCATATAGTGGTTTAGGTAATGTGTGTGTTCACGTGCGTTCTATCATCTGTGGATTGCACGTGATATGGAGTAGGTTCACCGAAAGATGGCCTTCTCTCACTTCAGTGTTCTCGGCTAACAAACTTGACGATTAATTTGACCTAATTGGAAGTGTGTCGACGTAGACGAATCATTAGGGGAAATTGGAATCTCATGCCTTCATTATCTGATTTTACTCTAGGATTAATTAGTTTAAGTTTAATTCCTTGTCTAGTTTAATTAGTTTAAATTCATTCTCTTTATCACCCTTTTAAATAAGACCGAGATGATTATGTACTAGTGGTTTGGTGACCTTTTATCTGTTATTTCTCTGTGGGAACGATATCTGTACTTACACTTTATTACTTGTTGATCGTGTATACTTGCACACATATATTGATCGGTAAAATGACCAAAAAGTTTTTGGCGTCGTTGCCGGGGAATTAATTCGATGACTGTTTGCCAACATTAGTTTAAATCAAATTAGTCTTACTTTAAACATTTTTATTTTTATTTAATTCTCTTCCTATATTCTCTTTTCAGGTACAATGGACTTAAATTTTTATCCATGGAACTACACAAGGCAAGAGCAACCAAGGGAAATAGGGAATGGTGGCATCAACCCAAATGCTTCACTTTCAGCACAGCTACAGGTTCTCTCGAGAAAGTTGGATACTGTTTCAGCCCAACAGAGTCGAGAGCCAGCAATGACTTATGATTATGGTGCTGGGAGCTACACGAGCCATCAGGAGCCTATCAGTTATGGACAAGAGTAGTATGGGGGGTGAGTACTCCTACAATGAGCCTTATCCCAATTATTAGCAAGATTGGGGGTATCACCCAGACCCTTTAGCAAACTATTATCAAGACCAATACAGGGATCCAAATCCCGTTTGCGCCCCAAAATGCACCTTCCAGACTCCAATTCATGAGCCTCAATACATAAATTTTGAGGGTGACACAGAAAAGGAAAGATTGGAGGAAGGAGGTGACATAGCATCATTGAAGGACATCTTGATTGAGCAAGCACAGTCAGTCAAGAATATTCAGAAATGGGCAGAGAAAATTAGCATGGCCTTGATGAAAGAGGATGAGCAAGGGATGCAGAACCATACTGTGAGCTATCAAGACCAATACTCCGATCAAAGTCCAATATATGCATCAGAACTCCCATATCAATCTTCATGTTTACAAGGAGAACAGTCAACAATGGAATTCATGTATAGGCGCTCAACAAACCAAGAAGAGATGCTTAGGAGCCAAGAACCATCAAACCAAAATTTTCAGACTCAGATGGCCCTAATCAGCAATACTCCAACCAGTAAGACTCAATACATGGATCCCGAGACTGAAACGGAAAAGGAAAGATTGGAAAGTTTGTGGGGGAATTCCTTAGCATCAACAAAGGAGATCTTGGTCGAACAACAGAAGTCAATTGAGGGTCTTCAGATTTGGCTGGAGCAGATTAGCACAGCTTTAAGGAATGAGGAGGTGATTGAGCGAGAAGCCGAAGCTCAAGATCTTCAAAGTCCAATGCCTCAGATGTTTGAAGCCGTAAGTTATGACCCTCAGAAAGATGGGTGCTATAATATGGATGCAGAGACTGATAAAGAGCCTGAAGTGCACTTGCAACTGGATGAGCTTAAGGCAATGGATATCGAGGAGACGATTGGGGATGTGGAAAATGAAAATAAACCGACAGTGACAATTCCCCAAGAGCCTTCTCCGCCGAAGTTTGAAACACCAGTCAAGTTTGCACACCCTTGTCCCCTTGGTAGCCACATCACAATACGGATCTCAAAAATATGAGAGAATTCGCATCCTTGAATCCATAGTGGTCAGAAGAAAAGAGAATTGAAGAAGAATCTGTTGTGTTGGGTGAACCTCAATGCCCCAATCATTTCACAAGCACAACGGAACCAGTGCCTAGCTCCCCAACCTTCAGTACGGGGAATTCTTACACACATCCAATGCTAGGTAGTTTAAATCCGAGTCCTCTCCTATTGGGAAGCCTCCAAGCTCACACGACAATTCTAATGGATGGAGGGTCCCTCCAATATCGTCGGGGGATCGAATAGTCGTATCAAACACAGTCTAGCTAGAGGATTATAAATCAAGCGCTCGATGGGAGGCACCCCATCATTTCTCTCTCTCCCTACTTGTTTAATTCTCCATGACCTGCTTTCTATCATATTTCCCTCCCCTTTGTTTAATTCTTATTAGTTTAATATGTAGGTTAAAATTTTTGAATGCTAGTAGATTTAGGAACTCAGTGCCTGCATTTTTGAACTTAGTGGGCATATATTTTTGGGACTTAAAAAGTATTAGACATATTTTCGATGCACTTACATGTTGCATAGATTTTTGAGATAATAGTTGCTTATTGGACATATTATTGGTATTAAGATTGTCGCTTATGAGCACATATAAGATTTTTTGGGACTTAACATGCTTATGATTATTTCCCTCTATGTTACTTCTCCGCGTAATTGTAAATAGTTTATAATAATTTTTGTGGTAATTAAGTGGCTTATTATTTTTGTATGCCTTTTTCAGGATCTAAGCACTTGGAAGCAAAGCCCATGGTTAAATGAATAGGATAAGCTGCTAAAATCCAAGTAATAGGGATTATCTGAGTCTTGGCGCGCCAAGCCAAGCCAAGCCAACCAGCCACATGGCTGCCCCAATTTCCAGAGCAGAGTCCGGAGTTTTCTCTCTGCTCAGCTGCGCCTTGTTCCTTAGTATCCCCTGCACAACTACGCCATCACTCTTTCCCCATTTTTAAAAATAAAACCGGCCCACTTCATTTCCCAAATTCATTTAACATTTCGGCATCCAGCACTCTAAAACTTCAGACTTCCTACCGAAAACCTTTTCCTCTCATCTCCCTCACTCGATCTCTCCTAGTTAAGCCCTAACCAACGAGCATCACCCTCTTCATCATCCCCACTCTACCCACCTGCCGAACCCGGCCCACGCCTTTCCTCTGCTATCAGCCTTTCTCCATTCCAACTGAAATTCTAAGCATTAAAGGGCAGTAGGACACAAACCTGTTCGATTTTCATAGTTCATACATAGAATTTTGGGGTTCAGTTGTGTGCACTGCAGGTGTTTGATGCAAGTTCAGAGAGAATTTGGGGATCACTTTTGATAGAATTGGGTAGCTATAAAGGGTTGGGTGCAGTGGTTCATAGTTCATACACAGAATTGAGACAGAACAATTTCCAGCATTAGGGGACATCCTTTCTGGTAGAGTTTGAGCAGGATTTGTGACAAAGTTTGGGATTATTTTTTGAACATCAAAGGCGAAGGCAATTAGGGTGCATTCCTATTGATTGATCAACTTTGGGATAGCATTCAATACAGTTGCCTATTTCAGATTTTAGCATTCTTACAACCTCTCAACATGCCTAAGAGAATCAAAACTCCATCACCACCTTCTCCTCCTCCGAGCACAGAGCATGGCGAGGGTAGTTCCCATGAGGCTCTTGACGACTATAGATTTGTGGACCTGGCTGCTCAGCGTTATTACATGAATGTTTTGGACAAAAAGACCTATGTGAAAGAAAGAGGGCTGAGGCCGGGCAATAACGACGGTCTTATGAAAAAGTAAATTATTGAGCATGGATGGGCGCTTGTTGTGGCCACTCCACTGTCAGCCCCTATACCCCTCATCAAAGAGTTTTATGCAAACGCCCACGAGACACAGAACAGGGTATCATACGTGAGGGGGAAGCAGGTGTCGTACACAAAGCAGGTCATAAATGAAATTTTCAAGCTGGACACTATTCCTTCTAGCCCGACAAATTGGGCCAAGTCTCAGCGTCATGAGACTAACTTGGACAGACTGATAAAGGAATTGTGCAAACCGGGCACCAAATGGACCACATACTAAGGCACGAACAGAAAGATTGGCTTCCCTTAGACTGCCCTGAGTCGCTACGCCAAGGCTTGGTACAGTTTCATTTGCGCGAACATTCTCCCTTCGAGCCATCATGCTGAGGTCACTACTGAGAGAGCTACCCTACTCTACGACATCATCAAGAACAGACGAATTGACATAGGACACATTCTAAATCAGTCCATGCTGAAGTTTATGAGGGGGAGCACCTCAGGAGGGATTTCGCATGCCTCAGTGATTACACGCTTATGTTTGGCTGCTGGAGTGGTCTGGGATAATGAAGAGATACAGCACCCGATGCGCGATATCGATCATCCAACCATCCAGCAGTACACCATTTGGGAGGGGGCGGAGTCTCACCCTAGAGGGTTGGGATTCATAGCTGGAGATTCGGATGAGGATGAGGATGAGGAGGAAGAAGAAGAAAAAGAGGCTCCAGTGCAGGCTCGACAAGCGGCAGGGCCGACTCCCGCTGAGTACACTAGTCAGCAGAGAGAGATTAGACAGCTGAGGAGGCGGATGGATACCACGTACACAGACTTTCAGACCTACACATTCGAGTTCTCCCAGTCTCTATCTCGAGCATTCGGAATATTGGGTGTGCATGCTGCGTTTCCTACTTTTGGCATAGGCAGTCAGTACCCCCCTCCAGACACACCTCCAGAGCAGACTGAGGCAGGAGGGTGACGACGATGAGGCTGACTAGGGGAGTTCTTTTTTACCCTTTTACCCTTCAATGAGGACATTGAACACTTTAAGTTTTGGGGTATTAGGGATTTATTTTTGCATTTAGCATAGTTCATTTCATTTTGCATCATTTTGTATTTTGTTTAGTTCATGTATTGCATTTTAGGTCGTATTTTGCATATTTTGTTAAAATTTGTGAAAATTAGCTTAGTTCATTTCATTTTGCATCATTTTGTATTTTGTTTAGTTCATGTATTGCATTTTAGGTCGTATTTTGCATATTTTGTTAAAATTTGTTAAAATTTTTAAAAAATTTGCTTTGTTTTAGTTATCTATTTTAGGGTATATTGCATGAATCTAGGTTGAAGTTGGTTTGTGAGTTAGTTGGCCTATGATGAAAACTAAAATTTCTTGATTTTCGAACTGATTTGAAACTTAAGCTTGATTTTAAGGTCATATATGTAAATCTTTATCTGTCAGATACTGTGTAACCAATTAGCACGATAGAGTAACCATCATGATATGCTTAGTTTAAATGTTCACATATTTGTCTTCTGGTGGGAAATTTGTGTTTTAATAAAAGAGTCAGTGATCATATGATAATAACTAAGACTGTTAAAAGCTTAAGTTTGGGGGAAAATAGGGGGTATGCATGCTAAGTGGGGAGATAGAGCGTAAGACGCACTCCCCTATGAAAAAGAAAAGAAAAAGAATAGAAAAATAAAAGAAGAAGACTCAAAAAAAGAGAAAAATAGAATAAACACATTGGCTACGTCGAGTTCTGTGGCCTTTGATATTTGAGCAAGTAAGCCCTCGGGGAGTCTCTACACCCAGCGCCCTAAGACTGTTTGGTCTGGGAGTCATTGGTCGAAAGCTCGCTACATGGGTATTATTGAAAAGCCTACGAGAACTAGGCATTGCACAGTTGATTGTGTGCACGGGAAAGTGCAAATACGCCCTCTTGAGTAATAAAAGCTTAATGAAACCCCCTGTTGACTCTTAGCTTAAGTAATGCATGGTCTTGGTTAGAACTTATATGATTTACTACTTTTCATAAGTTGAAACTTGTTTTTCCCCTAAAAAGCATAGTATGTGATATATTTGTACAAAAGCATATTTAATGGTTGCTAGGCACACAACGCATAATACATCAGTGCTGACAGTTTTGGATTTGCAAGAATATGCCTTATGGTTTTGTTTTGGGTAGCTTATCTATTTGATTATCTTGTGATTTTTTTGAGGCATTGCTTTGAAAGTTCAATACTGACTGAGGCATGGATTCACATTCATAGTAGTATAGGTTGCATACATTGTAAATATTGCATTGCATCTTGTGTTTAGTTTTATTTTGGTTGCTTGAGGGCAAGCAACGTTTAAGTTTGGGGGTATTTGATAAGTGGTTTTTATGACCACTTATTCAGATAATAACCGACTTGTTCTGTTGCTTAAACTCAAGTAATCCTGTGCTTTTAATATATTTTTCCTGTGTTTTGCAGTTTTCATGTTTAGGAAATCCCCGAGTGCTAATTGAGATTAAAAGAGCAAAAGAACGCTTCATTGGGACATAGCACAGTTATGAGCTTAAAGCATAAGGATGGCATAGGTGAAGAGGCCTTAGATTGTGATGCCACGAGGCTGCAAGAGCGAAAGAAGGCATGCATAGTCCAAAGCTAAGTTCAGTAGAGCAAAAATAAAGCATCAGCAAAACCTGGCAAGCCGCACTGCCGCGCCCTTTACAAGGCCAATCCACGCGCGGCCGCGCTAGTCCCCAACTTTGCCAGATTTGACTTTTCACTTGGACGAAGCTTGGCTTGAGATTGGGATATAAGGGGGCTCGGTTTAGCAAAGAAAGAGGAGAGATATTGGCCTTAAGCCCTAGCCCTAGCTTGTTCTACCATTTCCTTTACATTTCTTGTATAGATTAGGAGTAGATTAAGTCTCTATTAGGGTTTAGTTTATAGTAGTTAGTTTTCTAGGGTTTTATTAGACTTGATGGTTGAAACAAGTGGATATTATTGAAGATTCATATTGGATGCTTGGAGACTCAGATTTGCATTTCCTATCTCTAAACTCTCTTTGCTTTCTATTTTGAAATCTTATGATGTATATTCACATTGTGGATGATATATTTGAGTTGTCTATGACTTAAATTTATTTTGAGATTTCAATGGAACCTAATGAGTAGTTGATGTTGATTTATCTTCCATGCTAGTTCTTATTAATTGTTATGTGATTGTCTACTGTGATATATGATTTAATTGCTTAATTGATTCGCGGCCAATTAGTGTGATAACCTATGTGGACTTGAAAGATGAAATATAGGTTTAGATCTAATCGCAATGGCAGGCGATTGTATGTTCACATGGCATTGGACGTATGATTTGTGCTTAGGATAGACATATACCGAAGCGCCGCTCGTAGTCAATAGAGGACTTGAACTTAAACCTTATTTATTTGTAAATCACATAGACATATAGTGGTTTAGGTAATGTGGGTGTTCATATGAGTTCTATCATCTGTGGATTGCACGTGATATGGAGTAGGTTCACCGAAAGATAGCCTTCTCTCACTTCAATGTTCTCGACTAACAAACTTGACGATTAATTTGACCTAATTGGAAGTGTGTCGATGTAGACGAATCATTAGGGAAAATTGGAATCTCATGCCTTCATTATCTGATTTTACTCTAGGATTAATTAGTTTAAGTTTAATTCCTTGTCTAGCTTAATTAGTATAAATTCATTCTCTTTATCGCCCGTTTAAATAAGACCGAGATGATTATGTACTAGTGGTTTGTCGACCTTTTATCTATTATTTCTTTGTGGGAATGATATCTATACTTACACTTTATTACTTGTTGACCGTGTATACTTGCACGCATATATTGATCGGTAAAACGACCAACAACATATGATCCCAGCTCACCTATGTAGACCTTCAAATAGGTGTAGGGATCTCCCAATCCATTATACTTCTCAAATTCTGGGACTTAAAATTTATCTGGATACCTCGCCTTCGGGAAGATGCATAAATCAGAGTAATTCACATTGCTGTGGGATCCAGTTCCCTTAATTGATCGGATAGCATCCTCCATCTATCTCACTTTCTTCCTGATATCTCCGGTTTCCCTGTCTTCTCGTAGGTCTATTACTTCCCTGGTTCGAGTCTTGTCGAGGACTTCTTGGGTTAATTCGACGATGAGTGGTGAAATGGGGATGGATATCTGGGTATCACTGCCCTTTTTCGCTATTTTCATATCTTCTTGCACAAAGGGTTCAGTCCAAGTTTTCAGTTTAGGATCCGGAATGACTCTACACTGTTCTCTTAACAGAACAGTCATCTCATCAATCTGCTTCTTAAACTCCTCGAACTCTTCTCGAGATACGGGAATAGGTTCTGATGAACTGCCCTCGGCCATCTTAACCGGTGGTGAACGTGCCTTTTTGGCTTGAAATTGAGTTCTAGGACCAATCTGCACAAAATCGGTATCTAGTTTAGTCTAGATATTGGCAGATGATATTGATGCATGATATGCTATGCATCAATTTAGGGGTTTTTTAATCTTTTCTTACACAACAAGAGGTTAGTCTACTTGATGACAAGATAAGAAAAAAATATACAAATAACAGTTTAAGATGGATGACATTTATATATTCAAAAAGTAACAGGGCATGAAGAGACATCCTGAGCGTTTGGTTTATCAGAGGCTGACCTATTTTAGGATTACTCTCACGAGCTTTTTGAAATTGGTTCCTAGATCTTCGCAATTTACTTGATGAAAACATCAATCTTCCAATTGGAGCGGATCTGAGTGGTGCCTTTCCTGAGCCTCACAAGAGAACACTCTTTAGAGTCCAATAATAAACAACCGATGGGTTCGCCTCCTAATGAAGGTACCACACAACATACATTCATACATTCATTGTTCTCACCGGATGCAATATGATGACATTGTCCGAGGCACTAATATATTGTGCTAGGCACTAATATAAAGCACTTAAGGAATTGAGACATTGATCACACACATAAATCATTCACACAAGATGCACATGCAGGATACAAATCAAAAATCTTGAACGCGGCTTAAGCCCTCTATATCCCCAGCAGAGTCGCCACCTGTCAACGCCGAGAAAATAATTTTTATGTTATTTTTGTTTGAAGATTAGATGTCTTCTTTTATTTTCTACTTTTCCTATTGTTTCTTAACCCTTTTTATTTCACTATGTCAGTTAATTAGTCTGAAGGGTAAGACTCAGGAAAAGAAAGACATTAGTCGACTTATTTTACAAAGTTTGATTTTATTGATTAATTTTGATGATTGGACTGAATGAGACAGAGTCGCCAGTTGGTATGGTTTAAATGGATGTACCAACTCATCCGAATTTTGAAGGTTTTCACAATATGGTCCAATATGTGACTCCGTAGCATTGGTCTAAAATCGAGATTCATAGAATTCGGGGGCTAGCTTAAGCGAGGGGAAGGTGTTAACCACCCCCCGACTTCCGTGAAAACACGGTTACCGCATCTTATTGATTTCTTAAGCATAAAGTGTGTGCATGCGTGTGTGTGTGTGTGCTTATTGTGCTCAGTGCTTTTATTTTATGTTTTTCTAGGCTTTATTTGTGTTGTTTGAAAGTAGCGTTGTACCTCTTTTACACCTAGGTACGAAGGATTTGATATAACAAAAAGTTCATTTTAAATAAGATATAGAAATTGAAATGATGTTTTGAAAAAGGGTTTTCAAATCCTTCTCCCGACTAGGAATTGAGGAGTTCGATACTTCATTTTACCTTTATGTTGATTAGGTGAGCTACCCCAAATCGCTTTATTCTTCATGAAAGCTCTTTGTGATTTTTAATTAAAAATCAAGATGGCTTAAAATGATGTTCATTTTAAGCCATCTCGATGAATCCGAGCACCCACAATCAAAGTTTTCACTATCACGAGATCTTGAATCCGAACTCTCGGGACTAACCCCTCGAATTTGTTTTCAAGATCCAAACATTACATATACAATGATTTCGCATTATTTAAACATTACATCACAAAAACAAGTCCATCGTGGGAATCAAGTCAAGATCCGATCATTGGATCTCGACATCGGGATTCTTAGGCTCACATTATTATACTTAAATATGTATATACAACATATCCCAAACTCGAAAATGGATGATTTCATTGGTTGAAATCTCCGTCACGAGACATTAGGACGCCCTCACCGCTAGACAGAGATCTAGGGCTCTACGGAGTGACCGGAACTGACCAAAAGCAATAAAACACGTAGATCTACCTGATAGTAGTGTGCATACAAGCCAATCATGTATGATGATAAAGCACATACTTTGTAAACAATCTTATTTATTTATTAATAAAAGAATTTATTTATTAAAGGCATTTAATTATCTACATAATGCTATTTTTATAATATGTAAATAACCCATAGTTTTAAGCAATGCTTTTAGAATCATGATGTTGATCATGCTAATGAGATCTAAATTCTTAGAAAGCTTAAAACTAAAATAGTTCCCAATCATTGGATTACTAAAAAGAGGATTAGTAAATCTGGATAGATCGGTACATATGTTGCTTGCTCATTGGATGAGGATGATTGATCTCATGATCATTTGTGTGGAGACACTAAAATAAGTATGTAGGTGCTTATTGGAGAATAATTTCACTGAACGTGACTCGCTATGGAATACCTAATGGAATTTTACTTGTCTGTCAATAGAATTCCTAATGTGATAGTAGTACAAGTGATCCTTGGAATTGAGATCATCATAGTATCTTGTGTGTAATGAATTATACTTTGACTTCTTCCTTAAGACCCTTAGGGTATATCAAAGGGTATATTTGGGTATAATAAGTTACATATGAAGATAATGAATGGTCAATAAAGAATCTACCACTTCTAGTAAAAGAAGATATATGCCTTATGTGATTCGTTAAATTACAACCCAGTAGTCATTGGCCAAGGCAGAATGAAATTAGAAAGGAGTTTCTAATTTGCATTATTTGGAGTTGTGCATTTTCTAATCGAAATACATATAATTAAATAAAATAATACTTGACAGTAATTTCATGTCTTATATTTAATTGGGACATTGTATGGTGGAAGGATTGAATTGTACGATAATTATTTACTCACATGTTCTTTTATAATTAATATTGAAATCTATATTATCTGAAAAGTCGTTGATCGCTAGATAGGATTATCCCTATTGTAGAATAAATATTATTTATTTAAATAGATTATTAGTTTAATTTATTTATTTAAATAAGATTAGAATTGTTCTAATTGATTTATTCATAACCGGTTTAATATGGATAACCTAAAGGGTCACACCATAAAAGGAAGAATAATTATTTAAGAAGATAATGGCATAATCGTAAAAATGCATTAAGTGTAATTAATTTAATCTATGGTGATAGAATAAATTAAATAGCTTAATGTTTATTATTTAATATTTTAGAAATATTAAATATAAATTAATAAGAAGAGTCTTATTAATATTATTATAATTATAATTATTATTATTTTAATTTCTAAAGGAGTTTAGGAATTAATTTAATATTAGTACTCTCATTTATTCCTAATAAGATTAGGAGACAAATTAATTAAATGAATTTAATTAAGTATTCCTAATGTGGTGGGAAGCCTAAATTAATTAAAGGAGTTTAATTAATTAAACGAAACCCTTTGTCTAATAGGATTAGAAGGGTTGACCAATATCTATATAAGAGGAGTCTTGCAATAGATATCAGTTGATGTAATTCTAATTGTTGGAGAGTACTCATTTTTTTACAGTGGATAGAAACCTAGGGTTTAGCCAACCACCCTCCTTCTTGAATAATTCCTTTTCCTTGGTGGATCACCTCTAGAGGTCAAACACTTGGGTGGCTAACATTGATCAAATGAATGTTACTCATATATATGGAATGTTTTAATGATATATATATGGAATGTTTTCATGATTTAATGTTTTCATGCAATTTAAAATTGCCCATTAAAAGATACTCATATATATATGGAATGTTTTAATTCATGAGATGAATATTTATTTATTGATGCATATTGTGATATGTATGATAATAAAGGGGATTGATTATGAGACTATTGACCAATGTGATTGGATTTTATTTTAGTTGAATGATTGAATGAATGGGTTTTATTAAATGAGGTCTGCGTACCTCGTCTTCTCTGATTTTTTCTTGATGTAAAATTCTATCTCCCTCCTATGTACTTCCCATTGACTGGTGATCAAGATTTCTATTAAATAGTTTAATGTAATAGAAATAGTTAGAATTATCTTGAAAAAATTGGAGACCAAGCAGCAAGGAGCGCATGAAGACCCATTTGTATGGAGCTCGGGTTTAAATGTAATAGTTACGTTTAAATTTAAATTCTTGCACTCCTAGGTTTGACTTTTTGATTCACTTGATGGCTCAAGTGAACCAAACTAGAATAAAAGTCCATAATCAATCCGGGTAGAATATAGTATTCTATATGTGCATGATAGTACTATATATATATTATATTTTATGCAAACATGTTTCGCATGTTTAATAAAATGACGCATATTTTATATATGTGTGTGTGTGTGTGCATGCGCGCTAAACAAGATGAGAAAAATAATAACAAACCCCTCAAAGAAATCATATTAAGTCTAAAGCGTTCAATGATATTTGGAATATCGAACGTCACCTTCTAGCATGATAAATTAATAGAGTATTAAATATTTAATATGAGTTTGTTGTGCGCACACAAGGCAAGTATTAAGTATTTAAGATATTAATTTAATCACATTTGATGCTTATAAAGTTAATTGAACAATATTGTTTTGTTGTGCACACACAAGGATAATATTTTTCTTTTTTAAATATATGGAGTGCTAGGTTGGACTTAAATTAAATCATTTTAGTTCGGATGTATACACATTTGACCATTATGATCTAAGATGCAAAATACAAGGAGTTACATGTCGATGTAATTGACAAGAGTTGTCTACCTATTTATTTATATATCATTTGTTGTGCACACACAAGGCTATATATATTTGAAATGAGATCCTTATTCTCACTAGCGAATCTTTAATTAGATATTGCCAAACTATATCAATGAGGGTAATATAGTTTGAAGAAAATAGTGGGCGATACCAATTTAAAATAAAACCTAATTTATTTTGGTATATATAAAATTAACTAAATGAATGTTTGCTAAAATATTGTCTTTTCACATGCAAAAATTTAAAAATGTCAAAATCACTAATTTCACTGCGTAGCATACTTGATGCTAGCAAACTGACTGGACCGAATTACACGGACTGGTTAAGGAATCTGAGAATAGTTCTCACTGCTAAAAAGATTTCTTATGTCCTAAAGTCACCTGTCCCTAGAACTGTTCCAGAATCAGCCTCTAAGAAAGAGATTGTCACTATTGTAAAGTGGTAAGATAATGCATCTGTGGCTCAATGCATCATGCTCGCATCCATGAATAACGAGCTTCAGCGTCAGCATGAAAACATGGATGCTTCTACTTTGTTGCTTCACCTCAAGGAGTTGTATGGTGAACAAAGTAGGACTGCTAGATATGAGATATCTAAGGAGCTCTTCCGATCTCGGATGACCGAGGGCACTGCCGTTGAGACTCATGTCCTAAGGGTGATCAATTTAATTAAACGCCTTGGACAGCTTGGGTTCGTCATGGATGGGGAGTTGAGTCAAGATTTGGTCTTGCAGTCACTCCCTGAGACCTTCTCGCAGTTCGTTGTAAATTTCTACATGAATAAGTTAGATGTCAGCTTGCCTAAATTACTTAACATGTTGAAAACTACAGAAGGTTACTTCCTATCCAAGAAGAACCATGTCTTAATGGAGGATTCTTCCAAGAAAAGGAAGAGGCCCAAGGTTTCTTCTGAAAAGAAGAAATCTAAGAAGGCTAAGAGCAAGGTGAATATGAAGGAACAAAAGAAACCTGATCCAGCTAGCAAAGGAATGTGCTTCCATTGCAACGAGCCGAGTCGCTGGAAGAGGAACTGCAAGAAGTTTCTGGCTTCGAGAAGCTTCTCGAAGCTTCGACTTCCAATCAAGGTTTGTTCATGATTGAAATTAATTTTTCAGAAAGTCAAAATTCTACTTGGGTATTGGATAACGACTGTGGTTCTCACATATGTAATATTGTGCAAGGACTGGTCAGAAGTAGAAAGCTGAACAAGGATGAGGTTGTCCTACGAGTGGAAAATGGAGCAAAGGTTGTTGCATTAGTTGTAGGCACTTATTGTTTAGCACTGCCTACGGGCAAGTCTATTTATTTAAATAATTATTATTTTGTTCCGAATATCATTAGAAACATTATTTCTATTTTCCTATTAGATATGGATGGATTTGACATTATAATAAAGAACAACAGTTGTTCTATTTATAAAAGCAATGTTTTATATGGTGTTGGAAATTTGCGAAATGGACTTTATATACTTGACTTGCATGAAAATGTACTTCAAATAGAACAAACTAAGAAAAGAAAAAGAGATAATGTTAATTATACCTATATGTGGCACTGTAGACTCGGTCATATCAATGAAACAAGATTATCCAAGTTGCATAAGGATGGGCTCTTAGAGCTATCCGATTATGAATCATATCCAACTTGTGAAACTTGTCTCATGGGTAAAATGACTAAATCTCCTTTTAGTGGAAAAAGAGAAAGAGTTACAGAGTTGTTAGCGTTGGTTCACACAGACTTTTGTGGACCTATGACAACGAATGCACGGGGAGGGTATTCTTATTTGATTACTTTCACTGATGATCACTCAAGATATGGATATGTGTATTTAATGAAATACAAATCTGAATCATTTGAAAAGTTCAAAAAGTTCAGAAGTGAAGTAGAGAAACAAACTGGCAAAAGTATTAAGATTTTTCGATCAAATCGAGGTGGAGAATACTTAAGCGGTGAATTTCTCGATTGTCTCAAAGAAAATGGTATAATCTCACAATGGACTCCACCATGTACATCACAGTTAAATGGAGTATCTGAAAGTAGAAATCAAACATTGTTGGACATGGTTCGTTCCATGATGAGTTTTACCGATCTTCCAGTATTATTCTAGGGTTATGCCCTAGAAGCGGCTGCATATCTACTAAATAAGGTCCCCTCGAAATTCGTCCCCAAGACTCCATATGAGATGTGGACAAGGAGGAAATCTAGTCTTAAGCATGTTAAGATTTGGGGATGTCCAACTTATGTGAAAAGGTTTCAAATGATAAGCTTGGGACAGAAAGTTTGGGATACTATTTCTACAATCCTACTGAGAAAAAGGTGTTTGTTGCGAAAAACGCTGCCTTCTTGGAAAAGAAGTTTACCTTTGAAGGGGCTAGTGGGAGAAAAATAGATCTTGAAGAAATTCAAAAATCACAAACCACTACAGATCAATTGGATGAACCTGTCCAAGTAGAGACACCTACTGTACAATACCCTATTCGTAAATCTGGAAGAGTACCGAAGATACCTGAAAGGTATGGATTCGTCATAGAGGATGACGATGAGGTACACGTCATGAATGATGATGATCCATTGAATTACGAACAGGCTATGAGTAATAAAGACTCAGGATAATGGTAGATGACCATAAAATCTAAAATGGATATTTGAAATAATGCTCAAGTCCATTTGGATTTTACTTGCGATCGCAACTTATTATTACTAGATATGGCAAAATGGACGTGGAGACGCCCTTCCTCAAATATACATTATTAGAGGAGAATGTATGTATGATACAAGCAGATGGATTTGTTTCAATGGTTGAAAAAAATCATGTATATAAGCTACACCAATCCATTTATGGGTTGTAGCAAGCTTCTCAAAGATGGAACATTCATTTTGATGAGACAATCAAAAGAGTTTGATTTTATCAAAAACGAGAATGAACCTTGTGTGTACAAAAGGGTTAGTGGGAGCGCTGTTTCATTCATTGTATTATATATTGATGATATATTACTGATATGGAATAACATTCCTATGCTACAATCGATCAAAATAAAGTTGTCTAAACATTCCTCCATGAATGATTTGGGTAGAACATCCTACATTGGGGATATAAATATGTATAGATAGATTTAAAAGGATGTTCGGCTTAACCCAAGGAACGTATATTCATTAGATGCTAAAGGCGTTTAGCATGGCAAACTCCAAAAAGGTGTCGCATGATGATGAGCCATGAAGTGTATCTCTCTAAAAATTATCCTTAATAAAAGAGAGATCGCATGAGTTACTATCATGTAAGCAATGAAATATACGAGACTTGATATTGATCAGTCATATTCTGGAGAAGATCACTGTAAGACAGTGATAAACATCTTAAAGTACTTAACTGACACTAAGGATGTTATCATGCCACATGAGGAGTCTGAATTAAACTAGAGGGCTAAACAGACTCAAGTTTTCAAACTGACCAAGACGACAGTAAATCCACTTTAGGGTAAGTCGTTACCTTAAAAGGTGGTGCAGTGAATTGAAAAGGTTCCAAAAAGCAAACGGTTGTTGGTTTAGTGACAAAGACAAAGTATATAACTGTAAGTGAAGCTGTAAGTTGATGTTTAGGATGAAAAGTTCATTACAGAACTAGTAATAGTTCCTAAGTCTCATCTTGAATTCAAACATGTGTTGCGGCACTTTGATTAAAGAAATCATTGAAAAAGGAGACGTCACCTTGGAGCGTGTAGACTCTCAAGACAACATTGCAAATCCATTTACTAATGCTTTAACATAACAGCAGTTTGATCGTCACTTAGAGAAGATGGGTATGAGATACCATGGCGATTGGCTTTAGTGCAAGTGGGAGATTGATAGTAGTATACATACAAGCCAATCATGTATGATGATAAAGCACATACTTTGTAAACAATCTTATTTATTTATTAATAAAAGAATTCATTTATTAAAGGCATTTAATTATCTACATGATGCTATTTTTATAATATATAAATAACCCATAGTTTTAAGCAATGCTTTTAGAATCATGATGTTGATCATGCTAATGAGATCTAAATTCTTAGAAAGCTTAAAACTAAAATAGTTCCCAATCGTTGAATTACTAAAAAGAGGATTAGTAAATCTGGATAGATCGGTACATATGTTGCTTGCTCATTGGATGAGGATGATTGATCTCATGATCATTTGTGTGGAGACACTAAAATAAGTATGTAGGTGCTTATTGGAGAATAATTTCACTGAACGTGACTCGCTATGGAATACCTAATGGAATTTTACTTGTCTGTCAATAGAATTCCTAATGTGATAGTAGTACAAGTGATCCTTGGAATTGAGATCATAATAGTATCTTGTGTGTAATGAATTATACTTTGACTTATTCCTTAAAACCCTTAGGGTATATCAAAGGGTATATTTGGGTATAATAAGTTACATATAAAGATAATGAATGGTCAATAAAGAATCTACCACTTCTAGTAAAAGAAGATATATGTCTTATGTGATTCGTTAAATGACAACCCAGTAGTCATTGGCCAAGACAGAATGAAATTAGAAAGGAGTTTCTAATTTGCATTATTTGGAGTTGTGCATTTTCTAATTGAAATACATATAATTAAATAAAATAATACTTGATAGTAATTTCATGTCTTATATTTAATTGGGACATTGTATGGTGGAAGGATTGAATTGTACAGTAACTATTTACTCACAGGTTCTTTTATGATTAATGTTGAAATCTATATTATCTGGAAAGTCGTTGATCGCTAAGGAGGCTTATCTCTATTGTAGAATAAATATTATTTATTTAAATAGATTATTAGTTTAATTTATTTATTTAAATAAGATTAGAATTGTTTTAATTGATTTATTCACAACCAATTTAATATGGAGAACCTAATGGGTCACACCATAAAAGGAATAATAATTATTTAAGAAGGTAATGGCATAATCGTAATAATGCATTAAGTGTAATTAATTTAATCTATGGTGATAGAATGAATTAAATAGCTTAATGTTTATTATTTAATATTTTGAAAATATTAAATATAAATTAATAAGAGGAGTCTTATTAATATTATTATAATTATTATTATTTTAATTTCTAAAGGAGTTTAGGAATTAATTTAATATTAGTACTCTCATTTATTATAATAAGATTAGGAGGCAAATTAATTAAATGAATTTAATTAATTATTCCCAATGTGGTGGGAAGCCTAAATTAATTAAAGGAGTTTAATTAATTAAATGAAACCCCATGTCCAATAGGATTAGAAGGGTTAACCAATATCTATATAAGAGGAGTCTTATAATAGATATCAGTTGATGCAATTTTAATTGTTGGAGAGTATTCCTTTTCTATAGTGGATAGAGACCTAGGGTTTAGCCAACCACCCTCCTTCTTGAATAATTCCTTTTCCTTGGTGGATCACCTCTAGAGGCCAAACACTTAGGTGGCTAACGTTGATCAAAGGAATGAATCTAACCCGAAAATTCAAGGAGATCACGAAGAACAAGGAGTTGAACTCGTACTTGTGGAAGCTTCGTTCTACAAGGGTATGATTCCATAACTTCTTATTTATCGTTTTAAATTAATAATTTGCATAAAGGATGATCCGGGTAATGGTTTTGTAAAAAAATTTAAACTCTGATATACTATGCTTTCGCTTTTTGCAATTTGATTGCGCCCACAATTTTGTACAAATCCAACACTACCATGGATCTAAACCGATATAGCATATGGATTAAAGCTTCATGCTTAATAACCACTCAAAAGGCTAGATCCGGCTTATATCTAGGTAGATTTAGCCTACGGACTGGATCTACAAGTGTAAAAACACAAAATAACCGGTGGGATCTCTAGATCAACAACCCACTACGCAATATATATGTAAAACAATAAGTTATACTATGTTTAAACAATATATAACATGGATTTAATGTATTGAACAAAGTTTATGAATGAAAAGGCTCAAAATGAGTGTTTTTCACCTTGGGGGAAGCGTAAACAAGCCTCTCGTAGCACAAATATAAGCTCTACAACTCAAAGTGTATGAGATCTATGATATATGTGAAAGATTTGAGCTAAATTTAGTATTAGAATGCTAAATCCGAGCCTTTCTCTCTTTAGATCCGAGCTTCTCTCTCTAACTTCTTTTTTTTTTTTTTGCAAATGAGCTGCTGGCTACTGTTTAAAAAGTTGGGAGACCAGCCGCAGGTATACCTGCGAATGGAGCAGGTATGTCTGAGGTTGAGTGTGACAAACGAGAATTTTATAATTTAATTTAAATATTTATTGAATTAAATAAATTCTTTGATGATTTATTTATTAAGTTAAATAATTATTTGATGGAATTGTGGTAGATTAGTTTAGTTATATGTGTTACATTAATTAAATTAATGTGGAGAATTTTTATAGTTCAAGGTGTGAATTTAATTGAGTTTATTTGATTAAATGAATTATTCTAATTAATTTAATAATAAATTAGAGATTTAATGATTTAACATAATTAATAAATGAGATTTTTTAATTATGTGATGATGTGATTTAATGTCTAATATTATATTTTATTTAATTGAATTTAAATAAGATTATTTAATTAATTAAAGTATGACAAATAAACTATATGCTAAACACTTTAATTAAAATAATGGAAAAAGGAATAAGAGGGGACAACCAAACAATGCCTAAGGAACATGGGAGCAGTTAAGGCCTGATGCGCTTAACTGCTACCCATGACTTCACCGGTTATATAACTATACGTATACTTATATCATATATTAGGCTTCATACTTCATTCATATTATTATACATATCAGAGAACTTAGAGAGTTTGAGAGAAAGCTTGTGGATTGAAGAGAAGATTTGAAGAAGTTATATCACATAAACAAACAAGCAAGGGGTAATTCCCTCATCTTAAGTTTTAAATTCATATTCTTAATATTTCTCCATTAACGTGAATTTTAAGTTCTCTGTGAATGAAAATTTTGATGAATGCTTGAGAAATGATTGTAAATGTGTTAATATATGTTCATAACATGCTTTCTATCATGTATTCATACTTTAGAGTAATCAAAACTATGTAATCATGCTTTAATTGAAGTTTCATAAGTTACAGAGTATGAAAAGTATGAATATGACCCATATGTACAAATAACATGCTTTAATTGTTTATTAAACTTTAAATTGATAGTTGATTATGATTATGCATGTTTAAACGAGGAAAACGAAATTCAAACGGATAGATTCGGTGTTATAACGAATCTGTAATTATGAATTTCATGAATTGTCTCAAAACTTAGAAAAATACCAAAAACAGTAAATTTATATGTTCTAATTTGAGCGATTATGTGATCTAAAGTGTTAAAAACATGTTAGAAACATTGTATGATGTTTCTGTTAAGTTCAGAATGTATGGGTAACATCGATTTGATGTTTGAGTATGATTTTGGCGTAGATTGACTTATTTATGTATTCCTCGCGAGTTGCAGAATTCGAATCTGGGAACCTTCGTCCCGGCGAGGTTCTCAGTACCGCCCTATACAAAATCTTGCCCCGGCGAGAATTGCAGAGAGGAAACTGTTTTATTTTTTTGGATTTTTAGTCATGGCATGTTAGTTTAACTTAGTCTAACGAACATAATAGTTTGTTAAGAATATAACAAGAGGTTATAACAGATTGCTAAACATGTATATGATGATTTCAAATTTGTATAGGAACAATTGTAAAGAACTTAAACTTGTGGTTCGTGAAATTTGATATTTGTTGTGTGGTTAGTCAAATAAGTATTTTTGATTTATGTTACGTGGTTGATGTGAATGATCAAAACTTAAAACTATGTTAATAAGTCAAAATAGAAGTGATACTTAAACCCATAAGACTAACATTAGTATTACTAATGAATGTTGTGATCCCATTGGAATATGTAGGACTATTTGGGAATGTGAATATTATTTGTTTAAACTACGCACGAGGCAAGTTTCTAAACCTTACTTTTACGTTACGCAAGTGTTTTATCCCTAGTTTACTATTGTTGAGCAAGTTCTCTATCTATACTCTTTAAACTGAGCAAGTTTCTAAATTCAAAGTTATTCGTTGAACAAGTTCTAAACTTATGTTTGTATATCAATCAAGTTCTTATTCTTGTTTATTCAAGTCAAGATTCGTATGAGATATTATAATCTTTGTAAAGCATTACTTCAGTATACAATACTTATTCAATTGTATACTCTCGAGATTCATTATTCAATGTGATTATCAATTATTGTTGAACCTTTTAAGACTAGCGAACCCTTATTGATTCGACTAGCCCATAATTGATGAACGTTCTAAATTCTAGAACTGTTATTGAGCTTATACAAATTAAACTTCATTTGGGGCAGACTCTAATGTCAAACTGAGATGAATAACCCTATTATAGGGGATTATTTACGCGTTATTGTTGAGATGATGTGCACATTCATGGTACTAAGGGCTGATCCCCCTAAGTACGAGTAGTGGAGTCCATATAGTCTTATGACTGTTAAAGGTCAAAAGTAGAAATACTTGTCAACTTGGAAAATAGTTCATGGTCTTATGACCCTCAGATGTACTTTTGATTCTTGTTATTCATTCTTGATTCAAAAGCCTAGCTTTCTTTTATTCAGAACTCCGTGATTTACTCGCATGTTATTATTACTGTTATATTGTTATACTTGTGGGCAATCGTGCTCACTCTTGCATAATAACATTGTAGTTAAGAACGAAAGGTCCGACGAGCCTTCCACTAGCAAAGGCAAGGGCAAGGTCAACAAGTGTTGAAAACTTATTATTTCATTTGAGATTGTTAAGACTTATTTATTTGTTAATGTTTTTCGCACTGATGTTTATGGTTAGTATGACCTGGGATTCATTTATTCAGATGTTGTAACCCTTACAGGAAGGTTTTCTATTAATTTATGTTTCCGCATTTATTATGGGTAGATAGATATGTGATATTTGTACAGTGAACACCAAATCCCGTGGAAATTGAAGTACCCTTTTAAGGGGGTGTCACACTGGGCCCCACGGGTCCCTTCGTCTTAAAGTTCGTTCCTTAATTCTTGGTTCGGTGAAGGTTGAGCTCCGTACCCAAAAATCCTAGAAAGTCCTTCCGGAAGGCTGCGAAACAAGCTCGAGTCTGACTGAATCGGAGTCCAAAAAGATGATGTAATAAGCTGAGAGGTATCTTCCGGTATCCGAGGGTCCTCAATCGGCTCGTCTTAAACCGCATGTAGTTCAATGGTTGCTGCAGTGACTTCTTGTGGTCACATCCTTAGCTTTTCGATACTCGCTTGGCTCGCGTCGTTTCTAGGCGTCCTTGCACTCTAATTTCTTCCTGGGGTTGTCTCTGGGATGAAATGATGATTTTGCCCTCCCTCGAGGTTATCTCTAAAGTGAAATTACCCTTTTACCTTCCTGCAAGTTTAGTCTAAGAAAAACGAAATTTCGAGTGTCTACATATATGTCAAAAATTGGAATGTTTATGATTTTGATTATATTTTTTAATATACAGTTGGTGTTGTTTTTGTGCAATGTTGAATAAAAAAAAATATAATAATATTTATTGCTACCTCTATCTTCTAAAAAGATTTTTCTTTTAATATATATATCTTTTTTGAGTAACAACATTTTTTATTTTTACTGTAAATAATTATGTTTAAATGTGACTTATGTTTAGTTTAATATTTGAGAAAAATAATTAATAAAATTTTTAATACTTTTTATATGAATAATAAGATTCGTTATGTAATAATAAGTTTGTTTTATGTAAATTTTAATATCTGAAAAAAATAATTATAATTTTTTTGCTTTAATTTGTACTTTTTATGGGTATTAGAATTTTACTTTTTAATTACAAAAACTATATTTGAATGTATATTACGTAAATTTTAATCTTTGAGAAATTTAATTAGCAAAAAGTGTATAACTTTTATTTTCCTCATAAAATGAATATTTTTTTATATTTATGTTATTTATTGCACAAGTTCATAATTTAATTAATTAGATTAAGTTAAGTAAAAATTATAATATACAAATTTATATTTAGTGAATATATTAAACATTATAATTTGAAGGGTATATTAGACATTATATTAAAATATTTTTAAATATTAATCACAATAGGAATAGTGAATATTATATATTATAGATTAGAAGGATACTGACTCTTATTTGAAAAATTAGAGAGATTATAAGTGTTATTATGATTATTTATAGGGGTATCAATCTATTTTACTTTTTATTATATTTATACGAATTTACTTCAGTCTCAACGTGTCACTCTTTCCCGTTTACCTGTTGCCACCTCACCTTTCACCTCCTCATTCCTGCGCATAATTTCTCTCTTCTTTCTCTCCCTCCTTTTATACTATACTCAGAGAAGCTTCCAAGTTCATCTTCCAATCAGTCGCTATATTCAGCAACCACCATATAAAGTACTTCTCTCTCTATCTCCTCAAACCACAAAAGTTTATTAAAATTGATTATTTAATGGTAAATTTTGTTGCATTAGTATATGGGTACAAATTTTATTTACTTAACTAATTTAAGGGGTTTTGATGAATTCAGGGTTTAGTGTCTTTAGCTATCTTATGGTAATGGTGTTTTGTTTCCTATATAAACAACTGTTTGTTTGTTATGAATTTAGTGCATGCTTTGTTGTTTAGTATTCTGGTTTACAATGTAGTATAGAATTAGGGTTCTGTTCAATTAATTTTCCTTGTTGTTCAGAAATGACGCTCCCTCCCTAATTTTGTTCTGTTTCTGGTCTATGTTGAATTTGTTTGCTAATTTGGGCGTTTCTGTTAGTAGTTTGTCTTGTTTTAGAAGATTATATTTGTTTCTCTGATTGATTGTTGAGATATTACTTAAAAAACACTAACTGGTATTGGGAATTTTGTTTCTAGTGCATCTCTGGTTTTCTAGATAGTAAGAAAGTTTGATTTTTAATTTTTTTCCAGTATGATTAAATGAGGAATAATCAGATTGGCGATATCAAAAATTAAAATTCTCAACTAATGTGGTGATTCAAGATTTAAGCTTCCTCATTCTTAAAATATGATTTTTTTTGTTGTCATGGATTCGAGGTGCTCTCAGTTGTTGACTGTCATGGCAGCATTCCATTAGTTGTACATGCAATTAGGGGCTATTAAAGAATTAGCAAATGTCCTTCGATAGCTATAAGTTTGTAAGGCCTAGCATCTTCATAAGTTCCACCTAGTACGTCCTTTGTAACAATTTCTTCTTTTAAATTTGAAATTTAAAGTATAATTAGTTCTAACAATCATCATTTTAAGCATTGGATTGATAGTATTCACGCAAGTGAAGGCTACAATTTTGAAGAGATATAATATATTTTTTCACGCCAAAAATCTTGCTCAGATTGTACAACCCTTTCCTCTTGCATCTTTCAAAAAATAAAAGAAGAAAAAAAGTGTTCATCTCTCTATTGGGTAGCATTTGGAGTAAAGGTTTTAAATTTTTAATATCTACCATATGGAGCATACAAGTTAAAATTACATTTAATATCGATAAAGTTCTTTGAAATCTTACCAATATGGATTCTAATCATACAAGATCATATTGTAATGTGTGTTTGACCTTTTTTCTCAGTACACAATCAAGTCTTCTTCCAATTGCCACTAATCACTCCATTCATCCAAATGTAGCCAGTGATCTAGCAGCATTCCCATTTTCTATGTTTGTGCTAACTGGTCAGCCTATGGAAGATTCCCGACCCTGAATCTCTGTTGTATCAGGTAATAATAATTAATACATCATGATGCATTCTCTAAGAGCATGAGATCAGGAGAGCATAGCCAAGAAAGTAATGAAAATGAATGTGTTCAATATGATAATTATTGGATGGTTAGTCCGTTGTGCTAATCGCCATGTATCAAAAGAAAAAGTCTTCTTGTAAGTATCTTTGAAGTTTTTATATCTATTCTAATTTCTAAGGGCTTGTGGGATATAGTCAGCGGGGTATCTAAGTCGGATAACAAGCCCTGTAAGAGCATCTTCAGCAGATGGACTATCCCGTGGACTATATTTAGTCCATATGACATCAGCAGATGTCCTTTAGTCTTCAATCCATCCAGCAGATGGACTATCCCGTAGACTATAATATAAAAAGATTAAAATAATAAATGAATTCAAAAAAACTCCAACGACCATATTTAAAATAATAACTATTTATGTTTCATTCATTTTAATTATTTCACTTTAACAACACATTTGGATAACTATGTTTAAACATTAAATTTTATCTAATTTCATAATAAAATGAAGTTTAAATTTTGTTCTTACCCAAACAAGAAATTCGGTATCTTCTTCTTGCCTTCATCTTCTTCTTCAGCTGCTTTTCCTTCTTCAACATCCACATTTTCCTTCTTCTTCAACCATCTCTCCCATTTAAATATATTAAAAATTATAGTCACAATTATAGTCCACCAACTCTTGTTCCTTGATATAGTCTTTATGCCTTGCCGGAAAATTCGATGGACTATATTTAGTCCATCTGCTGAAGCGAGATCTGTGTTCCTAGACTAAATATAGTCTAGGATTTGTGCATTCCGGCACTGTTGGAGATGCTCTAAGACCACATAGTTTCGAGACAATATAAGTGCAGTGATTGTCTGACATTTATAGTTTTATCTATCCACCTTTACTGATGTCTCTCCACATTTTTGTTCTCTCTCCACATTTGCTGCAATTATTTTTGATGCGATAGGGAAGAAAAATTCAAGAAGTTTATTATTAATTTTGTATTGTTATTTAGATATAAATGTTGAATTATTAATGTAATTATTTTAGTAGGATATTCTAAAAGTTTTAATTATGGTAGTAGATTTTATTTAAAGATAAATGTTGGATTATTAATGTAATTATTTTTGTAGGATATTTTAGGAGTTTTTAATTATAGTAGTAGATTTTAATTAGGAGATTTTTAATTATGGTAGTAGATTTTAATTAGGAGAGTTTTATTGTAGTTGTAGTCTTGTAGATTTTAGTTAGGATTTTGTTTTCTTTTTGAATTAGGGTTTTTATTTAGTTCCCAAGTATTGGGTTTTCTATTTAACTATTGTAATATTTCATTATTTTGGAGATTATTGAATGAATTGATTTGAGATTAAATTTGTGTGCTTTTGTGTGTGTTTTTTTACCGATTATTTGCGGTGACAAGTACTATTATTCATTCTTTCCTACGCTGTCTTACATCATCATAGTATCAAGAGCCAAATTTCCTGATATTTTTTGATTTAACTCAATTCTTTCCTACCCTAGTTTTCTTGCCTTCATCAAATCATCGAAGTTTGCTAGAGAATCGACAACAATGTTTCGAGACAAAAGCGGGATCTATAGGAGGAATCGTCGTCGCCACAGTCTCCATCTATCCTAAGAAAAGAAAAACTGATACAGCGCTGCTGCTACAGTGTTTTTGCTATAATAATTTTGCTGCCAAATTACAGTTTATTACCCATAGGTTTCTGAAATTCTCAACTCAGCCCCCAAAGTTTCTAAAACTTTTAATTCAACCCCTAAAGTTTCTAAAATATTCAATTTAGCCGTCAAAGTTTTTGAAAATTTTAATTTAACCCCCAAAGTTTCTAAAATTTTCAATTAAACCCCTCTACATATATACAATGTCTTCCAGGTTTAACAATCTAGACTTTTTTTGGGTTAAGATAAAACAACTTGAGCATCAAACTTTTTGTCAAATACTAGCAACTTACAAGGTCTTGTGTCCCATATAGTGCCGAGTGTTGGAAATTATGCGATGAGCTTGCACTTTCCGAAACATGTCTTGCAAATTTAAATGCACATTACGAGTACATAACCACATGTTATGTTTGTCCATATTTTGTTCAAGCACAAAAAAATGTTCATCCTAATCGTGTTTGTTCAATTAAAACGACGCGTTCCCAAAAGGAGACCCGCAAAATAAATTCTTACAAGACAATTAAAGAATGTCTCACAATACTTCAACGTATCAACCAATATGAAATTGGTGAGGAAAAAGAAAAGCAAGTACTCTCACATATTGATGCTTGTGAGAAACATGAAACGGAAGTTAAGTGTGTTGAACAACTTTAATAGATGGTTTGTAGTGGGAAAATTGAAGTTACGTTTGACCCTAAATGCGAAAACATCAAGGAAGTTAAAATTGAGGTCAGCCATGTTGATTTTCACTTTCCGGTTGATACATTTGAGTCCCAAGCTACTTCAAATTTCTATATTATGTCATTGTTATTCCCGAAAATTATGCTCATGGCATTAAAACATCGAATGCGAATGTTTTGTTGGAAGACATCTCTCGGACTACGATTTATTATTCTTCGATATTTCAAAACTCGATGACGAGTTTTTTTCAAAGGTGAAGAGAATGATGCTATACAAAAGAAGAAATTTAAGAAGTTTATTATTAATTTAGTATTGTTATTTAGAGATAAATGTTGTATTATTTATATAATTATTTTAGTAGGATGTTTTAAAAGTTAATTATGTTAGTAGATTTTATTTAGAGATAAATGTTGGATTATTAATGTAATTAGGATAATTTCAATATCAAAGTGTTAAGAGTCTTACATGACTTACAAGCATATTTATAAGAAAATAAACTCTAATAACTATAAGCCCAATAACAATTGGGCCTCTAAATAAATAATCCAATATTGAAATAAACCAATAAATAAGAAGTCCAACAAACTAAGACAATAGAAAACTGATAAATAAATAACCAATCATCCACGATGACGTCGTCTTAGGGATCGATCCCTATTAACTCTCCTTGATTGCGAAAACGAAGCCTCTGGGAAAATGAAAGCCTCACATCTCTCCAAAAAGTTGATCAAGCGGATGGAACTGCTCAGCACTAATCCATGTACAATCATCTGAAGGCCTGTTGCACCACTCCACCAAAAACTGTCAGTAACCACCGTGCTTGGTCGACAGTTGACACAACCCGCTCATCAAAAACATCCTCAATAATCTTTGTTGTGCGCTGTGTATAAACAATAGGAGGTGTCGGTGGACTAGGTAAAGGAGAAACAAGTATAAGCGAAGTGGGTGAAGTAGTAGGAGAAGAAGTGGAAGAGGGGGCGGAATCATTAGAAGGCCTATGATAAGGAGTATGGTCTTTCACATTGAATATAAGACAATTACCAATATCACTTGGAAGATTCAAATCATATGCACTAGCGCTAACCTTCTTTCGAACTCGAAATAGACCCATCCTCTTAGCATGCACTTTCTTCCGTGTGCCAAGAGATAATCTTTCAGCACGGTGTTGCAACATCACTCGATCATTCTCATTAAACTCTTAATACCTGCGATGAACATTTGCAGCAGACTTGTAATTTTCATTTCTCAAATTAATTTTCTTCCTTATCTAATTAAGCATGAAAATCATAAATGTGATGTGCAAAAGAATCTACAGACTCACTAGCCCTATATGCAACGGGAAGAGGAGCTAAATCAACAAGTTTCCTAAGATGATAACCAGTATAAGCGTGAAATGGACTTACTCCAGTCGAACGATTAACTGAGTTATTATATGCAAACTAAGCCACATCCCATGTAAACACATGATCTCCTACAAGACAACGTATCAAATCACATAGACTTTTATTAACAATTTCAGTCTAACCATCGGTCTGGGGATGATACGCAGTAGAAACTTAAGCGTGGCATTAAGTTTCTTCCATAGAATTTTTCAAAAATAACTTATAAATTTCGCATCTCTATCAGAAACTATAGTCAATGGTAACCCGCACAATCTCACTACCTCACTAAAGAAAATCATGATAAAATGTGAGGCATTATCAGTTTTTCTGTAAGGAATAAAATGTGTCATCTTAGTAAAACAGTCCACTACAACAAAAATTGAATCACGACCCCTCTGGGTCCTTGGTAACCCCAAGACAAAATTCATTCTAAGATCCTCTCAAGGAGCATGGGGAATCGGAAGTGGAGTGTACAAACCTGTGTTCTGCTTCCTACCCTTAGCAGTCTAACATGTGCGGCACTGAGAAACAACACGAGCTACATCCCTCTTCAGGTTAGGCCAAAAAAACATATCCTCAACAATGACAATGTTATCTCAACCAAAGTGTCTAGGTAAACCTCCCGCGTGCAACTCCCATAATAAATACTCATGCATTGATGTACTAGGTATACACAAGAGGGTTCCCTTAAAAAGATACCTATTATGGATACGAAAATCACTAGAGGGTGGGGAACTAGGATAATGCGCTCAAATCCCACACCCTATTCAACGCATCGACAACTATATTCTCCGCCAACACACTCCGTTCAAACTCCTTTCTATTAAAAATATAGAGTGATTTGATTTCTTGGGTAGGTATGCTAGTCTCTTTTGGTTGACTCTTAGACGACACTCAAGGTCTCATAGATGCTAATGATATTTTCTGCCCCTTGTGTGTAAACACATGTGTTCGTCCTCCCATAATGAGTCGCATCATGGTCATATAGCCAAGGTCGCCCTAGTAGAATATGTGCAACATCCATAGGAAGGACATCACACCAAATACTCTCCTCATAGCCCTGAAGGTGGATCAACACTAGACATCTCTTTGACATAGGAATGGATGTCTTGTTGACCCAGGCGACATTAAAAGGTTGGGGATGTGGTTCTGCCTTTAGCTTTATCCGTGGTAAGGCGGGCTCAACAACCACATTTAAACAACTACCCCCATCAATGATCAATTTAGAACAAACATCACCTACTTTGTTGTAACTTTGAAATATTGTGGTTCTCCTCCAATCATCATCTCTCAAATGACTCGTGAAAACGCACCTCATGATATCTATCTCCTCTAGGTGCTCATCAACCTCCTTATCTTGCGAATCATACTCACCCTCGACTTCATCCCCGACAATATCCCCTCCTCTTTTGAAGTTACCCCTACTATTGTTACCCGATGGTGACTGCGATTGGGGCACTCAAAAGACTTGTGCCCTAACCACTGGCACGTAAAACACCTCTCCTAAGTGGTAGACTGAGATTTGGGTGCAGTTACACCCTTCTCTTTGTCACGAGATGACCCAGCTACGGTGTTATTAGTAGCCCTAAAGGGCCTGAGAAGTGGGGTAAGGAATACTATGCGAGAAATTTCGGCCATTGGGTTGGTCCGAGTAAGAAGGGACTCTTCTAGCGATTCCATGTAACCTATACTCATTCTCTAGAGCTGACTAGAAAAGGTCATCTAGGGTACTGATGCCACTGGTCAGGATGTGATTGAAGTTCAGGTCGTAACCCATTCTTGAACTTCATAATGGTCAATCTATCACTCATTAATCCTATAGTCAACTCCCTAAATCTGCAGATGTAATCAGCAACAAACATTATTACCCTGGCAAAAGTTATCATACTACTCCATTAACTTATCAGTATGTACTACGGGTAAATAATATTGCTTTAGGCTAGTTTTCATCTCCCCCAATGTCTGATAGGTGGCTCACCTAGACACTTTAAGTCTCTCTCAACCCCTGACCAGAATAAACTGACCAATTCTACCAATTTTATTTTGGTGAATCACACCTTCCTATCCTTAGACATCTCATAGCAATTAAGGAATGCATTGGGATAAATTTACCATCAAACTTTGGTGCCTAGGATGTTCATGGAGTCTAACATGGGAGTTTTCGACATACCAATTCCCATTATTCCCCTGAGGTTCCACTACAAGTTATTTTTGTTCAATGTGTGTGATCCTATCTTTCATTTGGCCCAATTGCGCAACTGTGGCCACTAATTGGTCTTGAATTTCTTCTGAAGCAGCTTGGGTAATTGTTGTCATGATGCAAATGCAAGTGCAAAGCTGAGACAATAAATAAATTTAATTGAAACAAATTAAAATTATAAATCTAAGCTTATCCAATTGCAATCCCCAAAGCTAATAATAATAATATAATAATATGCAACTAGATGGAATAATATGCAATTTTAAAAGAACAAATCCAAAACAAACTTTCAAAATTTTTAGAACTAATGAACGGAAGGAATTCAAGTGATTAAATATTGAAAGTCCGAATATTCAAAATGAAATATTTACTTTTACTTTTTTTTAATGAACCTAAACTAATAAACCTTGGGGCAATATTTAAATGGATAATGGAAGTTTGGGGTACTAAAAGGTAATTTGCAAGGTTTTTTAATTTAAATTAGGAAAGTTAGGGTTTCCTCCCTATCTCCAAAACAACGCAGCAGTAGTTTTTTTTTGAACAGTGAACCACGATATATATGTATACGTATATATATGTATGTGATACTTACAATGACATTCAGACACACACACATATATATGTATGTATGTATGTAGGGGAGTGATACATATCCATTGCCAGCTATGGCACTGTTTGTAGTTTGTTTCGACCATCCAAATAATAAGCTAATGGTAGCGATGCAATATTTTTTAAAAATATCCGCAACAATTTATTTTGGATACTGCAAGAAACTCTTGCGGAAAGCTTTTGCAAATCGAATGAAAAAGTTGCCCTACCCTACCCTACCCTACCTTACCCCATATCCATTTACCTTCAGCAAGAACTTCATGCGGTAGGAAACCAGAACTTATTTTTTGCATCATTCTACTTTCTCCCTCTTGTATTATGCAGAAGATGTAACTGTATTGGTTTTGGATCGGTGCTTTAACATGGTATGGAATTGTTCATTATGGCCTATGGGTGTAACCAGAAAAAGTTAGATCTCGAAAAAAATGTTTGGTTAATTTTAAAAAATGTTCATTAACTTCATGCGATAGGAAAGCAGAAGTTTTTTTTCAGCTTTTAAAATTGATTTAGTTCTTAGAGTTTGTTATGTTTGGTAAAGTATATCCTACACAAGATTTTTAATGCTTAGTTTCTTTATGTGATTGAATTTTGTATAAGATCTCTGCTATCCTATTCAAAGAGCAGCTTTTATTCTCCAATGCTATGTTTGTTTGCAAGGATTACACTTCAGATAAGACTATTAATCCCAAGTGACTTGTTTGTTTTCAAATTTGGACTTGGGATTATTATCCAAGGATTATAAAGTGACTTGAGATGGGGGACTATTAATACTATGTCTAGCTAGGTATTATAATTCCATCATGCGGGATTAAAAATTTATGGACAAAACAAACCAAATGGTGAAATATCATCAGCTAGCTATTCATATTTACCTACATCATTGTTCACATTTTTTTGATATCTACTTTTTGTTATATCAATATTTTTGTTATTAACAATTGACTATTAATTAATTCTTAGACATTCTTAATTACTCGTATTGTACTTGATACCATTTTGTTAGACTGATAGGGATGATGAAAAAGCTAGAAATGTATTCAAGATTTTACTCCATATAAATAGGTGTACATGGTTACAATCTAACATATTAAACTACACACCCCTGAGAAAACAAAAAGAGATCCTATTTATAATTTTGAGTACAACTAGGCACTAGCTAATCATCTCGTGCGACTCGGGTTTTGTTATAAAATTGTAGTATGATTTGTAATTTTTTGAAATATAATATACTACTACTACTAATAATAATAATTAATAATGTGTATGATAATATTTACAAAAAAAATTTGTAAAAAATATATTACATAACTAATAATGTACGATGATAATGTTTAAATAAATGTTTTTTATTTATAGGCACCTTTTTGATGTATAAACAAGTTTAAATTATCGTTTAAAATATGTTATTATAGGTAAGGGTATAATAGTCCAAATGATATTTTTTATCCAATCCTTTAATTAATTCTGTAAAAAATAAACATAACATGAGATTATTTTAAGTTATTCCATGAATAATTTCATAAAAAACAAACACGTGACAAGGAGTATTTAATCCTAGGATTAATAGTATTGAGATTATAATCCTTGCCAGGGGCGGATCCAGCCCATTAGTTCAGTGGGGTCAATTTTTTTAAAACAAAAATTTACAAAAAAAATAAAATACAATAAAATAAAGGTAAAAAAGGATGTGGGGGACATTGCAAATAATTGTGTGAGCTATCATATAAAATCGATATTGTTTTATGTAATAGAATACACTTCATCGATTCTATGTTATGTATAAAATGATATTTTATAATTTTTTAAAACACTGCTATTATAAGAGACACATCTCGCAAGAGCGAGAGGTGTCCCTCACCCCAGTGTCCTCTAAAATAAGTTCCAAAACTAAATAATATTGTTAAAATATTTGTTATAATAACATTTTTTGAGATTTCATTGTTTGAAACTATCGCAATGATAGTCTATTTTCAATAGCTGCAAAAATATCATATTCAATATCAGTTACTAAATAATATAAAAGAGTAGAGTGTTGGCGTTGGTAGAAATTTGAGACATTTAATAGTCTTTTAGTCTGAATTTTTTATTTTCACTAAACACTTAATAAAATCAAAAACAAATTAAAAATTGAATCCCAAAAATTCAGTGGGGTCAATTGACCCCACTGTCCCAAGGGTAGATCCGCCCATGATCCTTGCAAACAAAAGTGGCCCAAGGAAACTAATCTGAACTGATATATTCTGCACTTTCATCTTTAAACATGTTCTCTTCTCTCACAATCGTATAAATCATCTTTGCAGGATATAAAGTTCCACATATATTGGACATGTAGTCAGCCAGAATATACTAGCATTGGTAGTTAATGGATTTGATGGCATTATTTCTTGAATTGGTGGCTACCCTAATAATCGTGGTGATGAAGCCTTTCTGGTTAATTAAGCTATCTTGTATATTTGGCGTGAAAAGTATTTTCATAGTTATCAACACATGGATAGAACTGCTGAGAGCTGCTATATGTCTCCATGTAAATATATTCTGGAGACTTGTGGTCTGGACTGTTGCTTTTTTATCTCTTCCCGGACGAGTTTTGACTGCACTACACAGGGAAAGGATGGTTAGTCAATTTAAAATACAGTTACCAGTTTTTGTTTGTAATCTTAAGCTTGTGTATTTCCCCCCTTCCCCCATGGACCCTCCCCCTCCCCCACACAAAAAAAATTAAAATAAATAAAATTATATTCAAACATATATATACTATGACGTTAGTCTAACAGTTTTCCAAAGATTGTTTGCTAACACTCGCATTTTATAATTAAGATTTGAAGTTAAATAACCTCCTCCTGGATTTAGTGAATCAGATTCCGACTCAGCATTGTTTAAAAACATAAAAACATTTTGACCATAAAATGGAAACTGTATGTTCACACGAACTTACACACATTAAACAGGTTAAATTTTCAGTTATTGTTCTGAAATAAAAGTCAATTATAACTTGAAAAAACAAGTGGAAATTGAAAACTTAAAAACTTATCAGAGTTTTCAACATACCATTTCACTTATTTTTAATATTGTATATAGTAATAGAAATTTTATCCGCATAAGCGCTTTAGGGGCATTGGGCTAGCCAGTGCATACCCGAGGAGTAATGGCTATGGTGCCTCCACAAAAAATAAACAAATTAGAACAAGTACGTTTGGTTGCTCTTGTATTCATTAAGAAGGTTTTCCCCTTCGGTTTTCCTTTTTGTTTTCCTTTTGCATTACCAGTCGCTTTCCAATTTCAGTATGGATCATAAGGCTTTCTGTGCCATGACGCTACAACTAAAACTTGTTGTCTTACTGCAAAGGTATATGTGGGAGGATATTTATGATTAGAAATTACTAAAAAGTAAAAAGGGACTAAAACTTTAGTGGCTTGAATTAAGGCAAACAGAATGATGTTCAGAAGCTGTCCTGGATACTGTGGAAGTGCCTAGGAACAGTAAAATTGACTCGTTAGTGGTTTCTAGTGCTGCTAGGTTTAAGAGAAATATAGGACCTTGCAGAGTATGAGTTTAGACGAGCAGGATATAAATCTTGATATCAGATTAAACATGCTTGCATATAAAGAAAAAAGAACAAAAGTAGGCTAGGCATTAGATCTAAGAGTCTGGAATATCGCATACAAGAAAAAGATGCATCACACAACAAAATAGTAATAATTTCTTCAACCATTTGCGTGGTTTTTCCCCCCACGACTAAGTGATAAATAGAAATCCTTAACTAACTCTACCAAAACTGCTATTAACCAAGTGCAGCTGACAAGGAAAATGCATGAGTTGCAGTCACACAGTTCTATCTGTGACCTAGCCTCAAATCTCCTGCTCCAATAGCAACAAGAGACTCTTCACATTCATTTCCTCTTGTAACTCACAGATTGTTCTATTATTCATCAAGTAAAATATTGCTATTCGTTCTTGATTTTAGGTTTCTTTGGGTCTTAAGCTACATATTTATTTTTGGTATTCTTTTTTGGTTCTTTCTAGTGGAACCCTTCTAGGTCCAAAAACACAATTTGCAATTATCTAAGAGTCAACAACTCAGCATCTTTCTTTTCCATTTGTGATAAATTCCTTAAACATTAGTCTATCATGCTCAATAGTTCAATACTATTTTATTCCAAGTAGATATTTTTCAGTTCTTTCTAGTAAAACGTTCTAGGTCCTAGAAACATGAGTATCAATTATCTAAGAGTCTGAACTCTGCTATTCCATTTATGATAAATTCCAGCATCTGTGTCAATTTAAATTTATAATATACAAAGGGGAGATCATTAATTAGTATTGTTAGCTAGAGCTTAAGGTGAGTTGCTATTTTGGCTGGCTACCACATTCACTTCTGCCATCCAGTCTTTCTTCTCTTTCTTCTTTTCTCACAAATTGTTGTTTTTCGCTTTTCAGTTTGGTACATCTCTTACTGTTTGACACATTGTTCTCTTTGACGCAGCGGGAACACGGTTAGTTTAATGTACTAACACAAACGTGGGGATTAGATAACGTTTTAATGCCGACGTAGGAATAAACCTCAATAAAACAAGGAAGAAAGAGAATTCTCCAAGAGAAACAATAAGTGTATTGTTATAAAGTTGAATGAATAAGAAGTCTCAAGACAACATATATATATATATATATATATATAAGCCTAGGTACTCTCCTACATATACTTTGAAAAGGATAATAAATAACTCCTATTCTACTTTAAAAAGGATAATTAAACTATTAATTAACTTTCCTACAAGTAGTTGGAAACTATTAAAATAAAAATAATACTAAATTTAAATATACTAGATTTCTCCAAATAAGAAACAAAAATATATCAAACAAATTAAAACTCCATAAATTATAAAGTATATGGAAATCCTAATCTTCACTGATATTTTCCACCCCATCACTCTTCCACTTATTTGACAACAATACTTGTGGCATGCAGATGGAAATGCATCTGCATGAGATGCAAGATGAGCTGCAGACCATTTTATGGGATAAAAAGCAGCTTAAAGAACGATTAAAGATGGTCATAAAAGAAAGAAGGATGATGGAGGTTATGTTAGCAGAATTGGAAGAGGAACATGACCAAGCCATTGTCAAAATTGAAATATTAGAGGGTGAGGTAAATTCCTGTCAATTTGGACCCTCAATTAATCCACACGTCATTCTACTGAACTATATATTATTTACACACTACTTATATGTATGTTTTTAAAGGTTGTAACTATTTCATCTCATGCGATTAATTCATAAAACATATATTACTTACATATTACTTATATGTATGTTTTTTATAGTTTGTAATTACTTCATCTCACGCGCTGATGCATATTTATAGGGTGGTGATATATGTACACTCTAAATTCATTGTTGCACACCCTTTTATGTTAGAGAGAATAATACCCTTAATTATTAAAAAGCCAATTAAATAATTCGACACTTATTTATTTTAGCTTTAAGCTTATTATAATTAATACTCAATATATATATATATATATATATATATATATATATATATAAATTATTACAATATGATTTATTAGTCATGGTAGTAATAAAGTTAAGAATTTCAAATTTTTGATATATATACATATATATATATATATATATTTTTTTATAATATATATATATATAAATGTATATATTTTAAATTTAAAAAATTTGTAATTGGCAATTCCTTTTAAATATTTTACAATATTTGAAATTTTATTTACTTTAATAAATTTATAATTGGCCATTCCTTTTAAAATGTTTACAATATTTGAAATTTTATTAACTAAATTATTTAATATTAATTTGTTTTTTAAAATTCGTGAATTGATTTTAAGTAAAAATAAAAAATATTTCTTTTTGAATTAGGTGGACTGATTTGACTATATTTAGAGTGTCACTTTAATATGATATCAAGTTAAATTATATATCATGTCTTAAAATATATGAACAAAAAGGTCTACCATCCATAAATCTTTTACTTTTTATTTTTTCTAATATTTTATTTATTACAGTCATTTTTTTTTAATAATTTAAAATATTTCAAATTAAAAAAGAATGTTACTAATTAAGAAAATAACTAGCTTAATATAGTAGTTTAGTTTCATATGGTTGAGGATCACGTTTTCAAATAGCTAACCAAGTGTATACATATTTTGTCATGTATAATAAATTTAAAGACAAAATGTATATATAATAAATTTCTAAATTGATTTTATATACATTAAGGGTATACATTTGGGGTCTGCATATATTAACACCCTATTTATATATACCACTGTATGAGGCTTTCGGCATTCACAGTTCTCATTGAACTATTGTCCTATATTCCATTTTCTTTTATCTTCTGAGGTGTTTCATGCTTTATTAGAAGTATCACATCCCATCAAGTAGAATGCTTAGGAAACATCCAATAATTGAAATTCATATGTCTGTCATGTTGCTTCTGCACAGAACTCCTATATTTTCAAAATTCTTTGTTATTCATGGTTACATACATTTCAAAGGTTTTCTGGACATGGCATGGCATGTTCTAGTTCTTAATTGCTGAGTTTTCTGATTTCTTTGAGCCCAGGTCTCGGGTTTGCCTCATGTTATACATGTTTTTAGTTCTCCTAAAATAAAATTGGAGGCAGTTAGTTGACTATGGTGCTAGTGTAATTCATATTGAACTCTTGGATTGTAATTCAATATAGACATCTAAGCTGTACTATTTGAATGGCTGATACTCCTGATTTCATTTATGACAATCTCAAATATCAAGCTTTCAATGATTATTGTTATTGAATTACTTCATGGCTTTGTGGTGCTCAACAATGATGATGTATGTGGTCGAGTAATTCAGTACTCTGAAAACTTATATAATGGTGATCTGGGGAATTGGGTCCCTACTAATGCAGGCATATTACTTTTTATATGTTGTAGCAAGAGAATTTGGTGTCTAAATTATATGGTTAATTGACCGGTATATATTATGCTTACTCTAATTTGATAAATTGGAGTTTCTAATATATAAGAAATCGGGTTTTGGTGATCATTCTTATATATTGAATATGTTCCTTTTTTTTTTCTTTTCTCAGTGACAATAAGTAGGAGGTTCAAGTACTTAATTTCTCAGAATAAATAGTATGTTTTTCTCCCGCATTATAATTCTAATTTTAAATGGTTTCCAGTAATTTGTTATTCTTTGTTCTAGATTTAGAAACTGACATTACTTTTTGGAATTTCCCTGAATCAGAGCACACTATTTAAATCAATTTAGATATCGTTATAAGTCATGAACTTGACTGATTATTATCTAAAAGTCTAACATTATTTCAAGATTTTGACTTTGAACGAGTATCATTTTAGTATTATTTATTATTGCGTTTCTCTTACTACTAGTTACTATTGTCAGTTATGTCACGTGTCTCATAGATTATTATGTATAATCCCTCAAAATTCTGAGCAACTAGGTCCTAATGCAGTAACTAATTTTGAACCGTGCGCATTTGTGTCAAACTGTGCCTTTGAACAGTTGCAAGATTTGAAGGATGAAAACAATCGGCTAAAGGAGGATAAGGGTAAAGCATTCTGGAGCTCCAGAGATCAAGCTGATACTGTTAGTGGCCAAAATGCCAAAAATGCTGACAAATACGCTTCTACTCGTGAGATTTCCCCGTGGAGATCTAGTTATAATGGATCCAGTGTCACTCTCGAAGACCTGCTTCTGCACAAAGATTCTTGGGAAGATGAGAGCAAAGTTAAACCCGAGATGCATCAATTCATGAAATATGGATCAAAATCCACTGGTGCTGTTGTCAAACTTACACATGCTATTATCACAAAAGATTCAAATGTCGATGATATTCTTGACCAACGAAGAGATGTTGCTCTTTCACAGAGCCTTTTCAGTGCAATATTATCACTATTGGTTGGAATAATTATCTGGGAAGCTGAAGACCCGTGCATGCCTCTTGTGGTAGCTCTTTTTTCTGTAGTTGGTATGTCCTTGAAAAGCGTTGTACAGTTCTTCTCCACCATTAAGAATAAACCCGCGTCTGATGCAGTTGCTCTCTTAAGCTTCAGCTGGTTCATACTTGGCACACTCACTTACCCTACACTGCCCAAGGCCGCCCGTATGTTTGCTCCCCTTCTGTTTAGTCTTTCAGACCAAACCGTATGGTCACTTGGTATTTCGTCCTAACCCTTATACCGCTTCTAGTTATTTTATGCTACCATGTATCATAGAGCTTTAGCAGTAGGGCTTCTATTTTCCCTTTTTGCTGTTTGTCTCGTTTATTTGGATTCTTGACAGCTTGTACAGAATGGTCAGCTAGTATTCTGGATATCCTTTTTCCGGAGTTTCTAAAGTTTTGTTTTTTCCTTTATGGAATGGGCAAGGTACAATTCTGTGAAACATTTGTGTGATTATATGTCTCTGTTATTGTCTTGAGCATATCTTATTGATAGATAATTAGTGATACAATTCCTTTGATGTTGCATATAGCCAAAGTCTCATACTTTATACTTATATGGGAAATGGTCATTATGCCGACAAATATGAGTTAGATAGTTAGATTGTGATTAATGTGAAACTCTAATAGATAAGATAAAATATATTAGTGTTAGTTCTTTTTTTAAATTCCCTCGTACATGTATCCACATATGTTAGTATTTACTATCGACATAAATTTGTCGTCATATGTTGTAAGACTACTGATAAAGATATAAATCATGATATTTTTGTTTGTATATTATGTAATTATGTCTTTTGATTCTTAGGTAGTTACTTAATTTGTTTTGTTTCCTTCTCTTTTGCTTTTGTAACCTATATATACATTGTTCATATCAATGAGAAGGTATGCCATAATTCTTCAATTCTTCTCCGTCAATCTCTTTATCTACTTATATTACATGTTACAGATAGCTAGCTGACTAACAAGTATATGAACATATTATAGTAGCTGAACAACCAAATGTATTTACACTTTATTATAAAAGTTTCATTTTTAGCAACATAGGCAACTATGGGCTTTTTTTTAATCCCAGATTTTATGTGTGATGCCTTCAAATCCGAGTACTTTAAACTTTGGATATAGTGTTATAAGGTACTAAACATTTATCATCATTTATCTACTTTATCCTTCTAATATGAAAGTAATTACTAGCTATTACAGACATATTATTATATTTTAAGGTTCTATGACATTTAAATCTTTAATACATGATAATTAACATATTAATTATTACAATACTTCTATCTATTACAGATAGGATTCATATCCTCTACTTGTTCATCTTCTCTTTGCCCTTGTCCTTATCAGAATCTTTCACGCGCTCATTTTTTGCTGAAACATTTAATTTCAAAGCAATAATGAGCATTTACATGCCCAACAAGTATAACAATTGCATATTAAACAACAAAATCAAGAATTATGCTTTTATATTTCTAAACCTTCAACAACTGAACAAAAATTGTGAAGAGATCTTGAATAACAGGAAATTACTTACTTTGTGTTCAAAACATATATTTGAAACGATATAATGACTTTTGTTGAGAGATTATATGACCACGAACTTTCATTATACATTTGAAAAGGTTTAAACTATTCTGTTGTAAGCTGTCATGCCAACAATACTAAAACATTTCCTTAATATTAGCGTTGTTCATTCTCAGATTGAATCCGCACCAAGTACAATTGGTTTGGAAGCTCTACTCAAACTAATAACATTTCAGAGGATTATACTGAAATCAATAAAATGTTGTAACATGTGTCTAGCCGATACAATTAGCATTGACATTCTTCTTAAACGGTTCATGCATATCAGAACTTGAAAACTTGAACAATTCATGCGTTATAGTAAAGCTTGAACAATTTATGCATTATAGCATAGCTGAATACTTATACAACCAACATAAAGTTTGTATAAGTTTGAAGTTTGCACAACCGATAAATATTGTGTAAATCGAAGCATACATATAGAACTTAAGTTATCATCTCTTTCACTTGGTCTAAGTGTTAACGAGAGAAAGAAAGAGGAAGAGCAAGAAAGAAACATAGAGAGAAAGGGGGAGGGGCGTATCATAGAGAAGGAGATCAAGATGAAGCTTTGATCAAGGTTAAGAAGTAGAACAAGAACAAGAACAACAAGTGGTAAGCCTAGAACCTATCTCACCAATCATCTTTTTTTTAAGCTTTAAATAGCTTTTGTTGGTGGTGGTTGTTGATTGTGGAAGATCACGAAAGATCTTGAAGATATAAGGTAATTATTGATAAAGTAAATAATTGAAAACTACCATTAATAAGCATATCAAGTAAACGAAAAATTAAAATCGTAAGCCTAAGCATGAGGATGAGAACAAGCTTCGTAGAGGACTGTAAACGGACCTATATATATGTTTTTCATTGTTTTGTTGTGTGATTCCGAAAAGATTGAATCATAGATAAGTAAGTTGTTAAAATGTTGCAAGTGAAACGGAGGAAAAAAACGCTATAACTTAGTTATGGCGAAATTTTCCGTAAAAGGTGTTAGGTATGAAAAACCCTAGCTTGGTACCTTTTTCGGACCAAGTTTACGGGTAATTAACGCTTCCAAAAAGTTATTTCTTTCTGGGGGCTTTGTAGTTGGTGGAAAACGTGAGTCGTAGGCCATAGGCTCAAGAAAGAGCTCAATCCGACTTTGGATGAGCGAGTTGTGAAGTTTAAAAAATTTGACGTTGAAACATCTTTCAGCGAAAAATGGCTTCCAGGGACTTTCGGGCCAATTTTTCGACTAATTAAAGAACTTTAAAACTTATTTCGTCCGAGGGAATGTGTAGAGAATGTTATAACTAAAAAAATGGCTCAAGAACGGACTCATTTCGATGTGGGATGATGAAGTTATGAAGCCGTGAAGTAGGGGCGATGAGCCAAAAAAATTTCAAGAGCCTAAGTGGTTGCCGAGTACCTCCTGAAAGTAGTATGTCCTCAATCCAATCACATTAGATGTGAAAAACATTTACTTTGTAATTTTGTTCATTTACTTTTAGAATCATGATGATGATCATGTTAATGAGATCTAAATTCAAGATAGTTCAAAGTAAAATGTTTCTAATCGTTGGATCACTAGTAATTGCCCGTGCCTGAAGGCACGGCGTAACAAAAAATTAGATTAAAATTTAAAAAATACTACATTACTTAAATATTCTTTGCAACCTAAAATAACTTACAATCAGACATAACCATTATCATAATTCACCATACCATCACAATAATTAATACATACTTAATCATCAACACATATCCAACCACTAAACATAAAGCTAGTCGCTACTAATTTCAAGAAATTTCGGCAGAATTTCCTTTAAAAATAGATATCTAAAAAAATTTGAACCTGTCTACAAAACTTACAATCATCAATATATATCCAAACCACCAAAACAACCATCATTCCATACCCAAAATCATCATAACCATGTATAATTAAGTAACTTTACAAAAGACGGAACATGCGTCCTTATATGTTAAGCCAAAATTTTCAAGTAACTATTTAAAAGAATTTAATCCTCAACTACCCAAAATATTTTTGAAGAATATTGATAGCTCAGAAAGGAATTTCTTACCATAGAAAACAGAAAATCAAACTACTTTGCCCAACATTCTAGGAGAACGAAGCAGGAAAAAAGCTAGATATAAATGATTGAGATTTTATATCACAATTCGACAAGTAGTTGTAATTTTATGAGTATTCTGAATCTGAAAAATGTAATAATGGGGCAGTACATTAGTGGGACATTGCTTTTCAACCAAAGGTAAAATTAAACCATGGAGTGATGATATTGATCCTCCCGGAACAAACTCCAACAAAATATTCAGTGATTCCTCCTCTCTAGCAGTTCCCAAATATAGCTGAAAAAATAAAATAAAATAAAAATGGTTATCAGATACATACTAACACTTGCACAACGATGTTCGGGTGCGAGAGATTCTTTAATAGCTTCACTTTTTTCTCAAGCTCTTGAAGATCAGTTTATAAATAGAAAGATGTGTAAGTTCAAACAAAAAGTGCTATATTTGTAAATAAGTTAAACAAAAAAGTTATAAATCCTAAAATATTATCATACAAATTTCCGGCAGTGACACAAAAATCCAAATAGTCCAATTAAAAAAACACAAAAAACCAATACCAAACTGATAAGGGAATTTAACTCATAAGGGAATTAGATTAAAATTCGAAAAATACTACATTACCTAAAATTTTTTTGCAACCTAAAATAACTTACAATCAGACATAACCATTATCATAATTCACCATACCATCACAATAATTAATACATACTCAATCATCAACACATATCCAACCACCAAAACATAAAGCTAGTCGCTACTAATTTCTAGAAATTTCGGCAGAGTTTTCTTTAAAAATAGATATCCAGAAAAATCTAAACCTGTCTACAAAACTTACAATCATCAATATATATCCAAACTACCAAAACAACCATCATTCCATACCCAAAATCATCATAACCCTGTATAATTAATTAACTTTACAAAATACGGAACACGCGTCCTTATATTTAATTTTCTTCACATGGCATCCCACAGGCACTACCACTTCCTCATTCCCACTACAGCCAATCATCTAAAACCTTGGCTTGATTATCAGATTCCATTTCTAATCTCATCACCATTGATCAGTTATATCATTACAAATGTGAGTCAAACTAAAATATAATACTCTTTCTTTTGTCATATATTAAGTCCCAAGTTCACACTATTCAATTATTTCAACCATTTACGCCAAGCCTAGAGCATAAGAAGTTCCTTCCACACATCAGCCTGAAAGGAAGTAATAATAACTTCTAGTACTTCAAATCAAGATCAGAATATCAGAGTTGCTGAATAGTTGGCACCAGTGGTTATAAACTGTAGGAAATTTGTTGTATTTTATCATGTGGGGTAGATTTTTAATCTTTTTATATTAGAATGCTTCAACTATTAGGGTCTAACAAATATTTCAACTTCTAACTCCTTCTCCATATGACAGCTTTTGGGATGTTTCCCATGTTCACAAAACAACGAAGACTCCAAAAAAGTTTACTTATCTAAATGCAATTCCTTTCTAAACTTGGCAACAAAGTGTAGACATTGAATACAAACATTCTCTTTCAAACCCAAAAAAAAAGAGAAAACTAAAAAAGAGGAAACTAAACAGTCTCTTATTTGTAATAGCAGTTACGACTAAACAATCTTTTATTTGTGATATCAGCCTGAAAGGAAGTAATAATAACTTCTAGTACTTCAAATCAAGATCAAAATATCAGAGTTGCTGAATAGTTGGCACCAGTGGTTATAAATTGTAGGAAATTTGTTGTATTGTATCATGTGGGGTAGATTTTTAATCTTTTCATATTAGAATGCTTCCACTATTAGGGTCTAACAAATATTTCAACTTCCAACTCCTTCTCCATATGACAGCTTTTAGGATGTTTCCCTTGTTCACAAAACAACGAAGACTCCAAAAAAGTTTAGTTATCTAAATGCAATTCCTTTCTAAACTTGGCAACAAAGTGTAGGCATTGAATACAAACATTCTCTTTGAAACCCAAAAAAAAGAGAAAACTAAAAAAGAGGAAACTAAACAGTCTCTTATTTGTGATAGCAGTTACGACTTCAAGGCACCCTGGCAATGTGTGGCTCATTGAGCCTACTTTCACTATTTTTATTAAGTTGAACTTGCTAAAAAACATACTATCTCCCATAATCAACAATTGCAAGCACTCAGCTGCTCTTCAAGTGAATCATTCACAGCCAAATTTACATAAACCAAAGAGTACCTTAACTTATTCACACTATTTTTTTAAAAAAAACAAACGTAGGAACTGGATCTTCAATTAATACATAAATACGCTTGGCCTTGAAAAATTTTGAAGTCCAAAATTTAGGTACCTTTGGCATTTTCCTTCAAAATATGCTAGCGTTGTGAAGCATATCGAGCAAATTTGCTAGCGATTTTAAAAGATATGGAAGAGCAAAAGCTGAAAATATCAGTGAAAGTTCAAAATGTGAGGCTCAATTATAGAGTTTGAATAGGAGAGGACAGTATGCCATTTCATCTGTACACTACCCAATAGCTTCATGGAAGATACAGGGGCTATGCAACATTAACGACTTCAATTTTGCCCTCGAGTGTTACATATGTTACTTTAGTTGCTAGTTTAAGATGAAAGTCTAGAATAGTTGCACCATATGCAGAATTGTAACTGTAGATTAGTTTATCAAATGGAAGCAAGTATATCTTTTGATAATATTGATACACTACACTATTGATAGTTGCTATTTACACTACACTATTGATAGTTGTTATTTACACTACACTATTAAAACATTTGTGCAATCCGCTATCATGATTAAGCCCGTGAAATAACCCATTTATCATTTTTATTATTATTTTTTATTATTGTTTTTGATGGGTGTATGACTAAGCACACTAATGATTTTGTGCTATTGAAAAGCAATTTTAATTTAACCAGCAATTACACATCATGATAAGGCAATTCACTCACCTTTAGATTTTGAAGCTCGAGTCTCCTCAGCTAACTGCATCAGATTTAAATACTATTGAAAAGATTTGCAGTAGAAACCAAAAGTAAGAAAAAGACATCAGTAAAAAAGACAAACAAAATACTATAGAATCCTTGGAGTAACTCACAGTTTTCAAGCGCAACTCACAGTTTGTTTTTCTAATTCTTCCTTGGAGTAATCTGCAACTTTTTTGTTGAACGGGTTCTCTAGAATCCTGAAATAAGCAATGCCCAATTAGAGACGTAATAAGAAACTTTACAAACAAAAGTATGTGTGTATATATATTTTTTGTCATTTCTGACAGCTCCCCATCCCACCCAAAAAAAAACTATTAACATATCATGAGCAAGAGTGCAGATCACAAGGACATGCTTCCACCATCAAAAGCTAAAAGACTTTTAGGAAGACGATCTGATGATAATTGTCTAGCTTGATTGTTAGAAACAGACAGGTATAGATCCATGCCAATAATTGACTGAAAAGATTGTACCTCATCCTGAATGACACAACATTGAGAGAAATAATTATTATTTGGATTAAACATTACCAGATATTCAGTTAAAGAAATATAAATGGATAAAAAATGAAGTAATTAATTCCATCATAAACACAAAATAAAAAGAATTGTTAAGAATCCAGCACCAAGCTTCTAATAGACATTTTTATGTGTTTTTTTCAGAAGGAGGATTAAAAGATGTTCCATGAAATATTTATAGGCTCAAACTTCCTGCATTTACAATTCCAATTTCTCAAGGATAATAAAACCTTAAGAATGATTTAAACCTTGAGAGATCAAAATAAACGTCCATTTAGTTGGCTTGATAAAGAAGCTCCTGCAAAGAATGATTTAAAATAGTTGCATAAATACCATGGATGAAAGTATATCTTTTGATAATATTGATACACTACACTATTGATAGTTGCTATTTACACTACACTATTGATAGTTGCTATTTACACTAAACTATTTACACTACACTATTAGAATATGTAAGTTTAGAATATGTTACTTTAGTTGCTATTTACATTACACTACTGATAATATTGTGCTTCATGAGTCAATATGTAAATACCCTATTGTCTATTCATCAATTTCTTTTATAGTCAAACTAAAATATTCTACTATATACACCTCAAAAATATATTGGGAAAAAAAGGGTTAAGAACGTTGATTAGAATGTGACTTGAACAGGTTTGTCTGCTTGAGCTTTTAAATTAACATTTTGTTTTATGTTTCTGTTTTGCATGTTCTTTCATATTTTTGTATTACATCCTAGCATGAAATTGGGATAGAGGTCCGCGAACTTCCATGACTATATCAGCACTATATGGAGGACGGAGCTGAAATTGGGTGAACCATATTTGAAGGACTTTGATACTCTCTGTTCCAAAAAAAAGTTCTATTGTAATTAATTAAATAAATAAATAGTTTCACAAAAGAGTCCTATTTTTTAATAGCTTCATAAATAGTACACATTTTAATTTCTCTAGCGAAAGAATTTCAGAATAAAGGGATATACACATTAGATGAAGATCAAGGATATACACATTATTAATTCATTATACATGGTGATATACTGATCTATTTGCCTTATCCAAAACAAAACACACATCAAAATACCACAAATTTCTAGACCGAATAAGATCTCCATACTCCCAATATATATGTCCACTAAAGGAAATCAAGCAAATGTAAAAGATATTTATCTAGATTGCAATACAATTTGACAACAAAATTGAACTCTTGAGAAATATTATAGCAACAGTAAACAATAACATATCAAGTGTAATGACCGAGAATTTTTAAACTCCATTATTAATTAAATATAGGATTTAATTTTTATGAGTTAGTTTTGTATGCTTATTTAAACCTTTTGTGGTTATGTGATTATGTGAGTTAGTACCTATGCGATAAATTGTTAGGATTAATTATAGAGAGTCATTAATGGTTTAATTAAATTAGTGGATACTAAGGTTTGTATATCAGAAGAATGGATAGGATTGTTAGTAATTAAATATTCAATTTACTTGAATATAATGAAAGGATTTTATTATGTAGATTAATTAATAAATGTGGGCAATATTAATATAAATATTTAATAGTCTATTTAGTAATTTAATACTAACAGACTAGATCATTTATTTAATTAACCAATTCAACCCTTTATTTGATCACGAATTGGGGAGTTAATGTATACTATAATAATAGGGTTGGGATAATGTATTATGATAATACCCAATTGAATTATACTCGGTGTTAACGAAATGTACATGAATTATATATGTGCAATCAAATTTACTACATAATAATATTAATTGCTTATTGGAACTACATTGTGTCACCAATTGAATATATAACCTAAGTATATATTATATGTGTGTGTGTATATATATATATATAACAATAGTGTGTTGCATTCATTTTGCTGAGTATTAGCATTGTCCCATAATGAGAGTCACCCCTCATTTCTTCTCACGTGTATGAGCAAAAAGCCTATACTACTCTACTCTTCTTCTCAAATTCAACAAAATCTAACAAATGATTATAAGGGGAGTGAGCATCATGATGAGATTCACCAACCACTCAACCACTCTTCTTTAACCATCAAATTCTCATTCTTTTCATTGGTTTGATTTGGAAGATAAATGCAATGTCTGGATATCCAATTGCCTATATATATAACTTCTCTTCTTCTCATTCCATTTGCTGAGATTTTCCTTAAGTGTAGAATTGATAGCGAGTGTATTGAGAGAGATATCAGTGAGGGAGAAGTTGATATAGCAGATTGCAGAGGTATAATTCCTATTACTTGTCATTCATGTTCTTCAATTTCAAAGTCTTGATTATGTTAAATTGGATGTTGATTGAATTGAGAATTATTTGCTAAGTGTTATACAAGGCTTATGGAGGTGTTAGAACTGTAATGTAGCATGTTTGGAATGAATTTCATAGAGAAATCTTGATTTGGGTTTGTAAGCTGCCGAAGCAAGAACTGCACTGTTGCTGGCCGAGACCCGGCGCAGCTGCGCCAGTTTTGTACTAGTGCGCAGTGCAGTTGCGCCAGGCCCTGTATTTTGTTTCCTGTTTCTGCTACAAATCTGTTAAGTGTTAACAAGTTCATATTTTTTAGACAAGCATGAGAACATTATTAACTTGTATACATGAGCACATTGATATAACATGCATGTCTATAGCTATGACAATATACATTATTGATGAAACGACTTATAGTTTTCGAAATGAACTTAGAGTTTTAAAAGGAACCTTGATATGTTATATTCATGTTTGTATTCTGAATTTTGTGAGCATGATCGTATGGTCTAATTAGGCATGAAATGTTAGTCTAAGGTGTTGAGTACACACTAGCATATATGATTTAAGTTTAAAACGATTTCAAAGGCTAAACTTGAAAGTTTTGGGAAACTAAAGTTGCGTGAGCATGAGTTGTAGTATTATGATATTTTAACATGCTTGATAGTGTTTTTAACATCGCTAAGATATCATATATGTGCACACACTTGTTAGCTACAATGCAAGTTAATCAAGTATGAGTTTGATTAAGTTTTCAATCTAAAAACGATGCTAGTTAGACGTATGTGATATAGATACTTGTGAGCATGCCTAAAATAAGTTATGTAACCACCTTATGTGTTTAAATGATGAACGTGGTAGCCTGTAGGATTGCATGACCTTGTATGACCCTAAGTCATTAAAAATTCTAATCTTGAACTATGGCATGAAAGGTGGAACTTAGAAAGACTATGTAAGCATGCAATACTCTTTAACATGTAGATACACTATGTGGCAATGAATACTTATGTGTTGGACAGGAGCAGCAGAGCAAAAGCTCAACCCTGGTCTAGCCAGGGGACAGCGCAGCTGCGCCGTCCCTAGGCTTAACCAGGGCGCAGCTGCACCAGTATAAAACCTGCTCTGGATATTCTACTGGTTTTCTGGTTTGTTAGTTGGTTTGTAATGATACTCTAAGCTGCTTAATAGAGTCTAATTGTACTGACATGTGTTAAGGACATACTATGGAGATGTTTAACTTATAAAAGGAATTCTAAAGTTAGAAAATAGGATGTTGATTAAGTGTTATGATGCTATACGTGGTATAACTGTGTAGCGAGGTTAAGACCTAACTTATGTGTGAGTGTATATACAAGATAAGGTATGATGTTAAACTACATGACTAATGGATATCCTACATATGTAACTATATTATAATAGGATCCGAAAAGTGTTGATAAGGTTTACGTTGGTAGACTACGTATAAGGCAAGTTCCCTGACTCACACTCTTTATTGTGCAAGTTTCTTATCCTTCTCATATTTATTCGAGCAGGACATTATTGTATTGTAAGTTATTTATTTTAGCTTGAACCTTATTTCCAAGTATGCTTTAGGTGGTTTAATTACTTTACAATTATTCCACATCAATTTTATTGATACTCGCACTTGGTGCACTTGAGTTTGTACAGTCTTGGATTTGTACATTATTTAAAAGTTCTATAATTCATGAACTACTTCAGATAGAGTCTGAACCCTTGTTCGGTCAGACAATTGCATGAAATTTTTATAAAAGCTATCCAGGCCAATTGATGGTAGGGATTTTTAGACTGAAGAGAACACCCCTTATATTATAGGAGAGTACCCCACGTATCTAATATAAGATACAAACAACATAGTTGAATGTTATGCATATACATGGCGTACGCGAGGCTGATCCCCTCAAGTACATATTATGTAGCCAGTAACCAAAGGGTCAATCAGCTATTGATTCCATTGGAAGTTTATAGTTCGAAGGCTACTCGTCTATTAATTATTCTAAAAGCAATTATTCTCCTTGCTTTCGATATTCATATTGTTGAATTCCTTTAATCATGATATATCCTTTATTGCTGTATTTAAACTTGTTGAGCAAACTAGTTGCTTATCCTTGCTATATCATGACTTTTATTGCAGTTAAACCTGAGACTTCAGGGATATGCAAGGGTAAAGAAAAGATGAAGTAATAGACTTCAAGTAGCTGACTTTATTTTATGCTTAGTTTAATTCTGTTAATGTAATTTGAACCCTAATGGTTATTCTAGGGTATGTTTGTATGGTTACATTAAGATTTTTGAATCTTGGGACTAGTAAAACCTTTTGAATGAACGACATACGTTTATTTCTTTCCGCATTTAGTTATTATATGTTGTTTAGTGGTGAATGTTTGTATTGGATCGTGATGACCCAATCCGGGTATTTGAGACCCAAATTTGGGGGCGTCACAGGTTGGTATCAGAGCTATAGGTTATAAACATTAGGAATCCAAAACCTAGGTTATAACCTTAGTAGAAAACTCAAATAGAGTATGTAGATGATGGGTTGAGGAGATCCATCGAGTTTTAGATGTACTGAATAAAATATTATTTCATTTTATCAATGAATATATTTTATTGTGGTACTGAAGTTGTTTTGATGATTTATTATGGTCATAATATGGCTGACGAGAGTCAAGATAGCTATTCAGTGGACTAGGAGCCGAGGGACTCTAGTAAGGAGCCCATGGAGCATGAGGTGATAGGAGATTTGCTGGCGAGGAACATCGAGCTAGAGGTTAAGGCTGAGCAAGTGGAGGCGCAAAACCACTCCCTCCAGATTACTGAACAACAGTACAAGGACGCTGCTTATCAGGCCCAGGCTGAGTTAGCCGAGTTGCGAAGGAGGCTGGAGCAGAGCGAGCTACAGCTAGGACAGTTGAGGGATGAAGTGGAAGCCAAAGATGTGAGGATATATACTTTGGAGTGAGCTTTAGACAATGCCTTTATGCAGTTCGACGCCAAATAGATGGAGCTGCCCTCCAGCAGCGGGAGCAGGCGTTGATTTATTTTCATGTTCGATATAGTCCCACTTTTATTTTAATAAGGACAGTTTTATGTTGTAAACCCTTATGCTTTGATGTATGCATAGGATGGTAGTAAACCCCAACTTTTGTTGTGTTAGGGGGGGGGGCAGGTAGTAGTAAATCCTCACCTTTTGCTTAATAAAGGATAGTTAGCAGTAGGCAGTTTATGCCATTGAGCGTTTATAGTAGTATGCCAAATGTTGAATCATGTTTTATTAAAACAGTGGTATATGAATATAAATGCAGTTGTTTTATTTGAATCAAATATGATTAATGGACATCATAACTTTTAGGTGCTAACTTGAATAACATATCGCATAGAACGTAAAAATGATAAGCCTAAGTTTTCTTCCTTTCCATAGATTATGCCGCCTAGAAGACAACCACGAAACCAAAGGGAGGAAGGATCCGTTAACAATGGAGGAGGGAATGCCAATCCAATGCAGAACTTTGTTAACCTGTTAATAGAGGCGATGCAAAATAGACCCCCGCCAGCAGCAGGGCAGCCAGGGCATCACTTGGCTAGTTTCAAAGATTTTAAATTGGTAGGACCTCCGGAATTTCGGGAAACCTTAGACCCAATCGAAGCCCAAACCTGGGTAGAAGAGATGGAGAAAGTGTTTGAGGTCACACGGGTGGCCGAAGCATAGAAGACGGGGTTTGCCACCTTCATGATGAAGGGCGAATCTAACTATTGGTGGAAATCCAATAAGAGACGAGCAGGCAAAGGGGTTATTCGATGGGATAGATTTAAGGAGCTATTCTTCGAGAATTACTTCCTAGAGAATACACAACAGGATATAGAGGTTAAGTTTCTGGAACTGAAACAGGGTGGTATGACGATCGCAAAGTACGCGGCAAAATTTAACGAGTTGGCCCGATTCACTCCACATCAGGTGGACACGGAGGCCAGGAAGGCAAGAAGATTCGAGTTGGGATTGAAGCCATGGGTGCAGAAAGCAGTAGCTGTGTTGAAGATTAAGAATTTCTCTAAACTGCTGGAAAGGGCTATCATTGCAGAAGGAGGCAATGAAGCCATAACACGATTTAAATAAGAAAAGAAGTTCGGTCAGGAAGGACCGAAAGGGGGAAGCAGCGGAGGCAGCAACCCCAACAAGCGTAAATGGATGGAGAGCCAATCCTCCGGAGGCAACAAGTCCGAGGGAGAGGCCAAGAAAAGTGGGAAGTGCAGTAACTGCGGGAGGAACCACTCAGGGGAGTGTATGAAGGGGAGAAGCGTCTGTTATAGCTGCGGACAACCGGGACACATGGCTCCTCAGTGTCCGAATAAGCAGAAAGGAGGATGTTTCTCATGTGGAGCCTCAGATCACCAGATCAAGGACTGCCCGAAGAGAAAGGGCAATACAGCTAACGGCAACCGCAACAACAACAACAACAATAATGGGCTGAGCATTGGAGGGCCAGCCAGTCAAGTCAACGGACCAACGGCACACACGTTCAACATGACCGTACAAGATGCGGTGGAGTCCAAGGACGTGGTGTCAGGTATCATCCCAATCAATAATATAAATGCATATGTGTTATTTGATTTGGGTGCTACCTGCTCTTTTGTTTTCGAAGAATTTGCTAAATAGTTAGACTTACCCAGTGAGAAATTAGAACACCTTATGAACATAGAAGTAGCAAACAAGAAAATTATCCCCGTAGAATGCATTCATAAGAATTGTTATGCCGAATTGCGAGGATTTAAGCTCAAAATGGATTTGATACCGATTCATTTGGGGGAGTTCGATGTAATCCTTGGAATGGATTGGTTATCGATTCACGGAGCAGTCATCGACTGTAAGAAAAAATGTGTACACCTTAAGACTCTGAATAAGTCAAAGGTGGTGTTCTATGGTAGTAAATCGCCGAGACACTCTTGTTGTCTGACGATGATGCAAACAAAGAGATTGCTTAGGAAGGGTTGTATAGGTTATTTGGCTCATGTGTTTGATACTTGACGGGTCGAGGGCGAACTGAGTTAGATACCTGTCGTAAGGGAATTCGCTGTTGTCTTCCCAGATAAAATTCTGGGATTGCCGCCGGATAGAGAAATAGAATTCAAAATTGACTTGGAACCGGGAATAGCACCGATATCTAAGGCACCATATCGAATGGTGCCAGTAGAAATGAAAGAGCTGATGGTTTAATTATAGGAACTGTTAGACAAAGGTTATATCAGACTGAGCGTGTCACCATGGGGAGCGCCAGTTCTGTTCGTAAAGAAGAAGGATGGTTCGATGAGACTTTGTATCGACTATCGTGAGTTGAACAAAGTTACGATTAGGAATAGGTATCCACTGCCCAGGATAGACGATCTGTTTGATCAAATCCAGGGAGAGAAATACTTTTCAAAGATTAATTTGAGAACGGGCTATCATCAACTAAAGGTGAGACAGGAGGATATACTGAAGACGGCATTCAGAACTCGTTATGGACATTTTGAGTTTCTGGTAATGTCATTTGGACTGACAAATGCACCAGTGGCATTTATGGATATGATGAACAGAGTATTCAAGCAGTACTTGGACAAGTTCGTAGTCGTATTCATCGATGACATCTTGGTGTATTCAGTGACAGAGGAAGAACATGCTGAACATCTAAAGATTTCTTTGGAGGCGTTAAGAAGGGAGAAGCTGTATGAGAAATTTTCAAAGTGTGAATTTTGGTTGTAGAGGGTGCAGTTTCTAGGGCACGTCATTGACAAGAATGGGGTTTCGGTAGACCCAGCAAAGGTGGAAGCCGTTATCAATTGGGAGCAGCCGAAGACACCGACGAAGATCAGGAGTTTCCTAGGGTTAGAGGAATACTATCGGAGATTCATCCAGGATTTTTTGAAGATAGCATCGCCATTGACCAATCTAACCAAAAAAGACGGTAAAGTTCGTTTGGACGGAAAAGTGCGAGGAAAGTTTCATGGAGCTGAAGAAGAGACTTAGCCAAGCACCGGTGTTGGCTTTACCGGACGACACTGGAGGTTTTGTAATGTACAGTGATGCATCACACAAAGGTCTTGGTTGTGTACTAATGCAGCACGGCAATGTCATGTGTATGCGTCACGTCAGCTGAAGGACTATGAGAAGGGTTACTCGACTCATGATCTGGAGTTGGCTGCGGTAGTTTTCGCTTTGAAGATTTGGAGGCATTATTTATATGGAGAAAAGTGCGAGATATATACAGATCACAAAAGTCTGAAATATATCTTTACTCAGAAGGAGCTGAACATGAGACAGCGCCGATGGATAAAATTGATCAAGGATTACGAATGTGAGATTCTGTACCATCCGGGCAAAGCAAATGTAGTGGCAGATGTCTTGAGCAGAAGAGGCAGAGAGAAATTGATGGAGTTGACAACTCAGGCATAATTGATAAAGGAGGTTGAGTATCCGATGGAGACGGACGGGAAATTATTTTTAGTAACAGCAAGCCCGACTGTGACGCCCCCAAATCCATGTTCCTTCAAAACCTCGGATTCGGTGCAGTCACGATACTACTATCGCCAAACTATTATATCTTTTATTCATTACTAAAAGAATACAATTTGCTTATTATGATTTAGAATATAAATTCTATTTATATCCAAGATCTCATCTTTACATCACGTTCGATGTTACTAAAATGCGGAATAATTTAAACTTTTCAATATCTTTTGAATAAATTCTTCTTATTGATTCCACAACTTGAATCAATTACATATCCTTGAATCAATTATAAAATATGATTCATTCTATTCAAATTACCGTATAAAGGTTTACAACTCAACTTGATATCCTCTATGGATTAACTAATACATCTTTACAACACATCATGTATTAAACAGTGTAAACAACTATCAAGTACAACTCCTAGAACCTAAACGGGGTTCAAGCAATAATCTAAATAGTACTCTTCAATTCGATACTATCTATCTTTATCAATCAAGAAGCACGAAGTCTTTATCGTAAGTCCTTAACCTGCAAAAGTGGTTATTTGCAAGAGTGAGCTCGACAGCTCAGCAATTCTAACAGTTTTCATGCATCACATAGCATACAACATCATACTCAGTTCATGCATTTATAAACAATTTATATTTACTAAGCATGTTACTTCTCACATAACAAGTATATCATCAAGATCAACTTTCAATCTCATTTATATCTCATATACAGTTCATATATAAGTTCACATTATTACAACATAATATAATTCAATTAACAGTTATTGAATTCATATATCAAATAGGAACTGAAAGACTTGCCTGATTCGTAGTTTAACAATTACGACTTAACTGCTTAAAGCTATCAACGCTTCGTGTATTCCTACACAGTTATATAATCATAGATTTGTACCAATCAGTCATACATTTCATATGCTCTTAATAGAATAACAATTCGTATATCGTTTTCTAATCTTGGTTCCGTTTCACTCCATCTTAGGACAACCACGATGTTACCACATCATACCTTCATACTTATTCTATAGAAACCATTCTATTTTGGTCCTTAGGGTCCTTAAGGAAAATAACTTAGGACCAGACAGTTAACAAACTGTTCTTGACAGCTCTGCAACACGGCGCGGCCGCGCGGCAATTAAGCTTGGGAGTGGCGCGGCCGCGCGACTCCCTGCCAGAACCAGAACTTAGATTTCATAAACTTAGTTTGGTCCTAACATATCATGCATTCTGATATATATTATACACACACATTAAGTAGGTTTTCAAATTCATATTCGAACTATTTAGCTTTGAATAGCGTAGCTCTACGTTGAATTACTTAAATCAATAAAGCTCAACTACTAAAGTCATGTTATCACATAACAAGGCTTAACCACACTAAGTAGGCATGCTCGTGCTTATACTACACATGTATACTTAATCACATAGTCTATGCTTTTGAAATTCATTTTTCTCGAATATGCGTGCATAGGTGAAATCCATGTTTCATCACATGATGCTTATGTCAACATGTCTATAGGCATAATGAATCCTAATATACATGCTCGTATGATCATAATGTAACTCACTCCGTGTTTGATGCTATCATCTTACACATTCTAAACATTTCATAAAAATCGCTTTAAGTCAACAAAGGTAACTAAGTATATGCAAAGTACCTTGTAGTCATGATTCTCATGTATTAGAACACATATATAAGTCATCTATACATGCTCAATGATCAGAACGTGGACATCCTATATATATGTCCAAAAACTCTAAGTTTGTCTTTTGAAATCATTTTTAATTTAAACAATGTGTTCTAGTGTATGCTCAATACCTTCGACTCACATATCATGCATATCTAAACCATATAATCATGCTTAAAAAGTCAGAATATAAACATGACTTATATACGCCACAATTTGTTTATAAAACCTTAAGTTTTCATTAAAAACTCTACTACAACAAGGTATAATTGTTTACTATTAGCCAAGGTAACTGATTAACAACTACCTTCATAACCATTGATGCACATAACCAAGACACTTACACATGTCTCAACAGTCCGACTCAAAGAACACAAAATTCGTCAAGTCTCATTTTCAAAACTTTAAGTTTTCTTTTAGGAAATCATGTTAAACCAACTAATACAACTTACTACGTGCATGAAAATCTTAGTACGCATGTCAGACCCCTTTATGAAATTATTAGAGTCTAACTAGTATGCTTAACCAACTAGAAAACACAAAATCACCAACAGTTTCTGCAGAGGGCGCGGCCGCGCCCCATTTGTACTAGGGAGACGCGCGGCCGCGCGTCCCCGTTTCCAGACCAGAAACTTTTCTGCTTCGGCAGTCTCTTAGCCCAACTCAAAAATTTCTTCAATAATTCGAATTTAAACATGCTATATAACAATTCTATCATGCTTATAATTTCATATAACACTTAATAAACATCTTCAAATCACTTAATCAATTAATTCATGATAAATTCAAGAATCAAGAATTGAGAATTGAAGAACAATGTTATACCTCTTGACTGAAATTGTTGCTACAATGGTTCTCACAATGCTGCTACACTAACTTCCCTCACTGTTATCTCAGAATGCTAACACTGGTATATAACTCACTCTCTATTCACATTCTCCAAAATTTCCAGCAAAAGAAATGAGAAGAGAAGAGCTTATACTTATAGGCAAACGAATAACCAGACATTGCAATTTCACCTTAGATTAAACCAAAAGAAATGAGAAGAGCACATTGGTTCATAGAGAGTAGTTGGAGTAGTTGTTGAAATCCATCATGATCCCCACTCCCTTATCATTATTACTATGAAGCTAATGTTGCTGAGTTTGATAGAAATAGGCTTAGGCTTCATGAGTTATACACGTGAGAAGCAATTGGGTCACTCAATTAGGGACAAGGCAGAAAACTCAGCAACTTGTTTTCCCACATACTAATGTTATATATGTATACATATAGTATATACTTAGGATATATATATTTATTCCATATATATTTAAGTTATACACATTCCATTTTATATAACTTAAGTTATAAATTAATGTGTCACAATGTAGTCCCAATAATACTATCGGGTATCATCACATTACATTGTTTCCTTTATTATTAAATTTTATTAATTCAATAATTATTTATAATATATCCATGATATATTATTTTATTGTATACTCATATTTTAAATATACACTACTACATATAATCATGTACCTCATGTACATAGGTTAAGCTAATATTCTAATTGGACTAAATATAATATGGTTGGGTACTATCATCCCACCATTTTCCATAAAATTATTATCACAAATATACTCAAATATTATAATGATAATTAATATCAACCATACATTTTCTTCTAATACTTCCCATTAAATCCCCTTGATTTAACTTCATTATTTATGCCACACAAGACATAATTATGTGAACTTAGTACTTAATAGTCCACAAGTTTATAATAATATAATCTCCTAAGATAATATTATACTCAATGTTACATCTTATAATATGTTCATAAAGTAATATCATTACATTACTAATTTACATGTTCTCTATTATAATCAATTTATTACCCTCCTATGGGTAATACCCAATGGTCAAAGAGGAGTTGGTGGCTAACTCCACCAACTACTACTATTCATGGTCCTTCCTCATCATTACACCTTATAACATGCTCATGGTGTAATTACATTTCTTATTATATGCTTTCTTAGCAACAATGTAGTAATTGTATTAACAAACTCTACACACCAATGTATTGCATCTATTCATTATCAAGCTATTATTCTCCTATGGTTATTACCCAAAGGGCAAAAGGGAAGTTGGTGGCTAACTCCCACCAACTACCACTATTCATGTACCCTAGCCACTTAATTGACCATTATTGCTCTCACATGGACTAACTTGCAAGCTTATATCTAATAACTTAATGTTATTACCATATGGTATGATAGGGTCACACATACACTCAATCATATAATCCATGTACATTTGACAATACCGAATATATTTTAATTGAGTAGTGTCACACCCCATTATTGTAACTTTATTATTACACTTAATCATATAGTTTCCTATATTATATAGTTTTCTTGAAGTGTCACACTTCATTCCATATTATATAGATGTATCTACTATATAACTTATAATTACACATCATTGCACATAGGAATTTATTCACATAATAATAATAATTAATTCCATTAATTATTCATTCATTAATTTATTTAATGAATGTTTATTCCACCACTTTGCCACACTAGGCATATCTCACAAGCTTACCTTAAGCTTATTATCACTCCCATCACACTTTAATATTCTTTTAATATAAGGTTTGTGTGACACATGCACTTTAATGCTAAATTATTTAGCTACCTTGAACAATTATATGTATAACCTTTTCACTAGAATAATTAATATTTACTCTATTAATTATTATAAAATCTACGATAAAATAATAACTTAAGTTATTTAATATATTGAAATAACTTAGTTTTCTTTCATTAATAAACTTTCTTGAAAATACATTAGGAATTATGTATTTTGCCATAACATAAAATATTATGTTTTCTCCAAATAAAGATATTCATTGTTAGGAAATAATTTACTTATTGTCTCAAGATATTATTCTTAATATAATATCTACTAAAATAATTACATGTATGGCACATGTACATACATTATATATAGAAAATAGGTAACAAGTTTATTTTCTATTATAATAATTTATTTTCATCAATTTAATTACATATAGCAAATACGTTTTAATATATTTACCATATTAATTAATCACACTTATTACATCATACCAAAAACATATAGGGTAATATTATTATTCAAAAATAATATTTCCTCCTTTATTAAAATAATTCAATATTAGAATTTATTTTAATATCCTTTATAATAATTATTTCTCTTTCTTTTCTATAAATTGTTCCCAAAACAATTTCTTCAAATATTCATTTAATCATATAATGATTTCCATTTCTCTTTAATAACGTATATATATCTATTAACGTTATTTGTACATTAGACTTTCACACATATTACCATTCTAAGTAATATATAGAAGGTACTAATTATAATCATATATTCAACATATATATTAATTCACTCCTTTACTTAAGTAAATCAAACCTTGTACCATATTACCTTAGTTAATTAAGGTTCAATATTCACATTATATTATTCCATAATATAACTCTCAACTTAAATTAACCAATATTTATTCTTATTAGTTAATTCCTTAACTAACTCATGCTTCACTATCCAAACCTATTCACGGATAGCTTAAGTGCTATTAATAACTTATATTATAAACATACGAGTTATTAGTACACATACACAAGAATATGGTGATTATACATTAAGGTTATTTAATGCCACCAACTTACTATGATAAAATAATTCTATAAATTATTTAATATCGATAGGAATTTATCCACTTCCTTTACCTCAATTGAATCGTCTCTACGATAAGTAACAAATATATATTAATAATATATTCATTAATCACAAAAAACACATATTACATAGTCCATATTACCCTATGTAATATAATACCACATACCTCATATCACATATATATCTCTCTATTCGAACCCATCTCACGGTTTAAGAATTTTATTTATTAAATCCTTATTTAATAATATCTGAAAATTCGGGTTCTTACATCATCTCCCCCTTATAAGGATTCCGTCCTCGGAATCACCGAAACTTCCTCTACTCGGTGTTATTCCGAATATTGTATATTCTCTTGAATAATTTTTATCCATTCTCTTTACAGAAGTTTTATTACTATAACTTTCTCAATCTCATTCTACCACTTTCTCCTTTCTAAGGAACATTCTACTTACTACATTCATCCTTTAGAAGAATAAGAATCTTCCACGATTTTTCAATAATCGGGAAGTAGTATGAATAACTCAGATTCCAATTTATGCTGAGGGGTCACAAGACCGTGAACTTTTCTCCAGGTTTACTAATGCTTCAACACAATTCTTCACACCGCAAACCAGAGTGTTTATCGATCACAAAGACTGAAAACACCCTCCACGCGTACTCTAGGTGGCCAGCCTATTGTACCACTATGTTGGGCCGCAACGTAGTGTTTTGTAACGACTATATGCGTTACGCTCGGAACCATTGTCCCCGAAAACATGTCCCCTTATAGGGTTGTTCACCTCAGCTTTTCAACATCTAAATTCGCACCAGAGCAATCTGGTTTGGCATACATACACAAGAATACTTGAATTCTATAATCCCTTTCCAACAGTCGCCTAGCCGAATCAAATAGCTTAGACTCCCATCAACAATTCGGACATCAATCGAAATAATTTAGTCAACTTAATTGACCTTCTTTATAATTTACAAGAAAACCAAAAATTCTTTTATGACGTCATGATACCATACTAGATTAGTAGTACGTTGAGGATTCCGCCATTTTATGACTTTGTCATATTACAACATACCATAGTGGGCTGACGATCTTTCGATCACAACCAACACTAGGTTCGATTGCATTGATGACTCCATCATTTACCATTCTACATCATTTCAAATGATGCACAAGGTTAAAATATATTTGAAAGATTGTCAAATCATTTTTGTCTTAGCCGAAACAAATAGCGTAGACATACGAATAACGGTGTTGTTTTTAAAACTCATTAGTTCAGTTACCTGACCCAATGTTTTCTCAAGAAAATCGAAGTGCAAACACTAGCACGAAGTCAATAATTATTGAAAATCTAGCGTAGCTAGAGGATTTAGGAAAATCCAATTTCTCCATCGCTTCAATCTCTTACCACCATCAATGCTCACTATTCCAAAACACTTATATAATATATATATTCTCCGTACAGTTCACCAACTTACCACACCATGGAAGCTCAGGAACTTACCACAATCATATGGGTTGAGGAACTTATCCTAGTCAGACCAAAATCGTCCATTCGCTGAGGGGTCCCATCATACGATTATGAGTCACGAACTTATCATAGGCATGAGTTTTAAGAACTCGCACCTAATCTTAATATTATCTAATTATATCTTAGAAATCTCTATCTATCAAAATAAATATGAGAAAAGAATCACCTTTCCGCCATATGTATAATGATACCGCGACACTAACATTCCAACGATTATCAATGTGACACACTCAGTGCAAGCACAAAACTTCTGCCCATACAAAAGTTTGTACAACTAAGCCATCACATGAGTCCTCAATGGAATTCCAACACTTAACCATATCTTACTCTATCACTTGCTCATTACGAGCTTTCTACATTTCATCACATACAACTCCTCATGAGTTCATCTCGTACTTTATCATAGTACATTCTCTTATAGCATCAAGCTATACATACTTAGTCATTACAGACTATCTATCATTTTACAATTCAATCTGATCATGTCGTGATCATCACTATACCTTAGGGTTCTTTCCCTATTATCAACCAAACTCCATCTGAGTTCATTCTCATTATCTTTGTCATATACATCTTATAGACATCATCTTAACATTTTCATTACCGGAGTTAGGAAACTCCTGATTCTCATTCTCTAGATACTTCGAGATTCTTCTTTGAATCTTCACGTATATATTTTAATCTTATCTTTTCCTTTCTCAGGTTATAGTCTAAGGTACATTTACCTAAGGTTTATAACCTACAGCTTTGATACCAACCTGTGACGCCCCCAAATCCATGTTCCTTCAAAACCTCGGATTCGGTGCAGTCACGATACTACTATCGCCAAACTATTATATCTTTTATTCATTACTAAAAGAATACAATTTGCTTATTATGATTTAGAATATAAATTCTATTTATATCCAAGATCTCATCTTTACATCACGTTCGATGTTACTAAAATGCGGAATAATTTAAACTTTTCAATATCTTTTGAATAAATTCTTCTTATTGATTCCACAACTTGAATCAATTACATATCCTTGAATCAATTATAAAATATGATTCATTCTATTCAATTACCGTATAAAGGTTTACAACTCAACTTGATATCCTCTATGGATTAACTAATACATCTTTACAACACATCATGTATTAAACAGTGTAAACAACTATCAAGTACAACTCCTAGAACCTAAACGGGGTTCAAGCAATAATCTAAATAGTACTCTTCAATTCGATACTATCTATCTTTATCAATCAAGAAGCACGAAGTCTTTATCGTAAGTCCTTAACCTGCAAAAGTGGTTATTTGCAAGAGTGAGCTCGACAGCTCAGCAATTCTAACAGTTTTCATGCATCACATAGCATACAACATCATACTCAGTTCATGCATTTATAAACAATTTATATTTACTAAGCATGTTACTTCTCACATAACAAGTATATCATCAAGATCAACTTTCAATCTCATTTATATCTCATATACAGTTCATATATAAGTTCACATTATTACAACATAATATAATTCAATTAACAGTTATTGAATTCATATATCAAATAGGAACTGAAAGACTTGCCTGATTCGTAGTTTAACAATTACGACTTAACTGCTTAAAGCTATCAACGCTTCGTGTATTCCTACACAGTTATATAATCATAGATTTGTACCAATCAGTCATACATTTCATATGCTCTTAATAGAATAACAATTCGTATATCGTTTTCTAATCTTGGTTCCGTTTCACTCCATCTTAGGACAACCACGATGTTACCACATCATACCTTCATACTTATTCTATAGAAACCATTCTATTTTGGTCCTTAGGGTCCTTAAGGAAAATAACTTAGGACCAGACAGTTAACAAACTGTTCTTGACAGCTCTGCAACACGGCGCGGCCGCGCGGCAATTAAGCTTGGGAGTGGCGCGGCCGCGCGACTCCCTGCCAGAACCAGAACTTAGATTTCATAAACTTAGTTTGGTCCTAACATATCATGCATTCTGATATATATTATACACACACATTAAGTAGGTTTTCAAATTCATATTCGAACTATTTAGCTTTGAATAGCGTAGCTCTACGTTGAATTACTTAAATCAATAAAGCTCAACTACTAAAGTCATGTTATCACATAACAAGGCTTAACCACACTAAGTAGGCATGCTCGTGCTTATACTACACATGTATACTTAATCACATAGTCTATGCTTTTGAAATTCATTTTTCTCGAATATGCGTGCATAGGTGAAATCCATGTTTCATCACATGATGCTTATGTCAACATGTCTATAGGCATAATGAATCCTAATATACATGCTCGTATGATCATAATGTAACTCACTCCGTGTTTGATGCTATCATCTTACACATTCTAAACATTTCATAAAAATCGCTTTAAGTCAACAAAGGTAACTAAGTATATGCAAAGTACCTTGTAGTCATGATTCTCATGTATTAGAACACATATATAAGTCATCTATACATGCTCAATGATCAGAACGTGGACATCCTATATATATGTCCAAAAACTCTAAGTTTGTCTTTTGAAATCATTTTTAATTTAAACAATGTGTTCTAGTGTATGCTCAATACCTTCGACTCACATATCATGCATATCTAAACCATATAATCATGCTTAAAAAGTCAGAATATAAACATGACTTATATACGCCACAATTTGTTTATAAAACCTTAAGTTTTCATTAAAAACTCTACTACAACAAGGTATAATTGTTTACTATTAGCCAAGGTAACTGATTAACAACTACCTTCATAACCATTGATGCACATAACCAAGACACTTACACATGTCTCAACAGTCCGACTCAAAGAACACAAAATTCGTCAAGTCTCATTTTCAAAACTTTAAGTTTTCTTTTAGGAAATCATGTTAAACCAACTAATACAACTTACTACGTGCATGAAAATCTTAGTACGCATGTCAGACCCCTTTATGAAATTATTAGAGTCTAACTAGTATGCTTAACCAACTAGAAAACACAAAATCACCAACAGTTTCTGCAGAGGGCGCGGCCGCGCCCCATTTGTACTAGGGAGACGCGCGGCCGCGCGTCCCCGTTTCCAGACCAGAAACTTTTCTGCTTCGGCAGTCTCTTAGCCCAACTCAAAAATTTCTTCAATAATTCGAATTTAAACATGCTATATAACAATTCTATCATGCTTATAATTTCATATAACACTTAATAAACATCTTCAAATCACTTAATCAATTAATTCATGATAAATTCAAGAATCAAGAATTGAGAATTGAAGAACAATGTTATACCTCTTGACTGAAATTGTTGCTACAATGGTTCTCACAATGCTGCTACACTAACTTCCCTCACTGTTATCTCAGAATGCTAACACTGGTATATAACTCACTCTCTATTCACATTCTCCAAAATTTCCAGCAAAAGAAATGAGAAGAGAAGAGCTTATACTTATAGGCAAACGAATAACCAGACATTGCAATTTCACCTTAGATTAAACCAAAAGAAATGAGAAGAGCACATTGGTTCATAGAGAGTAGTTGGAGTAGTTGTTGAAATCCATCATGATCCCCACTCCCTTATCATTATTACTATGAAGCTAATGTTGCTGAGTTTGATAGAAATAGGCTTAGGCTTCATGAGTTATACACGTGAGAAGCAATTGGGTCACTCAATTAGGGACAAGGCAGAAAACTCAGCAACTTGTTTTCCCACATACTAATGTTATATATGTATACATATAGTATATACTTAGGATATATATATTTATTCCATATATATTTAAGTTATACACATTCCATTTTATATAACTTAAGTTATAAATTAATGTGTCACAATGTAGTCCCAATAATACTATCGGGTATCATCACATTACATTGTTTCCTTTATTATTAAATTTTATTAATTCAATAATTATTTATAATATATCCATGATATATTATTTTATTGTATACTCATATTTTAAATATACACTACTACATATAATCATGTACCTCATGTACATAGGTTAAGCTAATATTCTAATTGGACTAAATATAATATGGTTGGGTACTATCATCCCACCATTTTCCATAAAATTATTATCACAAATATACTCAAATATTATAATGATAATTAATATCAACCATACATTTTCTTCTAATACTTCCCATTAAATCCCCTTGATTTAACTTCATTATTTATGCCACACAAGGCATAATTATGTGAACTTAGTACTTAATAGTCCACAAGTTTATAATAATATAATCTCCTAAGATAATATTATACTCAATGTTACATCTTATAATATGTTCATAAAGTAATATCATTACATTACTAATTTACATGTTCTCTATTATAATCAATTTATTACCCTCCTATGGGTAATACCCAATGGTCAAAGAGGAGTTGGTGGCTAACTCCACCAACTACTACTATTCATGGTCCTTCCTCATCATTACACCTTATAACATGCTCATGGTGTAATTACATTTCTTATTATATGCTTTCTTAGCAACAATGTAGTAATTGTATTAACAAACTCTACACACCAATGTATTGCATCTATTCATTATCAAGCTATTATTCTCCTATGGTTATTACCCAAAGGGCAAAAGGGAAGTTGGTGGCTAACTCCCACCAACTACCACTATTCATGTACCCTAGCCACTTAATTGACCATTATTGCTCTCACATGGACTAACTTGCAAGCTTATATCTAATAACTTAATGTTATTACCATATGGTATGATAGGGTCACACATACACTCAATCATATAATCCATGTACATTTGACAATACCGAATATATTTTAATTGAGTAGTGTCACACCCCATTATTGTAACTTTATTATTACACTTAATCATATAGTTTCCTATATTATATAGTTTTCTTGAAGTGTCACACTTCATTCCATATTATATAGATGTATCTACTATATAACTTATAATTACACATCATTGCACATAGGAATTTATTCACATAATAATAATAATTAATTCCATTAATTATTCATTCATTAATTTATTTAATGAATGTTTATTCCACCACTTTGCCACACTAGGCATATCTCACAAGCTTACCTTAAGCTTATTATCACTCCCATCACACTTTAATATTCTTTTAATATAAGGTTTGTGTGACACATGCACTTTAATGCTAAATTATTTAGCTACCTTGAACAATTATATGTATAACCTTTTCACTAGAATAATTAATATTTACTCTATTAATTATTATAAAATCTACGATAAAATAATAACTTAAGTTATTTAATATATTGAAATAACTTAGTTTTCTTTCATTAATAAACTTTCTTGAAAATACATTAGGAATTATGTATTTTGCCATAACATAAAATATTATGTTTTCTCCAAATAAAGATATTCATTGTTAGGAAATAATTTACTTATTGTCTCAAGATATTATTCTTAATATAATATCTACTAAAATAATTACATGTATGGCACATGTACATACATTATATATAGAAAATAGGTAACAAGTTTATTTTCTATTATAATAATTTATTTTCATCAATTTAATTACATATAGCAAATACGTTTTAATATATTTACCATATTAATTAATCACACTTATTACATCATACCAAAAACATATAGGGTAATATTATTATTCAAAAATAATATTTCCTCCTTATTAAAATAATTCAATATTAGAATTTATTTTAATATCCTTTATAATAATTATTTCTCTTTCTTTTCTATAAATTGTTCCCAAAACAATTTCTTCAAATATTCATTTAATCATATAATGATTTCCATTTCTCTTTAATAACGTATATATATCTATTAACGTTATTTGTACATTAGACTTTCACACATATTACCATTCTAAGTAATATATAGAAGGTACTAATTATAATCATATATTCAACATATATATTAATTCACTCCTTTACTTAAGTAAATCAAACCTTGTACCATATTACCTTAGTTAATTAAGGTTCAATATTCACATTATATTATTCCATAATATAACTCTCAACTTAAATTAACCAATATTTATTCTTATTAGTTAATTCCTTAACTAACTCATGCTTCACTATCCAAACCTATTCACGGATAGCTTAAGTGCTATTAATAACTTATATTATAAACATACGAGTTATTAGTACACATACACAAGAATATGGTGATTATACATTAAGGTTATTTAATGCCACCAACTTACTATGATAAAATAATTCTATAAATTATTTAATATCGATAGGAATTTATCCACTTCCTTTACCTCAATTGAATCGTCTCTACGATAAGTAACAAATATATATTAATAATATATTCATTAATCACAAAAAACACATATTACATAGTCCATATTACCCTATGTAATATAATACCACATACCTCATATCACATATATATCTCTCTATTCGAACCCATCTCACGGTTTAAGAATTTTATTTATTAAATCCTTATTTAATAATATCTGAAAATTCGGGTTCTTACATCATCTCCCCCTTATAAGGATTCCGTCCTCGGAATCACCGAAACTTCCTCTACTCGGTGTTATTCCGAATATTGTATATTCTCTTGAATAATTTTTATCCATTCTCTTTACAGAAGTTTTATTACTATAACTTTCTCAATCTCATTCTACCACTTTCTCCTTTCTAAGGAACATTCTACTTACTACATTCATCCTTTAGAAGAATAAGAATCTTCCACGATTTTTCAATAATCGGGAAGTAGTATGAATAACTCAGATTCCAATTTATGCTGAGGGGTCACAAGACCGTGAACTTTTCTCCAGGTTTACTAATGCTTCAACACAATTCTTCACACCGCAAACCAGAGTGTTTATCGATCACAAAGACTGAAAACACCCTCCACGCGTACTCTAGGTGGCCAGCCTATTGTACCACTATGTTGGGCCGCAACGTAGTGTTTTGTAACGACTATATGCGTTACGCTCGGAACCATTGTCCCCGAAAACATGTCCCCTTATAGGGTTGTTCACCTCAGCTTTTCAACATCTAAATTCGCACCAGAGCAATCTGGTTTGGCATACATACACAAGAATACTTGAATTCTATAATCCCTTTCCAACAGTCGCCTAGCCGAATCAAATAGCTTAGACTCCCATCAACAATTCGGACATCAATCGAAATAATTTAGTCAACTTAATTGACCTTCTTTATAATTTACAAGAAAACCAAAAATTCTTTTATGACGTCATGATACCATACTAGATTAGTAGTACGTTGAGGATTCCGCCATTTTATGACTTTGTCATATTACAACATACCATAGTGGGCTGACGATCTTTCGATCACAACCAACACTAGGTTCGATTGCATTGATGACTCCATCATTTACCATTCTACATCATTTCAAATGATGCACAAGGTTAAAATATATTTTGAAAGATTGTCAAATCATTTTTGTCTTAGCCGAAACAAATAGCGTAGACATACGAATAACGGTGTTGTTTTTAAAACTCATTAGTTCAGTTACCTGACCCAATGTTTTCTCAAGAAAATCGAAGTGCAAACACTAGCACGAAGTCAATAATTATTGAAAATCTAGCGTAGCTAGAGGATTTAGGAAAATCCAATTTCTCCATCGCTTCAATCTCTTACCACCATCAATGCTCACTATTCCAAAACACTTATATAATATATATATTCTCCGTACAGTTCACCAACTTACCACACCATGGAAGCTCAGGAACTTACCACAATCATATGGGTTGAGGAACTTATCCTAGTCAGACCAAAATCGTCCATTCGCTGAGGGGTCCCATCATACGATTATGAGTCACGAACTTATCATAGGCATGAGTTTTAAGAACTCGCACCTAATCTTAATATTATCTAATTATATCTTAGAAATCTCTATCTATCAAAATAAATATGAGAAAAGAATCACCTTTCCGCCATATGTATAATGATACCGCGACACTAACATTCCAACGATTATCAATGTGACACACTCAGTGCAAGCACAAAACTTCTGCCCATACAAAAGTTTGTACAACTAAGCCATCACATGAGTCCTCAATGGAATTCCAACACTTAACCATATCTTACTCTATCACTTGCTCATTACGAGCTTTCTACATTTCATCACATACAACTCCTCATGAGTTCATCTCGTACTTTATCATAGTACATTCTCTTATAGCATCAAGCTATACATACTTAGTCATTACAGACTATCTATCATTTTACAATTCAATCTGATCATGTCGTGATCATCACTATACCTTAGGGTTCTTTCCCTATTATCAACCAAACTCCATCTGAGTTCATTCTCATTATCTTTGTCATATACATCTTATAGACATCATCTTAACATTTTCATTACCGGAGTTAGGAAACTCCTGATTCTCATTCTCTAGATACTTCGAGATTCTTCTTTGAATCTTCACGTATATATTTTAATCTTATCTTTTCCTTTCTCAGGTTATAGTCTAAGGTACATTTACCTAAGGTTTATAACCTACAGCTTTGATACCAACCTGTGACGCCCCCAAATCCATGTTCCTTCAAACCTCGGATTCGGTGCAGTCACGATACTACTATCGCCAAACTATTATATCTTTTATTCATTACTAAAAGAATACAATTTGCTTATTATGATTTAGAATATAAATTCTATTTATATCCAAGATCTCATCTTTACATCACGTTCGATGTTACTAAAATGCGGAATAATTTAAACTTTTCAATATCTTTTGAATAAATTCTTCTTATTGATTCCACAACTTGAATCAATTACATATCCTTGAATCAATTATAAAATATGATTCATTCTATTCAAATTACCGTATAAAGGTTTACAACTCAACTTGATATCCTCTATGGATTAACTAATACATCTTTACAACACATCATGTATTAAACAGTGTAAACAACTATCAAGTACAACTCCTAGAACCTAAACGGGGTTCAAGCAATAATCTAAATAGTACTCTTCAATTCGATACTATCTATCTTTATCAATCAAGAAGCACGAAGTCTTTATCGTAAGTCCTTAACCTGCAAAAGTGGTTATTTGCAAGAGTGAGCTCGACAGCTCAGCAATTCTAACAGTTTTCATGCATCACATAGCATACAACATCATACTCAGTTCATGCATTTATAAACAATTTATATTTACTAAGCATGTTACTTCTCACATAACAAGTATATCATCAAGATCAACTTTCAATCTCATTTATATCTCATATACAGTTCATATATAAGTTCACATTATTACAACATAATATAATTCAATTAACAGTTATTGAATTCATATATCAAATAGGAACTGAAAGACTTGCCTGATTCGTAGTTTAACAATTACGACTTAACTGCTTAAAGCTATCAACGCTTCGTGTATTCCTACACAGTTATATAATCATAGATTTGTACCAATCAGTCATACATTTCATATGCTCTTAATAGAATAACAATTCGTATATCGTTTTCTAATCTTGGTTCCGTTTCACTCCATCTTAGGACAACCACGATGTTACCACATCATACCTTCATACTTATTCTATAGAAACCATTCTATTTTGGTCCTTAGGGTCCTTAAGGAAAATAACTTAGGACCAGACAGTTAACAAACTGTTCTTGACAGCTCTGCAACACGGCGCGGCCGCGCGGCAATTAAGCTTGGGAGTGGCGCGGCCGCGCGACTCCCTGCCAGAACCAGAACTTAGATTTCATAAACTTAGTTTGGTCCTAACATATCATGCATTCTGATATATATTATACACACACATTAAGTAGGTTTTCAAATTCATATTCGAACTATTTAGCTTTGAATAGCGTAGCTCTACGTTGAATTACTTAAATCAATAAAGCTCAACTACTAAAGTCATGTTATCACATAACAAGGCTTAACCACACTAAGTAGGCATGCTCGTGCTTATACTACACATGTATACTTAATCACATAGTCTATGCTTTTGAAATTCATTTTTCTCGAATATGCGTGCATAGGTGAAATCCATGTTTCATCACATGATGCTTATGTCAACATGTCTATAGGCATAATGAATCCTAATATACATGCTCGTATGATCATAATGTAACTCACTCCGTGTTTGATGCTATCATCTTACACATTCTAAACATTTCATAAAAATCGCTTTAAGTCAACAAAGGTAACTAAGTATATGCAAAGTACCTTGTAGTCATGATTCTCATGTATTAGAACACATATATAAGTCATCTATACATGCTCAATGATCAGAACGTGGACATCCTATATATATGTCCAAAAACTCTAAGTTTGTCTTTTGAAATCATTTTTAATTTAAACAATGTGTTCTAGTGTATGCTCAATACCTTCGACTCACATATCATGCATATCTAAACCATATAATCATGCTTAAAAAGTCAGAATATAAACATGACTTATATACGCCACAATTTGTTTATAAAACCTTAAGTTTTCATTAAAAACTCTACTACAACAAGGTATAATTGTTTACTATTAGCCAAGGTAACTGATTAACAACTACCTTCATAACCATTGATGCACATAACCAAGACACTTACACATGTCTCAACAGTCCGACTCAAAGAACACAAAATTCGTCAAGTCTCATTTTCAAAACTTTAAGTTTTCTTTTAGGAAATCATGTTAAACCAACTAATACAACTTACTACGTGCATGAAAATCTTAGTACGCATGTCAGACCCCTTTATGAAATTATTAGAGTCTAACTAGTATGCTTAACCAACTAGAAAACACAAAATCACCAACAGTTTCTGCAGAGGGCGCGGCCGCGCCCCATTTGTACTAGGGAGACGCGCGGCCGCGCGTCCCCGTTTCCAGACCAGAAACTTTTCTGCTTCGGCAGTCTCTTAGCCCAACTCAAAATTTCTTCAATAATTCGAATTTAAACATGCTATATAACAATTCTATCATGCTTATAATTTCATATAACACTTAATAAACATCTTCAAATCACTTAATCAATTAATTCATGATAAATTCAAGAATCAAGAATTGAGAATTGAAGAACAATGTTATACCTCTTGACTGAAATTGTTGCTACAATGGTTCTCACAATGCTGCTACACTAACTTCCCTCACTGTTATCTCAGAATGCTAACACTGGTATATAACTCACTCTCTATTCACATTCTCCAAAATTTCCAGCAAAAGAAATGAGAAGAGAAGAGCTTATACTTATAGGCAAACGAATAACCAGACATTGCAATTTCACCTTAGATTAAACCAAAAGAAATGAGAAGAGCACATTGGTTCATAGAGAGTAGTTGGAGTAGTTGTTGAAATCCATCATGATCCCCACTCCCTTATCATTATTACTATGAAGCTAATGTTGCTGAGTTTGATAGAAATAGGCTTAGGCTTCATGAGTTATACACGTGAGAAGCAATTGGGTCACTCAATTAGGGACAAGGCAGAAAACTCAGCAACTTGTTTTCCCACATACTAATGTTATATATGTATACATATAGTATATACTTAGGATATATATATTTATTCCATATATATTTAAGTTATACACATTCCATTTTATATAACTTAAGTTATAAATTAATGTGTCACAATGTAGTCCCAATAATACTATCGGGTATCATCACATTACATTGTTTCCTTTATTATTAAATTTTATTAATTCAATAATTATTTATAATATATCCATGATATATTATTTTATTGTATACTCATATTTTAAATATACACTACTACATATAATCATGTACCTCATGTACATAGGTTAAGCTAATATTCTAATTGGACTAAATATAATATGGTTGGGTACTATCATCCCACCATTTTCCATAAAATTATTATCACAAATATACTCAAATATTATAATGATAATTAATATCAACCATACATTTTCTTCTAATACTTCCCATTAAATCCCCTTGATTTAACTTCATTATTTATGCCACACAAGGCATAATTATGTGAACTTAGTACTTAATAGTCCACAAGTTTATAATAATATAATCTCCTAAGATAATATTATACTCAATGTTACATCTTATAATATGTTCATAAAGTAATATCATTACATTACTAATTTACATGTTCTCTATTATAATCAATTTATTACCCTCCTATGGGTAATACCCAATGGTCAAAGAGGAGTTGGTGGCTAACTCCACCAACTACTACTATTCATGGTCCTTCCTCATCATTACACCTTATAACATGCTCATGGTGTAATTACATTTCTTATTATATGCTTTCTTAGCAACAATGTAGTAATTGTATTAACAAACTCTACACACCAATGTATTGCATCTATTCATTATCAAGCTATTATTCTCCTATGGTTATTACCCAAAGGGCAAAAGGGAAGTTGGTGGCTAACTCCCACCAACTACCACTATTCATGTACCCTAGCCACTTAATTGACCATTATTGCTCTCACATGGACTAACTTGCAAGCTTATATCTAATAACTTAATGTTATTACCATATGGTATGATAGGGTCACACATACACTCAATCATATAATCCATGTACATTTGACAATACCGAATATATTTTAATTGAGTAGTGTCACACCCCATTATTGTAACTTTATTATTACACTTAATCATATAGTTTCCTATATTATATAGTTTTCTTGAAGTGTCACACTTCATTCCATATTATATAGATGTATCTACTATATAACTTATAATTACACATCATTGCACATAGGAATTTATTCACATAATAATAATAATTAATTCCATTAATTATTCATTCATTAATTTATTTAATGAATGTTTATTCCACCACTTTGCCACACTAGGCATATCTCACAAGCTTACCTTAAGCTTATTATCACTCCCATCACACTTTAATATTCTTTTAATATAAGGTTTGTGTGACACATGCACTTTAATGCTAAATTATTTAGCTACCTTGAACAATTATATGTATAACCTTTTCACTAGAATAATTAATATTTACTCTATTAATTATTATAAAATCTACGATAAAATAATAACTTAAGTTATTTAATATATTGAAATAACTTAGTTTTCTTTCATTAATAAACTTTCTTGAAAATACATTAGGAATTATGTATTTTGCCATAACATAAAATATTATGTTTTCTCCAAATAAAGATATTCATTGTTAGGAAATAATTTACTTATTGTCTCAAGATATTATTCTTAATATAATATCTACTAAAATAATTACATGTATGGCACATGTACATACATTATATATAGAAAATAGGTAACAAGTTTATTTTCTATTATAATAATTTATTTTCATCAATTTAATTACATATAGCAAATACGTTTTAATATATTTACCATATTAATTAATCACACTTATTACATCATACCAAAAACATATAGGGTAATATTATTATTCAAAAATAATATTTCCTCCTTTATTAAAATAATTCAATATTAGAATTTATTTTAATATCCTTTATAATAATTATTTCTCTTTCTTTTCTATAAATTGTTCCCAAAACAATTTCTTCAAATATTCATTTAATCATATAATGATTTCCATTTCTCTTTAATAACGTATATATATCTATTAACGTTATTTGTACATTAGACTTTCACACATATTACCATTCTAAGTAATATATAGAAGGTACTAATTATAATCATATATTCAACATATATATTAATTCACTCCTTTACTTAAGTAAATCAAACCTTGTACCATATTACCTTAGTTAATTAAGGTTCAATATTCACATTATATTATTCCATAATATAACTCTCAACTTAAATTAACCAATATTTATTCTTATTAGTTAATTCCTTAACTAACTCATGCTTCACTATCCAAACCTATTCACGGATAGCTTAAGTGCTATTAATAACTTATATTATAAACATACGAGTTATTAGTACACATACACAAGAATATGGTGATTATACATTAAGGTTATTTAATGCCACCAACTTACTATGATAAAATAATTCTATAAATTATTTAATATCGATAGGAATTTATCCACTTCCTTTACCTCAATTGAATCGTCTCTACGATAAGTAACAAATATATATTAATAATATATTCATTAATCACAAAAAACACATATTACATAGTCCATATTACCCTATGTAATATAATACCACATACCTCATATCACATATATATCTCTCTATTCGAACCCATCTCACGGTTTAAGAATTTTATTTATTAAATCCTTATTTAATAATATCTGAAAATTCGGGTTCTTACATCATCTCCCCCTTATAAGGATTCCGTCCTCGGAATCACCGAAACTTCCTCTACTCGGTGTTATTCCGAATATTGTATATTCTCTTGAATAATTTTTATCCATTCTCTTTACAGAAGTTTTATTACTATAACTTTCTCAATCTCATTCTACCACTTTCTCCTTTCTAAGGAACATTCTACTTACTACATTCATCCTTTAGAAGAATAAGAATCTTCCACGATTTTTCAATAATCGGGAAGTAGTATGAATAACTCAGATTCCAATTTATGCTGAGGGGTCACAAGACCGTGAACTTTTCTCCAGGTTTACTAATGCTTCAACACAATTCTTCACACCGCAAACCAGAGTGTTTATCGATCACAAAGACTGAAAACACCCTCCACGCGTACTCTAGGTGGCCAGCCTATTGTACCACTATGTTGGGCCGCAACGTAGTGTTTTGTAACGACTATATGCGTTACGCTCGGAACCATTGTCCCCGAAAACATGTCCCCTTATAGGGTTGTTCACCTCAGCTTTTCAACATCTAAATTCGCACCAGAGCAATCTGGTTTGGCATACATACACAAGAATACTTGAATTCTATAATCCCTTTCCAACAGTCGCCTAGCCGAATCAAATAGCTTAGACTCCCATCAACAATTCGGACATCAATCGAAATAATTTAGTCAACTTAATTGACCTTCTTTATAATTTACAAGAAAACCAAAAATTCTTTTATGACGTCATGATACCATACTAGATTAGTAGTACGTTGAGGATTCCGCCATTTTATGACTTTGTCATATTACAACATACCATAGTGGGCTGACGATCTTTCGATCACAACCAACACTAGGTTCGATTGCATTGATGACTCCATCATTTACCATTCTACATCATTTCAAATGATGCACAAGGTTAAAATATATTTTGAAAGATTGTCAAATCATTTTTGTCTTAGCCGAAACAAATAGCGTAGACATACGAATAACGGTGTTGTTTTTAAAACTCATTAGTTCAGTTACCTGACCCAATGTTTTCTCAAGAAAATCGAAGTGCAAACACTAGCACGAAGTCAATAATTATTGAAAATCTAGCGTAGCTAGAGGATTTAGGAAAATCCAATTTCTCCATCGCTTCAATCTCTTACCACCATCAATGCTCACTATTCCAAAACACTTATATAATATATATATTCTCCGTACAGTTCACCAACTTACCACACCATGGAAGCTCAGGAACTTACCACAATCATATGGGTTGAGGAACTTATCCTAGTCAGACCAAAATCGTCCATTCGCTGAGGGGTCCCATCATACGATTATGAGTCACGAACTTATCATAGGCATGAGTTTTAAGAACTCGCACCTAATCTTAATATTATCTAATTATATCTTAGAAATCTCTATCTATCAAAATAAATATGAGAAAAGAATCACCTTTCCGCCATATGTATAATGATACCGCGACACTAACATTCCAACGATTATCAATGTGACACACTCAGTGCAAGCACAAAACTTCTGCCCATACAAAAGTTTGTACAACTAAGCCATCACATGAGTCCTCAATGGAATTCCAACACTTAACCATATCTTACTCTATCACTTGCTCATTACGAGCTTTCTACATTTCATCACATACAACTCCTCATGAGTTCATCTCGTACTTTATCATAGTACATTCTCTTATAGCATCAAGCTATACATACTTAGTCATTACAGACTATCTATCATTTTACAATTCAATCTGATCATGTCGTGATCATCACTATACCTTAGGGTTCTTTCCCTATTATCAACCAAACTCCATCTGAGTTCATTCTCATTATCTTTGTCATATACATCTTATAGACATCATCTTAACATTTTCATTACCGGAGTTAGGAAACTCCTGATTCTCATTCTCTAGATACTTCGAGATTCTTCTTTGAATCTTCACGTATATATTTTAATCTTATCTTTTCCTTTCTCAGGTTATAGTCTAAGGTACATTTACCTAAGGTTTATAACCTACAGCTTTGATACCAACCTGTGACGCCCCCAAATCCATGTTCCTTCAAAACCTCGGATTCGGTGCAGTCACGATACTACTATCGCCAAACTATTATATCTTTTATTCATTACTAAAAGAATACAATTTGCTTATTATGATTTAGAATATAAATTCTATTTATATCCAAGATCTCATCTTTACATCACGTTCGATGTTACTAAAATGCGGAATAATTTAAACTTTTCAATATCTTTTGAATAAATTCTTCTTATTGATTCCACAACTTGAATCAATTACATATCCTTGAATCAATTATAAAATATGATTCATTCTATTCAAATTACCGTATAAAGGTTTACAACTCAACTTGATATCCTCTATGGATTAACTAATACATCTTTACAACACATCATGTATTAAACAGTGTAAACAACTATCAAGTACAACTCCTAGAACCTAAACGGGGTTCAAGCAATAATCTAAATAGTACTCTTCAATTCGATACTATCTATCTTTATCAATCAAGAAGCACGAAGTCTTTATCGTAAGTCCTTAACCTGCAAAAGTGGTTATTTGCAAGAGTGAGCTCGACAGCTCAGCAATTCTAACAGTTTTCATGCATCACATAGCATACAACATCATACTCAGTTCATGCATTTATAAACAATTTATATTTACTAAGCATGTTACTTCTCACATAACAAGTATATCATCAAGATCAACTTTCAATCTCATTTATATCTCATATACAGTTCATATATAAGTTCACATTATTACAACATAATATAATTCAATTAACAGTTATTGAATTCATATATCAAATAGGAACTGAAAGACTTGCCTGATTCGTAGTTTAACAATTACGACTTAACTGCTTAAAGCTATCAACGCTTCGTGTATTCCTACACAGTTATATAATCATAGATTTGTACCAATCAGTCATACATTTCATATGCTCTTAATAGAATAACAATTCGTATATCGTTTTCTAATCTTGGTTCCGTTTCACTCCATCTTAGGACAACCACGATGTTACCACATCATACCTTCATACTTATTCTATAGAAACCATTCTATTTTGGTCCTTAGGGTCCTTAAGGAAAATAACTTAGGACCAGACAGTTAACAAACTGTTCTTGACAGCTCTGCAACACGGCGCGGCCGCGCGGCAATTAAGCTTGGGAGTGGCGCGGCCGCGCGACTCCCTGCCAGAACCAGAACTTAGATTTCATAAACTTAGTTTGGTCCTAACATATCATGCATTCTGATATATATTATACACACACATTAAGTAGGTTTTCAAATTCATATTCGAACTATTTAGCTTTGAATAGCGTAGCTCTACGTTGAATTACTTAAATCAATAAAGCTCAACTACTAAAGTCATGTTATCACATAACAAGGCTTAACCACACTAAGTAGGCATGCTCGTGCTTATACTACACATGTATACTTAATCACATAGTCTATGCTTTTGAAATTCATTTTTCTCGAATATGCGTGCATAGGTGAAATCCATGTTTCATCACATGATGCTTATGTCAACATGTCTATAGGCATAATGAATCCTAATATACATGCTCGTATGATCATAATGTAACTCACTCCGTGTTTGATGCTATCATCTTACACATTCTAAACATTTCATAAAAATCGCTTTAAGTCAACAAAGGTAACTAAGTATATGCAAAGTACCTTGTAGTCATGATTCTCATGTATTAGAACACATATATAAGTCATCTATACATGCTCAATGATCAGAACGTGGACATCCTATATATATGTCCAAAAACTCTAAGTTTGTCTTTTGAAATCATTTTTAATTTAAACAATGTGTTCTAGTGTATGCTCAATACCTTCGACTCACATATCATGCATATCTAAACCATATAATCATGCTTAAAAAGTCAGAATATAAACATGACTTATATACGCCACAATTTGTTTATAAAACCTTAAGTTTTCATTAAAAACTCTACTACAACAAGGTATAATTGTTTACTATTAGCCAAGGTAACTGATTAACAACTACCTTCATAACCATTGATGCACATAACCAAGACACTTACACATGTCTCAACAGTCCGACTCAAAGAACACAAAATTCGTCAAGTCTCATTTTCAAAACTTTAAGTTTTCTTTTAGGAAATCATGTTAAACCAACTAATACAACTTACTACGTGCATGAAAATCTTAGTACGCATGTCAGACCCCTTTATGAAATTATTAGAGTCTAACTAGTATGCTTAACCAACTAGAAAACACAAAATCACCAACAGTTTCTGCAGAGGGCGCGGCCGCGCCCCATTTGTACTAGGGAGACGCGCGGCCGCGCGTCCCCGTTTCCAGACCAGAAACTTTTCTGCTTCGGCAGTCTCTTAGCCCAACTCAAAAATTTCTTCAATAATTCGAATTTAAACATGCTATATAACAATTCTATCATGCTTATAATTTCATATAACACTTAATAAACATCTTCAAATCACTTAATCAATTAATTCATGATAAATTCAAGAATCAAGAATTGAGAATTGAAGAACAATGTTATACCTCTTGACTGAAATTGTTGCTACAATGGTTCTCACAATGCTGCTACACTAACTTCCCTCACTGTTATCTCAGAATGCTAACACTGGTATATAACTCACTCTCTATTCACATTCTCCAAAATTTCCAGCAAAAGAAATGAGAAGAGAAGAGCTTATACTTATAGGCAAACGAATAACCAGACATTGCAATTTCACCTTAGATTAAACCAAAAGAAATGAGAAGAGCACATTGGTTCATAGAGAGTAGTTGGAGTAGTTGTTGAAATCCATCATGATCCCCACTCCCTTATCATTATTACTATGAAGCTAATGTTGCTGAGTTTGATAGAAATAGGCTTAGGCTTCATGAGTTATACACGTGAGAAGCAATTGGGTCACTCAATTAGGGACAAGGCAGAAAACTCAGCAACTTGTTTTCCCACATACTAATGTTATATATGTATACATATAGTATATACTTAGGATATATATATTTATTCCATATATATTTAAGTTATACACATTCCATTTTATATAACTTAAGTTATAAATTAATGTGTCACAATGTAGTCCCAATAATACTATCGGGTATCATCACATTACATTGTTTCCTTTATTATTAAATTTTATTAATTCAATAATTATTTATAATATATCCATGATATATTATTTTATTGTATACTCATATTTTAAATATACACTACTACATATAATCATGTACCTCATGTACATAGGTTAAGCTAATATTCTAATTGGACTAAATATAATATGGTTGGGTACTATCATCCCACCATTTTCCATAAAATTATTATCACAAATATACTCAAATATTATAATGATAATTAATATCAACCATACATTTTCTTCTAATACTTCCCATTAAATCCCCTTGATTTAACTTCATTATTTATGCCACACAAGGCATAATTATGTGAACTTAGTACTTAATAGTCCACAAGTTTATAATAATATAATCTCCTAAGATAATATTATACTCAATGTTACATCTTATAATATGTTCATAAAGTAATATCATTACATTACTAATTTACATGTTCTCTATTATAATCAATTTATTACCCTCCTATGGGTAATACCCAATGGTCAAAGAGGAGTTGGTGGCTAACTCCACCAACTACTACTATTCATGGTCCTTCCTCATCATTACACCTTATAACATGCTCATGGTGTAATTACATTTCTTATTATATGCTTTCTTAGCAACAATGTAGTAATTGTATTAACAAACTCTACACACCAATGTATTGCATCTATTCATTATCAAGCTATTATTCTCCTATGGTTATTACCCAAAGGGCAAAAGGGAAGTTGGTGGCTAACTCCCACCAACTACCACTATTCATGTACCCTAGCCACTTAATTGACCATTATTGCTCTCACATGGACTAACTTGCAAGCTTATATCTAATAACTTAATGTTATTACCATATGGTATGATAGGGTCACACATACACTCAATCATATAATCCATGTACATTTGACAATACCGAATATATTTTAATTGAGTAGTGTCACACCCCATTATTGTAACTTTATTATTACACTTAATCATATAGTTTCCTATATTATATAGTTTTCTTGAAGTGTCACACTTCATTCCATATTATATAGATGTATCTACTATATAACTTATAATTACACATCATTGCACATAGGAATTTATTCACATAATAATAATAATTAATTCCATTAATTATTCATTCATTAATTTATTTAATGAATGTTTATTCCACCACTTTGCCACACTAGGCATATCTCACAAGCTTACCTTAAGCTTATTATCACTCCCATCACACTTTAATATTCTTTTAATATAAGGTTTGTGTGACACATGCACTTTAATGCTAAATTATTTAGCTACCTTGAACAATTATATGTATAACCTTTTCACTAGAATAATTAATATTTACTCTATTAATTATTATAAAATCTACGATAAAATAATAACTTAAGTTATTTAATATATTGAAATAACTTAGTTTTCTTTCATTAATAAACTTTCTTGAAAATACATTAGGAATTATGTATTTTGCCATAACATAAAATATTATGTTTTCTCCAAATAAAGATATTCATTGTTAGGAAATAATTTACTTATTGTCTCAAGATATTATTCTTAATATAATATCTACTAAAATAATTACATGTATGGCACATGTACATACATTATATATAGAAAATAGGTAACAAGTTTATTTTCTATTATAATAATTTATTTTCATCAATTTAATTACATATAGCAAATACGTTTTAATATATTTACCATATTAATTAATCACACTTATTACATCATACCAAAAACATATAGGGTAATATTATTATTCAAAAATAATATTTCCTCCTTTATTAAAATAATTCAATATTAGAATTTATTTTAATATCCTTTATAATAATTATTTCTCTTTCTTTTCTATAAATTGTTCCCAAAACAATTTCTTCAAATATTCATTTAATCATATAATGATTTCCATTTCTCTTTAATAACGTATATATATCTATTAACGTTATTTGTACATTAGACTTTCACACATATTACCATTCTAAGTAATATATAGAAGGTACTAATTATAATCATATATTCAACATATATATTAATTCACTCCTTTACTTAAGTAAATCAAACCTTGTACCATATTACCTTAGTTAATTAAGGTTCAATATTCACATTATATTATTCCATAATATAACTCTCAACTTAAATTAACCAATATTTATTCTTATTAGTTAATTCCTTAACTAACTCATGCTTCACTATCCAAACCTATTCACGGATAGCTTAAGTGCTATTAATAACTTATATTATAAACATACGAGTTATTAGTACACATACACAAGAATATGGTGATTATACATTAAGGTTATTTAATGCCACCAACTTACTATGATAAAATAATTCTATAAATTATTTAATATCGATAGGAATTTATCCACTTCCTTTACCTCAATTGAATAGTCTCTACGATAAGTAACAAATATATATTAATAATATATTCATTAATCACAAAAAACACATATTACATAGTCCATATTACCCTATGTAATATAATACCACATACCTCATATCACATATATATCTCTCTATTCGAACCCATCTCACGGTTTAAGAATTTTATTTATTAAATCCTTATTTAATAATATCTGAAAATTCGGGTTCTTACACCGACCCTATTAGATTAAATCAAGGAGGCTCAAGAAAATGATGAGGATTTTGATTTAATAAAGAAGCGAATTATCGAAGGAGAGGAGCTTAAGTATAAGATTGATAGCACAGGGTTGCTAAGGTTTGAAGGGAGAGTATGGGTACCGTTGGATCGAGAATTGAGGGAAGAAATCCTTCAGGAAGCTCATAGCACGAGGTACTCGGTACATCCCGGGAGCATGAAAAATGTATCAGGATTTGCGGTAGTATTTTTGGTGGCCGAATATGAAGAGGAAGGTAGCAGAGTGCATCAGCAGGTGTCTGACATGCCAGTGTGTTAAAGCAGAACACCAGCGACCGAGCGGACTATTTCAACCATTAGAGATTCTAGAGTGGAAGTGGGAGCACATCACAATAGACTTTGTGGTGGGCCTGCCATCGACACAAAAGGGTTTAGATGCCATCTGGGTAATCGTGGACCGTCTGACCAAGTCTGCTCATTTTCTACCGATTAGGATACGGTACAATCTGGAGCAATTAGCGAAGCTCTATGTGAAAGAGATAGTGTCACGACATGGAGTGCCGGTATCAATTGTATTTAACAGAGATCCGCGCTTCACGTCAAATTTTTGAAGGAGTCTACAAGAGAGATTGGGAACGCAGTTGAGGTTGAGTACGGCGTACCATCCTCAAACTGATGGCCAGAGCGAGCGAACGATTCAGACCTTGGAAGATATGCTTCGCGTGATTGTGATGGATTTAAAGGGCAGCTGGGATGACCATTTGCCACTAGTAGAGTTCGCTTACAACAATAGTTATCACGCTAGTATCGGAATGCCACCGTATGAAGCGCTATATGGAAGAAAATGCCGAACACCATTGTGTTGGGACGAGGTTGGAGAACGAAGACTGCTAGGACCTAAAATGGTGTAACGGACAGCAGATACAGTGAAGCTGATCAGAGATCGACTGGTAGCAGCCCAAGACCGTCAGAAGAAGTACGCTGATCTACATCGTCAAAAGCGGGACTTCGTCGTGGGTAGTTTTGTGTTTCTGAAGGTATCTCCCTGGAATGGGAAGATTCGTTTTGGCAAGAAGGGCAAGTTAAGCCCTAGGTTCATAGGACCGTTCCAAGTTCTGAGGCGAGTCAGTGAAGTGGCGTACGAGATAGCGTTACCTCCTGAACTTGAGCACATTCACAACGTATTTCATGTGTCAGTGTTGCGGCCGTATAAACCGGACTACAAGCACGTTATCTCTTATGAACCGATCCAAGTCAAGAAGGACTTATCGTACAAAGAAGTTCCTGTACAGATACTCGATAAGAAGGAACAAAAGCTGAGGAATAAGATCATCCATTCCGTTAAGGTTCTCTGGAGGAATCACGCAGTCGAAGAAGCTACGTGGGAACTAGAAGAGAAGATGAAAGCGAATTATCCGTTTTTATTTGAGTGACCTTATTTTACAATTTCGAGGACAGAATTTTTATAAGGGGGGAGGATGTAATGACCGAGAATTTTTAAACTCCATTATTAATTAAATATAGGATTTAATTTTTATGAGTTAGTTTTGTATGCTTATTCAAACCTTGTGTGGTTATGTGATTATGTGAGTTAGTGCCTATGCGATAAATTGCTAGGATTAATTATAGAGAGTTACTAATAGTTTAATTAAATTAGTGGACTAGCCCTAAGGTTTGTATATCAGAAGAATGGATAGGATTGTTAGTAATTAAATATTCAATTTACTTGAATATAGTAAAAGGATTTTATTGCATAGATTAATTAATAAATGTGGGCAATATTAATATAAATATTTAATAGTCTATTTAGTAATTTAATACTAACAGACTAGATCATTTATTTAATTAACCAATTCAACCCTTTATTTGATCACGAATTGGGGAGTTGATGTATACTATAATAATAGGGTTGGGATAATGTATTATGATAATACCCAATTGAATTATACTTTGTGTTAACAAAATGTACATGAATTATATATGTGCAATTAAATTTACTACATGGTAATATTAATTGCTTATTGGAACTACATTGTGTCACCAATTGAATATATAACCTAAGTATATATTATATGTATATATATAACAATAGTGTATTGCATTCATGTTGTTGAGTATTAGCATTGTCCCACAAGGAGAGTCACCCCTCATTTCTTCTCACGTATATGAGCAAAAAGCCTATACTACTCTACTCTTCTTCTCAAATTCAACAAAGTCTAACAAATGAATATAAGGGGAGTGGGCATCATGATGGGATTCACCAACCACTCAACCACTCTTCCTTAACCATCAAATTCTCATTCTTTCCATTGGTCTGATTTGGAAGATAAATGCAATGTCTGGATATCCAATTACCTATATATATAACTTCTCTTCTTCTCATTCCATTTGCTGAGATTTTCCTTAAGTGTAGAATTGATAGCAAGTGTATTGAGAGAAATATCAGTGAGGGAGAAGTTGATATAGCAGATTGCAGAGGTATAATTCCTATTACTTGTCATTCATGTTCTTCAATTTCAAAGTCTTGATTATATTAAATTGGATGTTGATTGAATTGAGAATTACTTGCTAAGTGTTATACAAGCTTACGGAGGTGTTAGAACTATAATGTAGCATGTTTGGAATGAATTTCATAGAGAAGTCTTGATTTGGGTTTCTAAGCTGTCGAAGCAGGAACTGCACTGTTGCTGGCCGAGACCCGGCGCAGCTGCCTGTATTTTGTTTCTTATTTCTGCTACAAATCTGTTAAGTGTTAACAAGTCTATATTATTTAGACAAGCATGAGAACATTATTAACTTGTATACATGAGTACATTGATATAACATGCATGTCCATAGCTATGATTATATACATTATTGATGAAACGACTTATAGTTTTCGAAATGAACTTAGAGTTTTAAAAGGAACCTTGATATGTTATATTCATGTTTGTATTCTGAATTTTGCGAGCATGATCGTATGGTCTAATTAGGCATGAAATGTCAGTCTAAGGTGTTGAGTACATACTAGCATACATGGTTTAAGTTTAAAACGATTTCAAAGGCTAAACTTGAAAGTTTTGGGAAACTAAAGTTGCGTGACCATGAGTCGTAGTATTATGATATTTTAACATGCTTGATAGTGTTTTTAACATCGCTAAGATATCATATATGTGCACACACTTGTTAGCTACAATGCAAGTTAATCAAGTATGAGTTTGATTAAGTTTTCAATCTAAAAACGATGCTAGTTATACGTATGTGATATAGATACTTGTGAGCATGCCTAAAACAAGTTATATAACCACCTTATGTGTTTAAATGACGAACGTGGTAGCCTATAGGATTGCATGACCTTGTAAGACCCTAAGTCATTAAAACTGCTAATCTTGAACCATGGTATGAAAGGTGGAACTTAGAAAGACTATGTAAGCATGCAATACTCTTTAACATGTAGATACACTATGTGGCAATGAATACTTATGTGTTGGACAGGAGCAGCAGAGCAAAAGCTCAACCCTGGTCTGGCCAGGGGACAGCGCAGCTGCGCTGTCCCTAGGCTTAACAAGGGCGTAGCTGCGCCAGTATAAAACCTGCTATGGATATCCTGCTAGTTTTCTGGTTTGTCAGTTGGTTTGTAATGATACTTTAAGCTGCTTAATAGAGTCTAATTGTACTGACATGTGTTAAGGACATACTGTGGAGATGTTTAACTTATAAAAGGAATTCTAAAGTTAGAAAATAGGATGTTGATTAAGTGTTATGATGCTATATGTGGTATAACTGTGTAGCGAGGTTAAGACCTAACTTATGTGTGAGTGTATATACAAGATAAGGTATGATGTTAAACTACATGACTAATAGATATCCTACATACGTAACTATGTTATAATAGGATTCGAAAAGTGTTGATAAGCTTTACGTTGGTAGACTACGCATAAGGCAAGTTCCCTAACTTACGCTCTTTATTGTGCAATTTTCCTATCCTTCTCATATTTATTCGAGCAGGATATTATTGTATTGCAAGTTATTTATTTTAGCTTGAACCTTATTTCCAAGTATGCTTTAGGTGGTTTAATTACTTTACAATTATTCCACATCAATTTTATTGATACTCGCACTTGGTGCACTTGAGTTTGTACAGTCTTGGACTTGTACATTATTTAAAAGTTCTATAATTCATGAACTGCTTCAGATAGAGTCTGAACACTTGTTCGGTCAGACAATTGCATGAAATTTTTATAAAAGCTATACAGGCCAATTGATGTTAGGGATTCTTAGACTAAAGAGAACACCCCTTATATTATAGGGGAGTACCCCACGTATCTAATATAAGATACAAACAGCAGAGTTGAATGTTATGCATATACATGGCGTACGCGAGGCTGATCCCCTCAAGTACATATTCTGTAGCCAGTAACCAAAGGGTCAATCAGCTATTGATTCCATTGGAAGTTTATAGTTCGAAGTCTACTCGTCTATTAATTATTCTAAAAGAAATTATTCTCCTTGCTTCCGATATTCATATTGTTGAATTCCTTTAATCATGATATATCCTTTATTGCTGTATTTAAACTTGTTGAGCAAATTAGTTGCTCATCCTTGCTATATCATGACTTTTATTGCAGTTAAACCCGAGACTTCAGGGATGGGCAAGGGTAAAGATAAGATGAAGTAATAGACTTCAAGTAGCTGACTTTATTTTAAGCTTAGTTTAATTCTGTTAATATAATTTGAACCCTAATGGTTATTCTAGGGTATGTTTGTATGATTGTATTAAGGTTTTCGAATCTTGGGACTAGTAACACCTTTTGAATGAACGACATACGTTTATTTCTTTCCGCATTTAGTTATTGTATGTTGTTTAGTTGTGAATGTTTGTATTGGATCGTGATGACTCAATCCGGGTATTTGAGACCCAAATTTGGGGACGTCACATCAAGAGGTAACAATAATGAACTAAAACTATTAGAAGTCAAAATCTCAGTTGAATTAGCATCTTCAGAATAAAGGGATATACGCATTAGATGAAGATCAAGGATATACACATTTTTTTCTAGGTGAAGCTCAACAAAGACCAGCCCTCGCACCAAAAAACAAAAAAACAAACCCAGCCCAACATCATGAAATACAATAGCATTGTAAAAATGTCCTTATTATTACCCGGAACAAATTAATTATGGGGAAAAGAAAGTCCTTTAAATATGGTTCACCCAATTCATGATCAAAGCTTAGATGTAAAGGAGAGGAACAAATTAATTAGTTCTACAACATAAAAAAGGAGAGAAGAACAAATCGACTTACTTTGATTGATGAATTGATGGAATGGAAATCGTATTGCTTCTTCGTCAGATTTACCCAGCGAGGAAACCTTTTACCTGATGCAGGTTGGAGGCTCTGTAATTTCTGAAGAAGGCAGATGGGTCGAAGGTTTTGAAAAATGGGGTGGAGCCGGTGTAATTGGAAGGGATTTGGAGGTGGAGTCTCTAAATGGGAAGAAGGCAGATGGTCGGAGGTTTTGGAAAGTGGGGTGGAGCCGGTGTAATTGGAAGGGATTTGGAGGTGGAGGAGAGTACGAAGGAAAGAGAAGGCGGGATGAGAAGGGAACAAACGTCTTATTGGCGGGATTTGGGTAGCGTGTAAGGGGGGTTTGATTTGGGCGGATTTTTTTTTTTTGTGTGAAGTGAAATGTGAGCCTTTGGATTAAGTTGGAAGAAATGAGAGGAAATCTGGACCCTTGTTGTGGTTTCTCAAATTTTAAAGTGTGAATGGATTCAAATTAGGTTCTATTTTATTATATAGATTACAACTTAATCTCAATTGATTAATATTAATAAATTGAGATTTTTTTCACTTCCATATCTCATTCCATAATTAGCTCAAGCTAACTAATTTAATAGTTTAATCACTATTAAATCTTACTTATCACACACACACACACACATATATATATATATATATATATATTTCATTCTTATATATATACACATTAATTCCACTATATAAATCACATAAATATATATATATATATATATATATATATATATATCACATATATATGTTGATACATCTAAACTTATTATGTCTCCCCATAAGAATTTTATCTATTAAATTTTTATTATAATATTTTCTGAAAATCCGGGTCATCACATTCCCAACACCAACAATTTCTCAAGAGTTTCCGAACAACCCAATTCTTCCCCTATTAATGCCTACTATATTCAAATTGGTCTGGTAAATGTATTCTATCTTATAACGTACTACTATGATTGGAACGTATAGTAATTGTGGTGTAACATAACAACATAGAATCAATTTTCATGCACTGTCTTGCATTACTGATATTGTATCACTACATTAATGAATTATCTGTATCGATAACACTACTTTATTTTAATAGGATGTGATATGAATCATGATCCTAAAACCCGCTAATGTATGGTTACACTCCTTAGAGCAAATATTTACTCAACGTATAAGTTACCCAACAAAAAAATAGCCAGTTACATTGAAAATCATCCTATGCTTTGTCCCAAGCAGCAATGACACTATCCAGAAAATAAGAAAAAATAAAGTAGAAATTTAAAACCAAAAATAGAAGGAAAAAGTGAATTTTGATTCAGAGGAACCATATGACAGACGGAAACTACATAGGTCCATCAAATACAAAATGATTCAATATCAAAAAAAAGAAAATTTCAAATTAGTTCTTCAGAGAAGTGCAAAACCTAAAATAAACCCACAACAACAAAAATTGCATAGAGGCGAACAGGAAGAATAATATACATTGAGAATTTGAGATTCGACGGAGAAATTATAGACAGAATGGGGATATACCTGAAGGCGGGGAAAGCTCAAAGACTGATTTGGGAGAGCGTGAAAGCAATTGAGAAGAACACCAACTTTACCTTGATCCCATAAGAGAAATAAATTAAAATATAAACTACCTCCGCTCCAAAAAGAAAAGGAATTGGGAAAAGGAAAAGAATGGCAAAAAAAGGAAAATGATCCTAATGATAGTAAGTCCAATATGCATATGCTCTTAATAACTCTAACATCAAGTAAGCTGCTAAAATAAAGTGTAATGTACTCATAACTAAGCTCTTACGTTTTTGAAACTAAAGTTATGTCATAAAATTACACATATTAAACTCATTAATGTAATAAATGAGTAATAAACAGCTGATCCAAAATAAAAACATAAATATGAACTTTTTCTATGCTTCAGAATAATATTCGAGTCCAATCAAGGTTCCTTCCTCTTCCTAAAAAACTTATCTCCTATTCACTCTTACTACATTCAACTATAATTTCCTAGATTATAAAAGGCAAAGATAATATGAAAGTTACAATTTTACATCAAATGCTATACTTTGCTAAGTCTGAAAACCATAGCTAAGTACACATAAGAACATCATAAATCAAGATAAATAAACAAAATATGCTCTGTTCAAATATGTTTTGTATTTATAGACTTCACTATTTCATATTAAATTATAAAAATAAAAATAAAAACAAAGCAAACTAATATTTCATTTAGAAACAAAATCTCAACACCCTAATATCTTTTCCTATGTTAACAGATCAATAATTAAAGGTTTAAACAATCAATATCAATAATTAAACCAAATGAAATAGAAAAAGTAGCTAAACACCCAAATTAAAAGTTACAGGACGCAAGGTCCATCTCAAATTATTCAAATCCCTAAAACATTTAGGCATACTCATATTAATTCATCACTATAAGCATTTTTACCCTATAAACCTAGGGGACTCAAAACTTTACTCTTCTGTCAAGCCTATCTGAAAGCTTCCCAGTTCCCATTTCAACACTATTGCCAGTGTCTTCAATATTGCATTCCTAATTCCAAAGTGTTTTTCCCTCATTTCTCGAGCTCCAAGTTAAGTGAAAGTAATAAATTCATTAGGTAGTTTAAAGCATAAGCCAACCAACCTTGTGGAAAGAATTTCATTTAATGGTCGGAGTTGGGGTGGGGAGAGGGAGTGAAGGTCATGAGCTTTGGATTTACATAGTCACTATGCTTTTACTATATCAAAAAAGTAATATTACTTATCTTTCCTAAGATAGTTATATAGTCTGGTGCCAGAGAGTGGTTCCTTGGGGACCCAATATATGATATGGGGACAACACTCAGAACTACCACCACACCTTCAACTATGACTACGAAGAGCTAAACCCTCTGCTACGTGAGTTGTTTCACAAAAAGAAATAGAACTGTTCATATTTTGGATTAAATAATTTGCATTTTTATATTTGAAACAAAGAAGCCCTAAATTCCTAACTCCAACCAAAATCGTTTGCATGCAAGAAATTAGGAGTGCCGTCAAACTTATTCAGTTTTGGTAAATCAAAACATAAAATATAAAAATAAAAAATAAAAAAATACTTGCCAGAAGCACCTTTAAGAAAAAAAACTCAAAAAGTGTTGAAAGATTAAACACCTGTATCATATCAGCTCACAATGTCTTTTATCTAAATCTTCAAAAGATTACCCTTTGATTCACCAACAAATCTTTCTAATTTAAGCATACATATGGAAGTAAATAGAGACACTTACAAAAACGGAGGCTCAGTGAGCTCTTACCTTGTACAATTTCTTGGGTTTATACACCAAATGCAAGAGATTACCCTCTGATTCACCAGCAAATCTTGAGGGGTTTTAAAAACCCTGTACTCCGATCGTCTCTCCCTCCCCCTCTCCCTATCAGTCTCGTACAGTACACAGCGTGAGAAATGCTCAAATATAAACTACCTCCGCTCCAAAAAGAAATTTAATAGGCTGAGCGGGATTTGAAGGGTTAGATTTATCCCAATTTTGGATGGTCCGGATCTTTTAATAGGTTGAGCGGGAAAAATTCAAAAACACTTGTGTTTTGTATAGATAGATTGGGGCGGAAATGAGAGATATATTACTAACCATTGGATGTTGAAGCCGCTCTGTTTTATATTATAGATTAATGTGGGGTTATTGATTTCGAATAAATTATACATACTATGCTTGCTCTGTTAAAGAGGATGATTGATCTTATAATCATTTGTATGAAGACACTAAAATAAGTATGTAGGTGCTTATTGGAGAATAAGTTCACTGAACATGGCTCGCTTGAAGGAACACCTAATACAGTTTTACTTGCTTGACAATAGGAGTTCCTATAGTGATAGTTGTATGAGTGATCCTTTGACTTTGTCGACGTCGAGAAAAAATTCGCGGGTCAGGTCACAACCCGGATCTTTCTGTCTTCCTAAGTTATCTCCCCTCACACTTTTTATTGCGAAAAAGGTTTTGAAGGGTTTTTTAGGAAAAGGCCAACATGTATCATGTCGATGATTTGAACGTTTTACAGAGTCACCAGTTGGTAGATTTGAAATAGGTTGTACCAACTCAACCGAGTTTTATTTGAAAGAGGCCCAATTGCTGGACAATGTTGAAACTTGATCTTTGAAAACAAAGTCTTGAGCTCGGGGGCTTGGTTAAGTGTGGGGAATGTGTTAGGCACCCCACAACTCCATGAAAACACGGTACTGCATCTTTTCAATATTTCCCTTAAAAACTAAAATGCGTGTGTGAATGCTGTTTTGAAAATTGGGCCTATGTTTGATTGATTGAAAGTAGTGCTTTTCTTCGTTGAAGGGTTTGATTTGATTTGCAAAAAGTCTTTGATTTGATTTGTAAAAGTATTTGATTTGTTGTGCAAAAGCTTTTCTTTTGATTTGAATTGAAAATGATAATTTGAAAGCTAGTTTATCAAACCCTTACGCTAGCATAGGAATTGAAGCCTGTTGATACTTCCATTTTTTTCTTTATAGCCTTAAGGCTTGCATTTGAATGGTGATTTATCGGGCTGCGAAGCATCCTTGATCACAGAAATAAATACAATTGACGGTATCCTCATGGGCATGAAAACCATTAGAGGGACTCTAACACAACAAATCATATTTTTCACTATGTTGAGATCTTAAATCCGGATAACAGTTTTAAGGTCTTTACATGTACATTTTACAGAAAAACTGGCAGGGTACATTCGTAAAGCGGAGTTTATCCATCGTGGGAATCAGATTCTGATCGATTTGATCATGTATCTCACGATTCCTAAGCTCACATTAGAGTAGCCAATAAACCTGCACAGTTCAAATTTGTACAGAAACAAATATATATATCCCAATATTGCCAGAACCAAAGATTCATCAGTAAATCCTGGTTCGCATATGGCTGAAGCGACTCGTTCCCACTAGATAGTGATCTAAGGGACGTGAGGTTCCTTTTGTGACTGAAAAATGCCAATTCATATCGAATGAATATTTAAAGCATTAATTTAATAAAAAGCAAATAAAGCCAAGATATATACACAGTTATGTATATATACAAAAGCTGTAAAGGGCGATGGGTTTTCATACCGGTGCCCGAACTGGAATTGAAATATATATATATATATATATATATATTTATATATATTGATAGAAAAGTTATCAACAAAGACTGGGAAGAGAACCCAGTGGTGGTGAAGGCTGCTTATATATGCATATTTATATATAAAAGCAGTAAAAAGGCCACAGAATAATCCAGGCCGAGCTGAAATATAAATATACAGAAATATAGTCAATCAGAGACTGGGAAGATAACCCAGTAATGGTGAAGTGTGCCAAAACAGTATAAGGGCTACAGAATAATCCAGGTCGGATAAATATATATATATATATATATATATATATATATATATATTGACATGAATGTAGTCAACCAAGACTGGGAAGAGAACCTAGTGGTGGTAAAGGCTGCTTATATATGCATAAATATAAAAGCTGTAAACTACCTCAGATTTGACATATGGGCTTGACAAAATTGAAAAGTTAGTATATATATATAGTTAAATAAACATGGGAAAAAGCCAAACCCAGACTGGGAAGAGAACCCAGTCCGGGGAAGTTGCTTATAACGAAGGTGCTAGTGCACTAAAGCTGTTAGAGCTGCCGGATCGTCAATCCGAGTTGTAAAAATGCCAGAAATTGAGTTTATGTACAAAAATGTAACAAATTTTGACGAAAACAGCCACGAAACTAAGTTCCGGGCATTTAGAAAATGAAATTTGATATGCAAGTGCAAAACAGTGCAAAGAAGTAGGAATCACTTTCTGATTGTAAAAATACTTACAATGGACTGCTATACGGGCTTTTTTTCCAAATCATAGGCTCTAAACGTCAGAATCTACCGATTATTTTCTGATATGTGGTAGTATGTGGGTATATCTACATGTTAGAGTGAAAAAATTTGGGTTTAGAAGAGGTGAAAAAGTCAGAAAATCAAACAGACAAAGATTCGCTACCTTTTTTCTTTTTTAAATGAGTGGGGGTGCACGTTTATTTATAGGCTAGGGAGCCTCAAATCTACCTACTACTACCATAGGTAGAGGTGTGGCTCCCCTGGTGGGGCCCATGTGTTCGGTTGAGTCATCTCAAAGTACGTGCACTCCGAGCAACGCGAGGTCGAAGTTAAAACTTTCTAACTTTTGATCGGAGCGTCCGTTTGTGGCGTGCTATACATTTCTGAAAAGCCCTCACCGAGAGTGTCACAATTACATAGGATAAAACATTTTCCAAGTCTTGGAGGACAGGTTCATAACCAGCTCTTCGATTTCTTGCAGTTTGACTGTTGAGCTGTCTTGCGCTGTTTGCACTCGGGATCGTCGTTATGGTTCATTCTGACCTTGGTGGCATCAATTTGGCTTGAGTTTAACTGAATTGACTTAGGTTTGGTAAAATGACTATTTTGCCCCTCTCGGGGTTGCGCTTGGTGTTGGCATGGCCTTCGATTGACTTCCGGGAGTTGTTTCCAAGACTTGGATCCCATTCGAGTCTGTTTGTCCTCAGTGTAGTCTCTGAGACTGAGTTGGTCATTCCAAGTTTTTCTCTGGAGATATTGTGTAGCTTCAGGTTTGTTCCCGAAGTTGACTTGACTTCCCGGGTTGAGACCATGGCTAACTAGTACTTCCTGTGTTGAGACCGGGGCTGCTCTGATGACCCGATATTGAGATCGGGGTTGAACTGATGGTCCAATTGGAGATCGGAGTTAACTTGATGGCCTGATATTGAGATCGGGATTGATCTGACAGCCTGATTAGAGATCGGAGTTGATTTGATGGCCCGATATTGAGATCGGTGTTGATCTGATGGTCCGATTAGAGATCAGAGTTGATTTGATGGCCCGATATTAAGATTGGGGTTGCACTGACGGTCCGATTGGAGATCGGAGTTGATTTGATGGCCCGATATTAAGAACGGGGTTGAACTGACGGTCCGATTGGAGATCGGAGTTGATTGGATGATACCATTTTGCCCTCCTATAATGTTAGTAACAGGGAAAGAAAATTCCGAGTGTCTACAGATGCCCCTTTTTATCATGCTCATGCAATGTAATGAAATGAGCAGGATAAAGATTGCTTGACACTTGAAATGCAAAGATATTAATGATGCAATGCACTGAATGTTGAAATATTTTCGCAGATCGCAGGTCGCACTTTGCATAACTAATAGCATCGCAAATCGCTTCGCTAATCGCATCGCAAATTGTTTACCTTTATCGGTGCTTGTGTTGGGGCTGAGACCAACGGTTTGATTCCCATCGTTGTTTGTTTTGATGATGATAAACTGAAATATTTTCTACATTTCTGCTGGGGATGTCAATACTAGGCTACCGTGAACTGTCTTCGTTACTTTCTGCTGGGGATGACGTCATTCATGATAGCCTAGGGTGGACGTTGTCAGACGATCACTGATGGTGGAACCACTGACGTGCTTGTCAAAGATGAGCTATCACAGATTATTCTTGTCTTGCTCTGCTGGGGATGACATCCTCTGTGATAGCTTTATTGATTTAGCTGGGGATGATACCATTGATGCTACCTTGGTTTGAGACCAATGGCTTCCCTGTCTGGCGGTATTCTTTGCAGTGTTGATTTCCCTTCGGTCGGTGCTGTTGCACATTTTAATTGCTCATCTGCTGGGGATACTTATCGATTACCCAGTTTCCTTAAGGGATGCTTCCGATGCCTACCCTGATGATAGTTTACATCGGCATTTTGTCACAAGCAGTTGAATCACCAATTCTTCTTGGTGCTCCTTTTGAGGATGTGTATAACAGATTCCATCATCGAGGATGGACTATTATATGGTTTCTGTCACCGGAACACTTTAGATTCTTCGCAGAGGTTGCTTCGATGGATAAGACATCGCTGGGGCTGAACCAATGGCTGAATTGAACTCGGTCTGTACCCGATACTTCACTGGGCTGAACCAACGGCTGAATTGGATTCGGTCTGTACCCGATACTTCGTTGGGGCTGAACCAACTGCTGAATTGGATTCGACCTATACCCGATACTTCGCTGGGGCTGAACCAACAGCTGAATTGGGTTCGGTCTGTACCCGATACTTTGCTGGGGCTGAACCAACGGCTGGATTGGATTCGGTCTGTACCCGATACTTCATTGGGGCTGAACCAACAGCTGAATTGGATTTGGTCTGTACCTGATACTTCGCTGGGGCTGAACCAACGGCTGAATTGGATTCGGTCTGTACCCGATACTTCGTTGGGGCTGAACCAACGGCTGAACTGGATTTGGTCTGCACCCGATACTTCATTGGGGCTGAATTAACGGCTGAATTGGACTCGGTCTATACCCAATACTTCGCTGGGGCTGAACTAATGGCTGAATTGGATTCGGTTTGTACTCGATACTTCTCTGGGGCTGAACCAACAGCTGAATTGGATTTGGTCTGTACCCAATCCTTCGCTGGGGCTGAACCAACGACTAAATTGGTTTCGGTCTGTACCCGATACTTCGTTGGGTTGAACCAACGGCTGAATTGGATTTGGTATGTACCCGATACTTTGTTAGGGCTGAACCAACGGTTGGATTGGATTCGGTCTGTACCCGATACTTCGCTAGGGCTGAACCAACGACTAAATTGGATTCGGTCTGTACCCGATACTTTGCTGGGGCTGAACCAACAGCTGAATTGGATTCGGTCTGTACCCGATACTTCGCTGGGGCTGAACTAACAGCTGAATTTGATTCGATCTGTACCCGATACTTCGCTGGGGCTGAACCAACGGCTGAATTGCATTCGGTCTGTACCCGATACTTCGCTGGGGCTGAACCAACGGCTGAATTGGATTTGGTCTGTACCCGATACTTCGCTGGGGCTGAAGCAACGACTAAATTAGATCCAGTCTGTACCCGATATTTCGCTGGGGCTGAACCAACTGCTGGATTGGATTCGGTCTGTACCCGATACTTCTCTGGGGCTAAACTAATGGCTGAATTGGATTCGGTCTGTACCCGATGCTTTGCTGGGGCTGAACCAACGGCTGAACTAGATTCGGTTTGTACCCGATACTTCGTTGGGTTGAAGCCAACGGCTGGATTGGATTCGGTCTGTACCCGATACTTTGCTAGGGCTGAACCAACGGCTGAATTGGATTCGGTTTGTACCTGATACTTCGCTGGGGCTGAACCAATGGCTGAACTGAACTCGGTTTGTACCCGACGCTTTGAAAGTGGCAGTTTTTGGCAGTTTTGCGTAGTTTTGCACAGTTTTTCATTGTTGATCCCCGAATATGCCTTCGGGATGAATACCAAGGGTTTTCAGAGTGTCCCCCTTTCTGTTAGGATTACGCTGCTTAAACACAGGATTTCAGGACAAACTGCTCAATCGCGTAGCAATTTTTCTTCAGATTTGACTTGGCAGCGCATAGAAACTTCATTTTAAATTGAATCGAACCGAGCCCGGGGGAGTGAGACCCACCCTGGGGAGCCGCAGGGGGAGGTGCAGTAGCCGCAGGTGGGCCTGTTTCCACCTAGGCTTTACATTGGGCTGCGGGATTTCATTTTTTCAAAATTCCATTTTGAGTTTCAAACGAATTTCGATCTTCTTTTTTAGATCTACGGGGCTTGGACAGATGTTTTCTGATTCCGTCAGTTCCTACGCATTCAGCGTAGCGCAGGTAATGTTTTACGTCCTTTTTTCGTAAGTTTTGATCGTTAAAAGCATGTGAACCATGTAGGGGGCTTTTAGACGCAATGTATGAAAAATATATGCCTATATATTCTGTTAAAAATTTTCTGACTACATATGTATGCATATCTTACTGTAATGCATGTTTGGATGTCAGAAAATTTAGATTCCGAGACAGTCAATTTTTGCTCTTTTTGATCAGTTTACTCATCCTTTTTAAGGCCTAGTGAGCGTGGATTTTCAATTAAAAATGTCCATGGTAATTGAGCTACCATGCGAAGTTGACTTTTGATTTCATTTCATAAATATGAATTGTTCTTGTTTTTGGGAAGGTGTGCTACTGAATGGCCACCTAGACATGCCTATGTGCATGCGGACAGTCCATTTTACAAAGGCGACTGGCAATTTTTTTTAAAATCTGAGCATTTAATGAACATGCAATTTTGACTCTACTGGAGATTTTTGATTGACCCATGCATGTTTTTAGGATTTATCTTTTGAAAAACATGCAGTTTTGACTTTATTGGGTATTTTTAACTGACCCATGCATGTTTTAGGACTTAGAGATGCATAGAATATTGATTTAAATTAATAAGCCACAGGTTTTAGGCTTACCACACCCTTTCTGAGGTGATTTGGAGACTTGGCACAGGTGATGGACCGTGATAGACCCGGCAGTGCTAGCAGAGTCATTTCAGGCGTCAGACGTAAGAGGGCCTCTGATGTTCCTCAGCCACATCCGGCTAGACCGCCTCGCAGGTTGGCAGGAGTCGGTGATTCGTCTAGCTCAGGATGAACCGCCGATTGACATTGATGATGAGAAGGCTGCTTTTGCTGCTCTAGCTCCAGCTCAGGCTCCACGTGCTGAGGTTCCAGGCATTGTTGTGCCTACCCAGGAGCTGCTGGGCGACTTGAGTCACCATCCCTCAAGATATCTCCACGCCAATGAAGTTTTTCTCTTCTTGGATTCTTTTTTTCTTTGGCCATTCTCGGGGCATAGGTTTTTGACATGGGTTGGTTTTTTGATGCTGGTTCCTTACTTTATGCAGCCTCGAGGGAACTGGTCTAATGTGCATTCCATGTATCATACTTTGCATGAGGATTACAGGGACATTATTGATGGTTGGGGGTTCCTGGGGGGTTCCTGGCTTTCTTTTCTATTCTTCCCCGCCGTTGCCCCTGGGGGTATATGAGGGCTTTATCTGAGCGCTGGTTCCACTAGACTCAATCCCTTCATCTGCTGGACTATGAGGTGATGATGACCCCTATAGACTGGAGGTTTATCACCGACATTGAGTTTGAGGGAGATCCAGTGCCTGTCGTGGCTGATATTATGCCCACTGCCATTCGGTCCCTGCTGGGAGTTCCTGCGACAACGCTCGTCGATTCGATCTGGTCCCTTGAGTATAGATGCCCAGAATAGGGCTTTACTAGGAGCCTCCACCTGATGATCGGAGGGTTAGAGATCGCATTCTGAGGCGATTATTTTTGGTGATCATCAGGGATTATTTTGTGATGGACAACTCGTCGATTGTGTCCTTCACCTTGGTTAGCGCTACCCGATATATAGAGCGCCTCAGTGACTTTGATTGGGGTTCCTATACCTTTGCCTATTTTTTCTGGGGCATGCGCATGCTTTCGGAGGGTTCGACGAAGGCTTGGTTAGGGTTCTACCCGTTTCTGCTGGTGAGTACATCTTTCTTGTACCTTTTTAATTTCAGCATTTATATTTGTCAGTCTTGATCACTGAGGACTTTTGATATTGACATGCCCAGTTCTGGGCATTTAAGAGGCTTCCTTGCCTACGGTCTGCCACTGCTTTAGGTCTGGAGACCTATCCTTGAGGACGGCGTTGGCATCACTCAACTTTGACGGAGGTCCCTGTTGCTGAGGGATTTACTCATGCCCGCCTACAGTTGGAGCTTTTGACGGTTGGATCGATTTCCTGGGTGCCGTATACCTCTGAGTTTTTGATGGTTGGATTTGAGGGAGACTTTCCCACTGGTCGAGAGTTTGTTTTGTCGACTCGCAGAGTCCCGATTTTGACAGAGGGAGGCTAGGAGCTCTATTTAGGAGAGCGTGCCATCAGGAGTATTATAGGTGAGATTCGCATCCCCATTGTTCCTCCTGCACGGCATCATTGGCCGTTGAGCATGCCTTTGACAGACATTCCCATGGAGGGCATAGATGGATTCACCCTGTCAGAGGGCCCGTTCAGCCAGGAGGTATTTAGCAGATGGTGGAGTCCTCGCACTATTGGAGCTCAGACTTGGGCTACCCAGTTTATGGCAGACATGGTGCCAGGGTCTGTGATGATGATAGACTGGATAGCTTGCCTTAGGGAGCCGACTCATTTGGACCAGATCACAGGATTGACGCAGCAGTTGGAGAGAGATCATCTATTTATCAGGCATCTTAGCAGAGATCCGTCAGAGGCATCCTCTTTTGACCCGTCCACCTCAGGAGTGGGCCCTTCTTTAGGTCCATTTAGCAGTAGTTTTGCAGGGGCAGACCCTCCCTTATACCGCCTAGATATGCCTGATGACCGCAACTTTGTATCTACAGCGGAGATGGAGAAGGTTCATCACCTGAACGTGGATTATCTGGATCTTTTTGGATAGCTATGGCAGCTATATTTTTGGTCAGCCACTGTTTTGGCTATTTGGCGGCTGTGCCATTATTTTGATAGACCACTGTTAGTAGTTGGGTGGTGGTGCCCCATTTTCCTGTATTCTTCATTTTGCTTTGTATTATCAGACAGGGATGATGCCCGCAGTAGATAGTTTATCATAGATATTCATGATATTTTCTATCTATCACATCATGTTTATATTTGTCATCATGCATGTATTATGTCATATGTATGCATTTAGGCAGATGAGTTCAAATTTGACCCCTGGATGGTCTTGTGGTACGGTGACACAGATGACATCATCCGTTGTGAGCCGTATTGAGCATTTGCCACAGTCTGAGGTGGCTTCATCATAGAGGTTGTGGTACGAGAGCTTGCCTTCTCAGCCAGAGGGACAGTTGACCAAATGTTAGGGCATTCACTGGCCCTTGCAGATTTTTAGGTGCCATATGGGTTTGTGAATGATATACTATCCTGCTAGATACCCAAGAGGCAGGTGTTTTGCATTGGGCAACATGAGCTGACGCCGACTCTAGAGGAGTACGAGCGGCTTACTGGTCTGGCTTTGGACTTGTCGTGCTCCCGGACTGCTATTAGTGATATGCGGAGACCATTCCTGCGGATGTCCGGTCTTCTTCAGAGGGTAGTCGCGGACGGGATCGTATCTGGGCATGTGATCTCGATTAACTTCTTGATCGATCATTTTGGGGAGCTTGACAGCTACGATCAACATGTTGGGGACTTTATTATTTTAGCAGAGGTGTGGCATCTGGCCAGGATAGATATTCTGCTGATGTGCATCGTGGCATACGTCTACATACCGCTGCGCTTGGATCACTTGGATGTGGGATTAGTAGTCGTTGTTCGAGCCCTTAGACAGCGTAGTATCATTATCCCGATGATATTAGCTGAGACGCTGCGGTCAGCCACTTATTGTATTACCCACCCGGAGGGGTTCTTCCGAGGTAGCTCGATTTTGCTGTATGTATGGCTGATATCCCATATTCGACCGATCAGATTTTTCAGGCCTTATGGATATTGCTTTACCCGCGAGGTAGCCACATCTTACTCTTTTAACCCTGCGGAGTGTACTAATGCTGAGACGTGGTCAGCATTTTTGTCGGATATTGAGCATCCGTTCTTGATTTTTCCATGCTCAGGGTTAGCCTCCCCATCTAGCTTCATTACTCATGCGCCTGGCATGGATTACTTGCCCCTAGCGGGTTTGAGGGGAGTGACTACTTATCATCCCCTGGCTATTATGAGCTAGTTTAATCAGTTTTAGAGCTTGCACCGATTCGAGGGGTCTGCTGATCAGAGAATGTCTATATTGTCTATATCATCGGCCAATTTGATCAGAGTATATGTTTGTTGGACTCATAGAGATAGGGCTGATTTCTCCAGTAGCCACCCGGGCCGTTCTCCAGAGTGCTCGACATGGTTGGAGGCAAATTTGGCAGCAACTGCACTTGTTCATTTATCTTTAATTTTGGATTCTGATGAGGAGGAGCCTATGGAGGATCCTGAGTCTCCTACTGAGGATGAGCTGTTTGTGGGCTTGACAGCTGCTTTGGTTAGCTACCCACCGATTATTCCTACAGGCACAAATCTGACTTTGGCGGATTCGCTATTCAGGATGACCTTCGAGCGGGATTCAGCTAGAGCGCAGATGTTGACCGCCTTATCTAGCAGATATATAGCTTTGGCTGAGAGGGACGCACTTTGAGTTGCTCAGGATGCTGGCTTGATAGAGAAAGAGGAGTTTCAATATGCTAGAGATGCAGCTGTTGTGGAGAGGGATGAGATTCGCTCAGCCAGAGATGCAGCTTTTGATGAGATCGAGGAGACTTTGATTCTAGGGACGCAACTTTTGCGGAGAGGGATGAGGCTATAGCTTCCCGTGATTTCCACATTGCTGACAGTGTTGCCCTTCGATCTTATACTCACGGCCTAGTTATCGAGATGAGCTCATATATTGATGACCACAGTGCCACACTGCAGATGACTGTGGAGGTCTTGAGCCGCATGGAGGCTAAGGGTATTGCACTTATCGCTGCTCCTCCATCTTTCGAGAGAGATGCCATGGTGGCATTGCTGGCTCGCTTATCCTTGGGTCCATAGACTAGCTTTATCTTTCCTGCACATACTAGATCAGCCATTTTTGTTATGTACAGGATACTATGTATATATCAAACAGTTTTATATCAGAGAAATATATTTTTTAATTCACTTCCCTGTTTGGAGATGTATTATCATTGCTGAGTGATTACCACTTCTTTCATGACTTGCTGTTGTTGATGTATCATGAGCTTCTCCTTGATGGACTGACAGTTAAGATGTCAGGGAGTATCTCAGATGGGCCTGTTGATCAGGAAGATTGGATAGGATTTAGGTTTTATATAGTTTTGGTGTCTTGGAACTGGTTTTCATTGGGGTTTTTATTTTTTCTTGAAGGTCAAACCGCACCGTAAATGGTTGCCTACGTACTCCCGGGTTGAGGGAGATCAGGTCATTTGTAGTTCTGGCTTTGTATAAGAGAAGCTTAAAAAGTATTTGTCTTGGATTTTGAGTTTGGTTTGATGAGTTTTTATTTGGTTTGACAGCAATAAAAATGGCTGCCTACGTACTCTCAGGTTGAGGGAGATCAGGTCATTCGTAGTTCCGGCTTTCTGGTGAAAAACTGAACCTGATTTGATTTGTATGACCCGGATGAGGGTATGCATGTGCTTCAGACATAGTACCTTTTTATGGTGTCTGAGTTGAAGAGTTGGGGAAATTTATTTTCGTCCATTTCTTATAATTTGATAGCTCCTCCCGTCAACACCTCTTTGACAATGAAAGGGCCTTCCCAATTCGGGGCGAACTTTTCTTTAGCTTCATCTTGATTGGCTAAAACTTTCTTTAGCACCAAGTCATTTTCTTTGAATTGCCGTATTCGGACCTTCTTGTTGTAGGATCGAGAAATCCTTTGCTGATATAACTGCACTTGGAAAATGGCTGTAGCCCTTTTTTCATCTATCAGGGACAGTTGGTGGTATCAGTCTTGCAACCATTGATCTTCATCCATCTGAGCATTGATTAACACTCGCAAGAACTCCATCTCTACTTCTATGGGGAGGATTGCTTACATGCCATAGTCCAATGAATAGGGGGTAGCCCCAGTAGAGGTTCTCATTGATGTCCTGTATGCTAACAGTGTTAGAGGCAGCAGGTCAGGCCATTCTTTGTGATTGGCAGACATTTTCTGCATGATTTTTTTGATGTTCTTGTTGGCCGCTTCGATAGTACCATTCATCTTGGGCCGATAGATGACGGAATTGAGATGCTTGATGTGGAACTTGTTGCACAGTTCTCTCATCATTTGATTATTCAGGTTCTTGGTGTTGTCCGATATGATCACCTCTGGTTGTCCACATCGACATACGAGATTGTTTTTGATGAAACTAATGATGACCTCTTTGGTGACTTTGGGAAAAGAGGCTGCTTCAACCCATATGGTGAAGTAATCGATCATCGTGAAGATGAATCGATGACCATTATTGGTTTTTGGTTCCACTGGACCGATCACATCCATTCCCTACATGGAGAAAGGCCATGGCGAACTAATGTTGTGTAGCTCATTCGGAGGAGCATGTATGGCGTTTCCATGTACTTGGCATTGAAAACATCTCTTGTGATCGTCGTAGTCAGCTTTGAGAGAGATCTAGTAATGTCCTGTTCTTAATATCTTTTTGGCAAGCAGATGACCGCTCATGTGTGGACCATAGACACCACCGTGGATTTTATCCATCAGTCTCTAGGCTTGTTCTTTATCAAGGCATCTTAATAGGCATATTCCAGCATCTCTTTTGTAGAGGGCATCTCCGCTTAGATAGAATTTCATAGCCATATTATGAATCCGCTTTCGCTAGGATTGGCTTGCTCCAGCGGGTGTAGATCCATCTCGTAGATATTCCTTGATGTCTTGATGCCAAGGCTGCTTGACAGGAGGTATTTCATCTGATACTTCTCCAATGTAATTCCCGTATGTCGGGGCTTTCTAAACTGTGAATTTGATGTTGGGAAACCCACTCCTATCAGATATGCGGATTAATGAAGCCAACGTTGCCAATGCATCAGCGAAATCATTCCTACTCTGAGGAACATAGTTGAAGGTTATGTCTTCAAACTCCAAGGATATTTTAAAAAGCTGCCGATGGTAGGGCAGCAAATGCAGTTCTTTGGTGTGATATGCCCTAGTGGATTGTTTAATGACCAACTCAGAGTCTTCAAAGACCAGTAGGTGTTTGATACCCATGGATTGGGCTAGTTTCAACCCCATTATACAGCCTTCATACTCAGCCATGTTGTTGGTGTTGCAAATTGAAGTTTGGTAGCCACATGATATTATTCTCCTGTACCGGAGATAAGGAATGCCCCAGCTCCAGCACCTTCTATGTTTACTGCTCCGTTGAAATATATTTTTTATGGTTGGACTGTATTCTCTTACTGGAGTTGTTGAATTGTCATAATTCCATCATCCTAGAAATAAGTCTCCAGGGGCTCGAAACCCTCCTGAAGGTGCTTCAACTAATTGATCTGCAATGCCTTGACTCTTGATTGATTTTTGAGTCATGTAGACAATGTCGAATTGTTGTAGGATCAACTGCCATTTAGAAAGTCAACAGTTCAACATTGGCTTATTGAATACGTATTTGAGTGGATCTATGCGGGATATGAGGTAGGTCGTGTGCCCATGGAGGTAATGATGTAACCTCATGGCAGCCCATGCTAATACACAACATGTTTTCTCGATCAGGGTGTATTTCTGTTCCCCACTGCTGAATCTTTTGCTGATGTAGTAGATGACTCTTTCTTTGCTACTATCATCTTTCTTTCCTAGCATGCAGCCCATTTCATTGGCATTGACGGACAGGTACATGAACAAGGGAACTCCATCCCTCGGAGGTACCAAAACTGGTGCTTCAATCAGCTGCTTCTTGATAGCAAGGAAGGCTTGTTGACAATCCTCATTCCATTTAGTGGAGGAATTCTTCCTTAGTAGCTTGAATATGGGTTCAAAGGTTGCTGTGAGCTGGGAAATGAATCGGCTTATGAAGTTGATCCTCCCCAGAAACCTATGTATCTCCCTCTCTGTTTGCGGTACTGGCATTTCAGTGATGGCTTTGTTTTTGGCAGGGTTTAGTTCGATGCCTCGATTACTCACCAAGAATCCTAGCAACTTGCCTGCTTTGACACCAAAAGCATATTTGGCGGGATTTAGCTTGAGGTTGTACTTGTGTAACCTGTTGAACAGCTTCCTGACATGGTCGATGTGATCATCCTCCCTCTGGGATTTGATGATGATTTCATCCACATAGACCTCTATTTCTTTGTGCATCATGTCATGAAACAGGGCCATCTTGGCTCGCTGATATGTGGCTCCGACATTGATGAGGCCGAAGGATAGTCGCCTATAGCAAACGGTTCCCCAAGGAGTGATGAAAGCTATTTTCTCCCTATCCTCCTCAGCAACCATGATTTGATGGTAACCAGTAAAGCAATCTATAAAGGAATACATGCCGTACTGCGCAATATTGTTGATCAGGATGTGGATGAAAGGTAACAGGAAGTTATCCTTAAGGCAGGCTTTGTTCAAGTCCCGGTAATCCACACATACTTGTACCTTCCCTCCGGGCTTCGGTACGGGAACTATGGTGGAAAACCACTCTGGGTGGGTTGATACCATGATAATCTCGGCTTTGAATTGCTTGACAACTTCTTCTTTGACTTTCAGACTCCATTCAGGTTTCAATTGTGACAGCCCCGAATCCGGGTCCTCTGACCCCGGTCCGGTCGTCACGATCTAACATAAACATCCACCTCTAAGCAACATACGATATCTAAAATGCGGAAATATAATAAACGTACGTCGTTCATTCAAAAGGTGTTACTAGTCCCAAGATTCGATAACCTTAATACAACATACAAACATACCCTAGAATAGTCAATAGGGTTGATATTACATAACAGTAAATTAATTAAACATAAAGATAAAGCTGCTCCTTGCAAACTAATCCTACATCTTCCCTTTACCCTTGTCCTTCCCTGAAGTCTCGGGCTTAACTGCAATATAAGTCATGATATAGCAAGAATGAGCAACAAGTTTGCTCAGCAAGTTGAAATACAACAATAAAGGATATATCATGATGAATAGAAAATGTCTGATAATGAATTCAACAATATGAATATCGAAAGCAAGGATAATGATTGCTTTTAGAATAACTGATAGTCAAGTAGACTTTTGAACTATAAAACTCCAACGGAATCAATAGCTGATTGACCCTTTGGTTACTGGCTACAGAATAAGTACTTGAGGGGATCAGCCTCGCGTACGCCATGTATATGCATAACATTCAACTCTGCTGTTTGTATCTTTATATTAGATACATGGGGTACTCCCCTATCATATAAGGGGTGTTCTTTCAGTCTAAGAATCCTTACCATCAATTGGTTTGGATAGTTTTATAAAATTTTATTCAATTGTCTAACCGAACAAGGGTTCAGACTCTATCTGACACAGTTCAAGAATTATAGAACTTTAAATGATGTACAAGTCCAAGACTGTACGAACTTAAGTGTACCAAGTGCGAATAACAATAATATCGATGTGGAATAATTTTAAAGTAATTAAACCACCTAATAGCATGCTTGAAAATAAAATTCAAGCTTTAAATAATTAACTGTCACTACGATAGTAACCTGCTCAATACAATATGAGAAGGATATGAACTTGCACAATAAAGAGTGTAAGAGAACTTGCACAACCAAAGAGTGAAGTTCGGAGACTTGCTCAATATAAATTTGAATAAAGTTAGGGAACTTGCATTCAAATTAAGTGAAGTTAAGAAACTCGCTTACACGATTCATTGAATAAGGTAGTGCAAGAATTTAGAATACTTGCATTCAATATAACAATTAAATGAAGTTAGAAAACTTGCATTCAATATAACAATTAAATGAAGTTAGAAAACTTGCCTGATAGCTCAGCTACAATTAAGTTCTAGCTTTAATTAAATCTCGCTGAAATAACCTAACATTAATAAGTCGATATTCCAATTAGCATGTGTAAACTAATACGAGTCTATACTTACAAGAATCTGCTTATCATATAAATCTATCCATAATTCACGTAAGTCAATCTAATCATGTCATAGATTTAATAACTTTAGATTATCTAGTTTCTATGCATCAATATAGGCTTGAACATATAGTACTTCAAGTTACTTATTTTTTATCAACACACATGCTTTATGATTATAATTTCAAGTTTGAAAACCTAGCATGCTCATCCTAATCCAATTTAAAGTCATGTTTTCATGCCGGTAATTCACATACTTAACTAATACAAGTGCATGCTTCAAAGTTGATTACTAAAGTCATGTTATCACGTAACAAGGCTATAAAGTATTTAATATGTATGCTCGAGTATACTACACATATATACTTTAATCACGTAGTTCATGCTTCAGAAATTAATTTCTTATAAATACGTGCATATGCGAAATTTACACTTTGATCAAACGAGGCCTATGTTAATGAACTTTAATACACATGCTCGCATGATCATAATATCATTCATATGGTATTTGATGTTATTTACTTTCACATCTTAAGTTCTCTTTCAAAAATATACTAAGTCCACTAAGTACATGCAAGGCACCTTGACATATAACTCATATGTATTTGAAACACACATCAAAGCCACATAAGTGTTCTCATATGGTCAGAATCTAAGAGACTCAAGTCTTGGTCAGGTTTGTTTTCAAAAGTCTTAAGTTTCTCTTTTGCAATCACTAGAATCTTGCAATCACGTATGCTAGTGTGTGAACACACTTAAACATGCATTTCAAGTAAATATAAACCATACTATCATGTTCATAATTTTAGAATGCATACACGATATGTTCGTAACAAGTTCTCTTTCGAAACTACAAGTTTCCTTTTAAAACATATGCTTTTTGTACTAACATGGTCATGACATATACGTATAGCATCAACGATTACATACTTATATCGTGTCATTGTACTAATATCTACATTCAAATCTTGTTCACAAGCTTGTTTCAATGGTATATCACATGTTAGTATGTCACAGCACTTAACAAAAAAATAGAATCTGGAAGCTGGTACTGGCGCAGCTGCGCCGCTTGCCAGTACATAACTGGCGCAGCTGCGCAGGCTGTTGGCCAGTGATAGTAGCTGCCCTGCAACGGCAGAACTTAGCCCAACTCAGAAATTTTTCTACGAAAATTGATTCTAACATAACACATTGCAATTCGAACATGCTTAACATCTTGTATAACACTAAACAACATATTCCAAATCAATTATCAACAATTACATGCTTAATTCCAAGAATCGAAGATTAGAAATTTATCAGAAAATGAAGAACATGATATACCTCTGTAATTGGTTTGCTTGAACTAACAAATCTCCCTTACTGATATCTCACTCACTATCAACTCTACACTTACATGAAAATCTCAGCAAGTGTAAATGAGAAGGAGGGAGCTCATTATATAGATAATTCAATAACCAGTCAATGCAATTCTCCTTCAAAATAAATCAAAGGATTGCAAGAATGTACAATGGACAAGAAAGAGTTGGTGAGGGTTGGTGATTCCACTCATGAATCCCACTCCCCATCTCATGATTATGGCTACAATTGATGAATTTGAGAGAAGGAGTAGACATAGTGTAGGCTACCTAGCTTCTCACGTGAAGAGAAAATGGCTCTTATTATGGGACAATGTAAACTCAGTAATCTTGCAAATGGGTATATATCATATATGTCCCATACTTGTTACATAATAAATACACTAGATAGTATAATATATATACACATAGTATATTATAATGTTACTTCTAATGAGCAAATGTTGATATAATATATCAAGTAGTATACATACATATAATCCATGTACATTTTCTATTAACACTAAATATAATACAATTGTGTATTGTTCATTATTTATTACCATAACCGTTATTATCATAATAACTTAATGGAATAATTATCAGTTAACAATTGGTTATTGATATTAATATAAGGTAATAAGGTTATATATTAATGTCTATCATGTTACATAAGCAATAATATGTAACTCACATAATGTAATTAATCATACTATATAGTCTACATATATAATATGTAGACGTATTAATACGTCACCTTGTACTATATATACAATATATAGTTAACTACCATATATTGTAAGGTTTACTTATCACATGCTTGTATGCAATAATTAATCAAGTAAATATAATATTATTATATTTATTAATCTCTCATTCATTAATTATTATTTATTCATAATAATTGTTACATTATCAAATATTTACTCATAATTGCAACTAATCAATATGATCAACTCTTGCCACTATATCCAAATAATTTGAATATTTAATTATTAATAATCCTATCAATTTTCTGATATTAAAGTCTCAGGGCTAGTCCACTAATTTAAATAAACTATTAGTGACTCCCCTTAACCATTTCACCAATTCACATAACCACATAAAGTTTAAATAAACTCACAAAACTAACCTGTTAAAATTAAATCACATATTTAATAAATAAGGAGTTTAAAATTCATGGTCGTTACATCCCTCCCCCCTTATAAAAATTCCGTCCTCGGAATTGTAAAAATAAGGTTACTCAAATAAAAACGGATAATTTGCTCTCATTTTCTCTTCTAGCTCCCATGTAGCTTCTTCAACTGCGTGATTCCTCCAAAGAATCTTAATGGAATGAATGATCTTATTCCTCAGCTTCTGTTCCTTCCTATCTAGTATCTGGACAGGAACTTCCTCGTATGATAAGTCTTTCTCGACTTGGATTGGTTCATAGGAGATAACGTGCTTGTAGTCTGATTTATACGGCCGTAATACTGACACATGAAACACGTTGTGAATGTGCTCAAGTTCAGGAGGTAACAGCCACCTCGTACGCCACTTCACCGACTCTCCTCAGAATCTCAAACGGTCCTATGAACCTAGGGCTCAACTTGCCTTTCTTCCCAAAACGAATCTTCCCCTTCCAGGGAGATACTTTCAGAAAAGCATAGCTTCCTACTTCAAATTCTTTCTTCTTGCGATGCAAGTCCGCATACTTCTTCTGGCGATCTTGAGCAGCTACCAGCCGTGCTCTTATCACCTTGATAATCTCTACAGTCTGTTGTACCAATTCTGGTCCCAACAGTCGACGTTCACCAACTTCATCCCAACACAACGGTGTTCGACATTTTCTCCCATATAGCGCTTCGTACGGTGGCATTCCGATACTAGCGTGATAACTATTGTTGTACGCGAACTCTACTAATGGAAGGTGATCCTCCCAGCTACCCTTGAAGTCCATCACACAAGCTCGGAGCATGTCTTCAAGTGTTTGAATTATTCTTTCGCTTTGCCCATCGGTCTGCGGATGATACGCGGTACTCATTCGTAATTGTGTCCCCAATCTCTCTTGAAGACTCTTCTAGAAATTCGACGTGAATTCGCGGATCTCTATCTGATACAATAGATACCGGCACCCCATGTCTCGAGATAATTTCTTTGACATATAATCTGGCTAGCTGATCCAAACTATACTTAATCTTAATTGGCAAAAAGTGAGCTGACTTCGTAAGACGATCTACAATTACCCATATGGCGTCGTGCCCTTTCTGCGTTGTCGGAAGTCCTACCACAAAGTCCATCGTGATGTGTTCCCATTTCCATTCTGGAATCTCTAACGGTTGTAATAACCCGCTTGGTCGTTGGTGCTCTGCCTTGACTCTCTGACAAGTTAAACACCTACTTACGCATTCTGCAACTTCCCTCTTCATGTTTGGCCACCAAAAGTGATGACGCAAATCTTGGTACATCTTCGTGCTTCCTGGGTGTATCGAGTATCTCGTACTATGCGCTTCTTGTAAAATTTCTTCTCTTAATTTTGGTATTAATGGTACCCAAATTCGTCCTTCAAACCTTAGCAGTCCAGTGCTATCAATCTTGAATTTCAAATCATCAGCCTCAACAATCCGCTTCTTGATAATATCACAATCTTCGTCCTTCTCTTGTGCCTCCTTAACCTTATCTAATAAAGTCGGACTCGCTGTCACTGAAAATAATTTCTCGATGGTCTCCATCGGATACTTAACCTCCAAACCTAGTCATTCGAAATCTTTCACTAACTCTTCTTGAACGGTTAACTTCGATAACTTCTCTCTGCCTTTTCTGCTCAAGGCATCTGCCACTACATTTGCTTTGCCTGGATGGTACAGAATCTCACAATCATAATCTTTGATCAATTCTAGCCATCGGCGCTGCCTCATGTTTAATTCTTTCTGCGTGAAGATATACTTCAGACTCTTGTGGTCCGTATATATCTCACACTTCTCACCATACAAATAATGCCTCCAAATCTTCAAGGCAAAAACTATTGCTGCTAATTCCAGGTCATGAGTCGAATAACCCTTCTCATAATCTTTTAGCTGACGTGAAGCGTACGCAATGACCCTGTCGTGTTGCATCAGTACATAGCCAAGACCCTTGTGGGACGCATCACTATACACTACGAACCCTCCTGTGTTATCTGGTAAAGCTAACACAGGTGCTTGACTAAGCCTCTTCTTCAACTCTAGGAAACTCTCTTCACACTTCTCCGTCCAAACGAACTTAACTATCTTTCTAGTAATATTGGTCAACGGCGATGCTATTTTTGAAAAATCCTGGATGAATCTCCGATAGTATCCCGCTAACCCTAAGAAACTCCTGATTTCTGTTGGCGTCTTCGGCTGCTCCCAATTGATAATCGCTTCTACCTTTGCTGGATCCACCGAAACACCATTCTTGTCGATAATGTGCCCCAAAAACTGCACTCTCTGCAACCAAAACTCACACTTGGAGAATTTTGCATACAACTTCTCTTTCCTTAATGTCTCCAACACTATTCGAAGATGCTCGGCGTGTTCTTCCTCCGTCTCGGAATACACCAGAATGTCATCGATGAATACGACAACGAACTTATCCAAATACTGTTTGAATACTCTGTTCATCAAGTCCATAAATGCTGCCGGCGCGTTCGTCAATCCGAATGACATTACCAGAAACTCAAAGTGTCCATACCGAGTTCTGAATGCCGTCTTTGGAATATCCTCCGACCTCACTTTCAGTTGATGATAACCGGTCTTCAAGTCAATCTTTGAAAAGTACTTCGCCCCCTTCAACTGATCAAACAAATCGTCGATCCTAGGCAATGGGTACTTGTTCTTAATGGTGACCTTGTTCAACTCTCGGTAGTCGATACAAAGTCTGAGCGATCCATCTTTCTTCTTCACGAATAAGACTGGCGCTCCCCACGGTGATATGCTCGGTCGAATGTATCCCTTATCCAATAACTCATGTAATTGAGCCATCAGTTCCTTCATCTCTACTGGTGCCATACGGTACGACGCTTTGTATACCGGTGCTGTCCCCGGTGCCAGATCAATAACAAACTCAATTTCTCTATCCGGTGGCATTCCAGGAATCTCGTCTGGGAAGACATCGGCGAATTCCCTTACAATAGGTATCTGACCAAGTTCACCCTCGACTCGTCGAGTATCAACCACGTGAGCCAAATAACCTACACAACCCTTCCTAAGCAATCTCTGTGCTTGCATCATCGTCAGACAATGAGATTGTCTCGGCGATTTACTACCATAAAATACCTCCTTTGACTTATTCGAAGTCTTAAGGTGTACGCACTTCTTCTTACAGTCGATAACTGCTCCGTGATTCGATACCAATCCATTCCAAGGATTACATCGAACTCCCCCAAACGAATCGGTATCAAATCCACTCCGAGCTTAAATCCTCGTAATTCGGTATAACAGTTCCTATGAATGTATTCTACGGGAATAATTTCCTTGTTCGCTACTTCTACGTTCATAGGGTGTTCTAATCTTTCACGGGGTAAGTCTAACCGTTTAGCAAATTCTTCGGAAACAAAAGAACAGGTAGCACCCGAATCAAATAACACATATGCATCTATATTGTTGATTGGGATGATACCTGACACCACATCCTTAGACTCCACCGCATCCTGAACGGTCATATTGAACGTGCGTGCCGTTGGTCTGTTGGCTTGACTGGATGGCCCTCTGATGCTCAGTCCGTTGTTGTTGTTGTTGTTGCGATTGCCGCTAGCTGCATCGCCCTTTCTCTTCGGGCAGTCCTTAATTTGATGGTCTAGGGCTCCACACGAGAAACACCCTCCTTTCTGCTTATTCGGACACTGAGGAGCCATGTGCCCCGGTTGTCCACAACGGTAACAAGCGTTCTTTCCCTTCATGCACTCCCCCGAGTGATTCTTCCCACAGTTGTTGCACTTTACACTTTTCTTGGCCTCTCCCTCGGACTTGTTGCCTCCAGAGGATTGGCTCTCTGTCCATTTACACTTGTTGGGGTTGCTCCCTCCGCTGCTTCCCCCTTTCTGTCCCTCCTGACCAGTCTTTTTTTCTTGCTTGAATCGAGCAATGGCTTCATTACCTCCTTCGGCAATGATAGCCCTTTCTAGTAGATCAGAGTAAGTCTTAATCTTCAATACCGCGACTGCTTTCTGCACCCAAGGTTTTAGTCCTAATTCGAACCTCCGTGCCTTCCTGGCTTTCGTGTCAACCTGATGTGAAGCGAATCGGGCCAACTCATTAAATCTTGCCGCGTACTCTGCGACAGACATACTACCTTGTTTCAGTTCCAGAAACTTAACTTCCATATCCTGTTGCGTATTCTCTGAGAAGTAATTCTCGAGAAATAGCTCCTTAAATTTATCCCAAGGAATAACTCCTTCGCCTGCTCGTCCCTTATTGGCTTTCCACCAATAGTTAGCTTCGCCCTTCATCATGAAAGTGGCAAAACTCGTCTTCTGTGCTTCGGCCACTCGTGCGACCTCAAACACTTTCTCCATTTCTTCTATCCAGGTTTGTGCTTCGATTGGGTCCAAGGTTCCCCGAAACTCTGGCGGTCCTACCAATTTAAAATCTTTGAAACTAGCCAAGTGATGTCCTGGCTGCCCTGCTGCTGGCTGGGGTCTGTTCTGCATTGCCTCAGTTAACAAGTTAACGAAGTTTTGCATAGGGTCGATATTTTCCCCTCCGCCATTATTAACGGATCCTTCTTCCCTCTGGTTTCGCGGTAGTCTCCTAGGCGGCATGATCCTGAGGAAAGGAAGAAAACATTAGGCTTTACGTGATATGCTATTAATGTTAGCATTAAGAAGTTTAAGACGTCTATCAATCATATGTGATTCAGATAAACAACTTCAGTATCACAATAAAACCTGATGGATCTCCTCAACCCATCACTTACATACTCTACTTGAGTTTTCTACTAAGGTTATAACCTAGGTTTCACATTCCTAACGTTTATAACCTAAGGCTTTGATACCAACCTGTGACAGCCCCGAATCCGGGTCCTCTGACCCCGGTCCGGTCGTCACGATCTAACATAAACATCCACCTCTAAGCAACATACGATATCTAAAATGCGGAAATATAATAAACGTACGTCGTTCATTCAAAAGGTGTTACTAGTCCCAAGATTCGATAACCTTAATACAACATACAAACATACCCTAGAATAGTCAATAGGGTTGATATTACATAATAGTAAATTAATTAAACATAAAGATAAAGCTGCTCCTTGCAAACTAATCCTACATCTTCCCTTTACCCTTGTCCTTCCCTGAAGTCTCGGGCTTAACTGCAATATAAGTCATGATATAGCAAGAATGAGCAACAAGTTTGCTCAGCAAGTTGAAATACAACAATAAAGGATATATCATGATGAATAGAAAATGTCTGATAATGAATTCAACAATATGAATATCGAAAGCAAGGATAATGATTGCTTTTAGAATAACTGATAGTCAAGTAGACTTTTGAACTATAAAACTCCAACGGAATCAATAGCTGATTGACCCTTTGGTTACTGGCTACAGAATAAGTACTTGAGGGGATCAGCCTCGCGTACGCCATGTATATGCATAACATTCAACTCTGCTATTTGTATCTTTATATTAGATACATGGGGTACTCCCCTATCATATAAGGGGTGTTCTTTCAGTCTAAGAATCCTTACCATCAATTGGTTTGGATAGCTTTTATAAAATTTTATTCAATTGTCTGACCGAACAAGGGTTCAGACTCTATCTGACACAGTTCAAGAATTATAGAACTTTAAATGATGTACAAGTCCAAGACTGTACGAACTTAAGTGTACTAAGTGCGAATAACAATAATATCGATGTGGAATAATTTTAAAGTAATTAAACCACCTAATAGCATGCTTGAAAATAAAATTCAAGCTTTAAATAATTAACTGTCAATACGATAGTAACCTGCTCAATACAATATGAGAAGGATATGAACTTGCACAATAAAGAGTGTAAGAGAACTTGCACAACCAAAGAGTGAAGTTCGGAGACTTGCTCAATATAAATTTGAATAAAGTTAGGGAACTTGCATTCAAATTAAGTGAAGTTAAGAAACTCGCTTACACGATTCATTGAGTAAGGTAGTGCAAGAATTTAGAATACTTGCATTCAATATAACAATTAAATGAAGTTAGAAAACTTGCATTCAATATAACAATTAAATGAAGTTAGAAAACTTGCCTGATAGCTCAGCTACAATTAAGTTCTAGCTTTAATTAAATCTCGCTGAAATAACCTAACATTAATAAGTCGATATTCCAATTAGCATGTGTAAACTAATACGAGTATATACTTACAAGAATCTGCTTATCATATAAATCTATCCATAATTCACGTAAGTCAATCTAATCATGTCATAGATTTAATAACTTTAGATTATCTAGTTTCTATGCATCAATATAGGCTTGAACACATAGTACTTCAAGTTACTTATTTTTTATCAACACACATGCTTTATGATTATAATTTCAAGTTTGAAAACCTAGCATGCTCATCCTAATCCAATTTAAAGTCATGTTTTCATGCCGGTAATTCACATACTTAACTAATACAAGTGCATGCTTCAAAGTTGATTACTAAAGTCATGTTATCACGTAACAAGGCTAAACAGTATTTAATATGTATGCTCGAGTATACTACACATATATACTTTAATCATGTAGTTCATGCTTTAGAAATTCATTTCTTATAAATACGTGCATATGCGAAATTTACACTTTGATCAAACGAGACCTATGTTAATGAACTTTAATACACATGCTCGCATGATCATAATATCATTCATATGGTATTTGATGTTATTTACTTTCACATCTTAAGTTCTCTTTCAAAAATATACTAAGTCCACTAAGTACATGCAAGGCACCTTGACATATAACTCATATGTATTTGAAACACACATCAAAGCCACATAAGTGATCTCATATGGTCAGAATCTAAGAGACTCAAGTCTTGGGCAGGTTTGTTTTCAAAAGTCTTAAGTTTCTCTTTTACAATCACTAGAATCTTGCAATCACATATGCTAGTGTGTGAACACACTTTAAACATGCATTTCAAGTAAATATAAACCATACTATCATGTTCATAATTTTAGAATGCATACACGATATGTTCGTAACAAGTTCTCTTTCGAAACTACAAGTTTCCTTTTAAAACATATGCTTTTTGTACTAACATGGTCATGACATATACGTATAGCATCAACGATTACATACTTATATCGTGTCATTGTACTAATATCTACATTCAAATCTTGTTCACAAGCTTGTTTCAATGGTATATCACATGTTAGTATGTCACAGCACTTAACAAAAAAATAGAATCTGGAAGCTGGTACTGGCGCAGCTGCGCCGCTTGCCAGTACATAACTGGCGCAGCTGCGCAGGCTGTTGGCCAATGATAGTAGCTGCCCTGCAACGGCAGAACTTAGCCCAACTCAGAAATTTTTCTACGAAAATTGATTCTAACATAACACATTGCAATTCGAACATGCTTAACATCTTGTATAACACTAAACAACATATTCCAAATCAATTATCAACAATTACATGCTTAATTCCAAGAATCGAAGATTAGAAATTTATCAGAAAATGAAGAACATGATATACCTCTGTAATTGGTTTGCTTGAACTAACAAATCTCCCTTACTGATATCTCACTCACTATCAACTCTACACTTACATGAAAATCTCAGCAAGTGTAAATGAGAAGGAGGGAGCTCATTATATAGATAATTCAATAACCAGTCAATGCAATTCTCCTTCAAAATAAATCAAAGGATTGCAAGAATGTACAATGGACAAGAAAGAGTTGGTGAGGGTTGGTGATTCCACTCATGAATCCCACTCCCCATCTCATGATTATGGCTACAATTGATGAATTTGAGAGAAGGAGTAGACATAGTGTAGGCTACCTAGCTTCTCACGTGAAGAGAAAATGGCTCTTATTATGGGACAATGTAAACTCAGTAATCTTGCAAATGGGTATATATCATATATGTCCCATACTTGTTACATAATAAATACACTAGATAGTATAATATATATACACATAGTATATTATAATGTTACTTCTAATGAGCAAATGTTGATATAATATATCAAGTAGTATACATACATATAATCCATGTACATTTTCTATTAACACTAAATATAATACAATTGTGTATTGTTCATTATTTATTACCATAACCGTTATTATCATAATAACTTAATGGAATAATTATCAGTTAACAATTGGTTATTGATATTAATATAAGGTAATAAGGTTATATATTAATGTCTATCATGTTACATAAGCAATAATATGTAACTCACATAATGTAATTAATCATACTATATAGTCTACATATATAATATGTAGACGTATTAATACGTCACCTTGTACTATATATACAATATATAGTTAACTACCATATATTGTAAGGTTTACTTATCACATGCTTGTATGCAATAATTAATCAAGTAAATATAATATTATTATATTTATTAATCTCTCATTCATTAATTATTATTTATTCATAATAATTGTTACATTATCAAATATTTACTCATAATTGCAACTAATCAATATGATCAACTCTTGCCACTATATCCAAATAATTTGAATATTTAATTATTAATAATCCTATCAATTTTCTGATATTAAAGTCTCAGGGCTAGTCCACTAATTTAAATAAACTATTAGTGACTCCCCTTAACCATTTCACCAATTCACATAACCACGTAAGGTTTAAATAAACTCACAAAACTAACCTGTTAAAATTAAATCACATATTTAATAAATAAGGAGTTTAAAATTCATGGTCGTTACATCAATCGTCTGAGCTTTTGTTTGACTGGCTTGAACCCATCTTTGATGGGCATTCGATGGATGACAATGTCAGTAGAGAGGCCAATCATGTCTTCATGTGACCATACAAATACATCCTGGAACTGTGTTAGGAGTTCGATCAGGTCGGCTTTTTGGTCTGGTGTGGGGTCTAAACCTATCTGGATTTCTTTGATGTTTTCGGAGGTTCCTATGTTGATAGTGGTGGTTTGGTCGAGGTTTGGTTTGGGTTTGTCTTCGACCCATTCTTTGATATCATCGGGCACCTCATAGTCATCTTCCTGCTCTTGATCAATATCCATCAAGTCGAAGTTCAGTTCTACATCAAAGTCGTAGTCATTTTGACAGGTTGGCATCTCATCAGCAAAGACAAACACATCCAACGCTTGAGTCCTGAAAACAAAAAGGCTTTCATCTTAGAAATATACAACTTCTTAAATATACATAGTATTCTGTAATGCACGACAAAGTTACTGCTATAGTTGTGCAATCAAAAGTAAGCAATAAATGAAAGCATGATTAAAGGGAAGATTGACTCTCTATGCCTCTTTACCCTTTTCGACCGAGGTAAGGGACACTGCTCCAGTTATCCAAGGTCAGATCCTCATAAATCGGGAGGATCAGAGATTTGTGATTATCTGTCTCGTCTTGGATGACTACTGAGACATCCTTTATGATAGGGTAGGGGTTTTTCTTTGAACTGCCCCCTTTTTCCTTCTTGATGAGAGGAATTTGAATCTGATCCTCGTCTTCACTGTCTGGGATCTCATCATTCATACCCTCATAGTTTATGATGACCCACATGTTAGCAAATGGGTCTCGTCCTTTGTATATGATCTTTTCTTTTCCCTTTTCGTTATCTGCCTCATGCTTGAGGGCTTTTCTTTCCTTTACAGGTATAATTGGAGGAAACAACATGGCTGATACCGTAATAGGGATCTTCCTCATTGGTTTTACCCATCCGACATTAGTAAGATTTGGAAAAAGTATGGTGGAAGCATGAGCCTTGGGATGCTTATGCGGGTTCCTGTAATTTGCCCTGGATGAATATCCCAATCCTGCTCTCCCAGTTTGACTCGGGATTTGTATCGGGCTTTTGATACCTTGCTGATTCTTTCCTAACCCTTCTTCAGGTTGGAAACCCAAAGATACCATTTCCTGGCCCATTGTCATTACTTTGGTGGAGACCTTAGGCTTCAGGGCTGGTGCCCTAATAGGTAGATACTGGGTATCACTCACCTCCAGGGCTTGAAAACTTGCAGGTTCAATCCCTGCGCCCAGGCTGATCACTGTCATGTCTCCTTGTATGCTGATAGGGTATTTTGGTTCAGCATTGACCGCGATGAGGTTGCCGTTGATAATGCATTTGAGTTGTTGATGGAGGATGGATGGCACTGCCCCTGCCATATGAATCCAGGGCCTGCTCAGCAATAAGTTATATCCAGTGGCGATATTGAGCACCTGAAAGGATATGTGGAAAGTGTGTGGGCCAATCTCCAGGGTAGTTCTATTTCTCCCATAGCTTAGCGTCGCGATCCATCGAAAGCTTGGATGACCACATGACTGGTTTTGATCCGGTTCGGGTTAATTTTCATTCTTTCCAAAGTATCGTAGGGACATATGTTGAGGGATGATCCTCCGTTAATGAGTACCCCTCCGATTACATACCCGGAAGACATCACAGCTATATGCAGGGACTTATGATGGCCCGTTCCTTCTGCAGGGATATCATCGTTAGTGAAAGATATCACATTGTTGTTGAAAATGTGTTCCACCACGTGACGAAATTTCTCGGCATATACGGTATGTGGCAAATAGGCTTCTTTTAGTACTTTCACTAGAATGCTGCGATGATCCACTAAGGATAAGACCAAATCTAGGATAGACATTTGCTTGGGTGCATCTTTCAGGTCTTGCACCAGCTTGATTTCATGGTGTCCCATTTTGTTGAGAAACTCTTCGATTTTCTCATCGGCCACCTTTACTTTGGCTTTGATGAATGGTTTGGTCACCCGCTGAGGCAGGTATAATGGATTGTCCTTTGGTACAACGGCAATGTTGTTTAAGGTGGACCCTTCATCTTTCCCATAGTTCCATGGGACCCGCTTCAGACTGATAATTGGATACTGGGGTCTGAAGGGCAATATCAAAGGCTCGGGTGCAGTCACCTTCACAGGATTTTGTATTTCTTGGACCCCTTTCCCTGGCAATACTAAGGGTTTGGGGGTTGACTCCTCATTATAGGAGATGCTAGCTACGGTACCCTGATTCCATACAGTGGGGATCCAGAGAGTTTCTTCATTTGGGAGGTCGAGAACTTGATTTCCCCTTATCAGGTCACCATTTTCAACCATGTCTTGAATCAGGTTACGAAGCACCCAGCAATCCTCAGTATCATGGCCTGGTGAATTGGAGTGGTACTGACATATTTGATCAAGTTTGAATTTTCTGGCCCGAGGGTTCAATGGTGGTAACAAGTCTGCAACCATTCCCTCGTTGATTAGCATCTGGAAGATTTCTTCCATTGACTGGTTTAGGTTGGTGAAGTTCCTTTGAAATAGGAATTTTCCACTAGTTTGGACGCTATTTTCTTTGGTCACCCTATTGGTCCAGAGTTCATTCTCATGAGGCTGATATTGATTCACTGTAAAGACACAGCATTCACGCATTCATTAATGTGGAGATGCAAAATTCACGCATTCATAGTTTTGAAAGGGAAATGTTTGAAAAGATTTAAAAGAGGCCTAAGCCCTCTACTGTCCCCAGTAGAGTCGCCACCTGTCGACGTCGGGAAAAAATCGGCGGGTCGGGTCACAACCCAGATCTTTCTTTCTTCCTAAGTTATCTCTACCCTCACTCTTTTTATTGCGAAAAAGGTTTTGAAAGGTTTTTTAGGAAAAGGCCAACATGTATCATGTCGACGATTAGAACGTTTTACAGAGTCGCCAGTTGGTAGATTTGAAATGGTTGTACCAACTCAACCGAGTTTTATTTGAAAGAGGCCCGATTGTTGGACACTGTCGAAACTTGATCTTTGAAAACAAAGTTTTGAGCTCGGGGGCTTGGTTAAGTGTGGGGAAGGTGTTAGGCACCCCACAACTCCCGTGTAAACACGGTACCATATCTTTTCAAAATTTCCCTTAAAAATTGAAATGCGTGTGTGAATGCTGTTTTGAAAATTGGGCCTATGTTTGATTGATTGAAAGTAGTGCTTTGCTTCGTTGAACCTATATACGAAGGGCTTGATTTGATCTGCAAAAAGTCTTTGATTTGATTTGTAAAAGTATTTGATTTGTTTCGCAAAAGCTTTTGTTTTGATTTGAATTGAAAATGATGTTTTAAAAGCTGGTTTATCAAACCCTTACGCTAGCATAGGAATTGAAGCCTGTTGATACTTCCATTTTTTTCTTTATAGCCTTAAGGCTTGCATTTGAATGGTGATTTGTCGAGCTGCGAAGCATCCTCGACCATAGAAATAAATATAAGTGTCGGTCTCCTCATGGGCATGAAAACCATTGGAGGGACTCTGACACAACAAACCATATTTTTCACTATGTTGAGACCTTAAATCCGGATGACCGTTTTAAGATCTTTGCATATACATTTTATAAAAAAACTGGCAGGGTACTTTTGTAAAGCGGAGTTTGTCCATCGTGGGAATCAGATTCTGATCGATTTGATTATGAATCCCACGATTCCTAGGCTCACATGAGAGTAGCCAATAAACCTGCACAGTTCAAATTTGTACAGAAACAGATATATATCCCAATATTGCCAGAACCGAGGATTCATCAGTAAATCCTGGTTCACACCTGGCCGAAGCGACTCGTTCCCACAAGATAGTGATCTAAGGGACGCGAGGATGCTTTTGTGACTGAAAAATGCCGATTCATATTGAATGAATATTTAAAGCATTAATTTAATGAAAAGCAAATAAAGCCAAAATATATACACAGGTATATATATACAAAAGCTGTAAAGGGCGATGAGTTTTCACACCGGTGCCTGGATTGGAATTGAAATATATATATATATATATTGATAGAAAAGTAGTCAACCAAGACTGGGAAGAGAATTCAGTGGTGGTGAAGGCTGCTTATATATGCATATTTATATATAAAAGTAGTAAAAGGTCATAGAATAATCCAGGTCGAACTAAAATGTAAATGTACAGAAATGTAGTCAACTAGAGACTGGAAAGATAATCCAGTAATGGTGAAGTGTACAAAAACAGTATAAGGGCCACATAATAATTCAGCCGGACAAAAATATATAAATATATATATATTGACAGGAATTTAGTCAACCAAGACTGGGAAAAGAACCCAGTGGTGGTGAAGGCTGCTTATATATGCATAAATATATATAAAAGCAGTAAACTACCTCTGATTTGACATCTGGGCTTGACAGAATTGAAAATTTAGTATATATATAGTTAAATAAACACGGGAAAAAGCCAAACCCGAACTGGGAAGAGAACCCAGTCCGACGAAGTTGCTTAAAATGAAGGTGCTAGTGCACTGAAGCTGTTAGAGTTACCAGATCGTCAATCCGAGTTGTAGAAATGCCAGAAATTGAGTTTATATACAAAAATATACCAAATTTTGACAAAAACGGCCATGGAACTAAGTTCTGGGCATATTTAAAAAATGAAATTTGATATGAAAGTGCAAAACAGTTCAAAGAAGTAGGAATCACTTTCTGATCGTAAACATACTTACAATGGACTGCTACACGGGCTTTTTGACAAATTATAGGCCTTAAACGTCAGAATCTACCAGTTATTTTCTGATATGTGGTAGTATGTGGGTATATCTACGTGTTAGAGTGAAAAAATTTGGGTTTAGAAGAGGTGAAAAAGCCAGAAAATCAATTGGACAGAGGTTCGCTGCCTTTTTTCTTTTTTTAAATTAGGGGGGGTGCACATTTATTTATAGGCCAGGGAGCCTCAGATCTACCTGCTGCTACCGTAGGTAGAGGTGTGGCTCCCTTAGTGGGACCACGTGTCTGTTTGAGTCATCTCGAAGTATGTGCACTCCAAGCAACGCCAGGTCAAAGTCAAAACTTTCTAACTTTTGATCGGAGCGTCCGTTTGAGGCGTGCTATACCTTTTCGGAAAGCCCTCGCCGAGAGTGTCACAATGACATAGGATAAAACATTTTTTGGGTCCAGGAAGATGGGTTCATAACCAGGTCTTTGATTCCCTGCAGTTTGTCCGTTGAGCTGTCTTGCGCTGTTTGCTCTCGGGATCGTCATTATGGTTCGTTCTGACCTTGGTGACATCAATTCAGCTTGAGTTTAACCAAATCGGCTTAGGGTTGGTAAAATGATCATTTTTCCCCTCCTGGGGTTGCCCTTGGTGTTGGCATGGCCTTCGGTTGACTTCCGGGAGTTGTTTCCAAGACTTGGATCTCATTCGAGTCTATTTGTCCTCAGTGTAGTCTCTGAGACTGAGTTGGTCATTCCAGGTTTTCCTCTGGAGATGTTGTGGAGCTTTAGGTTTGTTCCCGAAGTTGACTTAACTTCCCGGGTTGAGACCAGGGCTGACTGGTACTTCCCGTGTTGAGACCGGGGCTGCTTTGATGACCCGATATTGAGATCAGGGTTGAACTGATGGTCCAATTGGAGATCGGAGTTAACTTGATGGCCTGATATTGAGATCGGATTTGATGACCCGATTAGAGATCAGAGTTGATTTTATGACCCGATATTGAGATCGGTGTTGATCTGACCGTTCGATTGGAGATCGGAGTTGATTTGATGGCCCGATATTGAGATCGGTGTTGAACTGACAGTTCGATTGGAGATCGGAATTGATTTGATGGCCCGATATTGAGATCGGGATTGAACTGATGGTCCGATTGGAGATTAGAGTTGATTTGACGGTCTGATTGGAGATCAGAGTTGATTTGATGGCCCGATATTGAGATCGGGGTTGCACTGATGGTCCGATTGGAGATCGAAGTTGATTTGATGGCCCGATATTGAGATCGGGATTGAACTGATGGTCCGATTGGAGATCGGAGTTGATTTGATGGCCCGATATTGAGATCGGGGTTGAATTGACTGTCTGATTAGAGATCAGAGTTGATTGGATGATACTATTTTGCCCTCCTACAATGTTAGTAACAGGGAAAGGAAATTTCGCGTGTCTACAGACTTGATATTATCATAGTAGCTTGTGTATTCTGAATTATACTTTGCCATATTCCTTAATACTTTAGAGTATGTCATAGAGTATGTTCGAGTATAATAGAGTGTTAATGGAGGTAGGTGAATGATTAACAAAAGATCTACCACTTCTAATTATAATAGCCAAGAATTTTAAGTCACAACATAAATGAGAATATTAAATTATTTTTTAATGTATTAAATACTTTGTGACTTATGTGGAATATGTATATGATTAAATAAATATGTGTATATTTATTTATCATATAATGATTAATAAAAGGAAGCCATGTAACCTAATTATATGCATTATGTATGAGAATTAAATAACCTAAGAGCTATATTTATTTTAGATTTTTAGTATTTAAAATATATACTAGTAAACTAACTTAAGAGATTTATTTTATTTATCTCAACTTATTAAATTATTTTAATCTAATTAACGCAAGTTTAATTGAGTTATATAATTAAATCAATTTGAGTAATTATTTAAAGTCCAAAGGAAGTGGATTAATAACCCTAATTTAATAACTAGGGTAAAATAAATTAATGTGTTTGGGAGCTGTCGTTGACACTACAAAATTAATACCTTACCTCCACACTACTAACACAAGAATTAGTATAGCAATAAGTATGGATCGATCCCACATAGAATGTATTATTTTATGTTTATCTAATTGTTTCCAATAGAAAGGGGGGTTTTGAATTGATTAAACTAAAGTAATAATGATAATTAAAAAGTTTTAGTTATTCAGTTCAGTATCACCTCTTCACAAATATGGATTAATCAAGTTTTACAATATTTATCCTTCAATGAGATTAATAACCCTAGATAACCGAAATCACTAATTATCCAAAATTCTCCTTATGTGTAAATCTAATGCGACGTTCGCCAATAAGAGATCCTAACTATCATATAACCTAGAACTATCAGTCTAGATTTAATATAATAGAAGCATGAAGAATGAGAATTAGGTTATTCCAAGCAACAATTACACAATCAGAAAATATTTAACTCGTCTTCTGAAAATCTTAATAATACCCAAAAACTTGTCCAGAATTAAATAACATTAATTGCTACTTATGATCAAATATACATCGTTTGCTTAATATATATCTTAATCTAGCAGATGTTATTAATCAAATTAATATAACTGGCCAAATCAAATCAAAAAGATAGAATAACATACAAGAAGTTTATGTAGATAATCAAAATAAATCTCATGCAAGAAGGAATAAATAAATTAAACTTGATCAAACAGTTAATTATGAATTAGGTTCAACATCCCTTCAGAACTGAATTGAGAAGTTTAGCTCATGTCTCTAAAGTCTGCACTCCAATGGTGTAGAAAATAGATGATCCCCTAACTATGACTATTACCATGTATTTATAATACTAGACAAAGTTCTAATCATATGAGGAATAGAAATCCAAATCCTAATGGAATTACAAATCATATCTACTTTCCATAAAAAAATAGAAACCAATATAAAAAGTAAATCTCACTTTAAAGATATCCTAAATCTAATATAGATATTAATCCAATTTCATGTAGAAAGCTGCCAAAATATGCCTTTAGAAACTTTCCAAAAATCCAAGATTTCTTTTTCTTCCTGCTAACGCTGCCGGGGCGGAGAATTTGTACTGTAGAACTCTGCTGGGGCGGAGATCCTTTTTTCCTGAGCTCTAGAGTGACATCCTTTAGGGCGTAAAAATTCCTTCATGAAAGCCCGCCAGGGCGGATAATGGCAGAGAAAAGTGGGTAGGCCCCCTTCAGTGTTCCTTGGGGCTTAGATTTTCATAGAGGTATCCGCCGGGGCGGAATTTCTCAATCTAAAAACCCTGCCGGGGCGGAGTTCCCAGTTTTTCTGAAACTTCTTCTTTTTATTTCTACTCCGCTCTGAATTGTCTCGTTCCATCAACTTAGCTCCAAATTCACCTGAAATCATTAAACAACCTAATAAGTCCATTTACATCACAAAACATGTAATAAAACCAAACGTAAAGGAATCAAAAATAATTAATATCATGCACATATCAAATTCCCCCAGACTTAGCCTTTTACATGTCTTCGTGTAAAATAAAAGTTTGATTTTCAGAAAAATTCTACTCAACCATAATGTCAAAAGAGTTCAAGATCAAATCATGATTATCAACACTAAACTCACAGAAATCTAATCAATGCCTTATCAATCAACTCACAATGAGCAACCTTACCATTTCACCAAAGAACTTCATTAAACCAACCTGTAGCCACATAAGAACTTTCACACAATCCACATACTTACTCAACTTAGCTATCATGGAACAAAAATCGTGCACACTTACTAATAACCAAGAACAAATTCTCCTTGCCTTTTAATTTTTTCATAGAACCCTTTCTTTACCACAGATGAATGTATTTTAATACTTTTCTCATATTTTCTTTTCTTGATATGTGCAATGTCTCCTTTCCTTAGGCTTTTCAGTGTTACCCATATAGCAAACTTTCCACCAATGACTCCCAAACCAGATGGTCTTAGGGCGTTGGGTGTAGAGACACCCCTAGGGCTTACTTATTCAAGTAACAAATTGCACAAAAGTTGACTAGTCAAGCTGCTTTTATTCACCACACTTTTCAGCGTGAATACCGATGCTTCCTAAGGCCTGGATATCCAGTTAATTCGCATAATGGACATTGAAGCAAATTTTCTTTTCAATCAACTCTTTTTCATTCATCATTTTTTTTCCAACTTTTCTACACATGGTTCTGCAATAAGCATAAGCAACTTTAAACAGTTCCAAATCATTGAATCAGTGCACGTAGACAACTCCAGAAATAACTTAGCCACATAAGCATGTTTCTCATATTCAAGTAGTTATGTATCACAGATTTAATTCAAATCAATTACTATGGATCATGGCTTAGTCTTCATCATTCATTAACCAATTAAGCATCAAACTCATTCTAAAATTTAGCATTAATTCTCAATCTTTGACTTTAACCTTTTAAACACTTAGCCAAATAGAATTATGAAACCCAAAAAAAAATTTAATTTTTTAAAAAAGGCATAAATTTTTTCAACTTTCCATCAAAATTGGATCAATATCCCTAAATAAAAAACCTAAATCTCCCCCCACACTCAAACCTTATATTGTCCCCAATGTAAGAAAATCATGCAAAGAAGAAAGTACTACTAACTAACATGCAACTAAAAAGTAAAAAGTAATAGGATATAAAGATCAAATCTGAGTTCTTGGGTTGCCTCCCAAGCAGATGCCCTTGTTTATTGTCATTGGCTTGACATCCTCCCTCTCATTCTATGCAATTGGACTTGTGTACTTCAAGTGGACTAGTAACAGTTTCAGCTCTAAATTAGGAACATTTTGCACTTTATGATCCTACTCCATTCCAACCATTAAATCCTCCTTGTATAATTGTATTCGATCAAAAGATTCATGAACTATAGAGTCAACAACATCAGTAAAAAAAATAGATTCAACAATACCAAGATACCTTTTAGCCTGATAGGCATCGAAATGGACATTCTAATGATCTAATTCCATGGTTAAGGTCCCATGGTGTGTATCATCTAGTGTTTTTGTTATTTGCACTGATCAAGATGTACCATCCATATCTTCCTTGTGAAATCTGCAAAAATTATCAAATCATCCTCTTCCACTTGTTTCTCCTCCTCTTCATCACATCCTAGGTTAATTACATTTACGTTCTCAGAAATTTGAGGAGGTAACTTCCCTAAGCCTTGTGATTCCAAACTACTAACTGTGGTGGCAAGTTGACTCATCTGATTCTCCAATCTGTGGATGGAAGTTATTGTCTCTTGCTGGAACAGTTGAGTCTGATTCATGAATGCTTTGAACATATCCTCCATAGATGTTCTAGAATTGGCAGGTACTTCATAGCTCAAGTCGGGAAGATCTCTCCATCCGGGATTGAGAGTTTCTACCCAAGGGTCATATTGATGTGAATGTTGTCCTAAGAATGTCCCCACGTCATTGACTTGTTGCACAGTTTCATTCGCATGCATTATTAGACAAGCATCACTAGTATGCCCTGACATTGAGCAAATTCCACACTCCTTTGAAACTTGCGTATTCCCTGTAGCCATTTGTCCAACCAAAGCAGTTAAATCAGAAATTTGTTGCTCAATATTGCTTGTGCTTACCCCATTTACCCTTCGAGGTGTATGATCCATCCTAGTTCCATACTGCTGTGAGTTGGCTGCAATTTTTGTAATTAAGTTCTTCGCAACTTTTGGAGTTTTGTCCACCATCCTCTACTTGCTGCATCAATTATACTTCTATCCATTGGTAGCAACCCCTCATAGAAGTACTGGATCAAGTGATGACCATCAATTCCGTGAGGTGGACAGCTGGATCACAACTTCTTGAACCTTTCCCAATACTCATAGAGATTCTCTCCATTGAACTGTCTGATTCAACATATCTCCTTCCTTATATTAGCAACTCTTGAAGCAGGAAAGTACTTCTCCAAGAATAAATTTTGCATATCAGTCCATGATCGTATTAATCTTGAAGGAAGATAGTATAACCAGTCTTTAGCCAAATCTGCTTGTGAGAATGGAAAAATTCTGAGCTTGATCTGCTCCTCTGTCACCCCTTGTGATTTCATCGTGGAACACACCACATGAAACTCCTTTAGATGCTTATATGGATTTTCACCTGTAAGACCACGAAAAGTAGGCAAAAGATGAATTAGTCCAGAGTTAAGTTCAAAACCAACATCTAAAGTAGGATATTCAATAGACAAGGATGGTTGGTCCAGATCAGGAGTAGCCAGTTCTTTTAAAGTTCTGTTATTGTTTGGCACCGCCATCTTTTCCTCCTCAAGTGATGGAACAAGAGCTTATTCTGTATCTGTAGTAAGGCTGAGCAAGGAACCAAATTAGAACCGAAATTGCACCAAAAATCGCACAAATCGCACCAATTAAAATCGTACCAACGGTTCTGGCATTTGTGGCGGTTTTAGGTCGGTTGAAAAATCAAATTTACGATTTCGGTTTGGTTACTAGCTAAAACCGCACGCATAAAATCGAAATCGCACCATGTTGGTAGAATAGCCTATAATATTTATGACTCTTTGTATTATGATTGTAATATTACTATAATATGATCTTTTGATAACCATATGTTGTAATATAACTGTAGCGCCCCCAAATCCGGGTCCACAGAACCTCGAACATGGTGCGTCACGATACATCATCTTCATACATATTCTATAAACTAATGCAGAATATATAAACATATATTGTTTATTTCACAAGATTCTTTAACATATCCCAAGGTCTATTAACCTTAACTGAATACATACCTTAAGTAATTAAAAAGGTTTACAACATTACTTACATATGATAACTAAATAGTTATAAATGTGTAATAATATACTCTTGTAGTTTGCCTTTGTCTTTGCCTTTGAGCCTTCGTATGAATCTAAAATTTGTTATCATGATATAGCAAGAGTGAGCAACGACTTTGCTCAGCAAGTTTAAATACAACAAGGATATATCATGATTGAAAGAAAGAATAAGCTTTCGAATTTTCAACAATATAATAATTGTGAAAGAGCATAAATCAGAGTTTCAATAAATGAATGACTGAACCAATAATGTTTAATGTCAACAACGACCATGAACAACTTTAACTGAACCTTAGGGTAATGAAGGTGATCAGCCTTTCATACCTGATGAACATATGCAACATGCACTAAGTGCGAATCAACAATTAGTATAGATATGAATAATCAACAATAATTATTCACTAATATGCTTCGAAAATATAACTCGAGTTTGAGTTAGGGAAAACTTGCCTTGATTGGAGATTACCCCTATAACTTAATTTAGAGTCTCCCCACAAATCCTATACAATCGTGTTTATATGCACACACATATCAGATAATTAAATATGTCACAACCATGCATGTATATTCATTATTAATAATTATTAGTTTATAAAAACTAATATTATTTATTCTTATTCCAAAACCATAATCAAACTTTGAATAATTATTCAATTCATTAGTAATATTATTATTCCTTAATAATATTACTATCACTAAACCATCATCTTAAACTTCTGTCTCATATTATTAATCACGTAATAATATCTTATTCACTGCTTAATATTATTAACCATTTAATAATATATTAGTCACTTACGAATATTATTAATCTTTTAATAATATTCAAATCACTTCTTAATGTTTTTCTTAAGTGATAAACACTTATTAGATCCTTAAATAATTTATTATAATTGTTTAATTAAGGAGTTATTTAAATTACCTTTATTTATTAACTCCATCTTCATTTGATTACTATTTAATATTAATTAAATAATAATTTAATTAATTACCTTTAGTTATTATTTAATAATAAATAATAACCAATTAAATCTTTTCATTGTTAATTAAATAATGGATAATTAAATTATTATTTGTCTTTAATTATTATTTAATATTAATTAAATAATAATTAATTAATTCCTTATCCTTGAATAGTAAATAATTGATTTATTTACTTCATTAGTTTTTAATTATTCCCTATTATTACTTAAAGAATAATTAATTAACATTTATCCTTATTTATTATTTAATGTTCATTAAATAATAAATAATTAATTTACTTAATAAATCTTTAATTATTCTTTCTTATTAATTTAAGAATAATTAATTATTACTTGTTCTTATTTATTATTTAATATTAATTAAATAATAAATAATTAATTTTTATAAACTTTTGTGCCAATGTAAGTATGTAATTACTTTATTATTACTTAATCTTACTTAAATATTCTTTAATCATTATTTAATATTAATTAAAGAATAATTAATCAATTGCTTAACTCTAATTATTATTTAATCTTAATTAAATAATAAAAATTTATTTTATTAGCACTAACTCTACTTAATTATCACTTAATATTAAATAGTTAATTAAATTTAACTTTATATGTAATTAGCTTAATAACACTAATTTTATTCATTTATTACTTAATGTTAATTAAATAATAAATAAATAATTACACACACTTTAAACAGTATGTAATTAGTTTAATAATCATTTAATAGTATTAATAATTATTAATTAGTAAGTTTTAAATGAGTTTAAACCATTAATTACTTAACAATTACATAATTGTCCAGAAAAATTCTGAATAAAATATCTTAATGTTCTTCACAATTTTAGAAAATTTCAGATCTAGAACAACCACTAGAACAGGCCGGAAAGTGGGTGAACCGGCCGTCGGAAAACTCCGCCGGTTCACCGAAAAACTGAACCAGTCAAGTTTTTAATTTTTCTAACTTTTGATTTTATTTTCAATTTTGGGGTCCTTTACTAAAACCTTTATAGAACGAAATCTAAAACTCCGATTGAGGCCCAATCAGACTCGTTGAATTCGTATCTTCTCAAACTACAAGATTCCATCATCAAAATCCAAATTTGGACAAGTTTTGGTTACTGAAAATGGGCCGAAAGTGGATTGCTAGTGAGTGTTTTCTAACAGCGGGGTCTTTTGTTAGAAAAATCATAACTTAGTCGTTTTAAATTGGTTTTTAGTTGTTCCACTTGGAGAATCTTTGTATTGAATAGCTCTGTCACATAGAGTTGACGAATCATGAATCCGACTTACAGAACGTGAACAATAAATCCAGGAACGGGCTATTCAATTTTTGTTTTCCAGCTTGACCCTCTTGTACTACAATAATCATAACTTTTTCGTTTTAAAACGTTTTTTGAACCATTCTTGATCCCACGTGAAGCTGACTTCCGGGACTACAACTTTTTTTCTTGGACCACCTTCAAAGTCCAAGCACAAAATTCCAGAAAATTTATGGAAGGGGACTTACCCGAATTGGTTTTCCAGTTTTGACTCGGCTACTTTAAAATGGCATAACTCTTTCCTCTGATGTCGGATTTAGTCCGTTCTGGAGTCTATGGAAAGCTTATTCAGTGTACTACACCATACCAAAAGCTCAGAATTTTTAGATTACTCTAGCTAATCTCAAAATTTTGTTTTGGGCAGCAGTCACTAGCTTTTCTAAGCTTTAAAAATTGTTTTACTTTTCTTTCTTTGGATCAAACTTTTAACACCTAAAATGGTTAGATCTGCACATAGCATACCATAAAACATGTAGATTTAAGGTTTTTAGAATTTAAGAACACAATCCATGATTTGATTTAAAACAACCAAAATAATTAAATCAAGCTTAAGTTTATGTTTTATACCTTTACTTATGTGTTCTTCTCTTTCTTCTTCCAAGATGAGTTGTAAATTTTGGTGGCATGAAGACCTTGTCTTCTGTCAAGATGTTGAGGCTAAGGAATGAGTCTAGTAGCTGTTAGAATAAGGAAGGATAAAATGCTGCGTTTGAGTTAGTAAGTTTGTTAGCATAAAAGCTAGTGTTAGACAGGTGTCAAATTGTTAATGGGTTAGGTTGTTATGTCCGGGCAAGTTGCTACCAGCTGAGAGGAGGTAGAGTATTTAGCAGTGGAGTCTGTATTGTTTTGGGGTCATCAAAATATCTATGAACATTTCCTTATTTTCCTTTGTTGCTTTTCTTCTTAATTTCTTTGTTAATTACTAGCATAATCGTAACAAGTGGTATCAAAGCATCCCTGGGCCATCAATGGCGGACGTATCGGTCAGAAGCCATCTTTCATGCGACCGATCAAGTGAAGTTCTAACAATGCAAGATTACAGTGTTCCTTTCTCCGGCAGTGATCCTTATGGATTTATTCAGGGCTATAAAAAAATTTTCAAAGTGAATCCTATGACTGAAGTAGATATGATTCAATATGTGATGCAGGATTTTGAGGGAGAAGCACTGGAATGGTATTATGAGTATGTTGAAGAAAAGTTTCTGGATACATGGACTCCAGACTGTTGGGAAGAATTTGTTGCAGAGATATATAGAAGGTTTCAAGGTCTTAAGGTTGAGCATCAGGTGTTAGTTGAAAGGCCTGAAACAAAAAGTTTAGAAAATAGTGATTCCAAACTTGTACACAACCTGTTTACCGAAATGCTTGAACAAATCAATGCTACAGATCAAATCGTTAGACATAAATTTATGGAGGATGAACAATTAGTTAGACTTAAGTCGTTGGTTATTACCGAAATCAACCACGAATTCAATCTTCAACAAGCAATGATGGAGTATGTAAATTTTGGCCAACTGTTGAGGTATGATTCTGATCGTTGGAATTACTGGGTAAGAATGGGTTTAAATTTTGGAATTGATCCTGGAGATTTGTCACCATTGATTAAATTGTCAGGGTTAAATTTTATGTTTTGATTAATATTCTCATGGGCAATATGATTTCCACACATACGTACACACAGCCTGTATACAGCCAACAACCAAGTTCACCAGTCACAAGCATGCCTCACAACACACAGAATTCCCCAATTTATTTCAACAGTAATGAACAACATCAATTCCACACACCATTTTCCATAACAGCAACAACACACCACTTTTCAAACTTTTCACAGAACCAAAATCATATACCAAATCACTTTAGCCAAAACCCAAATTCTCAGTTCAATGGTACAAATTCATGGCACCAATCTGCAGAAGGAAACTATCCAAGGCAAAATACTAATTCATATTTTCCATTATCCATGCCTAGGGTGGAATTTCCACATTTTGATGGAAAGGACCCAAGAGGTTGGTTGAAGAAGTGTGATAAGTTCTTTTAACTGAACCCTATGATGGATAATAGGCCCAGAGTTTTGTATGCTGCCCTGCATTTAGAAGGAGAGGCTGATGTTTGGTTTCAATACCTGTAAGAAGAACAACCTGGGTTAGTTTGGAATGACCTTGCATACCATATTTATCATAGGTTTGCAAAAGGGGGCATGAAAATCTGGAAGGTGTTGGTGTTGATGCTGCTACAGATCATGGAATTAAAGTTGCTAGAATTCTTGGTGGCAAAATTGGAAATGCAGTTTCATGTGCTGAGATGACCATATATCTTGTAACGCCCCCAAATCCGGGCCCCTTTATTACCTCGGATCCGGTGCAGTCACGATACTACTATCGTCAAAACTATTACATCTTTTATTCATAACTTAAAGAATAAAACTTGCTTTATTACAATTTAGAATATAAATTCTTTTCATTTCTAGGATCTTGTACAATGACCCGTCACTTTTATAAGTTACAATATTGGTCATATACCATCCCTGTCTATACATCATAACTGATGCTACAAAAATGCGGAATAACTTAAAATTTTTCAATCTTCCTTGAGTAAAATCTTTTATTGATTTCAAAATTTTGAATCAATTACATAACCTTGAATCAATTATAAAATATGATTCATTATGTTCGAAATACCATATAAACGTATACATCTCATTTCGAAATCCCTATGTGTTTTCATAACACAACTTACAGTTTCTACATGTATAAAACATTGTAATCTACTATCGTATACATTTTCTAGAACCTAAGCATGGTTCAAGAACATATATTTAAATAAACTGAAATCTTCGAACTCTATCACGTAGCACGTAACCTTTATCATGAGTCCTTAACCTGCAAAAGTGGTTATTTGCAAGAGTGAGCTCGACAGCTCAACAATTCTAACAGTTTTCATGCATCACATAGCATATAATTTCATACTCAGTCATGCATTCACAATCAATTAATATCTACTACACATGTTACTTCTCACATAATAAGCATATAATCAAAGATCAATTTTCAATCTCATACATATCTCATATACAGTTTATATATAAGTTAACATTCTCATGGTATAATACAATTCAATTAACAGTTATTGAATTCATATATCAAATAAGAACTGAAAGACTTGTCTGGTTCGTATTTTAACAACTACGACTAAACTACTTATAGATATCTGCACTTCGTGTAATCCTAAACAATTATACAATTATGAATTCATATTTATCAGTTATACGCATCCATACATTCTCAACATAATAACAATTGATACATTGTTATCTAACTTGGTTCTTAGAACCTTCGTTTTACTGTCTCATCGTATTATGAGAATAACTATGTACGTATAGGTATACCTTAACCATACATACTTACTGTCATCCTTTATATACATTTATCACACACTTAACTTTACGTGTTCGTCATATAATCATATATCAGTAGGGGTCAGACCATGATTTGCAATTTAAGTAACAATATAAGTCTACTAACAAATCAAGAAACAAGCAGACTGCACCAATCCTGAAAACAGGCTGGCGCAGCTGCGCAGGTATTGGCCTTAGGAGTGGTATAGCTGCTCCACTCACTGATCAAACCATAAATGAAATTTCACTTTGTTGAAAGTCCGAGCTAACTCCCCTTCATATCAGCTACTGATATAAATCATACACACATGCTTATAAGTTTTATAAACTCAAGTTCGAACCTAGCATGCTCATTCAAATCCAAATCAAGTTACATGGTTATCATGCCGGACTTTCATATACCTTAAGTAAATCAAGTCCATGCTTTAAGGTCAGCTACTAAAGTTATGTTACCTCATAATGAGGCCAAACAATACTTAACATTCATGCTCGTGCATATACTACACATATATACTTTAATCCGCATAGTTCATGTCTTAGAAATTCATTTTCTATGAATATGCGTGCATATGCAAAATCCATGTATAAATAAATGATGTTCATGTCAATATGTCTATAGGCATAATGGACTCATAATCTTTATGCTTGCATGCTTATAACGCAATTCGCACGGTGTTTGATGATATTAGTCTTCAAACTCTAATTTTTTTATTAAAAAGTACACTAAGTCGACAAAGGTCATTTAGTATAAACAAAGTGTCCTGAAATCATAATTCACTTGCCTTTGAACACTTAGCTAAACCACATAAATGTATTCAAATGGTCAGAAATTACAAGACATAAGTCTTGGTCAAGTTCACTTCAAAAAGTCCTTAAGTTTCTCCTTTGAAATCATTTAAATCTTTCAATCATGTGTGCTAGTGTGTTCAACACTTTAAACATGCATTTCATGTCAATATAGACCATGCGATTGTGTTCACAAAAATCAGAATGTACACATGACACACACATGTCAAAGTTCATATTAAAACTATAAGTTTATTTTAAAACCATGTTTTCCTTCCATATCACATACTAACACGGCCATACATGCATCATGCTACGTTAAGATAGTCATATATGCATGTCAATCTAGTTCACTTGCTTGCCTTAAGAGATATCTTATGATAGCACATAACAGAATCTGCAACAAAACAGAAAACAAGTTCCAGGACCCTGCGCAGCTGCGCTGCTACCAGGTATAAACCTAGCGCAGCTGCGCCGGTGTCCGGCCCAACCAGAGACTGAATTGCATCGGCAGTTCATAAAAATCCCAACTCAAAAACTCTTACAAAATCATTCTAGCCATGCTATAATAAAATTCTAACATGATTATAACCTTGTATAACACTTAACGAACACATTCCATAATTCAATTATCATCTAAATTTCATAATCAAGAACTTGATAATGAACAATAAGAATGGAAATATACCTCTGCAATAAGCTATATCCATTTCTCCCTCACTGATATATTTCTTGCTATCAATTCTATACTTAAAGAAATCTCAGCAATTTGAGTTGTGAAGAAGAGAAGCTAATTTATAGGCAAATGAATACCCACTCCAAGAATTTACTCACCAATTTAATCCAATGGGAGAAGCAAGAATATGGTGGTTAACAAGAAGTAGGTGGGAAGTTGGTGGATTCCATTATGAATCCCACTCCCTAATACTCATTAGCTATGATTGATGAATTTGAGAGGATATAGAGTAGTGTAGTAACTTATTGTTTGTTCACATGAGAGGAAATTGAGGATGGCACTCATATTGGGACAATGCTGCTAATCACAGCAATTTGGCAACATGTCTTACACATAACACTTATGTTATAATATATACACATTACATATCATGTATACACATTTCATTCCACATACTTAAGTTATAATGAATTAGAGTCACAACATCATTTCTAATGGGTAACTAAGTAATATATGTATCAAGTAAGGGTACATATATATTCACATATAATCCATGTATATTTTTTTAACACCGAATATAATTTCATTGGGTATTACTCATTATTACAGACTTCATTATTTCAATTATATTTACTTATTGAAATAATTATGATTTATTTAGTCTAAGATAATGTTGCACAAGGTACATTTCTAATGTACATAACAATTCGTCACATTATTTATGTAATCCATGTGGCTCTCCTCATTTTACCATATAGTTTCTATATTACGTAGCTACCTTAAAGTGTTACACTCCATTTCATATCATTGCAATAGAAATTAATTTACATAATAATATTAATTAATTCCTTTAATTATTCATTCATTAAATTATTTAATGAATGCTCATTCTACTACTTTGCCACACTAAGCATATCTCACAAGCTTATATTAAGCTTATTCTCATTCTCAACACTTATTCATTTTCACCACATTACTTACCCACCACATGTTCAATTTACTTAGAACCATTAAATCACAAGGTTCACATATATAAATATATCGTGAATGGAAATATTTAAATATTCTTTATAGCCTTTACGGTAATACAATAACCCAAGCTATTTAGTAAATTAAAATAACTTAGTTTTCTTTTATAATTTCAACCCTTTTGGAAATACATTACTAATTATATATTTTGTCATAACATGACATAAAAATGTTTGTATCATGTTTTCTTCCAATATAGGCATTAATCATAATAAAATGACTTACTCATTTTCTTAAGATATTATTTTAATATAATATCTAAGTATTATTGAAATAATTACATGTACGTACACCCTTTATAAAAAAAATAGATCATAAGTTTATTTTCCATTATGATAAATTATTCCCATCAATTTATTAAATATAACAAATATGTTTTAATATATTTACCATATTAATTAATCATACCTATTACTTCATACAAAGAAATATAAGGTAATATTATTATTTAAAATAACATTCTCCCTTTTATTAAAATAATCCAATATTAGAAATTATTTTAATATTCTTTATTAAAAATATATAATATTCATTTCTCCCTTTCTATAAATTGTTCCCAAACAATTTCTTTAATCTTTTCTCTTAGCCATATTATAATTATTAATATAATACCTCCGTCTCTAACCAATATTCATTTATAAATAGATTGGTTCCCTTCCTTGATTACTCACTTATCTTCCACATATTAACCCTATTATATATTGCAATACTATGTAATATATTAATAATATCAAAATATTCCTTTTATTTTCTTAGGTTAAACACAAATATTAATTCACCGTATTATGTAAGTGAACTAATTCTTTCTCATTCCTTACCATTGCCACACGAGGCTATATATTATTCGACTAACTAATATTTATACTTATTAGTTAATTCTCTTAACCAACTAATTCATGCTTTACTATCTCAATCCATCCATGGATAGCTTAAGCACTAATAATAACCTATATTACAATCATACTAGTCACTAGTATATATACTCAAGAAGATGGTGCTTATTCGTCAAAGATATTTAATGTCACCAACTTACTATAATAAAATAATTTTATAAATTATTTAATATTTACAGATAGTTTTATTCACCTCCTTTACTTCAACTAAATTGTCTCTACGATAAATAACAAATATATATTAATAATATATTTATTAATCACAAAATCACACATTATATAGTATGTAACACAATATTTCCTTCCTCATAACACACATATATATTTTTGAACCCAATACATGCCTTAAGAATTTTATTTATTAAATTCTTATTATTAATCATTCTTGAAAATTCGGGTTCTCACATATCTAATGTTGGGTCTTCTGCGTAAGCAAAACGAGATGCAAACTGTTGTAAAGCAGAAGAAACTTGGAGAGCCAATTGGTGAAATACTGCTTGGCAAAACAGTATTCATTATGGGGTTTGGAAATATTGGGATCCATTTGGAAAAGCGGTTGCGCCCATTTGGTGTGAAAGTCCTCACTACAAAAAGGAGTTAGGTTTCACATTTGCAGAATTCATGCAATTCTGGTGCATTGCCCAGTCAAAATGGTATTTATGATGATCTGGTTGATGAGAAGGGTGGTCATGAAGATATCCACAAGTTTGCAAGAACAGCTGACATAATTGTCTGTTGCTTGGCAATGAATCATGAAACGGCAGGCATAGTAAACAAGTCTTTCATAGCTTCAATGAAAAAGGGTGCACATTTGGTGAAAATAGCTCAAGGGGGTCCTAAGAAATTCTATTCAATACAAATCACTGATAAGTTTCATTGGAAACCTAATGCATGTTACACTGGGATAGGGGCAATTTTTATGCAAGAAGGAAAGCCTCTAGCATTCGTAAGCAAAGCATTGTCTCCCAGACATCTTGAGCTATCCACATATGAGAAGGAACTTCTTGCAATCAGTATGGCAGTCCAGAAATGGAGAACCTATTTACTCGGACAAAGGTTTGTTATCAAGACTGATCATGAAGCATTAAAGTATTTGATGGAGCAAAGACTGACAACATTGGTGCAACAAAAGTGGCTGTCAAAAATGTTGGGGTTTGACTATGTGATCCAGTACAAAAAAGGGAAAGATAATATTGTAGCTGATGCATTGTCTAGGAAAGATGAGCTGGAAGGTAGCTTGGTAGTCATGCAATCAGTGACACCTAGTTGGAGTATTGAAGTGATCGATAGCTTAGAGAATGACCAAGAGGCACAAGAACTGTTGGCCAGGATTTTACTTGAGCTCTCTAGTTGTTCTGAGTACAGCTTGCAAGAGAGAATCCTTAGAAAAGGAAGCAGAATTTACCTAGGCAGTTAAGGAGATTTAAGCGCCAAGATTATGGAGAAAATACACAGCAGTCCTGAGGGAGGACAGTCAGGTGTAACAGCCTCCATTAGAAAAGCTGAGGTAATTTGTTATTAGCCTACCTTGAGGAAGGATTTGACTGAATGGATTGCCAATTGTGAAGTGTGTCAAAGGAGTAAGGGGGGACATATTCCAACACCAGGACTATGACAACCTATTCCTATTACTAACCAAGCTTGGGAGGTAATCACTATGGACTTTATTGAAGGTTTACCTAAATTTGAAGGAAAAGACACTATTCTAGTGGTGGTTGATAAGATTACTAAGGGTTGTTATCTCATTGCCCTCACACACCCTTTCACAGCAACTCAAGTGGCTCAAGTGGTGCAAACTGAGTTACCTCAAATCAACAAAATAGGTGAGTTACGACTAGTGTCTGTTGTTGTCTTGGATAGCATTTGGTGAAGAAACGTAACAGGCCAACAACCATGGTGTTAATTCAATGGTCTCATAGCATTCCGGAGGATTCCACTTGGGAGGAATGGAGCCAGATTACTGAGAGATATCCAGAATTTAATCCTTAAGGATAAGGATTTCCTCAAGCAGTGGGGAATTGCCAAGATGTTGAGGCTAAGGAATGAGTCTAGTAGCTGTTAGAATAACGAAGGATAAAACGCTGCGTTCGAGTTAGTAAGTTTGTTAGCATAAAAGCTAGTGTTAGACAGGTGTCAAATTGTTAGTGGGTTAGGTTGTTATGTACGGGCAAGTTGCTGCCAGCTGAGAGGAGGTAAAGTATTTAGTAGTGGAGTCTGTATTGTTTTGGGGTCATCAAAATATCTATGAACATTTCCTTATTTTCCTTTGTTGCTTTTCTTCTTAATTTCTTTGTTAATTACTAGCATAATCGTAACATCTTCCTTCTCTCCTCAACCCATTCGGCAGCCCTCTCTTATTTTCCTTTTTCTCTCTATTTGCTCTCTTTCTTTTAGAAACTTAGGAAAAAGAAGGAATTTTTTTTTTGAAAAAAAGAAGAAGCTATTTATAGTTGGGAAAAATGTAGATATATAACATATGTATGTATATGTTTATCTCCCATAATCCCTTTCATATCTCTCTCATATTTTTCCATATCTTACAAAATTCTCTCCAAATCTTAGCAAATAACATGTGCACAAATTCTTCTTTCTCCTCTTATGGACCAAATCTTTCCCCCCCTCCTTTTGATATTTTTTTATTTGATATATTTGCTAATTAAATGATCTAAATGGTCCACAAAATTTTGGGCCAAGCTTGGGCCAATAATTTATTTATTTGGGCTTAACATTTAATTCTTTTGGGCCACTTTAATTAGCAAATGCCCAACACTTAAAATTACTTACCCTAGTTATTTAATTAGGGTTTCTAATCCACTCGTTTTGAAATTTAAATACTCACTTACATAAATTTAATATATACAACCCAATTAGGTTTTCTTTAATTAGGATAATATAACTAATTAATTGAGATAATAAAAAAAAATCTCTTAAGTTTCATTTACTAGTACATAATTTAAATACTAGCAATCTCAAATAATTATAACCCTTAGGTTAATTAATTCTTATACCTAATATATAAAAATTAGGTTACAATAGCTTTCTTTTATTTGTTTATTATATAATAAACAAATATATATATATATTCACATAATATTCATATTCATTTACTTCACATATTCATTCTATATATGTCACTAAATAATTTAATATGTTGAGACATGTCTCATAAATCTCTTTCATTCCTTCTTGTAATTTATATCATTCTTATTTAATTTCTTTACATTACTTAAAACTTTAAATCAAACCATATAGGTTCTTTAAATTTTTTAATTAATCCTCTATTTTCAATCTAGGTTTTATTCTTTATCCTTTAATTTAATCATTAAAGATCTTCTAAATTTTCGGGTTATCACAATAATTGAGCTACTCTTTGTAACAATATGCTCTAATATGGTAAAGTAGCCTTTAAATTATTACAACATATTGTTACTAAGAATATTACAACATATTGTTACTAAGAGTGGAGTAGCAAAGATTGTATTTAGCTTTTGTTTACTCTATTATATTCTACTCTAATAATTTACATCATATTACTTTATTATATTTAGCTTTTGTTAAGACAAAATATTATAAGTAAGGTTGTGTGTGTTATCAAAGTGATATTTAATATTGTGTGATGCTAAATTGTTAATTTAAATTGCATAAAAATTTTGTTGTTTCAATTGGTTTTGAAATCGAAATCGCACCAAATGAAACCGCACCGCATCAATCACAAGCGGTTTCATGTGCGGTTTTGGATTTGTCAAACCGCACCTAAGCAGTTTCGTGTGTGGTGTGGGCTTCAAACCGTACCAAACCACACCATTCTTGCGCCTAATATGCAGTTTTCTCTATCTTTTGATTAAAATTTAAGTCAATAGAGTTAGAGGATTGAGCCATAAAACAAAAGATAAAGAAAAAGAAAAAAATAAATAAAGAAATAAACCAAAATAAAGAATAAACAAAAACAAATAACACTCACCGGCAACGACGCCAAAATTTGGGAACTGTCGTTGACACTCCAAAATTAATACCTTACCTCCACACTACTAACACAAAAATTAGTATAGCAATAAACAAAGATCGATCCCACAGAGAGTGTATTATTTTATGCTTATCCAATTGTTTCCAAAAGAAATGGGGCTTTTGAATTGATTAAACTAAAGTAACAATGATAATTAAAAAGCTTCAGTTCTGTAGTTCAGTATCACCTTTTCACAAATATGGATTATTCAAGTTTTACAATATTTATCCTTCAATGAGATTAATAACCCTAGATAACCGCAATCGCTAATTATCCAAAATTCTCCTTATGTGTAAATCTAATGCGACGATCGCCAACAAGAGATCCTAACTATCATATAACCTAGAACTATCAGTCTAGATTTAATACAATAGAAGCATGAAGAATGAGAATTAGGTTATTCCAAGCAACAATTACACAATCAGGAATTATTTAACTTATTTTCTGAAAACCTTAATAATACCCAAAAGCTTGTCCACAATTAAATATCATTAATTGCTACTTCTGATCAGATATACATCGTTTGCTTAATATATATCTTAATCTAGCAGATGTTATTAATCAAATTAATCTAACTGGCCAAATCAAATCAATCAGATAGAATAGCATATAAGAAGTTTATGTAGATAATCAAAATAAATCTCATGCAAGAAGGAATAAATAAATTAAACTTGATCAAACCGTTAATTATGAATAAGGTTTAACATCCCTTCAGAAATGAATTTAGAAGTTTAGCTCATGTCTCCAAAGTCTACACTCCAATGGTGTAGATAATAGATGATCCCCTAACTATGACTATTACCATGTATTTATAATACTAGACAAAGTTCTAATCCTTTGATAAATAGAAATCCAAATCCTAATGAAATTACAAATCATAACTAGTTTTCATAAAGAAATAGAAACCAATATAAAAAATAAATCTCAGTCTAAAGATATCCTAAATCTAATATAGATATTAATCCAATTCCATGTAGAAAGTTGTCAAAATCTGCCTTTAGAAACATTCCAAAATCCAAGATTTCATTTTCTTCCTGCTAACTCTGCCGGGGCGGAGAATTTGTACTGTAGAACTCCGCCGGGGCGGAGATCCCTTTTCCTGAGCTCTAGAGTGACATCCGCTGGGGCGGAGAAATTCCTTCATGAAAGCCTGCCGGGGCGGATAATGGCAAAGAAAAGTGGACCAGGGCGCGTTTAGTATTTGCTGGGGCATAGATTTCCAGAGAGGTATCCGCCGGGGCAAAATTTCTCAAGCGAAAAACCCCGCCAGGGCAGAGTTCCTAGTTTTCTGAAACTTCTTCCTTTTGCTTCTACTCAGCTCCGAATCGTTCCGTTCCATCAACTTAGTTCCAAATTCACCTGAAATCATTAAATAACCTAATAAGTCCATTTACATCACAAAACATGTAATAAAATAAAACGTAAAGGAATCAAAAATCATTAATATCATGCACTCATCAGTGTTGGATCTATGATAATTCTAGTGGCCCAAACAATTTAAATGGGAGCCCAAACAATTAACTAAAAAGGCCCAAATTTTAACCCAAATGAATTGGACTTTCTAGAAACTAAAATAAGCTAATATAGCAAATAAATAAAATCAAAAATGGAATTTAAAGAGAGGATGATCGAGCACGTGGGGAGAAAATTGAGCACATGGTGCATTTATTTCTTTCCTTCAAAAATTCAAAGGTTAGTCACCAACTGCTTAGCTTATGTCTCCCTAGTTTGTAGCTTATGTTTTCATCAAGTAAATTGCGAAGATCTATGAACCAATTTCAAAAAGCCCGTGAGAGTAACCCTAAGATAGGTCAACCTCTGATAAACCAAACGCGCGATGTGTCTATTCATGCCCTATTTACTCTTTCACGTATATAAATGACAATCATCTTGAACTGTCATTTGTACGTCTTTCTTATCCTGTTATCAATTCGACTAACCCGTTGTTTTGCAAGAAAAGATTAAAAAACCACTAAGCTGATGCATAGCATATCATGCATCTCTGTCCACCAATATCCAGTTTAAACTAGATATCGATTTTGTGCAGATTGGTCCTAGAACTCGATTTCGAGCTAAAAAGGTACGATCACCACCCAGCAAAATGGTTGAGGGTAGTTCGTCAGAATCCATTCCGGTATCTCGAGAAGAATTCGAGGAATTTAAGAAACAGATTGCTGAGATGACCACCTTGTTAAGAGAGCAGGGTAAAGTATCTCCAGAACCCAAATTAAAGAATTAGACTGAAACCTCCGCTCAGGGAGGAGTCCGAACACTAGGAAAGGATAGTGATACTCGGACATCTACCCTAGTGTCCCCACTCAACGTCGAAATAGCCAAGGAGGACCCGGTCCAAAAGATGACAAGGGAAATAGTAGACCTTCGAGAGGACAGAGAAACAACAGACATCATGAAGAAGATGCAACAGATGGAGGATGCTATCCGATTTATGAAGGGGACAAGGTCCCACAGAAGTGTTAACTACTCCGACCTCTGTATTTTCCCAAGGCCAGATATCCCGATAAATTTTAAGTCCCGGAATTTGAGAAATACAACGGTTTAGGCGACCCTTACACCTATCTGAAGGTATACGTAGGCGAGTTAGGATCCTAAGCCGAGGATGAAAACCTCCGAATGCAGTTGTTCCAAAAGAGCTTTACTGGTGAAGCTCGAACGTGGTAAGCCAGGATTTTTTGATGATTTAATTATTGAATTAAATAATTAATTGATGAATTCGTGGTAGATTAATTTAATTATATGTGTTACATTGATTAAATTAATGTGTAGAATTTTATTATTCAAAGTATGAATTTAATTGAGCTTAATTGATTAAATGAATTATTTAATAAGCATAATGTTATTTTAATTAATTTAATAATTAATTAGAGATTTAATGATTTGACATAATTAATAAATGAGAATTTTAATTATGTGACTATGTAATTTAATGTGAATTTATTATATTATATTTAATTGATTTAAATAAAATTAATTGATTAATTAGAAGTGTGACAATTAACTATATAATAAGAATTAATTAAAATAAATAAAAAGGAAGAATAAGGGAGGACAAGCAAACGTGGCCTTAAGGGGAGTTGGGGCAGTTAACCATTATGGGTTAACTGACCACTAACTACACCTATTATGTATATACGTGCAATATTATATCCTATGTAATATATCAGTTCTATATCACACACACTTTAGAGAAATTTGAGAGAGAAGAAGGAAAGATTAAGAGAGAAAAGCTGAAGAAATGAAAGTTTACGTCATCTTCACAGAGATTTCAAAGGTAATCCCTTTATCTCAATTCTTACTTCACGTATAATATTTTCTCCATGAAAACCAAATTTTGAGTTCTATGTAAAACAACTATTTTCTGATCAAAGCATGAATTGGTGAATTATGTGTATATACATGTTAACATATGATCATCACATGTTTCTACCATTTAAGTATGTTTATATATGCCTTAATTGGATTTTGAAAAGTTACAGAGTTTTTCATTTACGTGTTTTTAAAATCCTCTGTTAAGAACTATTTTTGATAATTAACTTAAGATGTGATCATATATGTGTTAGTATATGTTAATAACATGTTATATATCCTGTATACATGAATCATAGTGATTAAATTCATGTAATTATGTGTTAATTGGGTTTTGTGAAGTTATAGAGTATAAAAGTTGTATATATGACCCATATGGCCCTTACGTACAAATTAAATGCTTTAATCATTTGTTTAACTTTAAATTGGCGATTGAATATAATTATACATGTTTAAACGAACAAAACGGAATTTCAACGGACGGATTCGGTGTATTAACGAGCCTGTAACGTTGAAATTCATATCTTTTCTCAAAGTTTCACAAAATATTGAAAACAGTGAAATTAAATGCTTGAATTGGTGTAATTGTGTGATCTAAAGTGTTAGAATCATGCTAAAAATATTGTATGATATTTTTGTGAAGTTTATACTTCATGGGTAGCATTAAAAATTATCGTGTTAGTTTAATTTGGGATTTATTGGCTTATTACTGTGTTCTTCGCGAGTTGCAGAACTCAAATCTGGGAACCTGCGCCCAGGCGCAGTTTCCTTATGAGAAAAAGCGCCCTGGCGAAGCGCGCCCCGGCGCAATTTTCTTATGTAAAGTGCGCCCCGGCGAAGCTAGCCCTGACGCAGTTTTCTTAGGTAAAGCACTCCCCGACGCGAATTGCAGAAAGTAAACTACCTTGTTTAATTTGAAGTTTCAATCAAGGCTTGTTAGCTTAACTTATTCTAACTAACATGATAATGTGTTAAGAATATAACGAGAGGTTATATCAGATTGTTAAACATACAATGAGATGTTAAACCAGCTTAATAACTTATATCATGTGATTAATTAAGAAGTTAATTTAATAACTTAAATCGTTATTTGTAAAGTCTAATAACGTGTTCGAAGACCGATGTGTGATTCGATAAGTATATCGAACTTATAATTAATTGATATTGTGAATGAATGGTTATATAGGACTAATTAAAGGACGTGAATTATAAATTATAGCTTGTGCAATAGACATGTTTCTAAACCTTACTCTTTACATTGAGAAATTTTCCTAAATTCAAACCTTTATTTGAGCAAGTGTTCTATTCCTAATTTAATATTGTTGAGCAAGTTCTATACTTATGATTCTATATCAATCGAGCTCTTTTTCTTAACTATTCAAGTTCAAGATTTCATATGAGATATTATTATTCTCGTGACACCCCCAAATTCAGGTACTTGATTTTCACACGATTTGGTGTTCACTTTCTAAAATATACATCTACCCAATAATAAGGAATGCAAAATAAATTACAACCTTATAATTAAATAAAACTCTTCCTTGTAAAAAGGATTACAACTTTATCCAAAATATCCCAGGGTTTAATCTAACCTTAACTTAAACATCAAATGCGGAAAATAAAAATATAACATAAAGTAATCCAGTTTTGTTACAATTCATAATTAACAAATAATACAAGTTTTCACTTGTTCAGCTTGCCTTTGCCTTTACTAGTTGACGGAGCGTCAACACTTTCAACTTTAGCTGCAATGGTTATTTAAATTGCAAGAGTGAGCAAACGAAAGCTCACTAGAAATATCAATAATATAACATAACTGAATAGTTTCAATAGATTTGAATAATTTTTCTTTCATAAAGAATTGAACAATAATTTTTTCTTCTATGTTTAGAATCTCGAATATTGAAATCATCTGAGGGTCGTAAGACCTTGAACTTTGTCCTAGGTTATAAACATTTCTATTTAAAACCTTTAACATTCATATAGACTATGGACTCTTAACTCATACTTAGTGGGATCAGCCCTTCGTACCATGTATTGTGCACAAACATTTAACGCTTTCGCATAGTAACCCCTTAATTAATAGGGTTGTTCATCTCAATATTTGAATACAAGTCCGCACCAAAGAAAGTTTGGTTTGGATAGCTAAAAAGAAATTTGGAGTTTCAACTATCATCAACTAAGGAGTAGTTGAATCAACTCACAATAATCAAGAATAATACAATAATAACGAATTATTAAATAACTTATGCTTTAGAATTTAAACTTAAAGCAAACGAAAATAGGATAAACCTTACTTGAACAATTAAGTCAAGGTCACTTCAATAATTTCATGAACTTTAAATAAGTACTTGTCCATTGTAGAAATAAAAGGACAATCTCAAATACAATAAATATTTGAATTTAAAACACTTGTATAACAATAACAAGTTTGAGTTTAGAAATTTGCCTCAAGCGCAAGCTACAGTTACAACTCACGTTCTGTAACACTTCCTACACATATATATTTAACCATAATAATCTAAATTAGTTATCACATAACTAATTCACATAATTAATTAACCCATCTAGGTTAACTCATTCCTCTTTAATTATTAAATAATTAATAATTAATAATTAATTATCACATAACTAATCACATCACATGTTCACAAAATAAATCAAATAATAATTATGTACTCATATTAATTAAATTATAACTTAAATTAAACAATTCATTTTAATTATAATTAATCAAATTATAATTATATCTTACATTAATTAAATTATAATTAAATAAATTATAATTTAAATTTAACATGTACTTTGATTAAAATTAATCAAACATAATTTATGCATTTATATTAATTAAATTATAATTTAAACCAACTATAATTTAAATTAAACAATTACTTTGGTTATAAATAATCAATTTCAATTCATGCACTAATTAAATTATAATTAACAATTTATAATTTAAATTACATATTTTTCTTAATTATAATTATTCAAATTATAATTACATATTATATTTTATTAATATAATTCATTACTGTCCAATTAGAATTTTAATTTCATTAACATGCTTTATAATTTATTACATATTAAATCTTATAATTTTGTACAATTAAAAATAGTTTTCTGTCCAATCTGCAGGACCAGCGCGGCGGCGCTCCAAATGGCCTTGGGAGCGGCGCGGCCGCTCCACTGTGCAGAGAAGTCTGATAGTTCGCGAACTTTGCAGAGAAAAAACTAATTTAGCTTATTTCTCCACATCAAGTTCCGAATTCAGAACCCATAAATCACACTAACTATTGTAGAAACATTAGTTTATGATTCTAATCATATTCTAACACATGTATTATCAAAACACATAATCTAAAACACTTAGGGGGATCAGCCCTACGTACCATGTATTGTGCACAAACATTTAACGCTTTCGCATAGTAACCCCCTAATTAATAGGGTTGTTCATCTCAGTATTTGAATACAAGTCCGCACCAAAGAAAGTTTGGTTTGGATAGTTAAAAGGAAATTTAGAGTTTCAACTATCATCAACTAAGAAGTAGTTGAATCGACTCACAATAATCAAGAATAATTCAATAATAACGAATTATTAAATAACTTATGCTTTAGAATTTAAACTTAAAGCATACGAAAATAGGATAGACCTTACTTGAACAATTAAGTCAAGGTCACTTCAATAATTTTATGAACTTTAAATAAGTACTTATCCATTGCAGAAATAAAAGGACAATCTCAAATACAATAAATATTTGAATTTAAAACACTTGTATAATAATAATAAGTTTGAGTTTAGAAAACTTGCCTCAAGCGCAAGCTACAGTTACAACTCACGTTCTTTAACACTTTCTACACATATATATTTAACCATAATAATCTAAATTAGTTATCACATAACTAATTCATATAATTAGTTAACCCATCAAGGTTAACTCATTCATCTTTAATTATTAAATAATTAATAATTAATTTTTACATAATTAATCACATCACATGTTCACAAAATAAATCAAATAATAATTATGTACTCATATTAATTAAATTATAACTTAAATTAAACAATTCATTTTAATTATAATTAATCAAATTATAATTATATCTTACATTAATTACATTATAATTAAACAAATTATAATTTAAATTTAACATGTACTTTGATTAAAATTAATCAAACTAAATTTAAGCATTTATATTAATTAAATTATAATTTAAACCAACTATAATTTAAATTAAACAATTACTTTGATTATAAATAATCAATTTCAATTCATGCACTAATTAAATTATAATTAACAATTTATAATTTAAATTACACATTTTCCTTAATTATAATTATTCAAATTATAATTACATATTATAGTTTATTAATATAATTAATTACTGTCCAATTAGAATTTTAATTTTATTAACATGCTTTATAATTTATTACATATTAAATCTTATAAATTTATCCAATTAAAAATAGTTTTCTGCCCATTCTGCAGATCCAGCGCGGCCGCTCCACTGCGCAGACAAGTCTGACAGTTCGCGAACTTTGCAGAGAAAAAACCAATTTGGCTTATTTCTCCACATCAAGTTCCGAATTCAGAACCCATAAATCACATAAACTATTGTAGAAATATTAGTTTATGATTCTAATCATATTCTAACACATGTATTATCAAAACACATAATCTAAAATACTTAATTTTGTAAAAATTGGAGAAAACTATTTTTCCAGTGTTCTTGATAAAATTGAACACTGTAAGTTAATTTTTCAATCAAAATATATAATTCAAATCGCATTGAATTCATATCTCAACATATTACATAATCTAAAACTAATTTATACAATAATTTACAATAAATCATGAATTTTGATTTTAAAAGAAAACTATCTATTTTCAAAATACTTTACTGTCACTTTTGATGAACATGAATTCTTCATGTTCATCATCTTTATATGAATTAAATCACTAACTTATGTATACAATTCATATATAAGCATGTTATGAACACAAATTATATATATACATCATGTTATATAATTTCATGAAAAACTCATATTTACGGAGAATAAAACTTGAAGAACATACAATTTTTAATAGTTATAAGTTTAGAGATTATGCCCTTTTTGCTTATTGAAACGGAGAAGATGATGATAGTTGTTTATTTCTCAAGCTTCTCCTCCCTCTTCTTCCTCTGTTCACTTTTTCTCTATAACTCTCTGTTTCTTTCTTATTTGTTTTGTTCTTCTAACTTAACTAACGTATGTTATACTGACATAATATACTATACATATTATACATATAATTATATAATATATATAACTGACATATACTTATATCATATAATAATTGTCATTTAATTTTCCTTAATAATTTGTCAGTTTCATTTTTTTTTTGAAAAATCAAAAGCCATAAGGCTTTGTTTGGCAAAAACCCCTTTATTTTAAAAACTAGCTTTTTAATAGCTAAGACCATGTTTGGTAAAATAAGATTAAAATAAGGGCAAGGGCTCTATTTGGCAAAACTAATTTAAAACCCTTTTTATTCTTTTAATAAATCATTTAGCACATATTTTTAATGTTACACTTTAATTAATTAAATCTTAACATTCTAATTTAATTAATTAAAAGCTAACATCAATTAAGCACATAAAAATTACCACATAACAATTATAATTACTCGCTAATTATAATTTCATGTAACAATTACCACATAAACTTCATCTAATTTAATTATCTCAATTAAATTATAACTATACCATAACATTATTGTCGACGTTGGAAAATTTAAGAACTCCGCGGGTCGGTTCGTAACCCGTGTTTCCTCAAATTGATCTTCCTAAGTTCTCTCTACCCTTATTCTTTTTATTTAGGAAAAAGGTTTTGAAGGATTTTTTAGGAAAGAGGCCAACATGTGTTTATGTCGACGATTTTTGAATGTTTTAACAGAGTCGCCAGTTGGTAGATTTGAAAATGGTTGTATCAACTCAACCGAGTTTGATTTGAAAAGAGGCCCAATTGCTGGACAATGTCGAAACTTGATCTTAGAAATCGGAGTTTTTAGTTTGGGGGCTTGGTTAAGTGTGGGGAAGGTGTTAGGCACCCCACGACTCCCGTGTAAACACGGTACCACATCTTTTCAATATTTCCCTTAAAAACTGGAATGCGTGAGTGAATGCTGTTTCAAAATTGGGCTTATTGATTTGATTGATTGAATGCTTTGACAAACTTCGTTGAGCCTATATATGAAGGGTTTGATTTGATTTGAAAATCAGTCTTTGATTTGATTTGCAAAAGCATTTAATTTGATTTACAAAAGCTTTTCTTTTGATTGAAAATGATGTTTTGAAAGCTGTTTATCAAACCCTTACGCTGACATAGGAATTGAAGCTATCGCTACTTTCAAATTTTATCTTTATAGCCTTAAGGCTGCATGTGAATGGTGATTTGCCGAGCTGCGAAGCATCCTCGACCAAAGAAATATACAAGTGTCGGTCTCCTCATGGATATGAAAACCATCGGAGGGACGCTGACATGACAATCGATATTTTTTTTCATTATTTGGAGACCTTAAATCCAGATAACAGTTTTAAGGTCTATTTACATATACATTTCTACAGAAAAACTGGCAGGGTACATTTGTAAATCGGAGTTTGTCCATCATGGGAATCAGATTCCGATCGTTTTGATCGTGAATCCCACGATTCCTAGGCTCACATATGAGTAGCCAAAACCTGCACAGTTCAAATTTATACAGAAATAGATAAATATCCCAAAATTACCAGAACCGAGGATTCATTCAGTAAATCTCAGTCCACACTGCCAAAGCATCTCGTTCCCACTAGATAGCGATCTAAGGGACGCGAGGTTGCTTTTGAAGCTGAAACTAGAAAGAAAGCTAGATTTAAGAAAATCTCAGCCATTCTAGCTTCCTAGTTCAGTCTGGAGGTTTTAAACCGTTTGAAAACTAGAATTGGCAAGATTTAAATAAATATAGTCCGCCAGCAGATATATCAGTTCCAATTCATATAAGATGAATATTTACAGCAGCAGTTGAATAGAAAGCGAGTAAAGCAATATATATATATATATATATATATACAAATATATATAAAAGCTGTAAAGGGCGATGAGTTTTCACGCCGGTGCCCGGACTGAATTGAAATATATATATATATATATATATATATATATATATATATATATATTGACAGAAATGTAGTCAACCAAGACTGATACGAGGACCAGGGATGGTGAAAATCGCTCATATATGCGTAAATATATATAAAAGCGATAAACTACCTCGGATTTGACATCCGGGCTTAATAGAATTGAAATGTTAGTAAATATACAGTTAAATATATACAAAAAAGGGCCAAACCCGGACTGGGAATGTGACGCCCCCAAATCTGGGTACCTTCAAACCCAAGACATGGTGCTACACGGTGTTACAATCTACTCATACATTCAATTGAGGACATCAATATTAATGCATAAGTTTACTAATTATTACCTTCTATTCAATTCCTTCCCAAGTATTCGTAACCAATACATTGTTCTGTGTTATAATATCAGTAAATACAATACCAATACTATACTATTACAAAGGTCACTACTTGTCCAGCTTGGACTAGCCTTTGTCTTTACCGGATCCTTTAGTCCGCTCGTTCTTGGCTGAAATCATTTAGTTTTAAGCAAGAATGAGCATAAACAGCTCAGCAAGTTAAACAGTATATCTTGAAACCACAAAATCAAGAATCATATTCCTTGGTCTTCAATAACTGTACAATAGTTATGAAGTACTTAAGAATAATCAAAATATTGTTTTGATTCCTTTAAAACCATTCCCAAGGACTTTATAGCCTCTTCGGAATCCATCTTGGTCAACGACCATGAACCATATTTTAGTTCTCATTCATGAAAGGAACAACCCGGCACGAAGGCCATAAGTTCGATATAGCTTACGAGCACATCCAGGTGATCAGCCTGTAGTACTCTATGTTGATCAACACTCATACGTTAAACGTGTTTACGTTTAATTGGTGGCAACCTCACGTGCCTGTCGAATTAATGACGTTTAAAACCTTTGTTTTATTCATACTCAGGTTTACCTGAGAATTCGTACCAAGCAATTGGCATAGGATCACAACATTATATATATTTTGGAAAGATTTGTGAAAAACCCACCAAAATATGCTAAATCTCATTCTAGCCGAATCAAATGGCATCGACTATTCAATAACAGTTCATGCACAAACAATTATGCACAATGACCTCTTGTCCAACCATAATGTATAGACAATAGTTTAGAAAACTTGCATTCATAGTAAAGTATGAATGAAGTTAGAAAACTTGCCTTTGCGTCTTCTAAACCTTTACACGTAGTCTATTCAGTCTTTACAATGTCTACAAAGCATAACACAAAGCATACCTATGAGAATTCATCATCGGTATACCAAGTATAGCCTAACTTCTCCTTCTTGTATAACTTAATCAAAATGTTAAATTAATAACATTCAGTTAAGTTATTTAATGTTCATTACGGTTTATTAACATCCTATGTTATAAACCAACTCTTCTTAATCATCACTAGGCATGATGATTAACCGAGTATTTAACTTGTTCCTTAACTTAGTTTTGGTTAACGTCTAACACTTAAGTTTAATTACGTTTATTTAACATTTAATTTTCATAAACTCTTACTTAAACATGTTGTTTAAGGTTTACATTACATCATTTACTAGCCCCTTAATGATATGCAAAAGGTTAAGTAATTATTAACAAGGTTAACTTTTCACACATGCTGGCGCTGCGGCGCCAGATATTGCCCTTGAAGTGGCGCTGTAGCGCTACTCTCCAGATTTTTCTCCCGTGAGTGGCACTGTGGCTCCAGATTTAAGTCTATTGGCTGGCGCTGCGGCGCTAGCTCTGCAACTTAGAAAAATTTTCTAAGTCTTTGAAAATTCTGAAATTCCGGAGTCCGTAACTTGATCGTTATAACTCAGAATTGGTTCGTTCCAAAGCCAAAAGTTCATAAACGACATGCTCTACCATCCTATCAAGTCGAAATTCATTTCTAAATCTGTCGGCGAGAAATTCACTGATTAGTCCAATTTTACATTTTCGTTAAACGTTCGTGAACGTTCGATGCTCAAATCTTCGTTTTAAGTCAGAATCAATCCGTTCTTTCCCTCGCAAGTCTTATTTACCTAAATTCACGTGTTGTAATCTAAAACCATCATTTCCAATGCTCACGGTGACTTTTGACTTCTAATCCGAGAAATTTACGTTTTCGACGATTATCGTCTAATCGCGTAACTTCCGCCGAATCTTCGTTCTTCATTATTATTACTCCAAACCACTTGGAATCAATCCCATGGTTGATTATTACTAATTCTAATCATTCAAAACATTTAAGTTTTTCATGGTTTCACATGTTCATTAGTCCATTTCCTATGAATTCATTAAGTCCATTATTAGTACCTAATCAATTCTTAGTCTTTCATCATGCATGGCTTGTTAAGGTTCTTAGTTACTCATTAAGCCATCCTTATAACTTTTTAGGGTTCATTCTTTCTCTAACACTTCTCTATCAAAATTGTTATTGAAAGAAAAGATGATGTTTATATACTTTCTTATTGTTATACCTTTTGTGTTCTTTGTGGAGTGAGTATGGATACTCAAAGCTTTCTTAATCCCCTTGGTTGATGAAATGTTTTCACAAACACAAGCTAGCTTCTCTTCTTATCTCTCTCTCTCTAGATGTTAGGATTTCTCAAACAACCAAATAATGAAAAGCAAGCTCTATATTTATAGAGTTGGCAAGGCTTAGGGTAGGATGGTAATTTAGGCCCAACCTCCTCTTCTATTCCCACCTCATCTCCTTTCTTTCCCACCAAGTTAAGGCCCATGTGCTAGCACATGGCCAACCATGTCCCCCCTTTGTGCTCCCACATGCTCCCGTGTGGCTTTGTTCCCCCATGTCCAACATGGGTTGTAACCATGGGTTAAAACCACCCGTTTACCCAATGGTTCGACCCACTAGTCAAACTTATCAACTTTTAATTCTAATTAATTCTAATTCACTTTATTTTAACTTATTTACTCAGTATAAAATTCATATTATACGTCGTATTAATTCTCGTATTCTCTCCGTATTATTCTTGTATAATACCTCGTATTATACATGTATTCGTTTCGTACAATAATCATTTATTATTATACGTAAACAATTATTTCATTAGATCACTTTCCCTAACCGTTAGGATTTTAAGTCCCTACGCGAAAACTTCGTGAGTCATAAATGAAATATTATTACATATTCCATCTCGTATTGAAATCCTATCAGTACACATTTCTCAGAATTTCAAAATAAATTCCCAAGCAGAAACATATGAATAGTGATTCCCGTACTTTTCCTCCCGTGAAAACGTTTCTCGGCTAACTTAACTTTTCACGGTATATTATCGTCAAATCTTTCGACAGAACGTTATTCTGACATTTCGAACTCTCGGAATGGCATAGGGTCTCAAACCTAACCCTTAGGGTTGAATAGTGTCTATTTCATCTTTTTCCAAAAATATTTTTATTCTCGAAAATCTTTTTTTTGTCTTATAAATTCATATCATTTATTCCTAGCATGTAGCCAGAATCCTACTCATTTCTGCATTCTCTAGGTCATAAAATGACCTACAATTAACTTACTCAGTTTAATAAACAAATAATCCAAATTTTATTCAATAAATCAAATAAAAATTCATTTACATAAACGTTCAATTTTCTCGGGCGTTACAGGGAAGATAACCAGTTCGACGAAGTTGTCAGAATGTGTGTGCTAGTGCATTGAAGCTGCTGGAGCTGACGGATCGTCAATTCGAGTTGTAGAAATGCAAAAAACTGCGTTTATGTACAGAAATGTACCAAATTTTGACAAAAACGGCCACAGAACTAAGTTTCGGGCATATTTAGAAGATGAAACTTTGTGTGATAGTGGAAAATAGTGCAAAGTAGTAGTATTGACTTTCTGATCGTAAAAATACTTATAATGGACTTCAATACGGGCTTTTTGCCAAACCGTAGGCTCTAAACGTCCAAATCTACCGATGGTTTTTTGATATGTGGTAGTAATGGGTTTGTCTACGTGTTGGAGTAAAAATATTTGGGTTTGGAAGAGGTGTAAAAGTCAGAAAATTAGACGGGCAGAGCTTCGCTGCGTTTTAAAATTCTTGAAAATGAACCGGGGGGGCACATTTATTTATAGGCCAGGGAGCCCTAGCTCTACCTTCTGATGCCACAGGTAGAGGTGCGGCTCCCCAAGGTGGGGCCCACATGCCCGGCTTCATCATCTCGAAGTGCGTGTATGCCAGGCAACGCAATGTCAGGTTCGAAACTTCATAACTTTTGATCGGAGTGTCCGTTTGAGGCGTGCTATAGCTTTTCGGAAAGCCCTCATCGAGAGTGATGAAATGACATAGGATTTAACCCTTTTTAAGTCCCCAAAGGTGGGTTCATGACCGGGTTTTCATTTCTTCGCAGTTTGTCCATCGAGCCGTCCGGTGCTGTTTTCACCCGGGATCACTGTTGTGGTTCTTTATAACCTTGGTGGCATCAATTCAGCTTGATTTTGATTGAATCGGCTAAGAGTTGGTAAAATAAGTATTTTGCCCATCTCGGGGTTGCCCTTGGTGTCAGCATAGCCTCTGGTTGACTTCTGGGAGCTGTTTCCAAGACTTGGATCCCATTCAAGTCTTTTTGTTCTCAGTGTTGCCTCTGTGGCTGATGTGGCCATTCTAGGTTTTCTTTTGGAAGTATTGTGATGCTTCAGGTTTATATCTGAAGTCGACGTAACTTCCCGGACTGATGCTGGGGCTGACCTATACTTCCCGGGTTACTGCCGGGGCTGATTTGTACCTCCCGGGTTACTGCCGGGGCTGTGTTAACATCCTGATATTGTTGATCGGTGTTGTGGTTGTCCCGATATCGATGACCAAGTTTTAGTTGATGTCCTGATATTGAGATCGGGGATGATCTGACGGTCCGATTGACGATCGAAATTAGATGAACGATTCGATTGACAATCGAAGCTGGATAGATTGTCCGATTGACTATCAAAGTTGGCTGCAAGTACCGATATTGGTGATCAGATTTGACTGGAGTTGACTGACATTGGGGATCAGATTTAGGTTTATCGACATTGGGGATCAAATTTAGGCTGAAGGACTGGCATTTAGATTGGATGTCTGGTGTCGGAACCGGAGTTGGCTTGATTGATGGTTTTACCCTCCTACAGTGTTAGTATTGGGGCAAGGAAAATTTTGAGTGTCTACAGATACCCTTCTTTATCATGTTTATGTAATGTAATGGAATAAACAGGATAAATATTGCTAGACACTTGAAATATGACAAGATATTAATGATACAAATCGTAATGTAGTGAATATTAACATATTTTCGCAAATCGCATCGCAAATCACATCGTATCGTAAATCGTATCGCATCGCATCGCATATCGCATCTCATAACCTTTACCGGTGCTTGTGTTGGGGCTGATCTCAACGGTTGACTTTCATCAGTGCTGCTGATGTCTTTGTTGGTGTTGACTCCAACGGTCTGATTTCCATTGGCGTTGCTGATGCTTGTTTGATGAAGATAAACTAAAATATTTCTCAAATTTCTGCTGGGGATGACGTCGTCGGTGATGGCGCTTGCTGTTATCTTGGTTTTAAGGCCAATGGTTTCCCCAATCTGTCGATACTATCAGGGGGCAGATTTTCTCTTGGCTGATGCCATTGTACATTTCTGAAGGCTCCCCTCATGGGGATATATCTCTTTTGCTGAGTTACCTCAGTGGGTGCTCCCGATGCCTATCTTGATGATAACTTACCTCGGTAGTTTGCAACAGTGCCTACCCTGATGGTAGGGACAATGGTTGATCCTTGGACTTTCCTGATGCCTACTCGAACGGTAGCAGACTTTTTTATCGAGTTTATGTGTTAAATGTGTATGCATTTTTGACTCTATTGGATATGTATGCCTAATGTTTTGATGGAGATGTGCGCTGATGTAGCGCTTGTTGCACATGTGCAGACCAGACATGATAAGATGATCTTAATTTATCCTAGGTTGATGCATATGCTTAATTAAATTGATGTAGGACCATACCTCACCCTTTCTGAGGTGATTAGGAGTTTCTTTTAAGGCATGGATCAGAGTTGATCTGACGGCCTAATTGGAGATCGGGGTTGATATAATTTAATTTCACCGATATCGGGGATCGAATTTGGGTTAAAGGACCGATATTGGGGATTGGATTTGGGTTAAAGGATCGATATTGGGGATCAGATTTGATATACTGTCTTCGTCCCTGGATCATTTCCTGATGCTTTGCTGGGGTTGTGCCAACGGCTGATCATTGAGTGTGAAAAGGGGCCAGCTTTTTACTTGCGACCCTGCTGGTTTAGATCGGGCTTGGCTGATGACCAGGGTGATGCTAATGTCCTGGAGGATATAGCCCGTTCTTTCATTGCCTAGATTTGATTAGTGTAAAGACCTCGACTTGTGAGGACTTGGTGCAGTTTGACATGTTTGATGATGCAGATTTCCTTCGCTAGATCTTTTTGTCATCGGGCATATGTTCTTCCCGAGTTAAGGACTTGGTTGAGGATTTTTTCCTTCTTGTAGAGGGGCAACTGATGTCGCCTTGATTTCTTTTAGGAACTTTCCCTCTTCTTTTGATGAGGAACTTGGTCCCGCTGTAGATCCTTTCCATTTCTTAAAATAGAGAAATGTCCCAGCCCTTTCGCAGGTTGTTACTGGGGTTCATAAAACAAAACTCGCTTTGTTGACCATGTCCACGGTGAGCAATATCCTGCACATTCAGACAAACAACAATATGTGCCGACAGCTTGATGGCTTGGGCCATCGGGATTAGTATGATCTTGTGAATGAGGCATTTGAAGTTAAAGTTTATAAAATTGAATGCTCGTATTCACCGAGCTCTTATCTTATCGCTAAAGATTTTGAAAGGGAGTATGAAAATGAATTTTTTCTAAGGAAATCCAAATTTTTGCTTGACAAGTTATGAAATCGTAAGAAAACTTTTAAGCGTTAATGGTCATTTTTCATGGGTAGGATTAGATTCAAAAGACTTATCTCCCTTCATCAGAGAGACCTCATCTTCTCTCTAGAGACTGCTCTTCACAGAATTAACATCATATGACTTGTGCACTATAAGTGACGTAATTCTTAGCAGGGGTTTTTCTTCTATGACTCTAGATGATCTCATTTTTTCTTACTAAATTTTTCTGCTTTTCTCGCTTAACTTTGTCTCATTTTCTTAGACTTTTCAATGTTACCCATGTAACGAGTTTTGGACCAATGACTCCTAAACCTAACGGCTTTAGGGCACTAGGTGTTGAGACACCCCTTAGGGTTTACTGGCTCTAGTAACAAAGGCCACACTTCGAGATAAGTCAGACGGTCTACTCTTTTGATCATCGCCTGAGCTTGGACAAGATTTACTTTTTTAGGCTCTAAATTACCCGTGTAGCGAGTGTTGGGCCAGTGACTCCCAAACCAGACGGCTTTAGGGCACCAAGTGTAGAGACACACCTCGTGCTTAATTACTATAGTAACCTAGGCCATGATTCAGATTTGCTCAGGTTTTGACTTCTTGTAATGCTCATTTTCTTAGGTACTGAGTTACGCATGTAACGAGTGTTGGGCCGATGGCTCCCAAACCAGATGGCTTTAGGGCTCCAGGTGTAAAGACACCCCTTAGGCTTAATAACTTGAGTAACCCAGACCACGATTCGAGACATTAGGCTGGCTACCAATTGTCATCCTTGTCGTCATAGTTTCATACCCCACCACTAAGAGTCAGGTCAATTGTAAAGTGCAGACATGCATATGAGGTCAAGTTTTCTCTAAAAAGTGCTTTGAACTAGGACGTCGTGCCTAGTCAAAAGGTTGAATAGTTTTAATTCTCTAATCGCTTTCATGATTCTTGCTCCACGGACGCTTATCAGAATTAATCCAATTCATAACAAGTTAAGCAAAAATCTCTTTTCTTTTTCTTTTTTTCTCTTTTTCTGAGACCCTAACGCAGGACTTATGTGTATTATCGCTAATGCATGGAATTTGAAAGCATATAAAGAGATGAAAGAGTCATACCTTATCAGCGGATCGCAGTATTCTAAGAAAATTATGATTGGCAAAGGTCGATTGGTCATACCGGATTGCCAAGGATGGAAGCTTGGATGATGATGGACTATGCTGATGGTGCCGATTGGTGCATGTTGATTGGGTGGTTGATAAATTCCCCAGTATTGAATTGAGTAATTTCCAAAATTGGTCCAGTCTTGTTGTAACGGTCCCCACGTCGGGTTGTTATTGACTTTGAACTTGCCCCAGTCTTGCTTGTTATCTGGAAGGATTGCTTGGTTGTATGTTTGACCGATGGGCTGATAAGATGCCGAGATCGTAAGAGTCTTTAATCACATGACCTCCATGGTGAACAGGTAGTGGATTTTGGATTTAATGCTTGGATGCCCCAGTCATTGTTTTTGATTTGTAGGAGCAATTGGCTTTGATGACCTTTCTTCTAGTTTGATGAAGGTTTTAGATTGAGGCTTCAGCTCTTCGAAGGTCCTTGCGGATGTTTATGCTTGAAATATCGCTGTGTTGTTGTTCCAACTTTGACGATTGATGTCGAAATGCCTTCGAACTCCAATTAATTGGACACAAGGGCTTGTGATGGTTGGCGGTGATGGCTTTGACCATGACTTTGGTTGGTGACCTACCGAGTGTCCCTGCTAGAACAGATCTGGCTATAGCAGATTTGATAGCTAGGATGACCTTCGAGAGAGATCAGGATAAGGCGTTGATGTTGACAGCCCATTCTAGTAGAGATATGACTTTTGTTGATAGAGGCGAGGCTCGAGTCCCTCAGGAGGCTGCCTTTGCTGAGAAGGACAAGGCCATAGTATGCAGATGGCAGTGGATGTTCTGGCTCGTATGGAGACTGAGGGTTAGGAGCTTCTAGCTGCTCCTCTATCTTTAGAGAGATGCCATGTTGGCACTGTTATCTCGCTTATCCACGGGTTCAGAGACTAGCTTAGATTCCTCAGCAAGGCCTGTTGACCAGGTGGTTTGATAGAATTTGGCTTTTATTTGTCTTCGGTGTCTTGGAACTGGTCTTTCCTTATATTTTTCTTAAAGGTCAAATCGCACCCTAGATGGCTGCCTACATACTCCCGGTTTGAGGGAGATTAGGTCATTCATAGTTACTGCTAGTTTGGTTGGAGAGGCTTGAAAGGAGTTTATCTTGGATTTTGAGTTTGGTTTGATATGTTTTTAAATTTTTGTGTTTGGATTGGAGGGTTATTGAAATTTTTGTTTGGTTTGACCGCACCATAGATGGTTGCCTACGTACTCCCGAGTTGAGGGAGATCAGGTCTTTCGTAGTTCACGCTTTTTTTGGGTGGAAAGGCTCGATTTTTGATTTTTTGAGTTTTTGATTTTTTTTTTTTATGATTTTTTTTTGGTCTTTTGATTTTGTATGCATGGAAAATAAAAGGCATAATGCTAAGAAAAGGATAACGTCCCAACATCCTATGGAACTCGCAACTTTTCTCTGGATCTATGTCCTCCTGGCTAGCTGACGCCTGATAGTCCAGTCGTCCGTGGTTATATTGCCTTTGAGGCTTGTGGTAGAGGTTCCCTCTTGGCTCTGAATATCTTCAACCCCGTCCATAACTTGATCACTTCCTAAATCGGCATATCCCTTAAGGAGGCTCAAACTAGACTCGTCGCAGAAAGGGATGAACTCCGGATTCTTCGAGGGGTTAGCTTCTTTGAGAATTTTGCCACCTTTTTCTTCGTCTGCTCCTTCACCTTTCTCATAGCCTTGAGAGGATTTGAGTATGAAATCCCCCTCACACTGATGTGGTATCTCTCATAAGGAACTTTCCTTTTGTGCTTTTTCCATACGGGGAAGGATCAATATCTCATCCTCATCTTTCAGAAGGATAAGGTCAGACATGCAGTTGTTGGCTTTGGGCAACAAGATATTTGATGATGGTGGATGAACTTCATTGGGAGATTCTTTTGTATCCTCGGTCGCTCCCAGTATTAGGATTGGTCCACCTTGTGTTCTGCCAGGATTGGTGCTCATAGCCGTCACATCCTTTGAACTACCCGCTTCGAGTGGACATCTTGAGCTCTTTATCTCCCTCTCGCCTTTTCTGGTCATGGGGAATTCTTCCTTTAGTTCTCCATTTTCAATGAGGTCCTGGATTTTGTGCTTTAGAGACCAGCATTCCTTAGTTGCATGTCCAGATGAGTTAGAATGATAGCGACATATCTTTGTGGCATCATAATTTTTTGTTCTGGGCTTGTTAGGAGGAAGCAACTCAGTAATCTTTCTCTGCGCAACCATTAATGCTAGCATATTTTCCAATGAGTCCTCCAAAGGTGTAAATACCCTTCTCCGCCTACTCTCCCCGACTCTCGGTGCCGTAGGATTTCGAGGGTGTTTGGCATGTTGATTGATATTTCTTATTTGGGAATTCGCATTCCTATGGACTATTTTTCCTTTGTTGGGATCTTCCGTGTGACGCTCCCAAAATAAGTTCAATACTCAACCCATTCTGAGTCGCCAAAAACATGGTACAAAATTCAAATACAATCTTTTATAACATACGGTCGTGCAAAATACGACCACACAAACTATGAGCTTCAATACAAATCGTATATAATACGAAATATAAACACTCAAATTCATTCCTTATTCATTACAATGATTGTCTCACTATTTTATAGAATAGTAAGGACTTCTACAGATCTAACTCTGATCATCACACTGTTCCCCGACTAGTCCCCGCGATATTCTCATTTTCTGAAGAGAACAATAGATGAAAGGGTGAGCTCAACTAGCCCAGTAAAGAATATTATGACTAAGATAATGAAGAATAAATTATCGTTATTCTTCAACAAATCAGATAAAATATTATGGACAACAAGTTTTAGATCAACAACTGCAGCAGAAATATCAATTCATTAGAAGAGTTACGTAGAGAATGAAGTCTACTATCTTCTATGATTAAAAGTCCATCATCAATATTTTATCCCTGTAACATAAATTAATATATATCTCAAATCAAATATTCATCTTTGCACTACGGGCTAAAGATATTCATTTGTATCACCAGTGGTCATGTTCATCTCAACACCTGTCCATCTTTGCACTACGGGCCAAAGATATTCATCAGGTAATCATTCATCTTTGTTCTACAGGCCAAAGATATTCAGTTATATCACCATTTAGGACTGAGGATGATGAAAAATAATATAAATAACGAATCTAGTGAGATAAAGGACAAAGATTAAGAATTTATAATTTAGTTTATCCAAGTTCAATAATACTCCGTAATAATCAATTGTGGAGAAAAATTCAAGAATGAAGATCAAAACTTGGATCCAATCAAAGATAGGAACCTTAACAGGCAACTTGGACAAACAGAAGAAAATTTATTTTTTTTGTGAATAGTACCGTATACGTGAATAGCGCCATATACGTGAATAGTGCCGTATATGTGAATACCCGACGAAAAAAGTAAGAATTTCATAATAAAATCCATGCCAATATTTTGGTATAATGATATTGAAAAGAATAACATCATTTACGAAAGAAAATAACATCCCTTACCTTAATAGGAGAGTAGTTTTGGCTGGAATATCGGATATTATGTAGACAAAAACTTGAACTGTTATCAACACTCAAAGTATCTAAATACTCACAAGAAATACGCTAGATATTATAGAGAGAAATTTTTTTGATTCTGGTGTAATTTTCATTTCTAACTAAGCACCCTATTTATAGGGAAGGGGTAGCACACCATGGTTGACAAAATAACATTTACAGAGAAAAACAGCACACAAGTTTTGAAACTCTACAGCCACCACTTTTGAAATTTTTTTCCCACATGTTATATATAGTATATATATATATATATATATATATATATATATTAAAATATTTATTTCTGAAACTTTAATAATTCATAATAAATAGCCTTTTTTTAGAAAAATACGAATCTTATGTCCTTTCTGTAGGAAATTTAATTCTCTACAACTTTGTAGAAGGAAGTTTTTCCAAATTCCAAACAGAAATGGTCGAAATCTATAAACGAATGATTTTTCACACCAAAATACTAATAAAAATACTTCAGCACTAATTCCTTCTTTTATACCCACAAAAATAAATATTTTCTTATCATATAAATTAATAATTAATTATTCACAAATAATATTATAGAACTACAATATTGACAACCATGTCGTTTCCAGGAAAGAGGGGGCTTTTTGATAAGGATTTCTCCTTATTGGCGCGCAATTAAATTAACCTAACCCCTTTCCTCGACAGAACTTCCTTAGACATTGCCAATAATACTATCTAAAAATATTATTCAAATAATATGAATTATTAATTTGATAATTTGAAATACTGTGCAATGACAATTATTGAATCAATAAAATATTATGCAATTATCAATGTAGCAATTATTGAATCAATAATATAAAATATTAAACAGTAATTACTGTAACAATTATTGAGTAGTGACTTCTTACGTAAGAATTAATAATTAGAATTACTGTGCAATACCGTGTGCTACTGTGCAACACAGCGTATTACTGTATTTTTATCACCGGGTATTTCAACAGTTCTAACGGTAACAACTGCGCCGTTATTTTTAGAAAACTCATTCTTGTCGTTTTCTTCATCCGACAGTTTTTTCTGTTGTGGGGCCCACAAATGGCTGTGCCATCGTACTAATATTCCCCGACAATAAGAATATTCCACGACCAAACGAATATTCCCCGACACAATGAATATTTTATTACCACTTGCTAACTTTGAAACTTTTGCACATTTCACCCATAACTTATCACATTTATCAAATCAACACCTTACTATTTCAAAATAATATATAAAGAAAATTAAATCTTTATTCATAAAAATTGGGGTCTTACATTCCGGGAATTTTATCACTCCACCTTTCTTGTCTATTCAGCATGCTTTGATCTTCTTCGGTTAGCTGACTGATATTGGAGGGAGATAGGCTTACATTCTGAAGAACCTTCTTTTTCTCTTGGCTTTCTAATAGTTGAGTGAAAACCTGCCTCGTATCCTGATGTTGGTGCACTACCAGATTAGCCAGGAGAGTTACTTGATGTTGGATCGTATCCAATTTTTTCATTATTGTCATACCCTCCTCTACATTTTCCAACTTGAGGACATTTGTTATGTTCTTTTGGGGGAATTCTTCTATCCTTCGTATGTATTTACGATTTGGATACATTTTCTCGCTTCCTGACCCAATCATGTTTACTTCCTCTGTATCATGCTGCATCAGGGAGTTGGGGTTGTCATTGGGATGGTCATGTTGTTGGACCACAATATCGCCGTTTTCGATCAGGTTTTGGATTTTATGCTTCAAGGACCAACAATCTTGTGTATCATGTCGTGGAGATCTTAAATGGAAAGAACATCTCTAGCTAGGATTGTATCTTTTGCTTTTTGGATCCAGAGGTGGAGCTAGTTTGGTAATTTTCTTGTGATCTATTAACATCACCAACATGTTTTCAAGGGAATCGCCTAGTGGAGTGAACACCCGATTTTCCGTTCTTTCTAATTTTCTCTTTTTCTCCTGGCTATTGTTGAATGCAGTCTATTGTGATGGCAGATTGCTTTCCCTCTTCCAAATGGGAGGACTACGGTTAGGTCTCCTAGACTGCCCCTGTGCAACGAGGGATACATCTTCATCGCCTTTCATGGGTATCCTCAAGGATCACTCGTATAACTACCAGATTGTATATGATCGGCGACTACTTCAAGGCTGTGAGATCTTTGATCTTGCCTGCTTTCTGGCCCATCTCTGTCATTTCCCCGTGTTTGATCATCTCTGAGAATGGCTTTCCTATTCCGGCCAGGATCCTCTCATAATAAGGTGCCTCCTGGATGTCTATGAAAGTCATCACCATTTCAGCTTCGGTCATAGGTGGGCTGACTTGTGCTGCTAGACGTCTCCATCTTTGGGCATATTCACGGAAAGACTCGGTACTCTGTTTTTTGACTTTGGACACTTGATACCGATCCGGAACCATCTGAGACCGGAAGCTGTATTGAGTTAGGAAGGCATGAGCTAGCTCTTCCTAACTGTGAATTTTGGCATTGTCAAGTCGGGCATACCACGTCCTAGCCTCTCCAGTGAGACTCTTTTGGAAAAGCTGCATTCGGAGGCTTTCATCTTCAGCATAAGACCCTAGCTCGCCAATGCAAACTTTCAAGTGCGTATAAGGATCGCCTCCCTCATTGTACTTTTCAAACTCTGGGACTTAGAATTTGTCAGGATATCTAGCCCCTGGGAATATGCAAAGATCTGAATAGGTGACACTTCCAAGGTTTCCAGTCCCTTTGATTGAACGGATGGTTTCTTCCATTTGTTGGACTTTCTTTCGGATATCGCCGATTTCCCGATCTTCCCTGAGATCTGTGATTTCAGGGGTTTTGTTGGTTCTTTTACTGTATCGCGGTTCAGTGATCTGTATTTCCCCCTTTTTGTCAACACTTTGATTACCACCATGTGAGGAAGACTCTGTTTGATTGAGTGTTAGCTAGCCCTGAGTGCTTTTACTTTGTTCTCTTAGAAGGATAGCCAACTCTGCTATTTGATTCTTAAGTCCCTCAAACTCTTTTTGAGATATGGAACCCGACTCGCATTGGCTACTTTCAGCCATGTCAGTGGATAGGCTTTGTGCCTTTTCAGATTATGATCAAGTAGTAAGATCACTTTTTTATACCTACAACAAAATATAGGCATGTCAATTTTCTGAGGTAGGTAAGGACATGATGCATGATGTGTTGTTTAGATTTTATCCTGCAAAATCGAGGTTAGTTGCTTTGATGGCAGGATGACAGGATATTTATCTGACAGGAAAGTAAATCTTTCATTATGTCATTTACATTGTGCTCCTCAGTAATTGGAGACTTGACATGGAATTGAAAGAGGAAGGCATGAAGAAGCTTCCCTTCAGATTTGGTTAATCAGAGGCTGACCTATCTTAGGTTACTCTCACGGCTTTTGTTTCGGCATGAAGGCTCCCAGATCATCGCAATCTACTAGAAGGTAAGTTAATCCGATCGTTCAACTAGAGCGAATCTGAGTGGTGTATTTTCGTGAGGCACCCCCAGAGACTTAATCGTCCCCAGAGTCATTACTTAACACCGACCGGGTTATCCTCCTTGTGAGAGGGGCTCACAACATATATTCTCATACATCGTGCCTTACCGTTTATGCATGCAATGACAGTTCGTGTGAAGCACTAAATATGGGTGCGCAGCACTAAAAAGCAGGAAAGCATTCATTCACATTCATTCAATGTGCAGATGCAGCATTCACTCATCCATTGACTGTGGAGACACAAGATTTTATGCATTCAATAGTTTTGAAAGGGAAATATTTAAAAAGATTAGAAAGCAGCCTAAGCCCTCTACTGTCCCCAGCAGAGTCGCCACCTGTCATTGTTGGAAAATTTAAGAACCCCGCGGGTCGGTTCGTAACCCGGGTTTCCTCAAATCGATCTTCCTAAGTTCTCTCAACCCTTATTCTTTTTATTTAGGAAAAAGGTTTTGAAGGATTTTTTAGGAAAGAGGCCAACATGTGTTTATTTCTATGATTTTTGAATGTTTTAACAGAGTCGCCAGTTGGTAGATTTGAAAATAGTTGTACCAACTCAACCGAGTTTAATTTGAAAAGAGGCCCAATTGTTGGACACTGTCGAAACTTGATCTTGGAAATAGGAATTTTGAGTTTGGGGGCTTGGTTAAGTGTGGGAAACGTGTTAGGCACCCCACAACTCCCGTGTAAACATGGTACCGCATCTTTTTAATATTTCCCTTAAAAATTGGAATGCGTGAGTGAATGCTATTTGAAAATTAGGCCTATTGATTTGATTGATTGAAAGCTTTGACAGACTTCGTTGAGCCTATATACGAAGGGGTTGATTTGATTTGAAAATCAGTCTTTGATTTGATTTGCAAAAGCATTTAATTTGATTTACAAAAGCTTTTCTTTTGATTGACAATAATGTTTTGAAAGCTGTTTATCAAACCCTTACGCTGACATATGAATTGAAGCGTATCGCTACTTTCAATTTTTATCTTTATAGCCTTAAGGTTGCATGTGAATAGGTGATTTGCCGAGCTGCGAAGCATCCTCGACCACAGAAATATACAAGTGTCAGTCTCCTCATAGGTATAAAAACCATTGAAGGGATGCTGACACGACAATCGATATTTTTTTCATTATTTGGAGACCTTAAATCCAGATAACCGTTTTAAGGTCTATTTACATGTAAATTTCTACAGAAAAACTGGCAGGGTACATTTGTAAATCGGAGTTTGTCCATCGTGGAAATCAGATTCCGATCGTTTTGATCCTGAATCCCACGATTCCTAGGCTCACATATGAGTAGCCAAAACCTGCACAGTTCAAGTTTGTACAGAAATAGATAAATATCCCAAAATTGCCAGAACCGAGGATTTATTCAGTAAATCCCAGTCCGCACGACCAAAGCATTTCGTTCCCACTAGATAGCGATCTAAGGGACGCGAGGTTGCTTTTGAAGCTGAAACTAGAAAGAAAGCTAGATTTAAGGAAATCTCAGTCATTCTAACTTCTCGGTTCAGTCTGGAGGTATTGAACCATTTGAAAACTAGAATTGGCGAGATTTAAATAAATCTAGTCCGCCTGTAGACATATTAGTGCCAATTCATATAAGATGAATATTTACAGCAGCAGTTGAATAAAAAGCGAGTAAAGCAATATATATATATATATATATATATATATATATATATATATATATATATATACACAAATATATATAAAAGCTGTAAAGGGCGATGGGTTTTCACGCCGGTACCCAGACTGAAATTGAAATATATATATATATATATATATAAGTATATATATATTGACAGAAAACGTAGTCAACCAAGACTGGGAAGAGGACCAGTGATGGTGAAGGCTGCTTATATATGCATAAATATATATAAAAGCAGTAAAAAGGCCACAGAATGATCCAGGTCGAAATAGAATATAAATGTACAGAAAAGTAGTCAACCAGTGACTAGGGAGATCACCCAGTATGGCGAAGTGTGCAAAAACAATATAAAGGGCGATGGATTTTCACGTCGGTGCCTGGACTGAACTGATATATATATATATATATATATATATATATATATTGACAGAAATGTAGTCAACCAAGATTGATACGAGGACCAATGATGGTGAAAATCGCTCATATATGCGTAAATATATATAAAAGCGATAAACTACCTCGGATTTGACATCCGGGCTTGACAGAATTGAAATGTTAGTATATATACAGTTAAATATATACAACAAAGGGCCAAACTGGGACTGGAAAGATAACCCAGTCCGGCGAAGTTGCCTAGAACGTGTGTGCTAGTGCAATGAAGCTGCTGGAGCTGACAGATCGTCAATTCGAGTTGTAGAAATGCAAAAAACTGCGTTTATGTACAGAAATGTACTAAATTTTGACAAAAACTGCCACTAAACTACGTTTCGGGCATATTTAGAAGATGAAACTTTGTGTGCAAGTGGAAAACAGTGCAAAGTAGTAGTATTGACTTTTTGATCGTAAAAATACTTACAATGGACTGCAATACGGGCTTTTTAACAAATCGTAGGCTCTAAACGTCTAAATCTACCGATGGTTTTTTGATATGTGGTAGTATATGGGTTTTTCTACGTGTTGGAGTAAAAATATTTGGGTTTGGAAGAGGTGTAAAAGTCAGAAAATCAGATGGGCAGAGCTTCACTACGTTTCAGAATTCTTGAAAATGAACGGGGGGCACATTTATTTATAGGCCAAGGAGCCCTAGTTCTACCTGCTGCTACCGCAGGTAGAGGTACGGCTCCCCAAGGTGGGGCCCACATGCCCGGCTTCATCGTCTTGAAGTGCGTGCATGCCGGGCGACGTGATGTCAGGTTGAAAACTTTATAACTTTTGATCGGAGCGTCCGTTTGAGGTGTGCTATAGCTTTCCGAAAAGCCCTCATCGAGAGTGTTGCAATGACATAGGATTTAACCCTTTTTAAGTCCCCAAAGGTGGGTGCATGACCGAGTCTTCGTTTCTCCACAGTTTGTCCATTGAGCCGTCCGGTGCTGTTTTCACCTGGGATCACCATTGTGGTTCTTTTTAACCTTATTGGCATCAATTTGTCTTGATTTTGACTAATTCAGCTGATATTTGGTAAAATGACCATTTTGCCCCTCCCGGGGTTGCCCTTGGTGTCGGCATGGCCTCTAGTTGACTTCCTAGAGTTGTTTCCAAGACTTGGATCCCATTCAAGTTTGTTTGTTCTCAGTGTTGCCTCTGTGGCTGACGTGGACATTCTAAGTTTTCTTCTAGGAGTGTTGTGACACTTCAGTTTTACTTCTGAAGTCAACCTGACTTCTCGGACTGATGCCGGGGCTGACCTGTACTTCCCGGGTTGCTGCCGGGGCTGATTTGTACCTCGCGGGTTACTGTCGGGGCTGCGTTGACATCCCGATATGGTTGATCGGTGCTATGGTTGTCCTGATTTTGGTGACCTAGGTTTTAGCTGATGCCCCAGTATTGAGATCGGGGATGATTTGACGGTCCGATTGACGATCGGAATTGGATGAATGGTCCGATTGACGATCGGAGCTGGATAGACGGTCCGATTGACTATCAGAGCTGGATTGACGGTTCGATTGACTATCGGAGCTGGATAGACGATCTGATTAACTATCTGAGCTGGATTGATGGTCCGATTGACTATCGGATTTGGTTGGAGTACCGATATTGGTGGTCGAATTTGACTAGAGTTGACCGATATTGGGGATCAGATTTAGGTTTACTGACATTGGGGATCAGATTTAGGCTGAAGGACTGGCATTTAGATTGGATGTCTGGTGTTGGGACCGGGCTGGCTTGATTAACGGTTTTACCCTTCTACAGTGTTAGTATTGGGGCAAGAAAAATTTTGAGTGTCTACAATTATTATACATCAATTAAATCAAATATTAAATATTCATTTAATTAATATATTACACTTAATTAAATTACTTCACAAAAATCACATAATTTATTTGTTTAACTCAATAAATAAATCAATAAATTAATTAAAATATTTATTTAATTAAATAAATATTTTAAAATTCATATAAAATTCTCATTCGTTACAATCTTCCCTCCTTAAAAGGATTCTGTCCCCAGAATCACACAAAAAATAAAAATAAAAATATCATCTGTTACAGGGGTTACACAAATAACTAAGTAAATAATTGGGGATACGTTTTCTTCATTACATCTTCGAGTTACCACGTGGCTTCTTCAGCACTGTGGTTCCTCCAGATTACCTTAACAGAAGGTATCTATTTATTTCTAAGTATTTGTTCTTTTTTATCGACTATTTGAACATGCATTTCTTCGTATGTCAAGTCTTTATCAAACTGTAAAGGCTCGTATTCTATTACATGTTTGTAGTCGTGTTTGTACGGTCTTAACACATAAATGTGGAAGACGTTGTGTATGTTATCTAGCTCCGGAGGTAACGCAACCTCATAAGCTACTTCGTCCACCTTCCGTAGTACCTCGAAAGGTCCAATGAATCGGGGACTCAGCTTCTATTTCTTGCCAAATTGAATCTTCCCCTTCCAGGGAGATACCTTCAGGAAAACGAAACTTCCCGGTAGGAATTTTTGATTCTGTCGATGTTGATCGACATATTTCTTCTATCTGTCTTGAGCAGCAACCAATCTTGTTCTAATCAGCTTCACAATTTTGGCAGTTTGTTGTACCAGTTCTGGTCCCAATAGTTGACGTTCATCGACCTCATCCCAACACAAGGGAGTTCTGTATTTTCTGCCGTACAATGCTTCGTAAGGCGGCATACCGATGCTTGCGTGGTAACTATTGTTGTTGGCGAACTCCACCAATAGTAGATGATCATCCCAGCTTCCTTTGAAGTCAATTATGCAAGCTCTCAGCATGTCTTCTAGCGTCTGAATCGTTCTTTCATTCTGGCCATTAGTCTGAGGATGGTATGCCGTACTCATTCGTAATTGTGTTCCCAGACACTCTTGTAAACGCTTCCAGAAATTTGACGTAAAATACGGATCTCTATCAGACACAATCGACACCGGAACACTTTATTGAGAAATAATTTCCTTAACGTACAACTTTGCTAACTGATCCAAGTTGAACTTAATCTTGATCGGTAGGAAATGTGCCGACTTCGTCAGCCGATCCACTATTACCCATATCGTGTCAAAACCCTTTTGAGTTGCTGGAAGGCCAACCACGAAATCCATTGTGATGTGCTCCCACTTCCATTCTGGAATCTCCAACGGTTGTAGCAATCCACTGGGTCTCTGGTGTTCTACTTTGACTTTCTGGCACGTTAAGCATTTCGCAATGCATTCAGCAACATCCCTCTTCATGTTTGGCCACCAAAAGTGATGCCTAAGATCCTGGTACATCTTCGTACTCCCAGGGTGAATTGAATATCTCGAACTGTGAGATTCGCTCAAAATCTCCCCTTTGACTTCTGGTACTGGCGGTACCCAGATTCTTTCTTCAAATCGTAACAGTCCTTCGTTATCGATCTTGAACTTGAAATCTTCACCATCAACTATTCTTTTTCGGATCTTCTCGCATTCTTCATCGTGAAGTTGTGCTTCTTTCACTTTGTCTACCAGAGTAGAACTAGTAGTTAATTGAAATAGCTTCTCATCCGATTCCTTCAGATACTTCACTTCTAGTTCCAACTTAGCCATCTCTTCTATTAACTGGTCCTGATCAGTTAATATATTTAGCTTCTCCCGACCTTTTCTTCTCAAGGCGTCGGCGACGACGTTAGCTTTATCCGGATGGTAAAGTATCTCGCAGTCGTAGTCCTTGATCAGTTCTAACCATCTTCTTTGGCGCAAGTTCAAATCATTTTGTGTAAAGATGTATTTCAGACTCTTGTGATCTGTGTATATCTCACACTTTTCTCCATATAGGTAGTGTTTCCAAATCTTCAGAGCAAACACTACTGCCGCCAATTCTAAATCATGGGTCGGATTCCCTCTCTCGTAATCCTTCAGCTGATGTGATGAGTAGGCAATAACCTTGCCGCTCTGCATCAGCATGCAGCCTAATCCCTTTTGTGAGACATCGCTGTATACTACAAAATTTCCCGTACTATCAGGTAAAGACAACACAGGCGTAGTACTCAACCTCTTCTTTAATTCTTGAAAACATTCCTCACACTTTTCCGTCCAAATAAATTTAACTGTTTTACGAGTCAAATTCGTCAACGGAGTTGCGATCTTGGAAAAGTCATGAATAAATCTCCGGTAATAACCCGCCAATCCTAAGAAACTACTCACTTCAGATGGCGTCTTCGGCTGATCCCAATTCATTACAGCCTCAACCTTCGATGGATCTACCGAAATCCCATCCTTGTCGATCACGTGGCTAAGAAATTGCACACGTTCCAACTAGAATTTGCATTTTGAGAATTTAGCATAAAGCTTCTCTCATCTCAGTGATTCTAAGGTCAGCTTTAAGTGTTCAGTGTGTTCCTCTTCAGTTTTGGAATAAACCAGGATGTCATCTATGAACACCACTACGAACTTATCTAGGAATGGCTTAAACACTCTATTCATTAAGTCCATAAATGCAGCTGGGTCATTCGTTAGACCAAATGACATCACCAAGAACTCGTAATGACCATACCGAGTTCTAAAAGCCGTCTTCGGTATATTTTCCCTTCGCACCTTCAATTGATGATACCCACTTCTCAAATCAATTTTTGAGAAGTATCTAGCACCCTTCAGTTGATCAAACAAGTCATCGATCCTAGGTAAAGGATACCTATTCTTGATCGTAACTTTGTTCAATTCCCTATAATCAATGCATAGCCGCATCGATCCATCCTTCTTCTTCACGAATAATACTGGCGCTCCCCACGGTGAAATGCTCGGCTGAATATACTTCTTGTCCAGTAATTCTTACAGTTGAACCATCAGTTCCTTCATCTCGACTGGAGCCATTCTGTACGGAGCTTTCAAAATCAGAGCAGTTCCCGACGCTAAGTCGATTTCGAACTCTATCTCCTTGTCTGGCTGAGGTCCTGCCAAATCGTCTAGAAATACGTCTACAAACTCCCTAACCACTGATATCTCCTCTACCTTCGGGCTTTCCTTACTGAGTATCTACTATGTAGGCTAGAAATCCTACACAGCCTTGCGTCAAAAGTTTCCTGGCTTGCATAATCATTAGACAACTCACTTGTCTAGGCAATTTGCTATCATAGAACATTAACTTCGACGGAGTCGTAAGGTTTACCAACTTCTTTTGATAGTCGATTTTCGCCCCATGGTTGAACAACCAATCCATACCCAAAATCACATCGAATTCCCCAACTTTTATCAGAATCAAATCTACACTCAATTCCTGACCCTTAATGTCCAATCTACAGTTCTTGTATACAAATCTAACAAGAATAAGCTCCCTATTCGCAATCTCTATGTTCAAGTGATAAACTAATTTCTCTTTAGGTAAGTTTAGGGTCTTAGCAAATTCATCAGATATAAATGAACAAGTAGCATCTGAATTAAATAATACATATGCATTTATACTATTGATTGGAATAATACCTGACACCACATCCTTTGACTGCACAACATCCTGCACCGTCATGTTGAATGTTCGGGCAGTGGGTCGAACGGCCTGTAGTGGTGCAGCGATAGCCAAAGTGCTGCCTCTTCCATTTACCCCGCTCCCTGTCGACCCTCTAGTTGGTTTCTTAGGGCAACTTCGGGCCATGTGATCCTTGGATCCACATGTGTAACAAGCTCCATTCTTCAGTTTCGGGCAATTTGGCGCAATGTGGCCTTCCTGACCACAGTTGAAGCACACCCGCTTCCCCCTCATGCACACTTCTAGTGTGATTCTTCCCGAATGTAACACATTCTTTGAGCTTCCTCTTTTGCTGGCTTCCCTGCTGACTCCCAGCAGAGGTGTTGTCGTTCCATTTCCTTTTCTGGTTGATAGCCCAGCTACCACCAGCCTTGGTTTCTGTCTCATTCTTCTTATTCTTTTCCTGATTGAACTTGGTCACGGCGTCGCTCCCTCCTTTAGCGAGGATTGCCTTTTCCAGCACAGCTGCAAATGTATTCAGCTAGAATATGGAGACCTTACTGTAGAGCCATGGCTTCAGTCCCCGCTCAAACATCCTCGCCTTCCTAGTGTCGGTACTGACTTGGTATGTAGCAAACCTGACTAACTCATTAAACTTCGCGGCATACTCCGACATCATCATTCCTCCCTGCTTAAGCTCTAGAAACTGGACCTCCATCTGGTCCAGCTAGCTAACGGGGAAGTACATTTCAAAGAACATCTCTTTGAAATGTTCCCATGGTATCACTCCTTCCCCCTCTCTGGTCTTGTTGGCTTGCCACCAGAAGCTAGCATCCGACTTCAACATGAAAGTTGCGAATGCCGTCTTCTGGTCTTCGCTAACCGTAGCCACGTCGAGTACCTTCTACATCTCCATTATCCACGTTTGGGCATCTATAGGGTTTACCGGTCCCTTGAATTCAGGCGGTCCTACTGCCTTAAATTCCTTGAAAGTCGTGCCCTGTACTTGCGACTGATTCACAAGCGCTCCCGTCAGCAGGTTCACCAACTACTGAACCGTATTGGGATTCGTCCCATCGTTATTACTGTTCGTCGAACCCTCAGGGTTTGACGTGTAGGTCTTCTTCTAGGAGGCATTTTCTGTTAAGAAAATATTATTATTAGATCCTTTATTCAATTCTTAAGTATTCAAGTTCATACTTAACCATTTTAAATAATTCAGTTCATATATGAGCACATAGCATATCAATAACTTCTTTTATCCATTACTCATAATAAATAATCAAATAGATAGCATTTCAGCTATTCACATCATCTTTCTTGAACTGAAAAAGTTATAGGATTACATTATTAACTCATCCCATTCTTATCTCAAATTATGGGATTTACATTAATTTATTACAAAAGAAACATATAATTAAAGACTCTACTGTCTAGGCATGTCAAGACGTCGCACAGCCTCTCTGCGTTCCTCTTTCATCACCCGAAACACCATTCTTTGGTCCACCACGTACCATGGTAAGCCTTGGAACTGAGCTGGGTAATAGAAGACACGATCCTGTGCTCTATCTATAGCCGTATGGAATGCGTATTCTGTTTCCCTCAGTTTGGCCCTCTTGGCTTCAGCCTCATCTTCAACTCGGTCGGCTCGTTGAATAGCCCTCAAGCTTGTTTCCTCAACTTTGGCATGCTTCGTTGACTTCTCTTGGATTTCTTACTTCAGCTTCGCTAGCTCGGCCTGTGCCTCGTCTCTATCATTCTCCGCGTGAATCAGATTCCATTGCACGTTTCCTAGCTCACTATCCATCTCCTCGATAGTCTCGTCCTGCTACTGGATAGTAGTTCGACTCTCGTCCACTAGCTCCTGAAGCTCCACGTTACGATCGTAGATCACCTCGTACATCTCATCACTAGTAGAGTGAGGTGGGAATTCCTCTTCGGGATCCTCTTTCTCCTCTGACTCATCCTCGTCCTCTTCCTCTAGAATAGGTGTCAGCTCATGCTCCCGACCAGCTACAGTGATCACTGGAGATGGATCTCTCCTAACCAACTGTTCCCAAACAACATGAATGTCTCGAGGCTCCTCGTCCCTCGACATCTGAGGTAACTCCTCCTTAGCATGACTGGACTCTCCAACGTTCGTCATCCTGACAAGAAAATTTTAAAGTTCAATTATTACGTGATATCGATCGACACTCTTTGAATACTAAAACGTAAACACATAGCACATAAGGTAATTTATTATCTTTACCTATCACCACTATCTTTTCAATCTTCCTATAAGGCTACTACCTAAGGTTTTTTCATCCACCTAAGGTTCATAACCTAAAGCTTTGATACCAACCTGTGACACCCCCAAATCCGGGTACTTTGTTTCTACACGATTTGGTGTTCACTTTCTAAAATATACATCTACCCAATAATAAGGAATGCAAAATAAATTACAACCTTATAATTAAATAAAAATATTGCTTGTAAAAAAGATTATAACTTTGTCCAAAATATCCTAGGGTTTAATCTAACCTTAACTTAAACATCAAATGCGGAAAATAAAAACATAACATAAAGTAATATAGTCTTGTTACAATTCATAATTAATAAATAAAACAAGTCTTCACTTGTTCAGCTTGCCTTTGCCCTTACTAGTTGACGGAGAGTCAACACTTTCAACTTTAGCTGCAATGGTTATTTAAATTGCAAGAGTGAGCAAACGAAAGCGCACTAGAAATATCAATAATATAACATAACTGGATAGTTTCAATAGATTTGAATAATTTTTCTTTCATAAAGAATTGAACAATAATTCTTTCTTCTATGTTTAGAATCTCGAATATTGAAATCATCTGAGGGTCGTAAGACCTTGAACTTTGTCCTAGGTTATAAACATTTCTATTTAAAACCTTTAACAGTCATATAGACTATGGACTCTTAACTCGTACTTAGGGGGATCAGCCCTACGTACCATGTATTGTGCACAAACATTTAACGCTTTCGCATAGTAACCCCCTAATTAATAGGGTTGTTCATCTCAGTATTTGAATACAAGTCCGCACCAAAGAAAGTTTGGTTTGGATAGTTAAAAGGAAATTTAGAGTTTCAACTATCATCAACTAAGAAGTAGTTGAATCGACTCACAATAATCAAGAATAATTCAATAATAACGAATTATTAAATAACTTATGCTTTAGAATTTAAACTTAAAGCATACGAAAATAGGATAGACCTTACTTGAACAATTAAGTCAAGGTCACTTCAATAATTTTATGAACTTTAAATAAGTACTTGTCCATTGCAGAAATAAAAGGACAATCTCAAATACAATAAATATTTGAATTTAAAACACTTGTATAACAATAATAAGTTTGAGTTTAGAAAACTTGCCTCAAGCGCAAGCTACAGTTACAACTCACGTTCTTTAACACTTTCTACATATATATATTTAACCATAATAATCTAAATTAGTTATCACATAACTAATTCATATAATTAGTTAACCCATCAAGGTTAACTCATTCATCTTTAATTATTAAATAATTAATAATTAATTTTTACATAATTAATCACATCACATGTTCACAAAATAAATCAAATAATAATTATGTACTCATGTTAATTAAATTATAACTTAAATTAAACAATTCATTTTAATTATAATTAATCAAATTATAATTATATCTTACATTAATTAAATTATAATTAAACAAATTATAATTTAAATTTAACATGTACTTTGATTAAAATTAATCAAACTAAATTTAAGCATTTATATTAATTAAATTATAATTTAAACCAACTATAATTTAAATTAAACAATTACTTTGATTATAAATAATCAATTTCAATTCATGCACTAATTAAATTATAATTAACAATTTATAATTTAAATTACACATTTTCCTTAATTATAATTATTCAAATTATAATTACATATTATAGTTTATTAATATAATTAATTACTGTCCAATTAGAATTTTAATTTTATTAACATGCTTTATAATTTATTACATATTAAATCTTATAAATTTATCCAATTAAAAATAGTTTTCTGCCCATTCTGCAGATCCAGCGCGGCCGCTCCACTGCGCAGACAAGTCTGACAGTTCGCGAACTTTGCAGAGAAAAAACCAATTTGGCTTATTTCTCCACATCAAGTTCCGAATTCAGAACCCATAAATCACATAAACTATTGTAGAAACATTAGTTTATGATTCTAATCATATTCTAACACATGTATTATCCAAACACATAATCTAAAATACTTAATTTTGTAAAAATTGGAGAAAACTATTTTTCCAGTGTTCTTGATAAAATTGAACACTGTAAGTTAATTTTTCAATCAAAATATATAATTCAAATCGCATTGAATTCATATCTCAACATATTACATAATCTAAAACTAATTTATACAATAATTTACAATAAATCATGAATTTTGATTTTAAAAGAAAACTATCTATTTTCAAAATACTTTACTGTCACTTTTGATGAACATGAATTCTTCATGTTCATTCATCTTTATATGAATTAAATCACTAACTTATGTATACAATTCATATATAAGCATGTTATGAACACAAATTATATATATACATCATGTTATATAATTTCATGAAAAACTCATATTTACGGAGAATAAAACTTGAAGAACATACAATTTTTAATAGTTATAAGTTTAGAGATTATGCCCTTTTTGCTTATTGAAACGGAGAAGATGATGATAGTTGTTTATTTCTCAAGCTTCTCCTCCCTCTTCTTCCTCTGTTCACTTTTTCTCTATAACTCTCTGTTTCTTTCTTATTTGTTTTGTTCTTCTAACTTAACTAACGTATGTTATACTGACATAATATACTATACATATTATACATATAATTATATAATATATATAACTGACATATACTTATATCATATAATAATTGTCATTTAATTTTCCTTAATAAATTGTCAGTTTCATTTATAAAAAAAAAATCAAAAGCCATAAGGCTTTGTTTGGCAAAAATTCCTTAATTTTAAAAACTAGCTTTTTAATAGCTAAGGCCATGTTTGGTAAAACAAGATTAAAATAAGGGCAAGGGCCCTGTTTGACAAAATTAATTTAAAACCCTTTTTATTCTTTTAATAAATCATTTAGCACATATTTTTAATGTTACACTTTAATTAATTAAATCTTAACATTCTAATTTAATTAATTAAAAGCTAACATCAATTAAGCACATAAAAATTACCACATAACAATTATAATTACTCGCTAATTATAATTTTATGTAACAATTACTATATAAACTTCATCTAATTTAATTATCTCAATTAAATTAGAACTATACCATAACATTATTATACATCAATTAAATCAAATATTAAATATTCATTTAATTAATATATTACACTTAATTAAATTACTCCACAAAAATCACATAATTTATTTATTTAACTCAATAAATAAATAAATTAAAATATTTATTTAATTCATTAAATATTTTAAAATTCATATAAAATTTTCATTCGTTACAATTCTTGTGAAGTATTACTTCAGTTATACAATATTTATTCAATTATATACTCTTGAGACTTATTATTCAAATTGAATATCATTTATTGTTGAACCTTGTAAGTCTAGCGAACCCTTATTGATTTGACTAGTCCATAGTTGATGAGCATGCTAAATTCTAGAACTATTATTGAGTTTATCCAAACCAAACCTCCTTTGGTGCGGACTCTGATGTCAAACTGAGATGAACAACCCTATTATATGGGATTTTTGATGCTTTAGCGTTAAGATATTGTGCACAGTATGGTACTAAGGGCTGATCCCCCTAAGTACGAGAAGTAGAGTCCATAGTCTTATGACTGTTAAAGGTTTCAGGTATAAACACTTGACAACCTAGGACATGGTTCAAGGTCTTATGACTCTCAGAAGTTCTTTTGATTCTTGTTATTCATTGTTGATTCAAAAGCTGAGTTTTCTTATTTCAGAAGTCTTTGATTCACTCGCATGTTATTATATTGTTGTTATATTGTTATACTTGTGGGCAATCGTGCTCATTCTTGCGTAATAATAACATTGCAGTTAAGAACGAAAGAGTTGACGAGCCTTCTACTAGCAAAGGCAAGGGCAAGAACAACAAGTGATGAAGAGTTGTTGTTTATTTGATTATGTTTATGTTTAAGACTTATGTTAATGTTGTGTAAGACTTAATAATTGTTTATGTTTCCGCACAGATGTTTAAGGTTAGCATGACCTGGGATTTTATTTATTATTCAGATGTTGTAACCATAAGGGGAGGATTTATTTCTATCGATTGCATGGTTTACTTTTATTATGGGTAGATAGATAGATGATATTTGTACAGTGAACACCAAATCCCGTAGAATTGAAGTACCCGGATTTGGGGGTGTCACAGATGCTATCCGATTTATGAAGGGGACAGGGTCCCGCGAAAGTGTTAACTACTCCGACCTCTGTATTTTCCCAAGGGCCAGATATCCCGATAAATTTCAAGTCCCGGAATTTGAGAAATACAACGGTTTAGGCAACCCTTACACCTATCTGAAGGTATACGTAAGCGAGTTAGCATCATAAGTCGAGGATGAAAACCTCTGAATGTAGTTGTTCCAAAAAAGCCTTATTGGTGAAGCCCGAACTTGGTACGCCCGGATTGATAACTCCAAGGTCCATGGTTGGGAAGATTTAGCCCATGCTTTCCTCAACCAGTACAGCTTCCAATACCAAATGGCCCCTGATCGCTACTAAGTGACCAAGGTTAAGAAACTGAGCAATGAATCGTTTAGGGATTACGCGCAGAGGTGGAGGAGCATGGCAGCCCAGGTTAACCCTCCAATGGATGAAGTTGAGATGGTGATGACTTTCATCGACATCCAAGAAGCGCCTTATTACAAGAGAGTCCTAGCGGGAATAGGCAAACCCTTCTCTGAAATGATAAAACATAGGGAGATGGCAGAAATGGGCCTAAAGTCCAGCAAAATCAAAGACCTCACGACCTTGGAAGCAGTCGCCGAACATATACAGTTTGGCAACTATGCGAGCGGTCCCAAGTCGATACACAAGGAGAGCGATGAAGATGCATCCTTCGTTTCACAGAGGCAATCTATGAGACCCGACATAAGTCCCTCTACCTGGATGAAGGGAAGAGATCTTCCACAGCAAGAACATGCCACATTCAACCAAAGCCATGATAGACAGAGAAAATTTTAAAGAACGAAAAATAGAGTAGTTACTCCACTAGGCGATTCCCTCGAGAACATATTGGCCTTATTGATCGACCACAAGAAAATTACTGATTTGCCTCCACCTCTAGATCCAAAGAGTAACCGATATGATCCAAGCGAGAGATGTGTTTACCACTCAGATTCTTCGGGACACGATACACAAGACTGTTGGTCCTTAAAGCATAAAATCCAAAATCTGATCAAAAGTGGTGATATTGTGATCAAACAACCTGACCAACCAGATGTCAACACCAGCCTTCTGCGACAGTACAATACAGAGGGAGTGAACATGATCGGGTCAGGAAGCGCTGGAATGGATCCAAATCGTAAGTACATACGGAGGATGGAGGAATACCCCCAAAAGAGCCAAGCAAATGTCTTAGGGTGGATAAGTCTGGAGGATTGTGTGACAGTAAGATAAAAATTGAAGACGATCCAGCATCAAGTAACTCTGTTAGCCAAGATGGTAGTGCGCCAACATCAGATTACAAGAGAGCTTTTCACTTAATCGTCAAGGAACCCAGAGAAGGAGGAGGTTAGCCAGAATGCAAGCCTATATCCCTCCAAGATAATCCACCTGACTGAAGAAAAGCAAAGCGAGCTGAAAGGGCAAGGAAATTGGAATGATAAAATTACAAGAAGATCTCGCCAGCGGAAAAATCGCCTGGAGGAATGCAAATTCTTCAATAGGAAAGATCAAACAACACTTGAGACACCTGCAAACCCCCAAAATCCTACGGCTCCGAGAGTCGGGGAGAATAAGCGAAGAAAGGTATTCACGCCTCTGGGGGACTCGTTAGAAAATTTGTTTGCACTGTTGATTGCGCAGAAAAAGATCACTGAGCTTGATCCACCTATGGATCCCAAAGGCAGACAATATGATATCAACAAGAGGTGTCTCTACCATTCTAACTCACCTGGACATGCGACTGAGGAATGTTGGTCCATGCAACACAAAATCCAGAATCTCATTAAAAATAGAGAGCTGAAGATAGATATCACCATGACCAGAAAGGGCGAAAGGGAAATAAAAATCTTAAGATTTCCACTCGAGGCAGACAGTTCAAAGGAAGTGACGAATATGAGCACCAATCTTGGCAGAACGTAAGGTGGACTGGTCATAATGCTGGGAGTGGCAGAGGAAAGAAGCGAGTCCCCTAGAGGAATTCCTCTGCCAACGTCAAACATCCCGATGCCCAAAGTTAGCAACCACACTCCTAATTCTACCATACTGGATGAGGAGGAGGAAATATTGATCCTTTCCAATGAAGAAAAAGCCAGAAGGGAAAGTTTTTGACGAGAAATGCAACAACAGTTCGAGAGAACTTTCAAATTCAAAACCTCCCAGGCCCATGGAAAAGATGAAGGAACAGATCAAGGAAAAGGAGGCGAGGGTATCGAGAAAGTTAACCCATCAAGGAATTAAGAGCTCATCCCTTTTTACGACGGGTCTAGTTTGAGCGTCTCTGAGGGATGTGACGAATATGGAGATGATCAAGTTATGGTGGTGATTGAAGATGTTCCAGACAAGGAAGTAACCTCTACGGCCAGCATCGAAGGCAACTTGACCACTTGCAACTGACCTATCAAGCCTAAGCTAACCTAGAATGCGTAGATTCAGAGAATACAATTGCGAGTTCTAGGAGATGTTGGGACGGTATCATTAGCGTTATGTCTTATTTTATGTTTTATGCATTATTATGTTAGACGTTGTTTATGTAAAAAAAAATAAAAAAAAAAGAAAAAAAAAGGAAAAGAAAAAGAAAAAAAATCAATCTTATGATATCCTTGGCGTGAACTACGTAAGACCTAATCTCCTTTCAAAGGAGTACGTAGGCAGCCAGTAATGGCGTGGTCTAACTATTACAAAAGTCATAAAATCCTTTTCAACAATTCAGCGTTCCCAAGATGCGACTCTTCAACAGCTCATCAACATAGAAAGTGTGAGAAGACTTGATGTCCTTTCGACCTACAAAAGTGTGTGAGTGGCCATCGTGACAAAGTATATCTCATATCTGACGACATGTTCTCTGAGATAAAAGCCACAAATCAAGCCTTACACATCAAACCAAGCCTGGTTAAAACCGATACATCATAAACCAAGCTGAGCTTTTAGATCCAATTCAGTGGAATCCGAAGGCCTCTCGACATCAGACATCAAAGCCAAAGAGAAACACAGCGATATGTCAAGCATGATCATCAGCGAGTACAGATACAAAACAAGGCGATGCAAAATGTGAATATAGAGAAGATTACAACAAGTGCACCTCCAAGTTAGCGATTCACAACTTGCTTAGAGAAAAATTCATTTTCATACTCAAGTTCAAGATCTTTAGCAATAAAATAAAAACACAGCGATTACGAGTTAAGTGGCAGACCCATTGAGCATTCAATTTCATGAACTTTAACTTCATATGGCTCATTGATGAGATTATGCTAATTTTTCTCAAAGTTATCCCCGACGGCCCGAGCCGTCAAGCTTTTTGTGGATTTTGTTATTCGTCTGATGTGAAGGATATTGCTCACTCTTGACGTGGTCAACAAAGCGAGTTTCTTACATGAATCCCTGGTAACAACATGCGAAAAGGCTGGGGCATTTTTCAATTCAATGAAAAGGAAGAAGTTTATGGCAGGACCAAGCTTCTGATTAAAAGAAATAAGAGGACTTCTGAAAGAAATTACAATGACATGAGCTAGCGATGGCAAAAGAAAGGAAAAGTTCCTTGAAGGTCATTACCCGAGGAAAAACATAACACCTCATCTGTAAAATAGTATCAAAAGACCACACATGGGTCAATCCTAACTCACAATTTATAAATGCGAATACATTACATATAATGCATGCATCATGACATATGCAGTGAATGAAAAGCATTATATATACATCTCTGCGAAATACATAAAACTTTATACATCAAATACCAGCTCTGTCCTACAAATAAAAATAAAAAATACAGGGAAGTGGGGCACAAGCGCCCAACGACTAACAAAAGGCCTAACGAATGAAATCTGCATTATCAAACATATCAACCTGCGCCAAGTCCTCCTAAGTCGAGGCCTCTGCACCAAAGTTCAAATCTGCGTAGTGAAAGGATGGGCCATATCCTCCGGAGACGTCAGCGGCACCCGGGACATCAGTCAAGCCAGTATAAAATCCAACGGGATTGCAAGTAAAAACTCTCCCCATTTATAATAGATGATGTAATCCGTTGGCAACAACCCAACGCAGATCGACAAAATCTCGATGGTGTAATCCCTTGGCAACAACCCAACGCAGATCAGCAAAACCCCGATGGTGTAATCAGTTGGCAACAACCCAATGCAGATTGATAAAACCCCGATGGTATAATCCGTTGGCAACAACCCAATGCAGATCAGTAAAACCCCAATGGTGTAATCCGTTGGCAACAACCCAACGCAGATCGGCAAAACCCCGATGATGTAATCTGTTGGGAACAACCCAAAGCAGATCGAAAAAACCCCGATGGTGTAATTCGTTGGCAACAACCCACCGCAGATCGACAAAACCCCGATGGTGTAATCCATTGGCTACAACCCAACGCAGATCGACAAAACCCCGATGGTGTAATCCGTTGGCAATAACCCAATACAGATCGGCAAAACCCTGATGGTGTAATTCGTTGGCAACGACCCAACGCAGATCGACCCCCGATGATGTAATCTGTTGGCAACAACCCAACGCATATCGACTTGATCCCGATGATGTAATCCGTTGGCTACAACCGAGTGAAGGCGTCGGCTATAATCCGTTGGCAACAAACCAGTGAAGACATCGATATGACCTCGATGGTGTAATCCGTTGACCACAACTCAACGCAGGTCGGCTCAGTCCCGATAAAGTAATTCTTTGGCTACAATCCAGTGAAGGCGTTGGCTTAACCTAGACAACGTGATCCTTAGAACTTCATCATAATCTCACATATCATTACATGTTTCATACATGACATTGCATCATTAGATATACATTGTCATGCATTCTCCGTGTCTAGTAATATTTGTCGTGTTCATTCAATTACAATGCATAAACATGACAAAGAGGGGCATCTGTAGACACTCGAAATTTTACTTTCTTGTACTAACCTTGTAGAAGGCAAAAACATAATTTTACTTTAGAGATAACCCCGAGGTAGGGCAAAAGAATTAGGTCATCCCAGAGATAACCCCGTGAAAGATTCAAAGGACCAATGACGTCCGAACATGTTGTGAACTGAACGAGGATTGCCAAGCTGAGACAGTGTTCACCGAAAACCAACTCAGCAAACCTCGAAATGCATGCCAAAGACGATAAACCAGCTAATTACCATCGGGAACCAGAAGATACTTCTCAACTATCAGCATCATCTTCCCGGACCTAGACTTAGTCAGACTCGATTCTATCCAGCCGCATTCCGCACAGACCTTCCGAAAGTTCGATCTGCGCAGGTCAACTTCCTCCGAACCGGGACCAAAGAAAAGAACTTCGAGACTACGGGACCTACCTAGCCCAGCCGCATATATATATATGGCTAGCCTCATACATGTATGAGGCTGGCTTGGACAGATTAAAAGAGCAACATTAGCTCATTTGCATGGGGGAGAGATATAGTTTTAGAGAGAGCAAGTCATGTTTAGAGAGAGAACCCTTCGGGTTTGACATATAAACACCAACTTTGAGTTATTTTCTCTTGTTTAGCATCTACTTGGAGCCCCGAGAGTGTTCTAAGTTCATCCCGGGTGATAAAACGCTTGTTTATGCGTCCCCTAAGGTGAAAAAATGCTCTTTCTAGCTACGTTCTTTGTAAATTTTGTTCAATATACTAGATTGATGTTATATATTGTCTAAATATAGTTGAACTTGTTATTTTCTAAGTATATTGTGTAATAGTTGGTAGATATTTAGTTTTTATCAGTTATATTGTACATATATTATTGAAAATCAAGTCTAGAGGCTAGATCTACTCAGATCTAAGCCGAATCTAGCCTTTTGAATGGTTATTAAGCATGTTGCTTTAACCCGTATACTAGATCGGCTTAGATCCATGGTAGATCTATGTGTTTTACCACTTTATGTAAGTCCCGGCCACTCCATTGAGCCCTAGATCTATATCTTGAGGTGAGTAGAGTCCTAAACTTTTATGATGGGGTTTTCAACTGATGAAACCATCGAATCTTGAGTTTAAGACGTTGTATATATGTTTATTTTAATAAATGTGAGCCTAGGAATCCCGGGGTTGAGATCTAATGATTAGATCTTAACTAGATTCTCACGATGGACATTTTATTCACTTTGTAATGTTTAAGTAACGTCAAAATATTGTACATGTAATATTTAGATCTTGAAGACGAACTCGAGGGGTTAGTCCTGAGAAGTCAGATTCAAGATCTCGTGATAGTGAAAACTTTAATTGTGGGTGCTCGGTTTCATCGAGATGGCTTACATGCCCGATGATGATCAGACCCTTTTTGGCACTTTTTACATACATATCATCAAGATAATTTCTAATAACACCACAAAGAGCTTTCAGTCATAATAAAGCGATCCGGGGTAGATCACCTTATGAACGTAAAGATAAATAAAAGAAAGTATCGAAGTCCTCGATTCCTAGTCGGACAAAGGATTTGAAAACCTATTTTCCAAAACATCAGTTCAATTCATACATCTTGTTAAAAAATAAAATTTTTATCAAATCAAATCCTTCGTACCTAGGCGCAAAAGAGGTACAACACTACTTTCAAACAACCTAAGATAAAGACTTAGAATAAAAAATGAATAAACCTTTCAAAATAAAACACACACACACACACACACACACTTTATGCACGAAAAATTAATAAGATGCAATACCGTGTTTTCACTGGAGTCGGGGGGTGCATAACACCTCCCCCCCGCTTAACGTAGCCCCGAATTCCATGAATCTCGAGTTTCAGATCAATCTTATGGAGTCACATATTGGACCATATTGCGAAAACTATTAAAACTCGGATGAGTTGGTACATCCATTTAAACCATACCAACTGGCGACTCTGTCTCATTCGGTCCAATCATAAAACAATAAAATCAATCTTTTCAAAGTCATTAAAACTTATGTCGGTACCGCTTTCCTAAAAACTCATTATTTGATAAAATCCATAGACATAGCTAATGAAAAAAGGTAAAAACAAACAAACACAAACTTAGGAAAGATGGACACATCAAAGAATTTTCCTGGCGTCTACAACCATGACACAAGACTTTATCCTAAAAATGTAGAAGCACCACTTGTACTTTTTCTATCGATTTGACATCCTGCATAGTCAACATCTGAATAGCCCATCAGCTCAAAATGATTGCAGATTGGATAAAATAATCCTAAATTAATAGTGCCACTTAAATATTTAAAAATTCTTTTAACATCATGCAATTGGGATTTTTTCAGTTTTGCTTGAAATCGAACACAAATACATACACTATACAATATATCAGGTCTAGATGTAGTTAAGTACAATAAATAACCAATCATACCTCGATATTTAGTCAATTCTACATCTGTACCTTTATCATCTGATGTAAGCTTTATTGATGTGCTCATTGGTGTAGCCTTTGAATTGGATCCTTCAAACCCAAATCTTTTGAGTAGCTCTTTTGTGTATTTGGTTTGATGGATATAAATTCTTTCCTTTGTTTGCTTGATTTGAAGTCCCAAAAAGTAATTTAGTTCTCCCATTATGCTCATATCAAATTTCCTATGCATGCACTTGGAAAACCACTCACAAAGAAAATTATTAGTAGCACCAAATATTATATCATCTACATATATTTACACAATGATAATATCCTTATTTTTATGCTCAATGAACAATGTAGAATTAATTTTTTCTCTTGTAAAACCATTTGAAATAAGATACTTAGTCAACCTCTCGTACCAAGCACTTGGAGCTTGTTTGAGACCATAAAGAGCTTTCTTTAGTTTATAGACATGTTTAGGATACTTCTCATGTTCAAATCTGGGAGGCTGTTTGACATATACTTCTTTATTAATGTTCCCGTTGAGGAATGCATTTTTTACATCCATTTGGTGAAGTTTAAACTTTTTGTAACATATAAAAACTAACAATATTCGAATAGAATCTAGCCTTGCAACTAGAGCAAAAGTTTCTTCGTAGTCGATTCCCTTTTATTGGTTGTATCCTTGAGCAACTAACCTAGTTTTATTGTGAGTGATTGTCCCATGCTCATTAAGCTTGTTTTTAAATACCCATTTTGTTCTAATAATTGAGACATCTTTAGGAAGAGGCATTAGTTCCCATAGGGGTGAGCATGGTGCGGTTTGAAATCCAAATCGCACACGAAACTGCTTAGGTGCGGTTTGACAAATTCAAAATCGCATATAAAATCGCTTGTGATTGGTGCGGAACGATTTTGAATTGTGCGGTGCAGTTTCATTTGGTGCGGTTTTGGTTCCAAAACCAATTGAAACAAATTTTTTTTATGCAATTTAAATTAATAATTTAGCATCACACAATATTAAACTTGTAAAAGAGATCAAAGCAAAGGCACCAGAGTTTTTATCCCTCGTTTTACACATCCAAGAAGGATAACAAGCAACAAGGAAGAATATTTAGTACTACTTCATCCAACACCGAGTTTCAGAAGCACGCTGATAACTCAAAAGGGCTGCCTCATGATTTGCTTAATTCCAATAACTTCAATTCTTTTAACCATAAAAGATATTGAATCCAAATAATTAAATATATATATATATAATTTATAAAGTATATATACATATATATACTCAAGCAGTGTGTAGTCCAATAATTTTCTACAATTAAGGGATAATTGTATGAGATTTGTATGTGATGGTGATCATGTAGATCGATACCATCCAAATTCAAAATTAGTAGCTTAATTTTCATGGGAGGTTTATTACACAAGGTTAAATGAAACATCTTTCTTGTAATAGGATTGTATAATTAATTAATTTTTATGGTGCAGTTTGGTTTCAATTTTATGCGTGTGGTTTTGGCTAGTAACCAAACCGAAATCGTAAATTTGGTTTTTCAACCCACCTAAAACTGTCACATACGCCGGAATCATTGGTACGGTTTTAATTGGTGCGATTTGTGCGGTTTTTGGTGCTATTTCGGTTCTAATTTAGTTCCTTGCTCAGCCCTAAGTTCCCATACTTGCCATCTTTCAAATTGTTGAAGTTCCTCTTGCATTGCCAATAACCAACTTTCATCAAGAACAACTTCTTTAGCATTCTTTGGCTCAACTTGTGATAAGAATGCAGAGAATGCACAATGGTTTTGTAAACCTCTTTGTGTGGTTATTTTTTTTTATATCTCCGATGATATTTTTTGGAGGATGATTTTTGAGATATCTTGCTGTCTCTGGCATCTGAATATCATGGATCACTTCTTTTTGTTGATTTAGATCATCATAAAAATCTTCGTCAAGACTTTGTGATGTTTCTTGTTCCTGTTCATGCTGATTGTCCAATTCGGTTTGCTGAGTTTGATCATCCGGTTTGCTGTTTTGTGCTTTTCAGTTTGCTGAATTCACAACAGTCTCCAAATTTCCTACATCCTCGTCTCTTTATTTTGGAAGATCATTGTTAGTCTCATTAAATGTAATATGGACAGATTCGTCAACGCATAACTTTTTAATATTGAATATACGATATGCCTTGCTATTTTGTGAATAACCAATGAAAATACCTTTATTTCGTCAAATTACCTTTACAGAAGATATAAATTTATTTCTCAAAGTTTGTTCTGTCCTATCTACTATTTGGACATGAATCTCCTCGTAAGTAAGATTCTTTTCTACTTGAATGGGCTCATAGGATATCACGTGCTTATAGTCAGGCTTGTATGGACGTAGCACAAAAATGTGAAACACGTTGTGGATGTGTTCCAGTTCGGGCGATAAAGCTACCTTATATGTCACTTCACCTACTCTCTTCAAAACTTCGAACGGTCCTATAAATCTCGGACTCAATTTCCCTTTCTTGCCGAATCATATTTTCCCTTTCACTTTCAAAAATACGAAATTGTTGACTTTAAAGTCTCGGTTCTGACGATGCAAATCTGCGTACTTCTTTTGGCGATCTTGAGCTTCTACCAATCTGGCTCTTATCGTCATCACTACATCGACTGTTTGTTGAACTAATTTTGGTCCCAAAATTTGTCGTTCTCCGACTTCGTCGCAACACAACGGTGTTCTGCACTTTCTGCCGTAGAGAGCTTCGTACGCTGGCATACCGATACTCGCATGATAACTATTGTTGTAAGCAAATTCTACTAAGGGTAGATGGTCGTCCCAGTTCCCTTTGAAGTCCATCACGAAAGCTCTAAGTATGTTCTCTAACGTTTGTATGGTTCGCTCACTCTGTTCGTCGGTCTGAGGATGGTAAGCGGTACTCAATCTTAATTGTGTTCCATCCGCTCTAGAAAAGCTTTTCCAAAAATTTAACGTGAAGCGCGGATCTCGATCGGAGACAATTGATATCGGCACTCTATGTCGTGAAACGATTTCCCTAACATACATGTTTGCTAACTAATTTAGATTGAATTGGATCTTGATTGGTAGAAAATGAGTTGTCTTTGTTAGTCAATCCATGATAACCCAAATGACATCATAACCTTTTTGCGTGATCGGAAGTCCCACTACGAAGTCCATCGTAATGTGCTCTCATTTCCACTCTGATATTTCCAGCGGTTGAAGTAGACCACTTGGCCTCTGGTGCTTTGCTTTGACTTGTTAACAAGTAAGACATCTACTGATGCACTCTGCAACCTCTTGTTTCAGATTGGGCCACCAAAAGTGCTGTCGAAGATCTCGATACATCTTTGTGCCTCTTGGATGAACAAAATACGTTGTATTGTGTGCTTCGTGCAAGATCTCCTCTCAGTTTAGTTATAGCTGGCACCCATACTCGACCTTTAAATCTTAATATACCATCCTTATACATTTTAAACTTTTCTTCTTCATTTTCTACTATTCTATTCCTTATCTTCTCTCATTCTTCATCCTTCTCTTGTGATAACTTTACTCTATCCAATAATGTCGGATGAGCTTCCATTACAAATAATATTCCCTCGGGCCTTCCGGAATCCTTGACTTCTATTTCCAATTTCTCCATTTCTCTTATTAGCTACTTCTGAGATGTCAACACGAACAACTTCTCTCTTCCTTTTCTACTCAATGCGTCGGCTACTACATTTTCCTTTCCCAGGTGATAAAGAATCTCGTAGTCATAATCCTTGATTAATTCCAACCACCTCCTTTGTCGCATGTTCAACTCCTTTTAGGTGAAGACATATTTTAGACTGTGGTATGTGTATATCTCACATTTTTCTCCATAAAAATAGTGCCTCAAAATCTTTAACGCAAAAACTATTGCCGCTAGTTCCAAGTCATGGGTAGGGTATCATTTTTTGTAATCCTTCAACTGTCGTGATGCATATGAAATGACTATGCCATGTTGCATTAGCACACAACCAAGTCCCTTGTGCGACGCATCACTATACAGCACGAAGCCTCCCGCATCATCTGACAACCATAATACAGGCGCCTCGCTCAACCTCTTTTTCAATTCCTTGAAACTTTCTTCACATTTCTCCATCCAAACAAACTTCACCGTCTTCTTTGTTAGATTGGTCAACAGGGTCGCTATCTTAAAAAAATCTTGGATAAATCTTTGATAGTATCCGACTAACCCTAAGAACCTCCTTACTTCAGTTGGTGTCTTCGATTGTTCCTAATTATTCACTGCCTCCATTTTTGCAGGGTTCACCGAAATTCCAACCTTGTCTATCACGTGTCCTAGAAAATGGATTTTCTCCATCCAAAATTCACACTTTGAAAACTTTGCGTACATCTTCTCCCTTCTCAGCGCTTCTAAAACAATCTTCAGATATTCGACATGCTCTTCTTTTGTCCTTGAATAAATCAAAATATCGTCAGTGAAAACTAATGTGAGAACCCTAATTTTTAGATATTATTAAATAAGGATTTAATAAATAAAATTCTTAAACTGTGAGATGGGTTAGAATAAGAGTATATATATGTGATATAAGGTATGTGGTATTATATTACATAGGATAATATGGACTATGTAATATGTGTTTTTATGATTTATAAATATACTATTAATATATATTTGTTACTTAACGTAGAGACGATTCAGTTGAGATAAAGGAAGTGGATAATATTTATCTATCAGTATTAAATAATTTATATAATTATTTATCATGGTAAGATTGGTGACATTAAATATCCTTAATGTATAATCACCATATTCTTGTGTATGTGTATTAATAACTAGTATGTTTATAATATAGGTTATTGATAGTACTTAAGCTATCCGTGAATGGGTTGGGATAGTAAAGCATGAGTTAGTTAAGGGAATTAACTAATAAGAATAAATATTAGTTAATTTAAGTTGGGAGTTATATTAGGAAATAATATAATGTGAGTATTGAACCTTAATTAATTATGATGATATAGTACAGTGTTTAATTTACTTAAGTAAAGGAGTGAATTAATATGTGTGTTGAATATGTGATTATAGTTGCTACTTTTTATATATAGAATGGTAATATGTGAGAAAGTCTAATGTACGAATAACGTTAATATATATATATATATATATATATATATATATATATATATACACGTTATTAAAGAGAAATGGAAATCATTATATCTTTAAATGAATATTTGAAGAAATTATTTTGGGAACAATTTATAGAAAGAAAAGAGAAATAAATATTATATATTTCTAATAAAGAATATTAAAATAATTTCTAATATTGAATTATTTTAATAAATGGAGAAAATATTATTTTTAAATAGTAATATTACCTTATATATTTTGTATAAGGTGTGATTGATTAATATGGTAAATATATTAAAACATATTTGTTATATATAAATAAATTGATGAAAACAATTTATTATAATAGAAAATAAACTTATTATCTATTTTCTATATATAATATATGTACATGTGCCGTGCATATAATTATTTTTAATAGATATTATATTAATTATAATATCTTGAGATAATAAATAAATTATTTTCTAATAATGAATATCCTTATTTGGAGAAAACATAATATTTCGACTAAATACATAATTTCTAATGTATTTTCAAAAGGAGTTTAATTTATAAAAGGAAACTAAGTTATTTTAATAACTTGAGTTGCTATAGTACCGTAAATGTTATAAATAATATTTGAATATTTTTATTCGTAATATATTTATATGTGGACCTTGTGACTTAATAGTTCTAATTATATTAAACATGTTATAAGTAGTAAGTGATGAGAATAATAATAAACTTGAGATTAAGGTTGTGAGAAATGCCTTGTGTGGCACAATAATAGATTCGATGATGAATTATTTAATTCAAGGATGGAGGAATTATTAATTAAACAATTAATCTATATTAATTTTTAATTGTTATTATAATAATATGTTGATTTATTATTATGGCTAGTAATAGTGTAATAATAAAAAAATTGATTATAAATATAATCGAAATTGTATTAATGAAGGAATTTCTACGTGAACGATTAATCAAATATTAATCGTTATTGCTATTATGAGAAATAGAATATTAATGAGAATTAAATGATGATGTGTTGATTATTATTGCAAATAATAGAATAATAATAAGCAACTTGTTTATAAATATAATAAAATTTATATTTGTTTAAAGTGATAATTAATCATATAAATGTTAATTAATCAATAACGTGAGAAGTTATTATTGTTGAGCACAGTAAAACATAACCGTGTAATTATTTATAAATATAATGCGGTTATATTTATTTAATTGTTTATGCAAGCATGCAATAATTCAACCTTTAATATATGGTAGTTATCTTTATTAAGTATAATGCAATGTGACACATTAATATAGCTATATATTATATATAGACTATATAGTAAGTGTTTATGTGACAATAAGTGTATGGGTAAACATTGATGTATAGTAATATCAATAAGCATTGTTAATTGATAATGTATGCAATAAGTTATTATAATTATTATAAGGGCTATATGTAGCTACACAGCTGTGTAGTTACACAGTAGGCTATAGCGACGATTTTCTAGGGCTATAGCGACGGTTTGTCTGTCGCCATAGATATTCTGTCTATAGCGACAGACAAACCATCGCTATAGCCCTGAAAAACCGTCGCTATAGCCTACTGTGCACTACACAGCTGTGTTCTTACATTTTTCCCTTATTATAATAACAGTTATGATGAGTAATAATAATAATACTCAATTGAATTAGATTCGGTATTAAGAAAATGTACATGGATTATATGTGATGTATATATATAACCCAAGTGTGGTATACAATATATATGACATTAGTATGTTAAATGCAAGTTGCTGAGCTTTATTTAAGCCTTGTCCCTAAATGAGTGCTCATTCCATCTCATTTCTCTACACGTGAACTCCCTAGTTAGCTACTCTCTTCTCAACTTTAGCAATATAGAGCCAATGATCATGGGAGGAGTGGAGATCATGATGAGATTTACCAACTCTCACCTACCATTCCTTAACCATTATACAATCTTGCTATACATTGGTTTGAAATGGGGGATAAGAGTATTGTCTGTATATTCATTCTTCTATAAATAAGACCCTCATCTTCCTCATTGCAATTGCTAAGAATTCTATTAAGAAAAGTTAGTGTGTGTATATCATGATAGTTTAGAATCCATTTAGCAAGCAAGTTAATTGTTTAACAGAGGTATAACTTCCTCACCATGTTCTTAATTTTCTGTAATTTTCTAAGCTCTTGATTCTTGAATTGATCATGAATTAATTGATTAAGTGATTGGAAGATGTTTATTAAGTGTTATATGAAGTTATAAGCATGATAGGATTGTGTTATAGTTGGTACAGGATGAATTTCGTGAGTAATTCTGTGATGGGTTTAAGCTTCTGCCGAGCAGAATGCAATTCCTGCTCTGGCCAGTGCCCTGCGCAGCTGCGCCAGTTTTGAACTGGCCAGTGGCACAGCTGCGCCAGGCCTGAACCAGAAACTTTGATTTCTGTTTCTGTTAAGTACTGTTAAGTGCTAGCATGCGATATATAATTAGAACAAGCATGTGGACATAGATAACATACATATATGATTACTTTGATATGAAATGAGCATGTTTAACAATATTAGTACACACGATTGAAGAAAAACTTATAGTTTTGAAATGAAACTTATAGTTTCGATTGTGAACTTAGACACATATGTAATATGTATATAATCTGATATTTTAAACATGATAGTATGGTTTATATTGACATGAAATGTAAGTTTAAAGTGTTGAACACACTAGCACACTTGATTTAAAGATAAGACGAGTTCAAAGATAAGAAACTTAAGAACTTTGAAGGCAAACTTGACCAAGACTTACGTCTTTTATATTCTGACTTTTGAGACACATTATTATGGTTTAAAGAATGCATGCTAACTCGTGTATATAGGTTCCGTAATATGATATGAATATGTGAACCTCACTAGTGCACATTTCTAACGAAAGTATAAGTTTTGAAAACAAACCTTGACACGTATGTACCATATCCATATTCTGATTTTGCAAGCATGTCTATGTGACTTAGAAATGCGTATCAGACATGTTAACATATGAATCTAGATAGCATGAATATATTAGGCAATATTAGTGAGATTTACTAATGAAAATATGAGCTTTGATTGTGAACTTTAACATGTTATTGCAAGTTTCGTATTCTAAAAATTATGGACATGTTTGGTAGTACTCTTAGACTCGCAAATGTATCATACATGTATGCTTACCATGTTAGTTGTCATGAAATCAAGTTAAGCATAAATGAAAAACATATAACCTTGAAGTGGGAATAGAATGTGCATGCTAGGTTTCAAACTTGTGTTAGTAACCTTATAAACATGTATACATGATGAACATAGTAGCCTTGCATGACTAGTTTAAGTATGACAAGGATTTTGAAAGGTGAAACTTAGAAAGTTTAAATGTAATGGTTTTGATAAGGTTTGAGAAACGTAAGAGCAATATAGATTATATATTTATGAGTTTTAAATATGTGTCGAACACTTAGATAGCTAAGTGTGTTAATATTGATATTGAGTATGGTTAAGGTATACCTACACGTACCTAGCTATATGAAGAGGATTATAAGAAAGTGAAATGAAGGTTCTAAGAACCAAGTTAGACAACAATGTAACCTTTATTATTATATTGAGAATGTGTGGATACATATAACTAATGGGTGTGATCTCTATGATTAATATAATTGTGTAGGATTACACGAAGTGCAGATATTCTTAAGCAGTTAAGTCGTAGTTATTAAACTACGAATCAGGCAAGTCTTTCAGTTCCTATTTGATATATGATTTCAATAACTGTTAGTTGAATTATATTATGCTGTGATAATGTGAACTTATATATGAATTGTATATAAGATATAAATGGGATTGAAAGTTGATCTTTGATGATATACTTGTTATGTGAAAAGTGACATGCGTAGTAAATATATATTATTTATAAATACATGAACTGAGTATGATATTGTACGCTATGTGATGCATGAAAACTGTTAGAATTGCTTAGCTGTCGAGCTCACTCTTGCAAATAACCACTTTTGCAGGTTAAGGATTCACGGTAAAGATTTCGTGCTTCTTGATTGATAAAGATAGATAGTATCGCAACGAAGAATACTATTTAGATTATCGTTTGAACCCTATTTAGGTTCTAAGAGTTGTACTTGATAATTGTTTACAAGGTTTAAAACTTGTCGTACTGTAAAGATGTATTAGTTGATACATAGAGGATATCAAGTCGAGTTGTAAACGTTATACGATAACTCAAATAGAATGAATCGTATTATAAAGTTGATTCAGGGATTTGTAATTGATTCAAAGTTATGGAATCAATAAGAAGAATTTATTCAAAGGATATTAAAAAGTTTAAATTATTCCGCATTTTAGTAACATCGAATATGATATAAAGACGAGATCTTGGATATAAATAGAATTTATATTCTAAATTGTAATAAACAAAGTTTTATTCTTTTACTAATGATTAAAAGATGTAATAGTTTGACGATAGTAGTATCGTGACTGCACCGGATCCGAGGAAAGAGAGGAACCCGGATTTGGGGGCATCACAACTACCACGAACTTATCCAAGTATGGCTTGAAAACTCAGTTCATCAAGTCTATGAGTGCTGCTGAAGCGTTAGTCAAACCGAATAACATCACCAAAAATTCGTAGTGCTTGTATCGGGTTCAGAACGCCGTTTTTGGTATGTCTTCCTCCCGTACCTTCAACTGATGATAACCCGTTCGTAGATCTATTTTTGAGAAACACTTCGCTCCCTTCAATTGGTTGAAAAGGTCGTCTATCCTCAGTAACGGATACCTATTCTTGATCGTCACTCTGTTTAATTCCCGATAATCGATGCAGAGCCTCATCGATCCATCCTTCTTCTTAACAAACAACACTGGTGCTCCCCAAGGAGACACACTCGGTCGAATATAACTCTTATCTAGCAATTCTTGTAATTATATCATCAATTCCTTCATTTCTACCGACGTCATATGATTTGAGCTTTCAAAATAGGTGCAGTTCTCGGTGCTAAGTCTATTATGAATTTCATTTCTCTGTCTGGCAGAAGACCAGGCAGATCGTTCGAAAATACATCTTAAAATTCCCTCACCACAGATATATCCTTCATTTTTACTCCCTTTTTCTGAGTATCTATAATATAGGATAAATAACCTACACATCATTTTCTTAACAATTTCTTGGCCTGCATCATCGTAAGGCAACACGTTTGCCTAGGTGATGAGCTACCATAAAACACCACCTAATATTGATTTGGAGTCTGAAGGTTCACACTTTAATTTTGACAGTCAATTATTGCAGCGTGGTTATATAACCAATCCATTCCTAGTATCACGTCAAATTCCCCCAATTTAATAGAAATTAAGTCTATGCTTAGTTCATGCCCTCTAAGGTTTGCACAATAATTTCGGTATACGAACTCTACGGGGATTACTTCCTTATTCGCAACTTCTATGTTCAAAGAATTTCCTAATCGTTCTTGGGGTAAGTTTAATCTTCTAGCAAATTCTTTAGACATAAATGAACAGGTAGCACCCGAATCAAATAATTTATAGGCATTTATATTATTGATTGGGATAATACATGACACCACATCCTTCGCAGCTACTGCGTCCTGGACAGTCATGTTAAAGGTTCTGGATTTTTGTCGGTTAGATTGCCTTGCTGCCTCCTCCCTAATGGCCGCTTCCTCTCCGTTGCTTCCTTTCTTTGGGCAGTCTTTGATCTGATGTTCGGTTGAGCCACAAGCAAAATATCCCTTGATCTTTTTTGGCTTTGGAAAGTTTGGTGAAATGTGCCCCTGCTGGTCGCAGTTGTAACAAACACTGTGCCTCTTCCAGCACTCTCCTTGGTGGTTCTTCCCACACTTCGAGCATCCCTTTGCTCTCTTCTTAAACCCTCCTTGAAAACTTCCCATTTAATGGTTGTTTTTGTTGTTGTTGTTGTTGTTATCCCACTTTCTTTTCCCTAGGTTGCTTCCTCCGCTACTACTTCCTCCACGACTCTCTCCTCTAGTGTTCTTACTCTTCTTTTCCTTGTTATACTGACTTAAGGCCTCATTTCCTCCTTCTGCAATGATGGCCTTTTCCAACAGCGTGGCGAATGAGTTGATTTGGAGAACTGACACCTTGTTGAACAACAAAGGTTTCAGTCGTAGTTCTAAGTGTCTAGCCTTCCTCTCCTCGATATCCACTTGATGCGTTGCAAATCGTGCGAGCTCGTTGAACTTGGTCGCGTACTGTGCCACTGTTATATCCCCTTATTTCAGTTCTAGAAACTTCACCTCCATATTATTTAAGCAATAATATTATGTAACTCCTATAATGCAATTAAGTTTACTATATAGTCTATATATAAAATAATATATAACCATATTAATGCGTCACATTGCACTTTATATGATATAAAGTTAACTACCATATATTAAAGGTTTAATATATCACATGCTTGCATAAAACAATTAATCAGGTAAATATAATCTCATTATATTTATTAATCTTTTGGTCATTAACATATTATTTATTCACAATAATAGTTAATTGACATATTATCAATTAATTACTCGTAAATCATCTATCCTTTGTAATCACAATTAATCATTTACACGCTTATATTTTATTATTCTCAACAACAATAAATTCATACGTTATCGATTAATTATCCAAAATATTAATTAATCAATCACATTTAAACCTCTACACTATATTCAAGTAAATTGAATATTTAAATAGTAATGCTTCTATTAATACCCTGACATAAACCTTAGGGTTGGTCTACTAATTTAATAACCGATTAGTGACTCCCTTTAATTACTCCTAGTAATTATTCGCATAGGCTCTAATTCACATAACATGTATACTTGCACATAGCAATAATTCTCATAATAATATTAATTAACCCCGTTTAATCATTCCTTCAAAATATGATATAATAAAGACTATTATATTATATCATTTCTAATAGAGGCATTAATCCTAATATTATTTAAATATAATATCTAAGCATTGTTAAAATAGTTACATGTACGACACATGTACAACTTTTTATATAGAAAATAGACCATAAGTTTATTTCCTATTAGTATATTACACATATCAAATATGTTTCGATATATTTACCCTCATTTATAATACCTCAGTCAAAGACATACAAGGTATTATTATTATTATTATTTAAAATAACATTCCCCTTTTTTATTAAGATAATATAAGAAATTATTTTAATAATCTTTATTAGAAATATGTAATAATTATTTCTCTTTCTACCAATCCACATAACCCAAGATATATATATATATATATATATATATATATATATAACACATATATATATTCCTTTAATCTACACTTCTCGTCGTGTATTCGATTAATTAATAATTCTCTAATACATATCTAACGATATATTGATTTTCTTTCTCTCTCTAACAACGTACATATACTCCAGAAAAATGGTGACTATCAAAATATTTAATGTCATCATCTTACCATGATAAATAATTCCATAAATCATTTAATAACGATAGATAAATATTTTCCATCTCCTCTATTAATTCATCTCTAAAATATATAATAATGATATATATTTATTAAACACTAAGAATCACGTATTACATAGTTCATAACACCCTATTTAATTCAATGCTACAAACCTCATATCACAGATATATACATATTCGAATCTATCTCATGCTCTAAGAATTTTATTCATTAAATTCTTATTAATAATGATTCTTGGAAATTCAGGTTCTTACAATGCTTATCATCCTCAGATAGACGGACAGAGTGAGCGGACTATACAAACGCTAGAGGACATGCTTAGAGCTTGCTTGATGGACTTAAAAGGGAATTGGAACGACCATCTACCCTTAGTAGAATTTGCTTATAATAATAGTTATCATGCGAGTATCGGTATGCCACCGTACGAAGCTCTTTACGGGAGAAAGTACAGAACACCGTTGTGTTGGGACGAAGTCGGAGAACGTCGAATTTTGGGATCAGAATTAGTTCAACAAACAGCCGATGTAGTAAAAACGATAAGAGCCAGATTGGTAGCAGCTCAAGATCGCCAGAAGAAGTATGCAGATTTGCATCGTCAGAACCGAGACTTTGAAGCCGGCAGTTTCGTATTTTTGAAAGTATCACCCTGAAAAGGAAAAATACGATTCATCAAGAAAGAAAAATTGAGTCCAAGGTTTATAGGACCATTCGAGATATTAAAGTGAGTGGGCGAAGTGGCGTACAAAGTAGCTTTACCACCCGAACGGGAACACATCCACAACGTGTTTCACATATATGTGTTACATCCGTACAAGCCCGACTATAATTATGTGATATCCTACGAGTCGATTCAAGTAGAGAAGAATCTGACTTACGAAGAGATTCCTGTCCAAATAATAGATAGGAAATAACAGACTTTGAGGAATAAAGTTATATATTTTGTAAAAGTAGTTTGGCAAAATCACAATGTCGAGGAGGCTACGTGGGAATTAGAGGATAAGATGAGGAGAAACTATCCCCATCTATTTGTGTAACTTTGTATCAATTCTGAGGATGAAATTTTTGTAAGGGGGGAGGATGTAATACCCGAGAATTTTATAAATTATTTTAGAATTTAAAGCAAAGTTTATTGCAATTATTGGTGTGTATATATATATATATATATGTGTGTGTGTGTTATATGATTAATAATTGAATCAAGTATGAAATGATTAAGAAGTATGTTGATGATAATGATAAGTTTAATTAAGCTTAGGTGTTAAGCTTTGTGTGGCATAATTAATTTCCTAACTGGACTAGTTGGGTCATTGATTTAATAATTTATTGGACTTAGGTTATATCCAAGCACAACAACATTAATGTGACATATTTATAAGAGTTAGGAGATATGGCCCAATCAATATATGTGCTAGATTATATGTTAGAGTTCATATGCTTTAGTATGTACCTAGCCCAATTGATTTAGCTTGATATGGCCCAAAGAGTATTATATAATATGGATATATGTATACATATATATAGGTATATATGTATACGGGTGTATAATAGAGGTATTTATATATATATATATGTGTGTGTATAAGAGACTTGTATGCTAGCATTATGTACAATGTGGGAATTAATAATGTGACATGGTGCAATAGAACCCCTTCCATGACCAAAAGAATACTAATTTTTATAGCTAGAAAGGATCACAAGTTAGCCCATGTGATGGCAATGATGATTAGCCTAATGGCTAAGGGTACATGAATAGTAGTAGTTGGTGAAGTTGGTCACCAACTCCCTTCTTTGCTCTTTGTGTAATGACCATAGGAGGGTAATAGCTTGTCTATAAATAGAGGCCTTGTATTAGTGTTAGAAGGTTGCCAATTCATTTGCTAAGTGTAGAAATATATAGAGCTAGAGAGAGTTGAGAAAAAAAAGGAAGAAACCTAGAATAGTTCTTGCAAGTTGGTGGTTCAAGGAACAAGGTGGAGACATACTCTAAGTTCCTATCTAAGAGAAAGAGAGCCATCAATAGGTAAGATCTTTAACTAAGTTCATTTTATACTTGTCTTAGTTGAGTTAGTTGAGTAGAAATGCATGTTAAGCTTGAAACCTAGTTATAACACTTGTAAGCATGAGATATATTGTTAAGAGTCCTAAAATGTATAAGCCTTACATATAATCCAATATGTTATGTTGAACATCTATCAAATACGGACCTAACCCAAGTGGAATCATAGTAATCGGACATAAAACCAACCCGTAGCAGAACTTTCCGTAAAACATGTCGTTATGCAAACTCTAGCTTGGAAAATCACTATACAAAATTAAATAAACATTTTTGAAAATTGTGAAAGATATCATATATTGTAGATATACAAGTTTATGAGATATTGAATGTAGTTTCAACTCATTTGGATGTAAAATGACTAAGTTATGTAAGTTTGAATCAAAAGGGGTAAATGAACATTTTGAGAAATCACTTGGCCAAGCATTCTGTAGGGCTGGCACCACCCAGGAAGCCAAAACTGGCGCTGCAGCGCCAAGGACTTTTCAAATCTATAGGACTGGCGCTGCAGTGCCATCCTCAGCACATATCCTAGCGCCGCAGCGCCACTGCCGGGTTCGGGTTCTGCAGAGCCGGCGCTGCCGAGCCAGCTGCAGTACTAAACCTAGCGCTGCAGCGCCAGGCCTAGTTCACAGTTGACCCGTATCCGAGTCACACCAGGTCGGGTCAAGGTAGGTTGGGTCAGACCCGATCAGAAACCTAAATTTTCAAAAATAAAATAATAATTAATTAAATAATAATAATACTTAAATCGATTAATATTAAGAGATTTTAGTAATCAAATGTAATTAAACAATTAAAGTAAATTGTGAGTTAATTAAATACAATTTGGAATTTAAAAGTTTAAGACTTATTTGACTTAAAGAATATTAAACAATTAAAATAATTTTAATTATAATTCAATAAGTGATAATTAATCTAATATTCTTAAGATATAAACAATTAAAACTAAATAAGGTTTTAATTGTGAAACGAATAAACAATTAAGATAACACTTAATTGTAAATCAACAAGACTTAAACCAATAGATAATAGTGAAGAATATTGTGTAATTAATTAAGTGTAAACAATTAAAGTGACATTAATAAATATTTTAATTGTGAATAATAATTAAATACTTTCAAAGATTATTTAATTGTGAACCATTGAGACATTAATATGAATATCCCTAATTAAGATTAAGGGAATTACTCAGATAGTAATAAAGTTTCATATTAATGATAGAGTGATAGAGATAACGATTAGAGAAACAATATATAATTGTTTTGAGAAGTCTTAGATACCTAAGGCTAGTGTGATTAGACCGATTTAGGTTTATATGTTTATGTGTTGATAGAGATTAACCGTTACGATAACAATAGGTTAATTAAGGATAAGAAGTCGAGGTCAGAATTAATCAACGACTCAGACAAGTATCCTAACCTATGCATTTACTTTATGCAAGTTCCCTATCTTACACAACTTTGGATATTGTGCTATTATTCGAACCTTACTCTTGATTGAGCACTACTTAAGCTTGTACTATTATTGATCGTACAAGTAAATAATTGATTGTATGATTCTTGTCTTACAAATTAATACTTCATAGATTGATTCAAAGCCTGTTTATATTCTTCTAACTATGTTGCGGGTATTGAACTTATAAATTGTCCTTATATACATTGAAAGAGCTGTCTATGCCATTTGATTCGGCTAGACCAATATCATAAATTAGAAATCAATCTAAACAAATTATGTTAGTTCCTAGAGGGCACACAATAGATTTAAAATCTTTTTTAATTTTTTTTATTGCTAAGTAAATAGCATATGACAAATATAAGAATCAGTTCATATACAACGGAATAAGTTAAAGATCTCCTTCAAAGATATCTTGTAAAACTTAGTTCTAATGTTAGTTTAGGTGTAACAGGTTATAGCAGTTATATCAATTATAGTGCATAATGTAAATAACACAAGGGATTTTAAGTGGTTCAGAGACTAAAGCTCCTAATCCACTCTTCTGCTTCAATAAGCAGGGATTCCACTAAGGAAAGGGATAACTCTTGAATCACTAAGATTCCTTCAAGGCCAGTAGCCTTGGAACTCCAGTTTACTAAGAACTCTTCAAGCCCAGCAGACTTGGAACTGTAGGCTAAGCCCATTAGACTTAGAATCTCTTCTACCCTTTAGTACTCAACAAGCCCAGAAGACTTGACTTTGTTTTAGTCACGAAGACAAGGACCCCTCAGGCCCTGGTTGTTTGTTGATTTGTTGATTTTTTGTTGTTGTTGGTGCTGAGCTGCTAAGATGACTTAAAGCTTGTTCATTTTCTAGTACTTAGCAGCTTGGTGTGATCTTATGGCATTCTGCATCGAGACTAGATCACTATTGATGGACTACTAAGATGTACAATTAGATCGACATCCTTGAGTACTTAGCAGTCTATTATTCCTTGGTGTAGCTGATCTTTGTTGTTGATGCTTGACTTCATCTGATTTCAGCTTTGCACACTATCACCATTGAGGATCAGCTAAGTCTTTGCACTTTAGGTAGACTCCACCTGGTACTCAGCATCCCTTGAACACTGATTGACTTTTGTACAGATTCTGCTCTGCTACTACTTCTCTTCTGCTCAGGTTGTCCATGGTGAATCGTAGAGTGGCTCTAGAGATCTGCCTTCTAGACTGCCACTCTATCTCTTGTCTTCTTGGCCTTCTCGGCTCTCAGCTCAGATGCCATTCTGGTTGGCAATCCCTTTCGTGTTGAGTGAAGCCTTTAGCAGTTGAAGCACTTTTTCAAATCTGCTTCACTCCTACTTTTATAGTCTCACTACCACTGAGACATTTTCTGTTAAGCTCTGTAAAACTCTCGTAGAGTCAACAACTCTTTACCTTTGAAGCTTCAGCTGTTATATACTCCTCCATCAGCTTCACGTTGGAATATAGCCATTGGAAGCTATTTGAATTGCTTCAAAGATTCTGAGTTATGTGGTGTAGACTGCTGACTTGACGTGACAACACCTTTTTGACTTTCCTGACACAACAGTCTACTACTTCACCAACTACTTCTGAGATGTCACATTCATAAGTTAGGCTGGTAGTCACCTTTATTACTCCTTTATTTTTTTCTTGATCCGAACCAAAGGAGTTGACTAATTGCATCGATGCTCTCAATCATCAACGTTCGATTGTCAGTCTTCATCTTAAGATATTTCTTAGACTCAATAATTAGAAGACCGAACTCCATAATTCTGATGCAGACGTCTATGTGCTTGATCTTAGTTTGTCTGTTGATCGTTGCTCGTTGACTTATTTTGACAACACTACGATTCTGAGAGTGTTCTTTGGATTGATAATGTAGAACCTCTCATTCTCCAATCTTGCTGTGCTTCTACGATTCTGCTTGCCTTGACTCACATCAGGAATAGATAACTTGGCTGACTGCTTTGGCCCTTCTAGTTTGCAAGACTTCTTCTAATTAGTCGTGCTCAGCTCTCTCAACATTTTACCCTGTGATCTCTCATTCACTTTACATGGTGAGGTTGAGCACAGACAATCCTTTTCGTCTATTCTCTAGGTTGGCCAATATCTCTGTATGTGCTTCATTAGTTTCTACTGCTCGTTAGGCAAATACCATGATCGTAGTCACCACTTCGATCATTGTCTTCTGTTGGTTTGACAGACACTGCAATCGTTGTCTTCCTTTTGATAGTCACTTCATTCATTGTCTTTTAAAGATCACTTATAGAAGACTTCTCCTGAATGGCTTCACTTCTTAATCAGTCTTGCTGATAGAGTTATTGCTTCGATCTTCTATTTGCTTTCAGGCCATTAAGAGATTTCCCTTTTATCTTCTTGAGGTGGACTGCTATCTGAACCTTGACTACTCTTTCCAGAGACTACGATCTGTATACTTCAGTAGTGCTCAGTTGATGAGAATCGTGGAGTTCTCTATGATTCTTCTTTGGTATTTGTGAGCACTTGACTGATTATGCTTTGGCCTCAATTCTGCAGACTATGATCTGGCTCTAGTTTGTGCAGACACTACAACTTCGAGTGTAGCCTGATACTCTGAGAGTAGATCATATGACAGACTATAATTTTTGCTTCAACAATTGCAGTCTCTTGACTGATCTGCCCGACTATGATTTCTGCCTCTGATATGATCTGCAGGCTCCACGACTTTGAGTGAGGCCTATGATTCATGACTTGGCTCGGCAGGCGCTCGGCAGGTGCTAGACAAGCTGTCTCCATGATTATGAACTTGGCTTCCTCGACAGACTACGATTTTGCCTTGTCTCTCTTGGCAGACTACGAAGGCTGGTGCAGTGCTCGACGATCAGACTAGCCTATCTATTATACTTTGTAAGAACAACCTAACAAGCTTGATCTTTCTATTCATAGTCCTTGTACATTGTAATCTTTTGAAGGACTTTACAAAGCTATTCGTTTATATAGGATCAACCTAACACATTTGATCTTTTCATTCTAAGTCCTTGTACATATGTCTATCATCTATTAAGGACTTTACAATTTTCATCAATGCAGACATATTTGCATATTCATTCATTAATATCATAATCAAATCTTATATAAATAGGAATAACATTCTTATGCATATTCCTAACAATCTCCCCCTATTTGATTATGACAAAAAATATTAAGTGCACATGTATAAGATGAATGAATCTTAATATATAGTGGGCAGCTGTATTACTAAAACAGATATCATGAATGTCATTGATAAAAAATTTAACTTACATGACATGACACTCTACATCCTGGATCCAGAACATACTATTACAAAAAGAAATGTACCTTCTCTTTTCAATGTCTGCTCCTTATATGTCTTCTGGATGCTTTTTTTTTCAGCTACTCTTCTTTCTTTTCTTCTTCATTCTGCTCCCCCTCAGATGAATGCCTCATTGCTTCATCTTCAACTTGCTTTGGCTCCCCCTCACATCTTGTCTCTATGAAGTCATCTTCTTTCAGCTCTTCCTCAGATGATGACTCTACTACTGCTTCCTTGTCCTTCTTTTGCTTCCCCTCCAGGTGCTTTGCTTTGCTGCTTCTGCTCTTGCTCTTCTCCTCTGTCTTCATTCTTCTCTTCAAGTGCCTCCTTGAGTACCTCTTTTGCTCCCCCTTTTTGTCATTAATCACTTCAGATAGATGTTGGACATTAGACATAAGCTGCTCTATCAGGTTCGATGAATTTCCAACTTCAATATTGAGTTCTTATTGGCTGAGTTCCAGCTGTAGGGAGAGAGACTGATTCAGAGTGTCTATCTTCTCAGAGAGAGATAGAATGGATTCTTCACTTTGCCTTTGAGCTTGCATGGCTTCTTCCTTCTGATCCCTTATGGACTTCAGATAGATTTGATCTCTTTGTTGAAGCTTGAGAGATATATCTGAGATTGTGGCCTGAAGTTTGTTGTGAAGCTCATTGTCTTCTCTTCCTAACAAGATCTTAGCTTTTGCAGCAATGAGAGAGAATTTCTCAACCAATTCTTCAGAGTTTTTTATTAACTCTTGCTCTTGAAGAGTTTGGACATTTGGTTGGGCAGTATCCTGCTGAACAGTTGGTTGGACTCCACGTTTCTCACTCTTAGAGAGAGCTTCAAGCTTAGTGAGAATCTCATAGAGATTTGAATATCAGTCGCTGTTGGAGGATGAAGGGATATCAGACAGCATTGCTGGAGCAGGGTTTGACTTCTCAGGCTGAGCTAGATCACTTCTAATTATAGAGTGCAGAGGCTCCACGATCGTGGTCATTGATGTGATCTTTCCACCATCTAAGCCTACTAGAAGATCATAGGGAATGTAGATGTTGCTGGCTTGTTGGTAAACCTTGAAGTGAGGCTGGTCTCTGATTAGCTTGGTTGCATATGATTTGACCTTTGGTAAGTTTTACGATACCAGCTCCAGGTTGGGAAAGTGTGAGTAGCACCATCTGAAGTAGATTTAGTCTCCAGTAGTAGATGCCTTTAGCCATGGCATCAATGGATAGAAGCACCTTATCATATGATTCTTAGAATCATTATCATATATCACGATTGAAATGTCCAACTCCATATTTTGAAGATTGTTGAACATATCTACTGTGGACATCCTTATCATGTTGATTCTTTTATTGCCATGGTCTACCCATCTACCTGGTAGCACCTTTTGTGTTTCATCATATACTTCCACCACTATTATTGTTTTAATCTTTGCAGGAGAAGGAACATAAAAGTCATCTGGCTCCTGACCTTCAGAACTAGAGTCTTCTTCCCTTCCTTCATGGCCTGATCTAGAGTCAGACTGGTGCAAGCTCCCTTCAACCGACTCATCAGTATATTCCTCTTCTGATTCGGATCCATTTGCAGTCTTTTCATTCTCATCACTGCTGGAATTATCTGACATCTTCCTTTTTCCTTTTGAATCTACTTCTATGGTCTCAGGCTCATCATCATTGAGCTCAATGATCTTTGTAGAAGATTCTCCTTTCTTCTTTAGGCTTGGTTGGGCAAGTAGTCTATTTCTCTTTCTTATCCTTGGAGGTTCAATAACAGGAGGTTCAGTTTCTTCCCTTTCTTCAGATTCTGAATCTTCTAACTCAGTAGAAGGACTCCTTAGGGATTCAGCAATAGGAGATCCGGATGCTTCTCCTTTTTCAGATCCTGATCCTTCCTTACTAGTAGAATGGCTACTTGGGGAGTCAGCCATAGGACTTTCAGTTTCTTTTTCTTCTTCTGACTCTTATTCCTCTTTTTTAGCAGAGAGACTTCTTTGGGAAACCTTTGGTGACTTTCTCACCACCTTTGCTTTCTTCTTGGATGGCTTTTTAGAAGTGGATTCTAGAACTTTGGAATCTTCAGAGTTTGATAGCTCATCCTCTACATTACTCGCCTTCCTCTTCTTCGTAGTGCTCTTGCTGCTGCTGCCATATGTCATCAACTTCTTGTTCTCCATTGGATTCTTCTTCCAGTTGTCAAACAGCTTGGGAGATAACACTTTGTGAATATTTAGGGGTTCACCCTTATTATCCTTTATCTTATTCTTCAACTTCTTCTTCAGAATGATGCTCAAGAATCTCACATGGAAAACCTTTGTGAGCATTTTATCCGTTGACTTCTTCTTCTCTGCCTTATCCTGCCACTTGGACATTAAGTCGAACAGTATAGCTCCAAAGTTGATTTGCTTCTTTAGTACAATAGCAGACATAATTCTCAATTGTTGATCGCTCATTGTATCATGTGCAGTATCCTTGCTTAGTATACACTTCCCTACAATCTCAGCAAGGAACTCGAACTCTTCCGGGAACTCCTTCTTCTTAATGTCCTTCAGACTAGGGTTCCTCTTATAGTGCATAACCCTTTTTCCTTCTTCAATATCTACTTCTTCAAGACTCTTTAGACCTAAGTCAAGAAAACCTAAGCATTGATTGATGTCTGTAGGTTTTATCTTCAGAATTAGTCCTTTGACCTTTGTGGATAGAAGCCCAAATCCTGTCGTTGCGTTTAAGTAGAACTCTTTCACCAGATCGGTGTAGATACAGGTGTTCGATTCAAGCCATTTAGAAAACCCAGCCTTCTTCACGAGTTCAAGAATGTCTCTGAACTTCTTTTCTGATTTGTCAAATCTCTTGGTGCCGAGTTGAATACCTGTGGCGACACGCCAATATTCCATTTGAAAGTTTAGGAGTATTTGGGTATTTTCTTTAGGAGTATTGTATGAGATATCTGAGAGCGATTTGAGGATGGCTAACTGTTTGAGAGAGTTTAGGATTTCGGGTTCAGAGAGAGAATATGAATTAGAGAAGGTTGCAGCTTTTCAGTAGACTCTTGTAAGTGTAACTACCCCAAATTTAAATTTTCCTTTAGTAATTGTTCCCTCTCTTTTCAATGGGACATGTGTAAGAGCCCTATAGGTTACTTATCTATAACTGCTCATAATAGATCAGCTTTTCAGAGTTGACTTCCCCTTGGTTGACCATTGACTACTTTAGTTCATGGAGTAACCTCATGACACAGTTTAGTACTCCACGATTTCTTTGACTGGTCGACGATCTCTTTGTCCAATTCGACGATCGTCGTCTGTGGCCATACTTTGACAGACAATTCTTTAATAATCTCCATCAGGGAGTTACATGATTCATCAGCAGCTTGTATTTTTCTGAGGGGTTACTGTATGCTTATGCAGAGACCCTTGTGATGCATTCAATATCAGCACTTCTTCTGGGTTAAGGTTGCTCAGAAAGGGTTGGCCTCTTAGTGTAACACCTAGGGTCAGGTTTATCTCTGATTCGCTTATCAGAAGAAAGGCTTCTTGGACTTGGTGATTACAACATCATCACAGAGGACTACTCTGCTAAGAAGTTCATTTACCAACTCTAGATATTCTTTGATGTTGGTATATATATAGGCTGCGATCGTGGGGTCAGCATGCTCTTACACTACAATCAGGTGTTTGATCATAGATAGTTCACGATTGGAGTGGATGGTTGTTGTGGTTACCAATAGCATATTTTGGGACGATACTACTGGGGATGAAGATTTATTTTGTTTCATCAGTCACAAGGTTTTGGGACTCTGTAACTGGGATGTGGCTGTTTTGATAAGCAACTGTTTAAGGAACTTAACAGAAATGGACTAGATATTCGTGGAGTGGTCAACAGACATGCAAGAGAGGTTGACCTATCTTCTAAGTTTATCTCAGGACTTCTGGCAAGAATCACACTTCTTCATTTACTCCTTAAACTCCACCACCTCCATATCTTCAGCAGTTCTTTCATAATCTCCACCACCTCCATCTCTTCAGTTACTTTCATAATCTCCACCACCTCCATCTCTTTAGTTACTTTTTCCTTGTCATCAAGTACAACTATCTTCATTATTTGGAAGATCTGAAGGATTTCCTTCACTATGCTCCTTTGTCAACATTAGTACTGCTACACATAGCAGATCACTGCTCCCCCATAGTTGATATTATCATCTTAGAGAAAGATGGACTATTCTTCTATTCATATATAAGTAAGGTAGCCTTGCATATTTCCTTCTGGTTGGAATCTTCATGGTTGAATAAGCTCCCTTGGATCATAGAGTGATTTCTTCAGAACTGGTCACTCCACGATTGCTGACTAGACACTACGAACGTAGTTTCTATCATTCAAGCTTTAGCATCTTCTATACTTGTGGAGCTTTGCTTCTATAATGCATACTTCACAACCATTGATTGATGATCCCTTGATATGAACTTCCTTGATGTTCCTTTTGTGATGATATGCTTTTCATTAATAAGCATGGAAGGTCTCTTACATCTTGACATGAATAGCCATCTTCCTTATGATGACCAACAAAGTACTTTGGAATCCATTTAAGTTCGTGTGATCTTTATTCATGGGAACTCAGCAAATTTTTCAGGAGCAAGCTTTGGCATTGGATGACCTTGAATTAGAGCATTGCTGAGATGTCTTCGAATCTTGCAGCTTGTTGAGTCTGTGCAACTGAAGTTATGTGCTTCAGTTTTCCTTAGTGAGGTCAGATAGACCAAGTACCTGCAGGTTAAACAAATTTTTATCTTGGTACCCATGGTTACTTGGGTCCTGCTAGGTTAGTTTTCTTAAAATCCCAATTCCTCATATCCTTGGATTTACATCATATAAGTATTAACAATCATATTCATACATATATCAGATTTAGATATGACAGTTATAATGCATGATTGTGAGTGTTTGTGTGATTAAACATTTTGATATGATAATCTTTTTCTTTGGTTGTTACATCCTTTGCTTTGCCATGTTTACAGATTTTGAATGTTCACAGAGTAAGGATTAGCTCTATTACTGATTTGCATTTGGTTGGTTCATGGACTTGATCAATTTCTAAGAACCTTTAAGATACACCTATAGTGTTGATCACACTCTACGTTTTATCAGAAACTCAAAACATTGGCTTGTATGAATTTGCATACATATAAACCCTTCAGCGAAGGTAAAGCAACTTAAACTTCTTAGATTTTAATTTGCTTATGGAATATATTAGACTTCTTTCAAGAATTTATTTTCAACCTAAAACATGGGTGAAGAGAAAGTTTGTTAGCAATAAGTTTCCACCCTCAGTGTACTTTCTCTCGTTCTCTTTTTAGGAAGAAAAATATCTTTTGTTAGAATACTGTTATAGCACACAAGGTGATGCAATATGATGTATGTGTATATTAGTGAGGAAACATACCTTGACACTGTTAGTTTCTTGACAGTTATTTGTTCTACTTATACGTACAATGGAATTAGGCATTGATGTGCATATCTGTGCATTTAGTGCTGACAACTTGTTGCTCCATGTGGTCTTAGATTAATCAAGCACAGTCTTCGAGTTATAATTAGAGGAATGTCTTGGCAGCTTGAATTCTTTGACACTCTCGAACCTCAAGGTTCAGATCCATGCAACTAGCCAAATACATATTTGAAGAATTCTCCTTTCTCCTCTAGATAAGTATCTCATTACATGTATGGGCATTTCAACTTTTAGAACAGTGGGCGTCAGGCTTTTAACTCTTGATGCTTCTTAACTTCCCATCAGTAGACTATAGATTGCTGTGACAACTCGAGAATTTAGACAATTTATTAAAATCTAAAATGATTAAATTAAGGTTAAATAATAGACCTAGACAGAAAAGAAGTGTATGAATTTGACATTTTTGTGAAGGATTTTGGTGGATTTAAAATTTTTAAGAAGAACCTATAAGGTTTACTATTTGAAAAAGAATAAAGAAATATAACCTAATATATATGTTCGGTAGAGTAATTAAATACTCTAAGAGATTTATTTTGTACATCTTAAATAATTGATTTTATAACTTAAGTAAACCAAGTCTAACTAGGTTATAAAACTAAAGATACATGAGTAAGGATTTAAATTACAAAGATAAGGAATGGAAACCCTAACTAAATGATTAGGGTGAGATAAAATTAGAGAGTATGGAACTAAGTTGATTTTATGGCCCAAGGAATTAAATTTGTAGTCAAATTATTTATTTAAGCATTGGACGTGTAGCTAAATTGATTTAATAGTAATTAAGTTATTAAATTAGCCAATATATCATATATAGGGAAAATCTTATAAAGGACCAATTTATTTATGGGTGGAAGCCCAATTGCATTTTAGTTAGTAAGCTAAATAATAAAATTAGCAAGCCCAAAAGAATTCATCAAAACCCAAGCTTAAGCCCACTTAAGGAGGGGTATTCTAGTCATTAGATAACCTTATAATAAAAATAAATTGGATGGATATGGAGGCCTTATATGGCTGGTTAAGAGAGGAGGAGAAAGGGGGGAGGAATATCATAATTACCTTTACTTTAGTTGGTAAGTTACTTTTGAGGTGTCATTTAATGGGTGGAGTCAACACCTTTATTCTTTCTTGCAAGCAAACCTTTAATTAATGATGAGAGAGGGATGGAAGCAAGATAGTGGAGATAAAACATAGATATATATTATATATCTATACTTATCATTTAAGTAGATTAAATATACCAATTTCATCTTATCTTTATTTCTTAAAGCTAAACTAGAAAGAGAAATAGAAAGAACAAAAGAGAAACAAGAGAGAGAAAGGAGAGTTCGGACATGTAGAGAGGAGAGATGAGGAAAGTTTTAGTAGTTTCATAAATTCCTAAATCAATCTTAGGAAGAAGAAGAGGAGAATCAAGCTAAGGTATAAAGAAATTCCTACTTATTATTGTTTAATTTCTCTATGTTGATTTAAGTTTTGATCTTTATAAAGTCATGATCTTGTGATTTAAAACCTTAGTTATATGTGTCTAATAGTATTTGAAGTTTAGATCTAACTCTTTTATGGATTAAAAGTTGGATCTAAACTAAGAAATAGGAAATAAGTTTTTCAAAAGTGAGAAAACTTACTTTTTCTTGGCCTTGATTGAGTTTATCTTGTGTTTGGTGATTATTTGAGGTATTAGATCATGGATCATGATAGATCCATGGGTATATGAGATATTAGTATGTGTTACGATGTTTTAATGATGGGTTATGTTGGTTATTATGTGAGTTATGGAAGTTTTCTTAGAAATCATCAAAGATGGAAAAATCAGATTTCTGTAAAAATAAAGTATGAAATGGAAATGATCATATCTCTCATTCTATTTTGAATTTTTGACTGTGATCAATTTCTGGAGTTAGATATACAAGTCTTCTAACTTTTCCAAGTGGAATCACTTAAAAAAGAGTTGTAAATTTTTGTGTGGACTGAAATTATTAAAGGAAGCAAAATCTGAAAAATGAGAAAAAGCAATCTGTCCAGAACTGTTGGGGACTATTTCGGCCACTTAAAAATTGAAATAAAATCCAATCTTTGGGACATTAAAATATATGTTATAAAGTAGCTTGTGTCCAAAAATGAGCTCATTCGACTTAAATTGAGCAATTTATGACCATTTCAATATTTGTATTTTTTCGACAAAAATTGCTATAACTGGAGTTGTATAACTCTGATGGCCACAAAATTTAAACTCTAAGCTCATGCTAACATGTGTAAGATCCCGCCAATTCAGAATTTCTGGAGTTAAGCGTAAGGTAGCTAATTTGTTAAAAAATTAACTAGAAATGGATTTTTGAAAAATACTTAAGGGAGTTGAAAAATTCTAGAAAAATACTTTTAGTGTATGGAATATATGTATATATGACTGGCCAAAGGATAGATAAATAATAAGTTGTTTTGGTATTTTCGTAAATAGGGTGTTTCAGCTTGTTGAAATGAACATTTCAAGTTGCTGAAATGGAAACTAAAATGTCAGGAATAGGAAACAGTTTGGTTTCAGCTTACTGAAATGAGATATTAAGTCTCTTGAATAGTAAATAGTTTATCTAGTTATAATATTAACTTATAAATGAACAAGAAAGTGTTACGTCTAAGGTAGTGCAATCGTACCCTTTAATGGTTGATGTATAGTAGCTGGGCTAAACGACTCCTTCATATGGGGAAGGGATCTACGAATTAGTAACCGATCTAACTCACTATGAAAATAGTATAGACGAGACGGAAGCTAATTTGTTAGTTGTTTGTGGGAAACCACTCAGTATACTATATTGAATACTATTAAAGACTTGATCGGTGCTAGGTTTAGGCTTGTAAATATGTATGGTGTTAAGGTTATCTAATATTTGACTATGTGATTAAGTGTTAGATAGATTACTTTTAAAGTAATAGTATTATGAGATAAGTATGTTATACTAATTTAAAGATCAATCTTATAACTGATAGGTCTTTTCAATAAAGCGATTAAACTAGATTGCATAATAGTAATCGACGGTACAGGCAAGTTTATTTTTCTCTAACTCAACTTTAAGTTATATTTTAAAGCATGTTCGTGAATAATTATTGTTAATTATCCACATCTATACTGATTATTGATTCGCACTTAGTGCATGTTGCATATGTTCATCAGGTATGAAAGGCTGATCACCTTCATTACCATAAGGTTTAGTTAAAATTGTTCATGACCCTTGTTGACATTAAACATTATTGATTCAGTCATTCATTTATTGAAACTCTGATTTATGCTCTTTCACAATTATTATATTGTTAAAAATTTGAAAGCTTATTCTTTCTTTCAATCATGATATATCTTCCTTTGTATTTAAAACTTACTGGGCAAACTTGTTGCCTACCCTTGCTATATCATGATAAATATTTCAGATTAAGACAAAACTTCGGACACAGGAAAATGTAAAGGAAAGTTCCAGGATTGGAGTTTCGTACGGTTAAAATGGTATTTGTATTAGAGTTGTATGACATTGTATGTCGTGTAGAATATGAATATGTGTATTAAGTTAAGATTTCAGACCTTGGGAATTATGTGTAAAGGTTATTGTATAAAAAATTTATTTTTATATCTTCCGCAATAGTTATAGAAATGCTGTACCAGATCCGAGGTTCTGGGGACCCGAATTTGGGGGTGCCACAGTTGGTATCAGAACTGTAGGTTATAAACCTTAGGTAGGGTTACCTTAGGCTATTAACCGCAGTGAGATAACTCAAATAGAGTTAGTACGTTGATAAGATTCAAAGATGAATCTCGATAATTATAAAAGATCCAGAGTTACCTAACTCTGATAATAAAGATGAACAGTAGTAATGAATAGATAGAGTCTAAAAGACTAAAAGTACGGGGAAAGAAGATCGTATAACAAAACAATCGTAATATAGGAATGAATAGTAATATACACGATGAGATCACACCATGATCTGATAAGGTCATAGCAGGGAGGAAGATCAATCGAATGATTGAAAATTTTATGGCAAAGTTGATGTGTGTCAGTTGTACTATGAATTGGTATTGTGCCAACTCAGAAAAAGGGTTGGGGTTGATGCAATACGGATTGAACACAATTCGTATGGAGAAAGAATGGGGCTAGGATATTAAGTGGGAATTTCAATTGAGGACTCATGTTAGCAGCTGAGTTGTATGATTCCTTGTACGGGCATGAAATTTGTACTTGGTTTTAGAATCGCTTAGCTTCTTGATCGATATAGTGGTTAAGTTGAACAATTCTTTGTATGGGCAGGGAATTTGTCCTTGGTGTAAAAACCGCTTAGCTTCCTATATTGATTAGAGGCCGAGTTGACCAATTCTTTGTATGGGCAGGGGATTGTGTTTAGTTTGACGACCACTTAGTTTTTGATAGTGATAATCATTAAAATATTTGTGTCACGCTATTTGCTATATATATGTTGAGAAGGTGATTCTTTTCTCATGTGTATAACAGATAGATAGAGTATAGGTAGAGGATATAAGGTTAAGTTGCGAGTTCTTAAAACTCATACTTATGGTAAGTTCGTGACTCATAATTATATGAAATATTTTGAACCCCTCAGCAAATGGACGCCAATGGTCTGTCTAGGACAAGTTCTTAAACTCATATGATTGTGGAAAGTTCTTGAACTCATAACGTGTAGTAAGTTTGACGAACTGGGTATAATTAAGTGTGAATGGGGTATTAAGGATAATAGGAATAGATAGACTGATTAAGAAATGGATCATTAGTGGAAGCGTAGGTATTCTAAATCTTCTAGCTATGTTAGACTTCAAAATTTTTGACATCAAGCTAAATACGCATTATGTGCCTTTTAAAAACGAATTTTTATTCTCAAATCCCGGTGACTAGTGTGTATGTGTGGACTTCGGGACACTGACACATCGTTACCTGTTGAGATAATAAAACTGATTTACAATGATTTTTAAACCGTTTAAAGAATAGTCTATGCTAATTATTTCCGCTAGATAACAATGATTTGAAATATCAAAATATGTTTTATTTATCATTGATACATCATGTAACCTGGTGTAGAGATGATAAAAAGTTGATGAAGTTGTAAATACAGGAATATTTAGTGTTGAATTCGATCTAAAAATCGTTGTCCCACTATTGTATGATGTGTTATAACAAAGTCACACAATGACGGAATCCTCAAACGGGCTGTAAATACAGTACGGTATCATGACGTCATTTTAAAAATATTTTTTTATAATTAATTGCCAACGGGGTTTGGCTATACATAAATATTTCGATTGAAATTGAATTATTGGTATGAGTCTAAGCTATTAGATTTAACTAGACCAACGTTTATGGAAATTCTCAGCGTTCTTTAAAAATTTTCCCGAACCAAGTGGTTTTGGTGCGGAATCCGATAAGACTGAGGTAAGCATCCCAAATTTTGGGAAAAATTTGTGCGCCTAAGGCGTATAAGAGGAACGGGGAAAAATTGTTCCGACCAACAGTACTTTATAAGTATAGGGCATAAAGGGCTAATTACCCTCTGTGTCCATAAGTCATGACGATTAGCGGATGAATTTCTGTATAACTTTTTTGAAAATAAAAGTTCCTAGTCTATATGACTCCTCAGCATGATTTAAAAATTTTAACTCTAGTGAGTGAAGTTTTGGGTAGCATGTGGTGATGAGTATGAAAGGTGTAAGGTAAATTTTGGGGACGAAATTCTTAGAAGAAGGGGTGAATGTGACAACCCGAGAATTTAAATAATTTATTAAAATCTTAAATAATTAAATTAAGGTTAAATAATAGAGCTAGACAGAAAATAAGTGTATGGATTTGACATTTTTGTGAAGGATTTTAGTGGATTTAAAATTTTTAAGAAGAACCTATGAGGTTTACTATTTGAATAAGAATAAAGAATATAACCTAATATATATGTTAGGTAGAGTAATTAAATACCCTAAGAGATTTATTTTGTACATCTTAAATAATTAATTTTATAACTTAAGTAAAGCAAGTCTAACTAGGTTATGAAACTAAAGATACATGAGTAAGAATTTAAATTACAAAGAAGGGGAATGAAAACCCTAACTAAATGATTAGGGTGAGATAAAATTAGAGAGTATGGAGATAAGTTGATTTTATGGCCCAAGGAATTAAATTTGTAGCCCAATTATTTATTTAAGCATTGGACGTGTAGCTAAATTGATTTAATAGTAATTAAGTTATTAAATTAGCCCAATATATCATGTATAGGACAAATATTATGATGGCCCAATTTATTTATGGGTGGAAGCCCAATGGCATTTTAGTTAGTAAGCTAAATAATAAAATTAGCAAGCCTAAAAGAATTAATCAAAGTCCAAGCTTAAGCCCACTTAAGGAGGGGTATTCTAGTCATTAGATAAGCTTATAATAAAAATAAATTGGATGGATAAGGAGGCCTTATATGGACGGTTAAGAAAGGAGGAGAAAGGGGGGAGGAATATCATAATTACCTTTACTTTAGTTGGTAGGTTACTTTTGGGGTGTCATTTAATGGGTGGAGCCAACACCTTTATTCTTTCTTGCAAGCAAATCTTTATTTAATGATGAGAGCGGGATGGAAGCAAGATAGTGGAGATAAAACATAGATATATATTATATATCTATACTTATCATTTAAGTAAATTAAATATACCAATTTCATCTTATCTTTATTTCTTAAAGCTAAACTAGAAAGAGAAATAGAAAGAACAAAAGAGAAACAAGATAGAGAAAGGAGAGTTCGGATATGTAGAGAGGAGAGATGAGGAAAGTTTTAGTAGTTTCATAAATTCCTAAATCAATCTTAGGAAGAAGAAGAGGAGAATCAAGTTAAGGTATAAAGAAATTCCTACTTATTATTGTTTAATTTCTCTTTGTTGATTTAAGTTTTGATCTTTATAAAGTCATGATCTTGTGATTTAAAACCTTAGTTATATGTGTCTAATAGTATTTCAAGTTTAGATCTAACTCTTTTATGGATTAAAAGTTGGATCTAAACTAAGAAATAGGAAATAAGTTTTTCAAAAGTGAGAAAACTTACTTTTTCTTGGCTTTGATTGTGTTTATCTTGTGTTTGGTGATTATTTGAGGTATTAGATCATGGATCATGATAGATCCATGGGTATATGAGATATTAGTATGTGTTATGATGTTTTAATGAGGGGTTATGTTGGTTATTATGTGAGTTATGGATGTTTTCTTAGAAATCATCAAATATGGAAAAATCAAATTTTTGTAAAAATGAAGTATGAAATGGAAACAACCATATCTCTAATTTTATTTTGAATTGTTGACTATGGTCAATTTCTGGAGTTAGATATACAAGTCTTCTAACTTTTCCAAGTGGAATCACTTAAAAAGGTGTTGTAAATTTTCGTGTGGATTGAAATTAGTAAAGGAAGCAAAATCTGAAAAATGAGAAAAAGCAATCTATCTAGAACTGTTGGGGGCTGTTTCGGCCACTTAAAAATTGAAATAAAATTCAATCTTTTGGGACATTAAAATATATGATAAAAAGTAGCTTGTCCAAAAATGAGCTCATTCCGACTTAAATTGAGCAAGTTATGACCATTTTAATATTTACGTTTTTTCGACAAAAATTGCTATAACCGGAGTTGTATAACTCCGATGGCCACAAAATTTAAACTGTAAGCTCACGTTAACATATGTAAAATCCCGCCAAGAGTTCAGAATTTCTGGAGTTAAGTGTAAGGTAGCTAATTTGTTAAGGAATTAACTAGAAATGGAATTTTTGAAAAATACTTAAGGGAGTTGAAAAATTTCAGAAAAATACTTTTTGTGTATGGAATATATGTATATATGACTGTCCAAAGGATAGATAAATAATAAGCTGTTTTGGTATTTTCGTAAATTGCTGAAATGAACACTTCAGGTTACTAAAATGGAAACTGAAATATCAGGAATAGGAAACAGTTTGGTTTCAGCTTACTGAAATGAGATATTAAGTCTCTTGAATAGTAAATAGTTTATCGAGTTATAATATTAACTTATAAATGAACTAGCAAGTGTTAAGTCTAAGGTAGTGCAATCGTACCCTTTAATGGTTGATGTGTAGTAGCTGGGCTAAACGACTCCTTCATATGGGGAAGGAATCTACAAATTATTAGCCGATCTAACTCGCTTTGAAAATAGTATAGACGAGACGGAAGCTAATTTGTTAGTTGTTTGTGAGAAACCACTTAGTATACTATATTGAATACTATTAAAGACTTGATCTGTGCTAGGTTTAGGCTTGTAAATAAGTATGGTGTTAAGGTTATCTAATATTTGACTATGTGGTTAAGTGTTAGATAGATTACTTTTAAAGTAATAGTATTATGAGATAAGTATGTTATACTAATTTAAAGATTAATCTTATAACTGATACGTCTTTTCAATAAAGCGATTAAACTAGATTGCATAACAGTAATCGACGGTACAGGCAAGTTTTTTTTCTCTAACTCAACTTTGAGTTATATTTCAAAGCATGTTCGTGAATAATTATTGTTAATTATCCACATCTATACTAATTATTGATTCACACTTAGTGCATGTTGTATATATTCATCAGGTATGAAAGGCTGATCACCTTCATTACCATAAGGTTCAGTTAAAATTGTTCATGGTCCTTGTTGACATTAAACATTATTGATTCAGTCATTCATGTATTGAAACTCTGATTTATGCTCTTTCACAATTATTATATTGTTGAAAATTCGAAAGCTTATTCTTTCTTTCAATCATGATATATCTTTATTTGTATTTAAAACTTGCTGGGCATACTTGTTGCTCACCCTTGCTATATCATGATAAATATTTCAGATTTAAGACGAAACTTTGGACACAGGAAAATACAAAGGCAAGTTCCAGGATTGGAGTTTTGTACGGTTAAAATGGTATTTGTATTAGAGGAGTATGACATTGTATGTCGTGTAGAATATGAATATGTGTATTAAGTTAAGGTTTCAGACCTTGAAAATTATGTGTAAATATTATTGTATAAACAATTTATATTTATATCTTCCGCAATAGTTATAGAAATGATGTACCAGGTCCGAGGTTCTGGGGACCCATATTTGGGGGTGCCACAACTGCTGATTGGCTATGGGCAGCGATTGGTCTGATTGCAATAACATATTACGACAGAGAACAATTTGGACAGCTTTAGGTATATATGTACATTTACCTATACGCATAATTTTCAACATGTTAACTCATCTACATTCATAGGTGACTTACTACTAAAACTAAGTTTTGAACTTTGTTTGTGCCTAGGATAAAACTCAAAGCGTTAACTTTAGGATATAAAGAACCTGCTCTGATACCAATTGTTAGTTCCCAGAAGGCACATAATAGATCTAGAAGGGGAGTTGAATAGAACCTTATTAATTTTAAAAGCTTTTTCAATTTCTTTTGTATTGCTAGGTAATTAGCATATGACAAACATAAGAATCAGTTCATGTACAGCGGAATAAGTTAAAGATCTCCTTCAAAGATATCTTGTAAAACCTAGTTCTAATGTTAGTTTAGGTGTAAGAGGTTATAGCAGTTATAATGCATAATTTAAATGACATAAAGTAAATGACACAAGGAATTTTAAGTGGTTCAGAGACTAAAGCTCTTAATCCACTTTTCTGATTCAACAAGCAGGGATTCCACTAAAGAAAGAGGTAACTCTTGAATTACTAGGATTCCTTCAAAGCCAGCAGCCTTGGAACTCCAGTTTACTAAGAAATCTTCAAGCCCAGCAGACTTGGAACTGTAGACTAAGCCCATCAGACTTAGAATCTCTTGTACCCTATGGTACTCAGCAAGCCCAGCATACTTGACTTTATTTTAGTCACGAAGACAAGGACCCCTCAGGCACTGGTTGTTTGTTAATTTATTATTGTTGGTGCTGAACTGCTAAGATGACTTGAAGCTTGTTCATTTTCTGGTACTTAGCAGCTTGGTGTGATCTTATGGCATTCTGCATCGAGACTAGATCACTATTGATGACTGCTAAGATGTACATAAAGATCGACATACTTGAGTACTTAGTAGTCTATCACATATTCCTTGGTGCAGCTGATCTTTGTTGTTGATGCTTGACTTCATCTGATTTCAACTTTGCACACTATCACCATTGAGGATCCGCTAAGTCTTTGCACTTTAGGTAGACTCCATCTGGTACTCAACATCCCTTGAACACTGATTGACTTTTGTACAGATTCTACTATACAACTACTTCTCTTCAGCTCAGGTTGTCCATGGTGAATCGTAGAGTGGCTCTGGAGATCTACATTTGGACTGCCAATCTATCTCTTGTCTTTTTGGCCTTCTCGGCTCTCAGCTTAGATGCTATTTTGGTTGGCATTCCCTTTTGTGTTGAGTGAAGCCTTTAGCAGTTGAAGCTCTTTTTCAAACCTGCTTCACTCCTACTATTGTAGTGTCACTGCCACTGAGACATTTTTTGTTAAGCTCTGTAGAACTCTTGTAGAGTCAACAACTCTTTACCTTTGAAGCTTCACCTGTTATATACTCCTCCATCAGCTTCCCGTTGGTATATAGCCGTTGGAAGCTATTTGAATTGCTTCAAGGATTCTGAGTTATGTGGTGCAGACTGCTGACTTGATGTGATATCACCTTTTTGACTTTCCTGACACATCAGTCTGCTACTTCACCTACTACCTCTGAGATGTCACATTCACAAGTCAAGCTGGTAGTCACCTTTAGTACTCTTTTTGTTTTCTCGATTCCGAACCAAAGGAGTTGACTAACTGCATCGATGATCTCAATCAGCAACGTTCGATTGTCAGTCTTCCTCTTGAGACATTACTTAGACTCAATAATTAAACGAATGAACTCCATAATTCTGATGCAGACGTCTATGTGCTTGATCATAGTTTGTCTGTTGATCGTTGCTCATTGACTGGTTTTGACAACACTACGATTCTAAGAGTGTTCTTTGGATTGACAATGTAGAACCTCTCACTCTCCAATCTTGCAGTGCTTCTACGATTCTGCTTGCCTTGACTCACATCAGGAACAGATAACTTGGCTGACTACTTTGGCCCTTCTAGTTTGCAAGACTTCTTCTAATTAGTCGTGCTCAGCTCTCTCAACATTCTGCCCTGTGATCTCCCGTTCACTTTACATGGTGAGGTTGAGCACAGAAAATCTTTTTCGACTGTTCTCTAGGTTGGTCAATATCTCCGTATGTGCTTCATCAGTTTCTGCTGCTCGTTTGGTAAACACCACGATCGTAACCACCACTTCGATCGTTGTCTTCTGTTGGTTTGACAGACACTGCAATCGTTGTCTTCCTATTGATAGTCACTTCATTCATTGTCTTCTAAAGATCGCTTATAGAAGACTTCTCCTGAATGGCTTCATTTCTCAATCAGTCTTGCTGATAGAGTTGTTGCTTCGATCTTCTGTTTGCTTTTAGGCCATTAAGAGAATTCTCTTTTATCTTCTTGAGGTGGACTGCTGTCTGTACCTTGACTATTCTTTTTCCAGAGACTACGAACTGTATACTTTAGTAGTGCTCAGTTGATGAGAATCGTGGAGTTCTCTACGATTCTTCATTGGTATTTGTGAGCACTTGACTGATTATGCTTTGGCCTTAGTTTTGCAGATTATGATCTGCCTCTGGTTTGTGCAGACACTGCAACTCCGAGTGTAGCCTGATACTCTGAGAGCAGATCATATGACAGACTACAATTTTTTCTTCAACAACTATAGTCTCTTGACTGATCTGCCCGACTATAATTTCTACCTCTGATATGATCTGCAGGCTCCGCGACTTGGAGTGAGGCCTACGATTCTTGACTTGGCTCGGCAGGCGCTCGGCAAGTGCTAGACAGGCTGTCTCCAAGATTCTGAACTTGGCTTCCTCGACAGACTACGATTCTGCCTTGTGTCTCTTGGCAGACTACGAAGGCTGGTGCAGTGCTCGACAATCAGACTGGCCTATCTATTACACTTTATAAGATCAACCTAACAAGCTTGATCTTTCTATTCATAGTCCTTGTACATTGTAATCTTTTAAAGGACTTTACAAAGATGTTCGTTTATGTAGGATCAGCCTAACACATTTGATTTTTTCATTCTAAGTCCTTGCACACATGTCTATCATCTATTAAGGACTTTACAACTTTCATCAATGCAGACATATTTGCATATTCATTCATTAAGATCATAATCAAATCTTATATAAATAAGAATAACGTTCTCATGCATATTCCTAACAAATTGCTTTGGTGAGGAATCTTATAAATTGACTGAGATGAACACCCCTCATTGAAGGGGAAGCTATATATCCATCGAGAGACCGACGTGCGCACAAATAGCATGTGAATATTATGCATAATATAGGGTACTTGAGACTGATCACCTGTTGTACTTGTTTATATCGAATTGTCAGTTAAACACTGTTAATTCTAGTAAGAGTTCTTAGTCCTTAGTGACTGCTCAGTATAAAACTTATCTTTTGGAAAACGTTGAAACCTTTGAATTCTTTTAATAATGCTTCGGTCTTTAATGACCTTCTATTTACAATTCAAAGGATAGTTTTGGAACTATTGATATATCTTCGTTTACAACATTATTCCTTGAACTCTTGAATTATCCTTTGACATTATACCTTGGATATTGTTAAGCTTTATAATTATGCTTACCCTTATTGCTATATTACTTGCTAAGTAAACTTGTTGCTCATTCTTGCTTTCCCTAAAACATTTCAGTTAAGACAGAGCAGTGTGGACCCCCTAACACGGACAAGGGCAAGGCTACGACGTAGCTTTGTTCTCTTTTAGATTATTATGATATTATAATATGACTTATTTCATATTATGCGTTAGTTATGTTATGGTTTAAGATATATTTAAGTTGCGAGACCGTGGGACACGAATATTTATATTAAATCAATGTAAATTATTCTATTATTCCGTTGCATGAGATTTTAGTATGTTATTAGAGTTAGCACGTGGTGCACCGAATTCGAGGTACATGTATTTGCATTTGGGGGTGTCATAAGCATCATGTAGATAATTAAATGCCTTTAATAAATGAGTACTTTTATTAATAAATAAATAAGATCGTTTCTAAAGTACATGCTTTATCATCATATATGATTGGCTTGTATGCATACTACTTTCAATCTCCCACTTGCACTAAAGCCAATCGCCATGTTATCTCATACCTATCTTCTTTAAGTGATGATCAAACTGCTGTTGTGTTAAAACTTTAGTAAATGGATCTACAATGTTGTCTTGAGAGTCTACAAGCTCCAAGGTGACGTCTTCTCTTTCAATGATCTCCCTGATCAAGTGAAATCGCCGCAACACGTGTTTGGATTTCTGATGAGACATGGGTTCCTTAGCCTGTGAAATAGCTCCGGTGTTATCACAGTACATGGGGACTGTTCCTCTAATGCTAGGAACCACACCAAGTTTGGTTATGAACTTCTTCATCCAAACAGCTTCCTTTGCAGCTTCACTTACAGCTATGTACTCTGCCTTTATCACTGAATCAGCAACTGTTTGTTGTTTGGAACTCTTCCAACTCACTGTGTTAGGAATATGCATGAGAATGTTATTCCTATTTATATAAGATTTGATTATGATCTCAATGAATGGATATGCAAATATGTCTGCATTGATGAAAGCTGTAAAGTCCTTTATAGATGATAAACATATGTACAAGGACTTAGACTGAAAAGATCAAATATGTTAGGTTGATCCCACATAAACAAACAGCTTTGTGAAGTCCTTCAAATGATTACAATTTACAAGGAGTATGAATAGAAAGATCAAGCTTGTTAGGTTGATCTTATAAAGTGTAATAGATAGGCCAGTCTGATTATCGAGGACTACACCAGCCTTCGTAGTCTGCCAGGAGAGACAAGGAAGAATCAGAGTCTATCTGGGCAGAAACGTAGTCTGTAAAGATAGTCACTCTCGAAGGTCGTAGTCTGCCAGAAGAGACAAGGCAAAATCGTGGTGTGTCGAGGAAGACTTTCTCGAAGCCATAGACTGTCAAGAAAGCCAAGTTCAGAATCGTGGAGACAGCCTATCAAAGCGCCTACCGAGCGCCTGCCGAGCCAAGTCAAGAGTCGTAGGCCTCACTCGAAGTCGTGAAGCCCGCAGATCATAACAGAGGTAAAAATTATAGTCGGGCAGATCAGTCAAGAGACTACTGTTGAGGCTGAAATTGGAGTCGGTCATATGATCTGCTCTCGGAGTCGTAGTGTCTGCAGAACCAAAAGCAGATCGCAGTCTGTAGAACAAGGCTTAGTCATAGTCAGTCAAATGCTCACAATGCTAAGGAAGAATCATAGAGACAACACGATTCTCAACAGCTGAGCATTTCTAAAGTCTTCATAAAAGATCTCACTCTGGTAGGAGTAATCAATGTTAAGAAAGCCGTCTAACTGGAGGGGATCAAAGAGCACTCTCTGAATGGGCTACAAGCAAACAGAAGATCGAAGCACCAACTCTATTAGCATTACAGACTGACTGAGAAGTGAAGCCATTCAGAGGGAAGTTTTCTACAAATGATTTTTAGAAGACAATGAATGAAGTGACTATATAAAGGAAGACAACGATTGTAGTGTCTGTCAAACCAACAGAAGACAATGATCGTAGTGATGACTACGATCGTGGTGTTTGCCAAACGAACAACAAGAACTGATGAAGCTCATATAGTAACATTGGTCAACCTTTAGAGAACAGATGAAAAGGATTGTCTAAGGCTTAGCCTCACCATAAAGAGTTAACGGGAGATCACCGAGCAAAATGTTGAGAGAGTTGAGCATGACTAATCAGAAGATTCTTGCAAACCAGAAGGGCCAAAGAAATCAGACAAGTTGTCAGTTTTTGATGCAAGTCAAGGCAAGAAGAATCATTGAAGCACTGTAAGAGTAAAGAGCGAGAGGTTCTACATTGTTAATCCAAAGAACACTCTCAGAATCATAGTGGTGTCAAAACCAGTCAACAAGCAATGACCTACAGACAAATTAAAATCAAGAACATAGTCGTCTACATCAGAATCGTGGAGTTCGGTCATCTAATTATTGAGTCTTAGCAATGACATAATATGAAGATTGGCATTCAAACGTTGCTGATTGAGAGCATCGATGTAAGAAGACAACTCCTTTAGTTCAGATCGAGGAAACAAAAAGGAGAAGCTAAAGTGACTACTCAGAGGTGTTTGGTGAAATAGCAGACTGCTATGTCAGGAAAGTCAAAAATGTGTTGTCACGTCAAGTTAGTAATCTGCACCAAATAACTCAGAGACCTTGAAGCAATTCAAATAGCTTCCAATGGCTATATTCCAATGGGAAGCTAATGGAGGAGTATATATCAGCCGAAGCTTCAAAGGTGAAGAGTTGTTGACTCTATGAGAGTTCTACAGAGCTTAACAAAAAATGTCTCAGTGACAGTGAGACTACCATAGTAGAAGTGAAGCAGATTTGATGAAGAGCTTCAACTGCTAAAGGTTTCACTTAACACGAAGGAAAATGCCATCCTCAATGATATCTGAGCTGAGAGCCGAAAAGGTCGAGAAGATAAGAGAAAGAGTGGCAGGTTAGAAAGCAGATGTCCAGGGCCACTCTACGATTCATCATGAATAACCTGAGCTGAAGAGAAGTAGTTACAAAGCAAAATCTGTACAGAAGTCAATCAGTGTTCAAGGGATGCTAAGTACCAGATGGAGTCTACCTAAAGTGCAAAGATTAGTAGATCCTCAATAGTGACAGTGTGCTATACTGAAATCAGATGAAGTCAAGCATCAACAACAAAGATCAGCTGCACCGAGGAAGATGTGATAGACTGCTAAGTACTCAAGGATGTCGATCTTCATGTATATCTTAGCAGTCCATCAATGGTGATCCAGTCTCGATGCAGAATACCAGAAGATCACACCAAGCTGCTAAGTACTAGAAGATGAACAAGCATAAAGTCATCTTAGCAGCTCAGCACCAACAACAATCAACAAACAACCAGGGCCTGAGGGGTCCTTGTCCTAGGGACTAAATCAAAGTCAAGTCTGCTGGACTTGCTGAGTACCGGAGGGTACAAGAGATTCTAAGCCTGCTGGGCTTAGTCTACTGTTCCAAGGCTGCTGGCCTTGAAGGAATCATAGTGATTCAAGAGTTTCCATTTCCTTACTGGAATCCCTGCTTGTAGAAGCAGAAGAGTAGATTAGGAGCTTGAGTCTCTGAACCACTTTAAATCCCTTGTGTCATTTATTTTATGTCATTTACATTATGTAACTTAACTGCTATAACTTTCATAACAACTTACACCTAAACTAACATTAGAACAATGCTCATCAATATATCTTTAGAGGGGATCTCTAACTTATTCCGCTGTGCATGAACTGATTCTTGTGTTTGTCATCTGCTAATTATTTAGTAATACAAAATAAAATGGAAAAGCTTTTAAAATTTAAAAGGATCTATTCAAACCCCCTTCTAGATCTATTGTTTGCCCCCTGGGAACTAACACAATGCAACACCGTTTAAGGTAAACACATACCCAAAAATGGATTTACTATCATCTTGGTCTACTTGAAAACTTGAGTCTGTGAAGCCCTCGAGTTTTAATTCAGACCCACCGTAGACAAGAAATACATCCTTAGTCCTTCGTAAGTACTTTAGGATATTTTTTACTGCCTTCCAGTGCTCTTCTTCTGAATTCAACTGATATTTGCTTGTTACACTAAGTGCATAAGCGACATCCGGTCTAGTACATATCATACTATACATGATAGATCCTATTGCTGAAGCATAAGGAATCTTACTCATACGGTCTCTCTCCTCAGATGTCTTTCGGGCCTGTTTCTTGGAGAGATGTATTCCATAGCTCATCGGCATAAGACCTCTTTTGGAATCTTCCATGCTAAACCTCTTTAGCATCAAGTCAATATATATATTCTTGGGATAAGCCAAGCATCCTTTTAGATCTATCTCTATAGATCTTTATCCCCAAAATATAGGATGCATCTCCCAAGTCCTTCATGGAGAAGTGTTTAGATAACCAGATTTTAGTCGATTGTAGCATAGGAATGCCATTCCCTATAATTAATATATCATCAACATATAATACAAGGAATGAAACAGCTCTCCCACTAACCTTCTTGTACACACATGGTTCATCCTCGTTTTTGATAAAATCAAACTCTTTGATTATCTCATCAAAATAGATGTTCCATCTACGAGAAGCTTGCTTCAATCCATAAATGGATCGTTGCAGCTTACAGACTTGATTTGTTCCAACCTTTGAAACAAATCCCTTTGGCTGTGTCATATACACATCCTCCTCAAATTTCCCATTGAGGAAGGCCATTTTCACGTCCATCTGCCAGATCTCATAGTCGTAATAAGCTGCAATCGCAAGCAAAATCCGAATGGACTTGAGCATAGCTACTGGTGAGAAGGTTTCATCATAGTCAACTTTTTATCTTTGTTTGAAACCTTTTTGCAACCAGTCGGGCCTTATAGGTCTCTACCTTGTCGTCCACTCCAGTCTTTCTTTTAAAGACCCATTTACACCCAATAGGCTTTATACCTTCAGGTGGTGAAACCAAAGTCCGTACTTGGTTCTCAGCCATGGAGTCCATCTCAGATTTCATGGCTTCAAGCCATTTCCCTGAGTCTTTATTACTAATAACCTTTCGTAATTCAATGGATCATCATCATTCATGATGTGTACCTCATCATCATCCTCTATGACGAATCCATACCTGTCAGGTATCTTCGGTACTCTTCTAGATTTACGAATAAGTTGTGGTACCGTAGGATCATCCACTTGGTTAGGTACCTGACTTTGATTCATAGTAATTTGTGGTTCTTGAACTTCTTCAAGATATATCTTACTCCTACTGACCCCTTCATGGATAAACTTCTTTTCCAAGAAGGCAGCTTGTTTCGCAACAAACACCTTTTGATCAGTTAGATGATAGAAATAATACCTTAATGTTTCTTTAGGGTATCCCACTAATCTACACTTGTCGGATTTAGTCTGTAGCTTATCATTTTTAAACTTTTTGACATAAACTAGACAACCACAAGTCTTAACATGCTTAAGATTTGGTTTCCTCCCTTTCCACATCTCATATGGAGTCTTTAGGGAGAATTTGGTAGGCACCTTGTTAAGTAGGTATACAGCCGTTTCTAGGGCATAACCCCAGAAGGAAATTGGAAGATCGATAAAACTCATCATAAAACTAACCATGTCCAACAATGTTCGATTTATCCTTTCAGATACTCCATTTTACTATGGTGTACCTGGTGGAGTCCATTGTGAGATTATACCATTATCTTTGAGACAATTGAGAAACTTACCGCTTCAGTATTCTCTGTTGCATATTTTTATTATCTAAAAGTATATAATAAATATATTATATGTTATCCATGTAACCAAAAATTAAAATTGGTTCAGTTGGATAAGAGAGAGGGGTTGATATTAAGGACTTGGGTTCAAGTCATGGCAATAACATTCTTATAATATTTTTTTCTTAATAAATTAATTATTAAAAATATATATATTATAAGAAAAAAGCCAACTGTAATATTCAAATATTCAACAGTAACTCTAAATTGGGATGCCGACATCGGAATTAGGATACGGCCTAAATTACAGAACGGCAACAAGAAATGGGATGCCATGTTTGGATATCAACATACCTCTTCAAAGGGATGTTTCGAAACCTATAAATAGGTTGTCAATCTAACCCAAATATACATCAACAACTTCAATCCTTCTCAAGTTCTTAAAGTCTAAAATCCTTCTAAATTTTTTTCAAGTTCATAGAAAATTATTCTAAATAATTTTCTTGTTATATTTTCTTCTTTCTCAATTATAGTTTGCACTAGTTTTGTTTCTACACAACAAATTCTAGTACAGAATAAAGTCTGGGCCTGTCTTATCTTGGGAGACTAATTCGTAGTAACTATGTGTGGAAAAAATAAGGGGCGAATATAGTCCCAAGGAAAGAGTGGTCTACCATTCGATTCAGGCAGAAATATTGTTATTCTATATCTTACTACAAAACAGGTTACAACAATCTCCACCTCGATCCGATCGAAGAATCTTAAGGCTTTTGCCAGTTTGTTTCTATACTTCACTTCTAAACTCTTTGAACTTTTCAAATGATTCAGATTTGTATTTCATTAAATAAACATATCCAAATCTTGAGTGATCATCAGTGAAAGTAATAAAATAAGAATACCCTCCCCGTACAGTCGTTGTCATAGGTCCACATACGTCTGTGTGAACCAACTCTAACAACTCTGTAACTCTTTCTCCTTTTCCACTAAAAGGAGATTTAGTCATTTTACCCATGAGACAAGATTCACAAGTTGGACATGATTCATAATCTGATAGCTCTAAGAGCACATCCTTATGCAACTTGGATAATCTTATTTTATTAATATGACCGAGTCTACAGTGCCGCATATAGGTATAATTAACATAATCTCTTTTCCTTTTCTTAGTTTATTCAATTTGAAATATGTTTTCATGCAAGTCAAGTATATAAAGTCCATTTCGCAAATTAGCAACACCATATAAAACATTGTTATTAGAAATAGAACAACTGTAGTTCTTTATTATAATGTCAAATTCATCCATATCTAATACGAAAATAGAAATAATATTTCTAATGATATTCAGAACAAAATAACAATTATTTAAATAAATGGACTTGCCCGTAGGCAGTGCTAAATAATAAGTTCCTACAGCTAATGCAGCAACCTTTGCTCCATTTTCCACTCGTAGGACAACCTCATCCTTGTGACACCCCCAAATCCGGGTACTTCGTTTCCACATGATTTGGTGTTCACTTTCTAATATAACATACATCTACCCAATGAATAATGTAAAATAAACTACAACTTAAATTAGAATAGATAAATCTCCCTTAAAACAAGAGTTACAACCTTTTCAAGATAATCCTGGTTTACTCTAACCCTGACATGAATATAATAAAGTGCGGAAACAAAAACATAACATTCAAGTCTTATTACAATCATTCTCAATATAATAAAAAAAACAAGTCTTCACTTGCTTTGCTTTCCCTTGCCCTTACTCGTAGACGGAGCATCAGCGTTATCAACCTTAACTGAAATTGTTATTTAATACAAGAGTGAAAACCACAGCTCACTGGAGTTTAACAATAACATAGACATGAAAGGATATATTTAAAAGAATCTAAACAACTTAGCTTGCTTCAATAATAAAGAATTGAATAATAATTCTCTATCAACATTAAAATTCGAATATAGAATTTATCTGAGGGTCATAAGACCTTTGAACTCTTATCCTAGGTTATAAATATTTCTATTTAAACCTTTAACAGTCAATAAGACTATGGACCTTAACTCGTACTTAGGGGAATCAGCCCTTCGTACCATGTATTGTGCACAAACATCTTAACGCTATGCGTAGTAACCTCCCCTAGTAAATAGGGTTGTTCAACTCAGTAATTTGAATTCAAGTCCGCACCAAAGAAAGTTTGGTTTGGATAAGCTTACAAGGGTAATTTAGAATTCACGTTCATCAACTAAGGATTAGTTGAATCGACTTCCAATAATTCATAATTAAAGAATTATGAATTAACATATGCTTTAGAATCAACTTAAAGCATTTAAAATAATAACTGGATCTTACTTGAACAATAAGTTAAGATCATTTTAATTAAATAAACAATTGTCTAACACAGAAATAGAAAAGGACATTCTTAACAAGAATATATGAACTCAAGAAATTATACAAGATTAGGATTTAGGAAACTTGCATAAAATTAACGAGTTTATGGTTTAGAAGACTTGCCTCAAGCGCAAGCTACTTAATTCAATTCACGTACTTTAATACTTCCTATACACATTCAATTATAATAATCTAAATCAGTTAGCACATAACTAATTCAAATAAGTGGTTAACCCTCATGGTTAACTCACTCTAATTAAATAAACAATAATAATTAACTATCACATAGTTAATCACATCACACATATACTTACATAATTAACTTAATTATGTATTTAACTAAATTATAATTAAACAATTATAATTCAAACACTTAATCAAATTATAATTACCATTTAAATTATAAATAATTATAATTTAAAATTAATTAAACTACATTCATACATTTATAATTACACAATTTATAATTAATCATGTAATTATCATTTTAATTAATAATTACTTAAACTATACCATGCATTATAATTACATAATTTATAATTAATTATGTAATTATCAATTTAAAATCCACAATTAAACATGCATTTATTAAATTATAATTACATAAATTATAATTTAATTTAACATCTAATAAATCAACCTTTATTCATTATAATTTAATTATAATTTAAAATAAACATTTACTTTTGATTATAATTATTTAAATTATAATCATATATCACATTTAAATAATAATTCAAATCATACTTTAAGGTTTTCAAACCTCTTTTCTTTTCTAAATATAAATTTGTCAAATTTATGTTAACAACATGTTGTAACAACTACATACATGCTCACTGTCATAGCATAATTAAACTAGGTTCAAAATCAACACTGCACAATTAGCTAACCTTCACTGCCTAAGCACTGTGCCCGGCGCAGCTGCGCAGCCAGCTGCCCTATAACCGGCGCAGCTGCGCAGGGAAGAATTCTGGGAATGGCAGATGGCGCAGCTGCGCTGCTTCTGGCTATGTTACCGGCGCAGCTACGCAGGAACACGGACAGAGGCAGACAGCAACGGCACCCTGCTTCACTGATTAACCCATACAAGCCAACAATCGGCAATTCACAGTAACTTAAACATTGTAAATCATACATATGCAATAATACATATATATAACATGCTTCTAAAACACAAAACCATCTAAACAATGATAATCACAAATTTTAAAATCTAATTTGGCCATTTTCATGAAAACTCATATTTTTCATAAAATAATTCACTGTAACTATTTTTCTCCATCAATTCGAACTTATATACATGCATTACATACGAAGTTGAAGATAGCATCCAGAAATTACTTAATAAGCATATTAACACATACCAATTGCATGAATTTTTCAATTAACATTAACCACACTCATGAAATTCCATATGAACTCATATAAACATGAATTTTCTGTTAAAAATATATTTCTACAGTAATTTGATTTTTGAAAATCCTCTTATGTCATACAATTACCACAATCAACACATGGATACAATACATATATATAAAATTCATGATTACATAATTTCATGAAATTCACAGAAAACTAAATTTACAGAAACTCAAAACAATGAAGAACAACTGATCACAATTCTTTAAAACTATAAGATATTAATTACCTTTTTGATGATTGGAGAAGAATACAATGACTAATTCTAGCCTTCACAAGTTTCTTCGTCCTTCTCTTCTCTAACTTCTCTGCTCTTCTTTTCTCTTTTTTGTTCTTAGCTTTACAAACTAACTTCTAATCTAACGTAGTATAGATATATTATAACTGATATAATATACGTATACTAATGATATATATGTAACTGCTAATTACTTAATATATATAATAAATACATTTATTGTATAAGTTACAAAATTCAAAAACCACAATGCCTTGTTTGGCAAAACAAGGTTATTTTCAAAAATTGATTATTAATGCTGAGGTCATGTTTGGTAAACAGTTTATTTAAAAATAGCTTTTTGATAGTTAGGGCCCTGTTTGGTAGAAATAGGTTTAAAACAAATACAAGGGCCTTGTTTGGTAAAAATCATTTAAAAATTATTTTTCTTTTATTTTAATAAATCATTTTGACACATACTTAAATGTCATATTTTAATCAATTAAATATTAATCATCTAATTTAATCAATTACAATCTAACATCCATTAATCACATAAAATTTGCCACATAATTATAATTACTCGCTAATTATAATTCATGTAACACTTCATCACATAATTCATCTAATTCAATTATCTCAATTAAATTAGAACTATAATATAACATTAATATATATACATTTCAATTAAATAACATTCATTAAATTAATATGTAACACTCAATTAAATCATTACCATAAATTACTTAATCTATTTATTTACTCAATAAATAATTCACATAAATATTTATTTAATTCAATAAATATTTAAAATTAAATATAAAATCTCAATCGTTACAATCCTTGTTCAGCTTTCTACTTCTGACCAGTCCCTGCACAATATTACATATGTGAGAACCACAGCCGGTATCCAATACCCAAGTAGAATTTTGACTTTCAGAAAAATTAATTTCAATTATGAACAAACCTTGATTGGAAGTCGAAGCTTCTCCAAGCTTCTTCTCTGTCAGAAACTTCTTGTAGTTATTTTCCAATGACCCGACTCATTGCAATGGAAGCACATTCCTTTTCTAGCTGGATCAGGTTTCCTTTGATCCTTCACTTTGGCCCTGCCTATAGCCTTCTTAGATTTCTTCTTTTCAGAAGATACCTTGGGCCTCTTCCTTTTCTTGAAAGAATCATCCACCATTAAGACATGGTTCTTCTTGGATAGAAAGTGACCTTATGCAGTTTTTAACATGTTAAGTAATTCAGGCAAGCTGACATCTAACTTATTCATGTGAAAATTTACTACAAATTGTGAGAAGGTCTCATGGAGTGACTGCAAGACTAAGTGTTGACTCAACTCCCCATCCATGACGAACCCAAGCTGTCCAAGGCGTTCAACCTGATTGATCACCCTTAGAACATGAGTCTCAATGGCAGTGCCCTTGGTCATCCGAGATCGAAAGAGCTACTTAGATATCTCATATCTAGCAGTCCTACTTTGTTCACCATACAACTCATTGAGGTGAATCAACAAAGTAGGAGCATCCATATTTTTATGCTGATGCTGAAGTTCATTATTCATGGATGCCAGCATGATGCATTAAGCCACAGATGCATCATCTTGCCACTTTACAATAGTGACAATCTCTTCGTCAAAGGCTGTTTCTGGAACAGTTCCAGGGACAAGTGAATTTAGGACATAAAAAATCTTTTCAGTAGTGAGAACTATTCTCAGATTCCTTAACCAGTCCGTGTAATTCGGTCCGGTCAGTTTGTTAGCATCAAGTATGATTCTAAGTGAAATTAGTGATGTCGACATTTTTAAATTTTTGCATATGAACTGGGACGCGGCGCGGCCGCGCTGTTCATCTCAGAAACAGCAGACTTTGATTTTTGTCAAGAAAATTTGATCCAATCTCACATCAATTCATATATAGAATCATAAAATTGACAATTAGCACAAAGTTAGGCTCTGATACCACTGTTGGGTTTGTATGTTACGCATTCATGTAATCAAATTACACAATAAAGGCAGAAGAGCGATAAATTAGGTTTTAAAAATTTTATACACCCTCATCAAGATTATGCTTTGTGCTCAATTATCAATCAGTAGAAAGAGAAGGATAAATCAGAATCATACCCTTGTAGAAACTAGCTTCCACAGGTACGAGTTCAACTCTTTGCTCTTCGTGATCGCCTTGAATCTCCTGGATTGATTACTTCCTTTGATCAACGTTAGCCACTAAAGTGTTTGGCCTCTAGAGGTGATCCACCAAAGAAGAGAAATTGTTCAAGAAGGAGGGTGGTTGGTTAAACTATAGTTTTTCTATTCTCTGTAGAAAAAGGAGTACTCTCCAACAATTAAAATTACATCTACTGATATATAATATAAGACTCATCTTATATAGATATTGGTCCACCCTTCTAATCTAATTAGAAATTGGGTTTCATTTAATTAATTAAACTCATTTAATTAATTAGGCTTCCCAACACATTAGGATTAATTAATTAAATTCTTTTAATTAATTTGCCTCCTAATCTCATTAGGAATAAATGAAAGTACCAATATTAAATTAATTTCTAAACTCCTTTAGAAATTAAAATAATAATAATTATAATAATATTAATAAGACTTCTCTTATTAATTTATATTTAATATTTCTAAAATATTAAATAATAAACATTAAGCCATTTAATTTATTCTATCACCATAGATTAAATTAAGTACACTTAACATATTATTACGATTATGCCATTACCTTCTTAAATAATTATTATTTATTTTATGGTGTGACTTTTTAGGTTCTTCATATTAAACCGGTTGTGAATAAATCAATTAGAACATTTCTAATCTTATTTAAATAAATAAATTAAACTAATAATCTATTTAAATAAATAATATTTATTCTATAATAGGAATCAGCCTCCCTAGCGATCAACGACTTTCCAGATAATATAAATTTCAACAATAATCATAAAAGAACCTGTGAGTAAATAGTTACCGTACAATTCAATCATTCCAACATACAATGTTCCAATTAAATATAAGACATGGAATTCTATCACTTGTACTAATATCACATTAAGAATTCCTATTGACAGGCGAGTAAAACTTCATTAGGTATTTCATAGCGAGTCACGTTCAGTGAACTTATTCACCAATAAGCACCTACATACTTGCTTTAGTGTCCCCACACAAATGATCATGAGATCAATCATCCTCATCCAATGAGCAAGCAATATATGTACCAATCTATCCGGATTTACTAATCCCTTTTTTAGTAATCCCACGATTAGAAACTATTTTAGTTTTAAGCTTTCTAAGAATTTAGATCTCATTAGCATGATCAACATCATGATTCTAAAAGCATTGCTTAAAACTATGAGTTATTTACATATTATAAAAACAGCATCATGTAGATAATTAAATGTCTTTAATAAATGAATACTTTTATTAATAAATAAATAAGATCGTTTCCAAAGTACATGCTTTATCATCATACATGATTGGCTTGTATGCATAATACTTTCACATACAGCCCATTGCATTGGCATTGACTGATAGGTACATAAACAGGGGAACCTCATCCCTTGGAGGAATTCTTCCTTAGCAGCTTAAAGATGGGTTCACAAGTTACCGTGAGTTGAGATATGAACCTGCTTATGAAATTGATTCTCCCTAGAAATCCCCATATTTCTTTTTCTGTTCGGGGCACGGGCATCTCGGCTATGGCTTTAATCTTGGCGGGATCCATCTCAATGCCTCTGTTGCTTACTAGAAATCCTAACAACTTGTATGATTTGACACCGAAAGCACATTTGGCCGGATTCATCTTTAGGTTGTACTTGAGCAACTTGTTGAAAAGCTTTTTGAGATGGCTGATATAGTCATCCTCCTTCCGGGATTTGACGATGATGTCATCCACATAGACCTCTATTTCTTTGTGCATCATGTCATGAAAAAGGGCCATCATAGCTCGCTGATATATGGCACCGACATTGATAAGGCCGAAAGACAAACACCTATAACAGAAGGTTCCTTAGGGAGTGATGAAGGTTATTTTCTCCCTGTCCTCTTCAGCAACCATGATTTGATGGTATCCGACCAAACAGTCCACAAAAGAATACACGCCATATTGCGCCGTGTTGTCTATTAGTATATGGATAAAAGGTGCTGGGAAGTTATCCTTGAGACAAGTTTTGTTCAAATCTCTGTAATCCACACATACTTGTACTTTCCCTTCAGGCTTAGGCATGGGAACTATGTTGGATAACCACTCAGGGTAAGTGGTCTCCATGATGATGCCATCTTTGAATTGCTTGACAATTTCTTCTTTAACTTTCAGACTCCACTCAGGTTTCAATCGCCTGAGCTTCTGCTTGACTGGCTTGAATCCATCTTTAATGGGTAGTCAATGAATGACAAAGTCAGTAGACAAGCCAATCATGTCTTCATGCGACCATGTAAATACATCCTAGAACTGAGTTAAGAGTTCATTCAGGTCGGCTTTTTAGTTTTGGGTAGGGTTCATGCGTATCTGGATTTCTTTATGGTTTTCTGAGGTTCCGATATTGACAGTGGTGGTTTGATCGAGGTTTAGTTTGGGTTTGTCTTTGACCCATTCTTTGATCTCCTCGGGCACCTCATAGTCATCTATCTCATCTTGATCAATCTCCATCAAGTCTAAGTCCAGTTCTACATCAAAGTTGTAGTCACTGTGAACATTTGACATCTCATCAGTAGGGACAAACAAATCCAATTCTGGAGTCCTGAATACAAAATGCTTTCACTTTAATATATGAAACTGTTTAATCATACAAAGCATTTAGCAAAAGCATGACAAAAGTAACTGTTATCATTGTGCAATAAAAATAAACAGTAAATAAAACCATGCCTTAGGGCAGATGGACTCTCTGCCATTTTACCCTTTTTGACTGAGGCATGGAGTGTTGCTCCAATTATCTAGAGTCAGGTCCTCCTGCAAAAGGAGGATAAAGGAGTTGTGGTTGTCTGTCTCCTCTTTGATGACGACTGAGACATCATTCATATCAGGACCAGTGCTTCTCTTTGATTTGCTCTTCTTATCCCTTTTGATGCGAGGGATCATGATTTGATCTTCTGAATAGTCATCGTCTGGGATATCGTCGTTCATACCCTAAGTGTGCACCAGAAAATACATGTTTACAAACGGGTCTCGTCCTTCATGCATGAACTTTTCTTTGCCCTTTTTGCTTTCCCCATCAGACTTTGGGACTTTTTTTTCATAATCTGGCTTGACATGAGGAAATAGTATAACTGACACAGCTGCAGAAATCTTCCTCATTAGTTTTACAAACACTGCATCAGTGAGGTTTGGCAGCAGGATGGTGGAGGCAGGAACCGTTGGGTGCTTGTGCGGGTTTCGGTGGTTTAATCAGGATGAATAGCCCAATCCGGCTTTTCCTGTCTAGCTAGGGATTTGCACTGGACTTCTAATTCCTTGCTGATTTTTTCCTAACCCTTTTCCAGGGCAAAAACCCAAGGATACCATTTCCTGACCGACCGTCATCACTTCGGGGGAAACTTTTGGTTTTAAAGCTGGTGCCCCAATAGGTAAGTATTGAGTGTTGCTCACCTCCAAAGCTTGAAAATTGGCAAGCTCAACCCCTTTATCAAGACTGATTACCAGCATATCGCTCTGTATGCAGACAAGACATTCTGGCTCGGCATTTACAGTGATCAGATTGCCATTAATAATATACTTCAGTTGTTGATGAAGGGTGGACAAAACTGCTTCTGCCTTGTGGATCCACAATCTTGCCAACAACAAATTATATCCAGTGGTAATGTTTAGTACCTGAAAAGATATATAGAAAGTATGGGGACCAATATCATGTGGAAGCTCAATCTCCCCCACAGCCTCTCAGCGAGATCCATCGAAAGCCCAGATGACTGCATGACAAGTCTGGATTCAGTTTGGATTAATCATCATTCTCTCTAAGGTGTCGTAGGGGTAGATGTTTAGGGATGATCCTCCATCTATCAGCACACCTCCTACCACATATTCTGATGACATCACTGCTATGTGCAATGACTTGCAATGACCCGTCTCTTCTGCGGGTATATCATCGTTCGTGAAATATATCACATTACTGTTAAAAATGTTCTCTATCATGTGATGAAATTTCTCAGTATCTACCGTCTTCGGTAGATGTGCTTCTTTCAACACTTTAACTAGAATCTTGCGATGATCCTTCCAAAAATAAGACCAAATCTAGAATTATCTGTCGGGGTGCCTTTAAGTTTTGCAGCACTTTGACCTCATTATGCCCCATCTTGCTGAGGAATTCTTTAATTTTCTCCTCAGACACTCTTCCCTTAGCTTTAATGACCGAGTTAATGACTCGCTGAGGCAGGTACAATGGGTTTTCCTTTGATATAATAGCAATGTGGTTTGATGTTGATCCTTTATCTTTTCCATAGTTCCATGGGACTTTCTTCAAGCTGACTATAGGATATTGTTGTCTGAATGGCAATATTAGAGGCTTGGGCGCAGCCACTTTCACATGATTTTTTCCTTCTTGGACCCCTTTTCCCTGCAGTATCAGGGGCGTGATGGCTAGATCCTTCTCACAGGAAATGACAGCCACTACTTCTTTCAGATTCCATGCCATGGGAAGAAAGAGTGCTTCCTCACCAAGATAGCCATAATCTTGGTTTGCCTTCATCAACTCATTTCTTTTAATCAGATTTTGAATTAAGTGACGAAGTCCCCAACAATCCTCTGTGTCATGACCAGGTGTGTTGGAATGATATTGACAGATCCTATCAGGCTTGAACTTTAGGGATCGAGGGTCCATCGGGGGTAACAATTTTGTTACCATCCCTTCATTGATCAACATTTGGAGGATTTCTTTCATAGGTAGATTCAAATTAGTGAAATTCCTTTTGAAGGCGAATTCCCTGTTAGCTTTAAACTCTCTTCCTTGGCAAACTTGTTGACCCAGGGTTCACGCTCATAAAATCGATAATGATCCCTCATGGCGATGGGACTACTTTCAGGCATCAGAAGGTTTGATTCTTGTTGGTTGGTCTGAGTTATCAATTATCATGTTATCTGATGTTGATAAACTACCAGTTCTACCAACTGCCCTAACTTATTCCTTGATAGACTTAATTTCCTGTTTTATCAAGAACCACCTTTCTGAATATTCCCAATTGTTCGGCCTATTGGTATTTGCTTAGGTTGACCCTCCAACATACTAGAGGAATTTAGATCCTTCCCCGTTCCCCATGCTGATCATAGTGACGCTCTCCTCATTATGTTGAGGCAGAGGATTATCTTGAACATGTGGTTTTTCTTATGTTGTCACCACAATCTCCCCATTGTCTATCAAGTCTTGGATTTTATGTCTGAGAGAACAATAATCTTAGGTATCGTGGCCTGGTGCTCCAGAATGATAAGACACTTCTTGCTCGGGTCAAAATTCTGCCTGCTTGCATTGGCCGGCGGAAGGAGCTGAACAATCTTCATTTGTGCTGTCAGTAGTTTCAGCACATTTTCCAGTGAATCCCCTAAGGGTGTGAACGTTCTTCGACGTCTAACTCCAACTCTTTGAAAGGGAGGACTCGAAGGATGTGCATGGGAGCTTAGAAAAGGGGAATAATTTCTCTTTTGAATGGGTAAGCTTGAATTGCCTTTCTGATTCTGTTCCTGAAGTATCAAGGACACATCTTCTTCCTTCTTCTTGTGTACTCTCCGAGGATTACTACCATAGCTTCTAGATTGAATATGCTCAGCCACTGCCTCCAAAACGGTAAGGTCTTTGATCTGTCAAGACTTTAGTCCCATTTTGGCCATTTCTCCATGTTTAATAAACCCTCTCGTAATATGGAGCTTCCTGGATGTCTATGAAAGTCATGACTATCTCAGTCTCTGTCATAGGTGGGGTGACTTGTGCAACCATTTGTCTCCATCTTTGGGCATACTAACGGAAAGACTCATTGCTTTACTTTTTAACCTTGGTCACTTGATATCGATCCGGAGCCATATGAGATTAGAATCTATATTGATTTAGGAAGGCATGTGCTAGCTCTTCCCAGCTGTGGATTTTGGAATTGTCGAGTCGGGCACACCAAGTTAGAGTTTCCCCAGTCAAACTCTTTTGAAACAACTACATTCTGAGTTTTTCATCTTCAACATAGGATCCGAGTTCTCCAATGAACACCTTTAAATAAGTGTAAGGATCTCCTAATCCGTCATAGTTTTCAAAATTAGGGACTTAAAATTTGTCTGGATATCGAGCCCCAGGAAATATACATAAATCTGAGTAGTTTACACTCCCAAATGCCCTAGTTCCTTTGATGGACCGGATTGTTTCTTCATTTTTGTTGGACCTTTTTCCTAACATCACCAGTTTCTTAATCTTTGTTGAGATTGGTGATTTCAGGGGTTTTGTTGGTCAGATCCTTATTTTGAGGTTCAGGTGTCTGAGTATCTTTCTTGCCGGTATCCTGACTGCCACAGGGCGTGGACGACTCTATTTAAATGGGTATTTGTTTACCCTGAAGACTTTTTCTTTGCTCTTTAAGGAAAATAGCCAATTTTGCTATTTGGTTCTTTAATCCTTCGAACTCTTCCCTATAAACATGGGTGGACTCAGGTTGGACACTTGAAGCCATGCCTAGAGATTGATTAGTGGGTTTTATACCTACAAATTGGACATCTTTTAGACTTGATTCTTTGTTAACTTTAAGTATTTTTAGTGTCATTTTACTTATTTGTGTGTTTTTGTTGTAGGAAACGGCTTCGGAGGGTCAAAACATAAAAAATGGAGCTTAATGACATTTTTGTAATTTTTGGTTACTGTTCATGCGTCGGGGTTAAGTTTCCTAGTGTAAAATCTACGCCTAGGCTAAGTTGTCAGGAAAGAAAAGGAACTTAAGAAGTTGAGTCTAAAAAGGATTTGTTGGCTGATTGGTTCAAGGACATTAAAAAGGCCTAAAAGAAACATAAAAAGGAATATAAAAGGAGGAGTATTCACAAGGATTAGGGAGATTTTTCCATTTCATTATATTAGATTAGATAAAATCCTAGTTTAGATTAGAGTGGAAGATTGAAGCAGTTGAAGATCATTGGAGATTCAAAGTGGAGCAAGAGAAATTCAAATTTGCATACCTCAATTCCTAACTTCTCTTTACTTCTATCTTTTTATCTTTTAATGTATAAACAATTGTGGATTATAGATTTTGGCTTAATCATGAGCTAAACTCTATTTTGAGATTATAATTGATCTTGTTCCATAGTTTACTTTGATATGCTTCCTTGTTAGTCTTGTTCATTATTATTGGATTGTCTATTATGGTTTGTGAATAATTACTTAATTACCTAGCTATCAATTACCGTGATAATCCATATGAAATCGAGAGACGGATTATGGGTTTAGATCTGATCATAATAGCATGTGATTGTGTTTTCTGCATAGCATTGGAATTCATGATTTATGTTTAGGATAGAGATATACCTTTACACCAAATGTAATCTGATAAGAACTTGTGCTTAAACTCTCTTTAATTGTAATTCACATAGAGATATAGTGGATTAGTTAATTAGGGTATTCTACTTAGTTTTGTCATCTGTGGACTTACGTTGATATGGGTATAGTACATCGAGGGATGGTCATATTTTACCTTAGTGTTCTTGATTAACAATCCGAGATAATTAATTTGATTTAACAGGAAGTGTATTGATTTAAATGAAATAATAGGTGAGATTGTAGTCTCAAGTCTTCATATTCTAGTTTCATTCTAGGGGTAGTTAGAATTAGTTTAATTATATATTGTTAATTCAAAATACTACATCATTGGTTCAAATAAGATTAAGTTGATTACAGGTTAGTACTTGGTGATTTTTATTAAATAATTTCTAGTGGGAACGATACTATACTTTCACTTTATTACTTGTTGACCACGTATACTTGCATGTTGTGCGTAACTAGATTTTACCCAACAGAGATGGGCTTAGTGCCTTTTTAGATTTTGATCTGGTAACGGGACCAATTTTTTCCTACAATAAAAGTAGGTGTGTTAATTTTGATGTATATATTAACAGGATGCATGATATGCAATGTGTTATAAGTTTTTGAAGTTTTTTAATCTTTTCCTATAAAACAAAGGTTAGTTGTTTTGATGACAGGATAGTATGACAGGATTTACAATGTATATTTACATGGAATCTTGAAATTTACACTGAATTGAAAGGGGAAGGCATGCAGAGACTTCCCTTCGAATTTAGTTTATCAAAGGCTGGCCTATCTTACGCTACTCTCGCGGCTTTTCGGCATGAAGGTCCCTAGATCATCGCAATTTACTAGAGTGGAAATTAATCCGTTCTTTCAATTGGAGTGGATCTAAGTGGCATCTTTCCTGAGCCTCGCAGGATTAATCTCCTTTGAGTCCAGTAATCAATCACCGACGGGTTTGCCTCCTGATGGAGGAATCACACAGCTTACATTCACATACACCGTGTCTCACCGTATGAAATGATGATATTGTACGAAGCACTAATATAAAGCGCAGTAAAGCATTTTATTTACATCTATTTAATGTAAACACAGCATCCACACACACGCAGATAAAAAGGGAAACTTTGAAAAGATTTGAAATGTGGCTTAAGCCCTCTAGTGTCCCCAGCAGAGTCGTCACCTATCCACGTTGCGAAAAATCTTTGGACAAATCTTTCTTTCCCTAATTTATGTTTTCTACCCTTATTTATCTTATCTGTTTTATAAAGGGTGAGCTTTTTTAGGAAAAGGCCAACATGTATCATGTCGACGATTTGAAAGGTTTACAGAGTCGCCAGTTGTTATATTTGAAATGGTTGTACCAACTCAACCGAGTTTTGTTTGATTTTGTAAGTAAGCCCAATTACTGGACGCTAGTCAAAACTTGGCCTTTGGAAACCGAGATTCATAAAGTTCGGAGGCTTGGTTAAACAGGGGGAAGGTGTTAGGCACCCCCCGACTTCCGTGAAACACAGTTACCGCGTCTTTTTAATTTCCCTATTTTACACGGTTACCCACTCTTTTATTTGAGCTGCTTGTGCTCGACGTTTGAACTTGACCCCTGAGAAATTAGACTTTGATTTATCTGTTGAAACTCTGTTGGGAGAAACCTTCGTTACATCCACAGTTTACAAATCTTGTTTAATTCAAATTGGCACCCTCACATTACCTATTGATCTCATCTCTTTGAAAATACTTGCATTTGATGTGATTTTAGGAATTGACTGGTTAACCACTTATCATGCTAAAATTGATTATTTTAGTAAGGTTGTTAGCTTTCATATTCCTAACCAGCCTATTATTTGAATTCAAACAATCAAATTACTAAAATCAATCACTGTCATTTCAAGTTATAAAGCTAATCGTTTATTGAAAAACGGATGTCAAGCCTTCTTATCCCATGTCACCGATTTAAACAAGAATACGTCAGATTTGAATGATATTTTTGTTGTTAATAAATTCCCTGATGTATTTCCCAAATAACTTCCTGGCCTACCCCCGGAACGTGAAGTTGAATTTTTTATTGGCCTTGAACCCGGTACAAAACCCATTTCCAGAACCCCATATCGAATGGCTCCTATTAAACTTCAGGAGTTAAAAGTCCAACTATAGGAATTGTTAGACGTCGGCTTTATTCGTCCTAGTACATCGCCTTGGACTGCTTCTATTTTATTCGTAAAGAAGAAAGATGGGAGTATGCGACTTTGTATTGACTATCGAGAGTTGAACCATGTCACCATAAAAAATAGGTATCCGTTACCTCGCATTGATGACTTGTTTGACCAGTTGCAAGGTGCTAAATTCTTCTCAAAGATCGATCTTCGTTCTGGATATCATCAGTTAAAGATTAAAACTGATGACATTCCAAAGATTACCTTCAGAACTCGATACGGGCATTATGAATTCTTAGTCATGTCTTTTGGATTGACTAATGCTCCTGCTGCCTTCATGGATATGATGAACCGTATATTCAAGGAATATTTGGATCATTTTGTGGTTGTCTTTATTGATGACATCCTCATTTACTCCAAAAGCCGTGAAGATCATGAGCAACACTTGTGGCTGATACTCCAAAAGCTTCGTGAAAATAAACTATATGCCAAGTTGAAGAAATGCGAGTTCTGGTTTGAGGAAGTAGCATTCCTTGGGCACGTGGTATCGAAACATGGAATATTAGTTGACCCGACGAAGATTAAACTAATATAAAGTTGGGAGCAATCTAAGTCAGTAACCGAAATACGTAGCTTTCTGGGCTTAGCTGGTTATTATCGGAGATTCGTGGAAGGATTTTCTCGAATCTCCACTCCATTAACTCAGCTGACTCAAAAAGATACAAAATTTGGATGGAGTGAGAAATGTGAGAAGAGTTTCCAGGAACTCAAGAGGAGACTCATTTTAGAACCTGTTCTGACAATACCATCTAGTTCGGAGGGATTTGTCATCTACAGCGATGCGTCAGGCAAAGGGTTAGGATGTGTTCTCATGCAACATGAGAAAGTCATAGCCTATGCCCCATAACAACTCAAAGAATATGAGAGGAATTATCCTACTCATGATCTAGAGTTGGCAGCTGTTGTTTTCGCATTGAAGATCTGGAGACACTACTTGTATAGGGGAGAAAGTGGAGATCTATACGGATCATAAGAGCCTTAAATATTTCTTCACTCAAAAGGAACTCAACATGTAAAAACGATGTTGGCTTGAGCTGTTAAAAGATTACGACCATACCATCCAATACCATCCTAGAAAAGCGAACGTGGTAGCCGACACGTTGAGTAGAAGATCATATGCGGGAACGAGTGCGATGCTGTCAACACAAAGGCCCATTTTGTATGACACAAAGAGTTATGTTGATCTTTATCGAAGGGATGTAGAATTTAATGTCGGAGACCATATATGGTTACGTGTTGATCCATGGAAAGAAGTTACGAGATTCAGAAAGAGAGTGAAGCCTAACCCACGATTTATTGGTCCATTTGAAATTCTTTATCGAGTAGGAACTGTGGCCTATAGACTTGCCTTACCGCCAAGCATGTCTCGTGTTCATAATGTTTTGCACATATCCATGCTACGTAAATATGTGAAAGACCCAAATCATATCACTAAATTAGAATCAGATGAGATAGCTGAAGATTTAACGCATGAGGAGGTACCTGTCAAGATCTTGAATAAGAAGGAACATATTCTACGCTCAAATGTTATACCTCAAGTTAAAGTTTTACGGAAAAACCATGATATTGAGGAAATGACCTGGAAGTTAGAATCTGAAATGAAAGCAAGGTATCCTCTCCTCTTCGAAATACCAGGTACGTACATCAATTTCGAGGACAAAATTTCATAAGGAGGGGAGGTTGTAAGACCCCAAATTTTATGAATAAAGATTTAATTTTCTTTATATATTATTTTTAAATAATAAGGTGTCGATTTGATATAATGTTATAGTTATAGGTGATTTGTGCAAATTTTACAAAGTAAGTTAGTTGTCATAAAATATTCGTTGTGTCGGAGAATATTCTTTTTGTTGAGGAATATTCGTACGACGGTGCAATCATTGGTGGTCCCCACAACCGAATGATTGTTGGATATAAAAATCGACAAAAATAACCTTTTTATAAAGATAACTACAAGACTTTTATTATTAAACTATTGAAATATCCGATGATAAAGGTACAACAATACGCGTTGTTGCACAGTAGCACACGGTATTGCAAAGTATCTCGGATTATTGATTGTTACGTAAGAAGTCACTCAGTATTTCATTCAATAATTGGCACAATAGCTGCCGCATAGTATCTCATATTATTGATTCAATTATTGTCACAGTATCATTTGCACAATATTTTATGTTATTAAATCAATAATTGTCACGACACAGTTACTCATATTATTTAATATTATTAGTTAGCATTATTGGCAATGTCTAAAAAGTTCTATCAAGGAAAGGGGTTAGGTTATTTAATTGCGCGCCAGTAAGGAGAAATCCTTATCGGAAAGCCCCCTCTTTCCTGGGAATAATTTAGTTGTCAATATTGTGAGTTATAATATTAATGATGACTAATTGTTGAAAGATTGTGTTAATTAAAGATAAGTGATTTGTGGTTGATATTTATTCAATTTTTGTTATAAATGGAGGAGTTGTTGTAAGGACCCCTACGTGCTAAATTATTCAAATCGTCGGTAGAAATTGATATCAGTTTTGTTTTATTATTATTATAATAGTAATAAAATAGAAATATTTTTATATAAAACAAAAAACTTTTTATTATATATATAAAGTTGTTTGTTTTATTAGAATATAAATAGAATATATTATATATATATATATATATAAAATTTTTGTGTTATTAGAATACTTTATTGCATAGTGTTGCATAGTAAAATCATATTTCGTCCGTGAATTTGTGCCCATGAAATTTCAATTGTTTCATCCGTGAATTTTCTAAACAGTAGTATGCTGCCATTCTCCTATAAATAGGATGCTTAGTTAAGAAATGAAAATCACACCAGAATCAGAGAATTCTTCTTCTATAATATTGTGCGTATTTCTTTCTAGTATAACAATACTTTGAGTGTAGCTTATAATGAAAGATTTCTTCAAGAATATCTCCACTATACCAGTCCGATTTAGTCTCCTACTAAGATAAAGGATGTTATTTTAATACTTGTAAGGGTTGTCATTCCATTTCTTATTAATCTGTGGGAATAACCTGTCTACGCGGACTACCGCGTGCATGGTGAATAACCCTTCGTATTCATTCTTTATTAAGTTGTGGAAATGATCTGTTTACGCGGATTACCGCATGACGGATGAAAATCCATTTGCAGTTTCATATATTCTTTCATACTCGTTTGGTATATCATTTCTTTTGTACTTGTCAAGGGATATCATTTTCTTTCATATTTCTTCATTTATGGTACGAAATTATTGTTTGTTTCCATAACCTTATTATTAAATGGTGGAAATCCCTGAAATTAGTAGAATACCCTTGAGTTTTGCGCTTCATCTAATATCATTTCTCTAAAATATTGGTCTGAACTTCTTATTAAAATTTTAATCTTTTCATGTCGGGATACTATTCATTCGGGTACTATTCATAGGGTACTATTCACATCAAAATTGGTTTCTTTTCTGTCTAAATTATTTTTGATATATGAATATCATTCTTGAATTTTGCTCCACAATTGATTATTATGTTGACAATTTAAACTTTCTTGAACTTGGATAAATTAAATTATAAATCTCTAATATTTATCCTTGATCTCACTTGATTCGTTCTTTATACCATTTTACATCATCTTCAGTCTTAAATTGTGGTGAAAGTTATCTTTGGCCTGTAGTGCAAAGATGAACTGTTGATTGGTATGATTATGACTAGGAGCGGTGTATTGGTATAATCATGACATTTGGTGTTACAGATAAAGGCTTGTGATGAAAGTTATCTTTGGCCCGTAGTGCAAAGATGAACTATTGTTTGGCATGATCATGACCACTGGTGATACAAACGAATATCTTTGGCCCATAGTGCATAGATAATTCGTTGATTGGAAATAATTATTAATTGGTGTTACAGTGATAAAATATTGATGATGGAATTTTAAATCATAGAAGATAGTAGACATCATGTTCTACTTGAGTCTTCTAATGGATTGATATTTTCGCTGCAGTTGTTGATCTAAAACTTGTTGTCCATAATATTTTATCTGATATATTGAAGGCTAATGATAATTTATTCTTCGTTATCTTATTCATAATATTCTTTACTGGCCTAGTTAAGCTCACCCTTTTCTTTCATTGTTCTCTTCAGGAAATGAGAATATAGCTGAGACTAGTCAAAAAATAGAGTGATAGTACGAGATAGAGCTATAGTAGTCCTCACTATTTTGTTAAATAGTGTGATAATAATTGTAATGAGGACTTAATTTGAGCGTTGATATTTTTGTATTGCATACCACAAAATATCTGTATTGGAGCTTACAGTTTGTGTGGTCGTATTTTGCACGACAATTTAATATAATAAGATTTGTATTTGGATTATGTACCATGTATTTGGCGACTCAGAATGGGTTGTGTGGACCTATTTTGGGGGCGTCACATAAACCATATGGAAATCATTTCTTAACATCTTTTACTTCCATTTTCATTAAGCTATATATTTTGACATAGAAGACTTAAAGAAAAAATAAATGGTAAGTTTTAATACCTTTCTTCTTGGCTTTTCTTTCATTTTCTTCTTTCTCGTGAAAAAGCTGGCGATTTGCTAGATTTTCTACTTCAGAGACTTGTTACTTCTAGACCCCCATGTGTTCTCTTCAGTTGTCCACAGTTTCCTATCTCAATTTTTTGAAAAATGAAGAGATTAATCTTGTTTATATAGATTTTCAATGCTAGGGGCATTTTGGTCATTTGGCCAAATCGCCTTACTATTCATGCCTCCTTTCTATTCACGAAGTTTCTCATGGAAGCTTCGTTGTTCCGTCTTTCAGAATTCGCCCAACAGTTTGAAAAACTGCATTTCTTTGAATCTATATATTTTTAGATATTCCGTCTTTCTTTTATCGATTAACTTTTATGCGTTCTTCGAAAATTTGAAAAACTAAAAAACACTTTTTGATGAATAGTGTTTTTCGTCACATTTTCTCATAACGTAGTTAAACGAATAAAAAGTACATAACAGTACTTTTCGTCGTTTTTATGGCGTCCGATTTCAGCACATTTTTCGAGAAAAACTTTTATCGGCTAGCGTAACTTTTCACGGCATATTACCGTCAAATCTTCAAACAGAATGTCATTCCGACATCCCGATCTCTCAGAAAGGCTTAGGTTATTCAAACCCTAAACTCTTAGGTTTCGTCTGGTGAATACTGTCTATTTTGTCTTTTTCTCGAAAAAGTTTATTTCTCTGGAAAAATTTTATTTTCTTCTTAAAAATTCTTACTCGTTCATTCTAGCTCATAGCCAGAATCCACCCGATTTATGATCATCCTAAGTAGAGATGCACAAAAGGCTTGAGGCCCGCAACCTGACCTTGATCAGGCCTGGGCCTGGCTTGGTCAAGGCCTAGATCGGCCTGACACGGTATGAAAGGCTTAAAAAGGCTGCCATTTTAGGACCAAAATCTAGCCTGGACTGACATGGCGCAAAGCCCGGTCTGGACTGGCCTGTAGCCTGAGTACGGCCTGGGTCTGACTTGGTCCGGCACAACAGGCCTGGCCTACTTGCTGGCTTGTTATTTCTTGTTATGTTAAAATGTTTTCAAACTCAACAACCCAACCTAACACAAGAAAAAATAAATTAGTCAGGCAGCCCAGCCAGACTCAAATCACACCAGACCAGCCTTAACGCTTGTCACCTAACGGTTAAAAAAACACACTCAACGGTTAAAATGTGCAACCAACCAAAGTTGAGTGATTTGACTGATTGAACTATATATATATATATAGCCCCATTATATAATAAAGCTACTAAACCAAACCAGTAATATATATCCACACACACTAAGGAGTAGGGACTACTAGACTAGGAAGCTTACTATGCTAAATATATATATATATTGTCGACTGTCGAAGAAAAATCCGCGTGTCGGGTCACAACCCGGATCTTTCTCTCTTCCTAAGTTATCTCTACCCTTACTCTTTTTATTGCTAAAAAAGCTTTTGAAGGGTTTTTAGGAAAAGGCCAACATGTTCATGTCGACGATTTGAATATTTTACAGAGTCGCCAGTTGGTAGATTTGAAATGGTTGTACCAACTCAACCGAGTTTTGTTCAAACGAGGCCCAATGCTGGACACTGTTGAAACTTGATCTTTGAAAACAATGTTTGAGCTCGAGGGCTTGGTTAAGTGTGGGGAAGGTGTTTAGGCACCCCACGACTCCTGTGTAAATATGGTACCACATCTTTTCAATATTTCCCTTAAAAACTGAAATGCGTATGTGAATGTTGTTTTGAAAATTGGGCCTATGTTTGATTGATTGAAAGTAGTGCTTTGCTACGTTGAACATATATACGAAGGGTTTGATTTGATTTGTAAAAAGTCTTTGATTTGATTTGTAAAAGTATTTAATTTGATTTGCAAAAATCTTTTTTTTAATTGAATTTAAAATGATGTTTTGAAAGCTGGTTATCAAACCATTCCGCTAACATAGGAATTGAAGCCTGTTGGTAATTCCATTTTTTTTATCTTTATAGCCTTAAGGCTTGCATTTGAATGGTGATTTGTCGGGCTGCGAAGCATCCTCGATCATAAAATTAAATATACAAGTGTCGGTCTCCACATGGACATGATCGCCATCGGAGGGACTCTGACACGACAAACCATATTTTTCACTATGTTGAGACCTTAAATCCGGATAACTGTTTTAAGGTCTTTGCATATACATTTTACAAAAAAACTGGCAGGGTACATTCGTAAAGCGGAGTTTGTCCATCGTGGGAATCAGAATTTGATCAATTTGATCATGAATCCCACGATTTCTAGGCTCACATGAGAGTAGCCAATAAACCTGTACAATTCAAATTTGTACAGAAACAGATATATATCCCAATATTACCAGAACCGAGGATTCATCAGTAAATCCTGGTTCACACCTGGCCGAAGCGACTCGTTCCCACTAGATAGCGATATAAGGGACGCGAGGTTGATTTTGTGACTAAAAAATGTCGATTTATATCGAATGAATATTTAAAGCATTAATTTAATAAAAAACAAATAAAGCCAAGATATATACATAGTTATATATATACAAAAGTTGTATAGGGCGATGGGTTTTTGTAACGATTGAGATTTTATATTTAATTTTAAAGATTTATTGAATTAAATAAATATTTATGATAATTATTTATTTAGTTAAATAAATAAATTATGTGATTTATGGAGTGATTTAATTAAGTGTTATATAATAGTTAAATGAATGTGTAATATTCATTTAATTAATGTATATTAATTTTATGAAATTAGTTCTAATTTAATTGAGATAATTTAATTAGATGAGATTATGTGATGAAGTGTTACATGAATTATAATTAGCAAGTGATTATAATTATGTGGCAATTTATGTGATTAATATATGTTAGATTTTAATTGATTAAATTAGATTATTAATATTTAATTAATTAAAATGTGACATCAAAAGTATGTGTTAAATAATTTGTTAAAATAAAGAAAAGGATTTTTAAATGATTTTTACCAAACAAGGCCCTTGCTTTTGTTTTAAAAGACTGTTGCCAAACAGGGCCCTTACACTATCTTAAACCTAATTTACCTAAACCATGCCTAAGTTAGTAAAACTAGTTTCTAATTTTTTTGTAGCCAAACAAGCCAAGTTGGCTTTTGAATTTTGCAACTTACGTAATTAGTAGTAGTTAGTGTATAATTAGGATATGGGAGTTACCTATTCTATTATATGTATATTGTATATACGTTAGTGTTATAATCCTAAGTCTAAACAACGAAAAAAGAAGGAGAGAAAGAGCAGAGAATATTAGAGAAGAAAAGAAGGAGAAAGAATTGGTAGAACTCAAGCTCATAATAATCTTTTCTTTACACTCATAGCTAGAAAGGTTAGAATTCTATATTCTTTATATTTTATTCTCTGTCAAAAATTTAATTTTCATGAAAGTTGTAGTTATGAATTTTATATATATGATTGTGTTCATGTGTTATTGGTAGTAATTGTATGAAAGGATTTTCAGAAATCAAATTATTGTAGAAATATATTTTAACAGAGAATTTATATTTATATGAGTTCATATGGAATTTCATGAGCTTGGTTAAATTTAATTGAGAAATTCATGCAATTGGTATGTGTTAATATGCTTATTAAGTAATTACTTGATGCTATCTTCAACTTCATAAGTAATGCATGTATATAAGTTCGAATTGATGGAGAAAAATAGTTACAATAGATTATTTTTGAGAAAATATGAGTTTTCATAAAAATGGCCAAAATGGATTTTCAAAACTTGTGATTATCATTGTTTAAATGATTTTGTGTTTGGAAGCATGCTTTCAATATGTGTAATAGCGTATATATGTTTTTACAGAGTCTATAGTACTGTATTTTTGGCGTTGTTAAATTGTTTGGGTTGATCGGTTAAACAGAGGGCCGTGGCTGTCTGCGTCTGGACGAGCTCCTGCGCAGCTGCGCCGGCAGCCAGGCCAAGAGCAGCGCAGCTGCGCCACTGGCCTATCCCAGATTTCTTCCTTGCGCAGCTGCGCTGGTTTGAAAGCAGCTGGCTGCGCAGCTGCTCCGGGCACAGTGCTTGGGCAGTGAGTTTTGCTTACTTGTGCAGTTTTATTTGATAGCTTATGATAATTGGTTATAATAATGAGCATGAATTTAGTGGCTATAACATGTTGCTAGTATGAGTTGGACAATTTCGTAATTAGAGAAAAGAGTTTTGAAAACCTTAATTAAATTATAATTGTTTATTAGTAAAATAAGTTACTTAATTATAATTTGATTAATTATAATTAAGAGTAAATGTTTAATTAAAATTATAATTTTGTGAAATTATAATGTATAGAAGTTGATTTATTAGATGTTAATTTAAATTATAATTTATGTAATTATAATTTAATAAATGCATGTTTAATTATGGATTATAAATGGATAAATACATAATTAATTATAAATTGTGTAATTATAAATGCATGATGTAGTTTAATTGATTTTAAATTATAATTATTTATAATTTAAATGGTAATTATAATTTGATTAAGTGTTTAAATTATAATTGTTTAATTATAATTTAGCTAAATACATAATTTAATTATGTGACTACGAATGTGATGTAATTAACTATGTGATAGTTAATTATTATTATTTATTTAATTAAAGTGAGTTAACCATGAGGGTTAACCACTTATGTGAATTAGTTATGTGTTAACTAATTTAGGTTATTGTGATTGAATATATATGTTTGTAGGAAGTGTTAAAGTACGTGGTTGAGTTAAGTAGCTTGCGCGTAAGGCAAGTCTTCTAAACCCTAAACTCGTTAATTCTATACAAGTGTTCTAAACCCTAAACTTGTTAATTATATACAAATTCTTGAATTCATATATTCATTGTTGAGAATGTCCTTTCCATTTCTGTATTGGACAATAGGTTATTTAATTGAAATGATCTTAACTTATTGTTCAAGTAAGATCCAGTTATTATTTTAAATGCTTTAAGTTGATTCTAAAGCATATGTTAGTTCATAATCCTGTTATTTACGAATTATTGATAGTCAATTCAGCTAATCCTTAGTTGATGAACGTGAATTCTAAATTACCCTTGTAAGCTTATCCAAACCAAACTTTCTTTGGTGCGGACTTGAATTCAAATTGCTCAGTTGAACAACCCTATGTACTAGGGGAGGTTACTACGCATAGCGTTAAGATGTTTGTGCACAATACATGGGACAAAGGGCTGATCCCCCTAAGTACAAGTTAAGGTCCATAGTCTTATTGACTGTTAAAGGTTTAAATAGAAATATTTATAACCTAGGACAAGAAGAGTTCAAAGGTCTTGTGACCCTCAGTTAAATTCTGTATTCGAATTTGAATGTTGATAGAGAATTATTATTCAATTCTTTATTGTTGAAGTAAGCTAAATTATTCAGATTCTTTTTAAAGATATTCTTTCATGAATGTATTATTGTTAAACTCCAGTGAGCTGTGGTTTGCTCACTCTTGCATTAAATAACAATTTTAGTTAAGGTTGATAACGCTAGGTGCTCCGTCTACAAGTAAGGGCAAAGGAAAGCAAAGCAAGTGAAGACTTGTTTTAATTTAATTGAGAATGATTGTAATGAGACATGAACGTTATGTTTCCGCACTTTATTATTTCATGTCAGGTTTAGAGTAACCCAGGATTATTTTAAAGAGGTTGTAACCTTGTTGTAAGGGAAATTTATTTATTTTAATTTAAGTTGTAGCTTATTTTGCATTATTCATTGGGTAGATGTATGTTATATTAGAAAGTGAACACCAAATCATGTGGAAACGAAGTACCCGGATTTGGGGGTGTCACAGGTTGGTATCAAAGCTATAGGTTATGAAACCTTAGGTGGAGAAAAACCTTAGGTAGTAGCCTTATGGTAAGATCGAAAAGATAATGATGATAGGTAAAGATAATAAACTACCTTATGTGCCTATGTGTTTACACTTTAGTATTCGAAGAGTGACGATTCGTTATCACGTAATAATGAACTTTAAAATTCTTTTGTCAGGATGTCGAACGTTGGAGAACCTAGTCAGGCTAGAGAGGATGTACCTCAGGTGCCTAGAGATGAGGTGCCCCGTGACATACATGTTGTCTGGGAGCAGCTAGTTAGGAGAGAGCCATCTCCAGTGATCACCGTAGCTGGTCGGGAGCGTGAGCTGACACCTATTCTAGAGGATGAGGATGAGGACGAGTTTGAAGAGGAGGAAGAGGAGGAAGAGGATCCCGAAGAGGAATTCCCACCTCACTCTACTAGTGCTGAGATGTACGAGGCAGTCTATGGACGCGTAGGAAATCTCGAGGAGACTATCCAGCAGTGAGACGAGACGATCGAGGAAATGGCAAGTGACCTAGGAGATGCACAGTGGAACCTGATACATATGGAGGTTGAGAGAGATGCTGCTCGATTTGAACTGGCGAAGCTGAAGCAAGACATCCAGGAGGAGTCGAGGAAGCGTGCCAGAGCTGAGGAGTCAAGCTTGAGAGCTAATCAACGAGCCGATCGAGCTGAAGGTGAAGCTGAAGCCAAGAGGGCCAAGCTGAGGGAAATAGAATATGCTTTTCATACAGCGATAGAGAGAGCTCAGGACCGTATTTTCTACTACCCAGCTCAGTTCCAAGGTTTACCGTGGTATGTGGCGGACCGAAGAACGGCATTTCGGGTAATGGAAGAGGAACGCAGAGAGGCTGTGAGACGCATTAATATGCCTAGGCAGTGGCAGTAGCAGTAGTAGAGTTTTGTTTATGTATTGCTTTTTGAAATAAGTAATGTAAATCCCATAATTTGAGATAAGAATGGGATGAGTTAATAATGTAATCCTGTAACTTTTCCAGTTCAGGAAGGATGATGTAAATGGCAGAAATGCTATCTGGTTGATGTTTTTTAAACTACGACTAATGAATAAACGAAGTTTATTGATGTGCTATGTGTTCTATGTGAACTAAGTTATTCGAACGTTTAAGTATGAACTTGAATATTTAAAAATTGAATAAAGGGTCTAATAATAATATTTTCTTAACAAAAAATGCCTCCTAGAAGAAGAGTAACGCGTTAAAACCCCGAGGGTTCGACGAACAACAACAATAATGATGGGACGAATCCCAACTCGGTTCAGCAGTTGGTGAACCTGTTGACAGAAGCTCTTGTGAATCAGCCACAAGTGTAGGGAACTACGTTCAAGGAATTCAAGGCAATAGGATCGCCTGAGTTCAAAGGATCGACTAACCCTATCGAAGCTCAGACATGGTTTATGGAAATAGAGAAGGTATTTGACGTGGCTAGGGTAGGGGAAGACCAGAAGACAGCGTTCGCGACTTTCATGTTGAAGTCGGATGCTAGCTTTTGGTGGCAGGCTAACAAGACCCGAGAGGGAGAGGGAGTCATCACGTGGGAACATTTCAAGGAAATGTTCTACGAGATGTACTTTCCAGCGAGTTCGCAGGACCAGATGGAGGTTCAGTTCCTAGAGCTTAAACAGGGAGGAATGACGGTGTCCGAGTATGTCGCTAAGTTTAACGAATTGGCCAGGTTCGCTACATACCAGGTCAGCACTGACGCTAGGAAAGCGAGGAGGTTTGAGCGGGGACTGAAGCCCTGGCTCTACAGCAAGGTTTCCATGTTCCAGCTGAATACCTTTGCAGCGGTGCTGGAGAAAGCCATACTTGCTGAGGGAGGAAGCGAAGCAGTGACGAAGTTCAACCAAGATAGGAAGAAGAAGAATGATGTAGAAACCAAAACTGGGGGTAGCAGCGCTGTGAACTAGAAGAGGAAATGGAATGACAACACCTTTGCTGGGAGTCAGCAAGGAAGCCAGCAGAAGAGGAAGTTCAAAGCATGTGCTACATGCGGTAGGAATCACACTGGCGTGTGCATGAAGGGGAAGCGGGTGTGCTTCATCTGTGGTCAGGAAGGCCACATCACGCCTAATTGCCCAAACCCAAAGAAGGGAGCTTGCTTTACATGTGGATCCAAAGATCATATGGCTTGCAACTTCCCGAAGAAGCTGACGGCAAGGTCAACAGGGAGCGGAGGGAATGGAAGCGGCTGTACCGTTACTATTGCTGCACCATTGCAAGCTGTTCGACCCACTGCACGGACATTCAATATGACGGTGCAGGATGCTGTGTAATCAAAAGACATGGTGTCAGGTATTATTCCGGTCAATAGTATAAATGCATATGTATTATTTGATTCGGGTGCTACTTCTCATTCATATCTGACAATTTTGCTAAAACCCTAGACTTACCTGTAGAAGAGTTAGTTTACCCTTTGAACATAGAGATTGCGAATAGGGAGGTTATTCCTGTTAGGAGCGTTTATAGGAACTGTAGATTGGACATTAAGGGATAGGAGCTTACAGTAGATTTGATTCCGATAAAACTTGGGGAATTCGACGTCATACTAGGTATGGATTTGTTATTCAACCATGGGGCGGTAATCGACTGTCAGAAGAAGTCGGTGAACCTTACGACTCCGTCGAAGTTGGTGTTCTATGGTAGCAAATCGCCTAGACAAGTGAGTTGTCTGACGGTTATGCAAGTCAAGAAACTTCTGACGCAAGGCTGTGTGGGATATCTAGCCTACATAGTAGATACGCATAAGGAAAGCCCGAAGGTGGAGGAGATATCAGTAGTTAAGGAGTTTGTGGACGTTTTTTCGAGCGATTTGCCAAGACTTCCACCAGATAGGGAGATAGAGTTCGTGATCGATCTAGCGCCGGGCACTGCTCCGATTTCGAAGGCTACGTACCGAATGGCTCCAGTTGAGATGAAGGAACTGATGGTTCAAATGCAAGAATTACTAGACAAGAAGTATATCCAACCGAGTGTTTCATCGTGGGGAGAGCCTGTTTTGTTTGTTAAGAAGAAAGATGGATCGATGCATCTTTGCATTGATTATAGGGAGTTGAATAAAGTTACGATCAAGAATAGGTATCCTTTATCTAGGATCAATGACTGTTTTGATCAACTGAAGAGTGCGAGGTACTTCTTGAAAATTGATTTGAGAAGCGGGTATCATCAATTGAAGGAGAGGAAGGAAGATATACCTAAAATGTCTTTTAGGACTCGATATGGTCATTACGAGTTCTTAGTGATGTCATTTGGTCTCACGAATGCCCCAGCTGCATTTATGGACCTAATGAACAGGGTGTTCAAGCCATTTCTGGATAAGTTCGTGGTAGTGTTCATAGATGACATCCTGGTTTATTCCAAGACCGAGGAGGAGCATGCTGAACACTTACGACTAACCTTAGAAGCCCTGAGACGAGAGAAGCTTTACGTTAAATTCTTGAAGTGCGAATTTTAGTTGGAATGTGTGCAATTTCTTTGCCACGTGATCGATAAGGATGGTATTTTGGTGGATCCATCGAATGTTGAAGCTGTTATAAATTGGGATCAGCCGAAGACGCCGTCTGAAGTGAGGAGTTTCTTGGGATTGGCAGGTTATTACCGTAGATTTATCCTAGACTTTTCTAGAATCACAACTCTGTTGACGAATTTGACTCGTAAAACGGTTAAATTTGTTTAGACGGAGAAATGTAAGGAAAGTTTTCAAGAGTTGAAGAAGAGGCTGAGTACTGCGCCTGTATTATCCTTACCGGATATTTCGGGGAATTTTATAGTATATAGCGATGCCTCACATAAAGGATTAGTCTGTGTGTTGATGCAGAGCGGCAAAGTCATTGCCTATGCGTCACGTCAGCTAATAGATTATGAGAAGGGGTATCCGACCCATGATCTAGAATTAGCGGCAGTAGTGTTTGCCCTAAAGATTTGGAGGCACTACTTATATGGAGAAAAGTGTGAAATATACACAGATCACAAGAGTCTGAAGTATATATTTACCTAGAAGGATTGGAACATGCGCCAAAGAAGATGGTTGAAACTGATTAAAAACTGCGATTACGAGATACTTTACCATCCGGGTAAAGCTAACGTTGTCGCCGACGCTTTGAGCAGGAAAGGTCGGGAGAAGCTGAACGTGTTAATCGATCAGAATCGGTTAATAGAACAGATGGCTAGATTGGAGTTGGAAGTGAAGTTTCCGAAGGAATCGGATGAGATGTTGTATCAAGTAACCACTAGTTCTACTTTAGTAGACAAAGTGAAAGAAGCACAACTTCATGATGAAGAATGTGAAAAGATTCGGAAGAGGTTAATTGATGGCGAAGAATTCAAGTTCAAGATCGATAGTGAAGGTCTGTTATATTTTAAAGGTAGAATCTGGGTACCGCCAGTACCAGAGGTCAAAGAGGAGATTCTGAGCGAAGCTCATAGTTCTAGATATTCTATTCACCCTGGGAGTACGAAGATGTACCAGGATCTCAGGCATCATTTTTGGTGGCCGAATATGAAGAGGGACGTTGCTGAATGCATTGCGAAGTGCTTAACGTGCCAGAAAGTCAAGGCAGAACATCAGAGACCAAGTGGACTGCTGCAACCGTTAAGAATTCCAGAGTGGAAGTCGGAGCAAATCACGATGGATTTCGTGGTAGGTCTTCCAACGACTCAGAAGGGATTTGATGTGATATGGGTTATAGTGGATCGATTGACGAAGTCAGCCCACTTTCTGTCGATCAGGGTTAAGTACAACCTGGATAAGCTAGTGAAGCTATACGTGAAGGAAATTATTTCTCGACACGGTGTTCTGGTGTCGATTGTGTCCGACAGAGATCCGCGTTTCACGTCTAACTTCTAGCAGCGATTGCAAGAATGTCTGGGAATGCAATTGCGAATGAGTACAACGTATTATCCTCAGACTGATGGACAAAGCAAGAGAACGATTCAAACGCTTGAGGAAATGCTGAGAGCTTGTGTGATGGACTTCAAAGGAAGCTGGGAGGATCATCTACCGCTGGTGGAGTTCGCTTAAAACAATAGTTATCATGCGAGTATAGGCATGCCTCCTTACGAAGCATTATACGGCAGAAAATGCAGAACTCCTTTGTGCTGGGATGAAGTCGGTGAACGTCAATTGTTTGGACCAGAAGTGGTACAACAAACTGCCAAAATTGTGAAGCTGATCAGAACGAGATTAGTTGCTGCTCAAGATAGACAGAAGAAGTATGCCGATTTACATCGACAGAACCGAGAATTCTTACCAGGAAGTTTCGTGTTCCTGAAAGTATCTCCCTGGAAAGGGAAGATTCGATTCGAAAAGAAAGGGAAGCTGAGTACCAGATTTATTGGACCTTTTGAGGTACTACGAAAGGTGGGCGAGGTTGCTTACGAGATTGCATTACCTCCGGAGCTCGAGAATATACATAATGTCTTCCATATTTCTGTGTTAAGACCTTACAAGCACGATTATAAACATGTAATAGAATATGAACCTTTGCTATTTGATAAAGACTTAACATATGAAGAAGTGCCTGTTCAAATAGTTGATATAAAGGAACAAGTACTTAGTAATAAAGTGATATCTTCTGTTAAGGTAATCTGGAGGAACCACAGTGCTGAAGAAGCTACGTGGGAACTCGAAGATGTTATGATGAAATCTTATCCGCATTTATTTGCTTAGTTTTGTATAACCCCTTATGTACTGATTCTGGGGACAGAATCCTTTTAAGAAGGGAAGAATGTAATAGACGAGAAAAATTTTATGTGTGATTCTGGGGACAGAATCCTTTTAAGGAGGGAAGATTGTAACGACTGAGATTTTATATTTAATTTTAAATATTTATTGAATTAAATAAATATTTATGTGAATTATTTATTTAGTTAAATAAATAAATTATGTGATTTAAGGAGTGATTTAATTAAGTGTTATATATTAGTTAAATGAATGTGTAATATTCATTTAATTAATGTATATTAATTTTATGAAATTAGTTCTAATTTAATTGAGATAATTGAATTAGATGAGATTATGTGATGAAGTGTTACATGAATTATAATTAGCAAGTAATTATAATAATGTGATAATTTTATGTGATTAATTGATATTAGATTTTAATTGATTAAATTAGATGATTAATATTTAATTAATTAAAATGTGACATCCAAAGTATGTGCTAAATAATTTGTTAAAATAAAGAAAAGGATTTTTAAATGATTTTTACCAAACAAGGCCCTTGCTTTTGTTTTAAAAGACTGTTGCCAAACAGGGCCCTTACACTAGCTTAAACCTAATTTACCTAAACCATGCCTAAGTTAGTAAAACTAGTTTCTAATTTTTTTGTAGCCAAACAAGCCAAGTTGGCTTTTGAATTTTGTAACTTACGTAATTAGTAGTAGTTAGTGTATAATTAGGATATGGGAGTTACCTATTCTATTATATGTATATTGTATATACGTTAGTGTTATAATCCTAAGTCTAAACAAAGAAAAGAGAAGGAGAGAAAGAGCAGAGAATATCAGAGAAGAAAAGAAGGAGAAAGAATTGGTAGAACTCAAGCTCATAATAATCTTTTCTTTACACTCATAGCTAGAAAGGTTAGAATTCTATATTCTTTATATTTTGTTTTCTGTCAAAAATTTAGTTTTCTTGAAAGTTGTAGTCATGAATTTTATATATATGATTGTGTTCATGTGTTATTGGTAGTAATTGTATGAAAGGATTTTCAGAAATTAAATTACTGTAGAAATATATTTTAACAGAGAATTTATATTTATATGAGTTTATATGGAATTTCATGAGTTTGGTTAAATTTAATTGAGAAATTCATGCAATTGGTATGTGTTAATATGCTTATTAAGTAATTACTTGATGCTATCTTCAACTTCGTAAGTAATGCATGTATATAAGTTCGAATTGATGGAGAAAAATAGTTACAATAGATTATTTTTGAGAAAATATGAGTTTTCATGAAAATGGCCAAAATGGATTTTCAAAACTTATGATTATCATTGTTTAAATGATTTTGTGTTTGGAAGCATGCTTTATATATGTGTAATAGCGTATATATGTTTTTACAGAGTCTATAGTACTGTATTTTTGGCGTTGTTGGATTGTTTGGGTTGATCGGTTAAACAGAGGGCCGTGGCTGTCTGCGTCTGGACGAGCTCCTGCGCAGCTGCGCCGGCAGCCAGGCCAAGAGCAACGCAGCTGCGCCACTGGCCTATCCCAGATTTCTACCTTGCGCAGCTGCGCTGGTTTGAAAGCAGCTGGCTGCGCAGCTGCTCCGGGCACAGTGCTTGGGCAGTGAGTTTTGCTTACTTGTGCAGTTTTATTTGATAGCTTATGATAATTGGTTATAATAATGAGCATAAATTCAGTGGCTATAACATGTTGCTAGTATGAGTTGGACAATTTCGTAATTAGAGAAAAAAGAGTTTTGAAAACCTTAATTAAATTATAATTGTTTATTAGTAAAATAAGTTACTTAATTATAATTTGATTAATTATAATTAAGAGTAAATGTTTAATTAAAATTATAATTTTGTGAAATTATAATGTATAGAAGTTGATTTATTAGATGTTAATTTAAATTATAATTTATGTAATTATAATTTAATAAATGCTTGTTTAATTATGGATTATAAATGGATAAATACATAATTAATTATAAATTGTGTAATTATAAATGCATGATGTAGTTTAATTGATTTTGAATTATAATTATTTATAATTTAAATGGTAATTATAATTTGATTAAGTGTTTAAATTATAATTGTTTAATTATAATTTAGCTAAATACATAATTTAATTATGTGACTACGAATGTGATGTAATTAACTATGTGATAGTTAATTATGATTATTTATTTAATTAGAGTGAGTTAACCATGAGGGTTAATCACTTATGTGAATTAGTTATGTGTTAACTAATTTAGGTTATTGTGATTGAATATGTATGTAGGAAGGAAGTGTTAAAGTACGTGGTTGAGTTAAGTAGCTTGCGCGTAAGGCAAGTCTTCTAAACTCTAAACTCGTTAATTCTATGCAAGTGTTCTAAACCCTAAACTTGTTAATTATATACAAATTCTTGAATTCATATATTCATTGTTGAGAATTTCTTTTCCATTTCTGTATTGAACAATTATTTATTTAATTGAAATGATCTTAACTTATTGTTCAAGTAAGATCCAGTTGTTATTTTAAATGCTTTAAGTTGATTCTAAAGCATATGTTAGTTCATAATTCTGTTATTTACGAATTATTGATAGTCGATTCAACTAATCCTTAGTTGATGAACGTGAAATCTAAATTACCCTTGTAAGCTTATCCAAACCAAACTTTATTTGGTGCGGACTTGAATTCAAATTGCTGAGTTGAACAACCCTATGTACTAGGGGAGGTTACTACGCATAGCGTTAAGATGTTTGTGCACAATACATGGTACAAAGGGCTGATCCCCCTAAGTACGAGTTAAGGTCCATAATCTTATTGACTATTAAAGGTTTACATAGAAATATTTATAACCTAGGACAAGAAGAGTTCAAAGGTCTTGTGACCCTCAGTTAAATTCTGTATTCGAATTTTAAAGTTGATTGAGAATTATTATTCAATTCTTTATTGTTGAAGTAAGCTAAATTATTCAGATTCTTTTTAAAGATATTCTTTCATGAATGTATTATTGTTAAACTCCAGTGAGCTGTGGTTTGCTCACTCTTGCATTAAGTAACAATTTCAGTTAAGGTTGATAACGCTGATGCTCCGTCTACAAGTAAGGGCAAAGCAAAGCAAAGCAAGTGAAGACTTGTTTTAATTTAATTGAGAATGATTGTAATGAGACATGAACGTTATGTTTTCGCACTTTATTATTTCATGTTAGGTTTAGAGTAACCCGGGATTATTTTAAAAAGGTTGTAACCTTGTTGTAAGGGAAATTCATTTATTTTAATTTAAGTTGTAGCTTATTTTGCATTATTCATTGGGTAGATGTATGTTATATTAGAAAGTGAACACCAAATCATGTGGAAACGAAGTACCCGGATTTGGGGGTGTCACAGTTTTCACACCGGTGCCTGGACTGAAATTGAAATATATATATATATATATATATATATATATATATATATATATATATATATATATTGACAGAAAAGTAGTCAACCAAGACTGGGAAGATAACCCAATGGTGGTGAAGGCTGCTTATATATGCATATTTATATATAAAAGTAGTAAAAAGGCCACAGAATAATCCAGGCCGAACTGAAATATAAATGTATAGAAGTGTAGTCAACCAGGGACTAGGAAGATAACCCAGTAATGGTGAAGTGTACAAAAACAGTATAAGGGCCACAGAATAATCTAGGCCGGACAGAAATATATATATATATATATATATATATATATATATATATTAATAGAAATGTAGTCAACCAAGACTGGGAAGAGAACCCAGTGGTGGTGAAGGCTGCTTATATATGCATAAATATATATAAAAGCAGTAAACTACCTCGGATTTGACTTCCGGGCTTGACAGAATTGAAAAGTTAGTATATATATAGTTAAATATATACAAAAAAAGCCAAATCCGGACTGGGAAGATAATCCAGTCCGACGAAGGTGTTAGTTCACTGAAGCTGTTAGAGCTCCCGGATCGTCAATCTGAGTTGTAGAAATGCCAGAAATTTAGTTTATGTAAAACAATGTACCAAATTTTGACGAAAACGGCCAGGGAACATTAAAAAGTATGTGTTAAAATAATTTATTAAAAGAGTTTTCAAAACTATTTTCCCAAACAAGGCCCTAGCACCGTTTTTAAATTCGTTTTGCCAAACGGGGCCTTAACTATTAAAACCTGTTTTTAAAATGATGAGTTTTACCAAACAAGGTCTTTGTACTTGTTTAATCTTATTTCTTCCAAACAATGCCTTAAGCTCAAGAAGTTAGTTGTTAAAAATAATGTGGTTTTGCCAAACATGGCCTTGGGCTTTTCAAATTTTGTAACCTATGTAATAAGTGGTAGTTAGTATAGCAATTAGTATATTATTTATTAGCTATATTAATAATATAAGTTACATATATATTATCTATGTATATTGTATATTGTATATTGTATAATATATGCTAAGTTAAAAGATACATTAGTTTTTAAAAGCCTAAGTCAAAACAAAGAAAGAAAAAGAAGAAGAGGGTTAGAGAGAATTGTCAGAGAAGAGGAAGAGAGAAGAGGAAGAAAAGCTTGAGAAGGCAAGAGAGGATCATCATCTTCATCATCTCTCTCTTAAGTCAAAACTAGTAAGGTTATAATTTTAACCCTAGAATTAATTCATATGTGTTGTGTTTTCTTCTTTATCAAATTAGGTTTTTACAATCATAAAATTATATGTATATATGGTGTTCATATGTTTTCATATGTAATTGTATGCCATGAAAGGGTTTTCAAAATCAATTGTTGTAAAAACATGTTTTCAAAGCATATTCTTCTATGTTTTCATGGTTTTAGAATTCTATGTGGAAGTCTCTTTGTGAAACTTCATAATTTTGTTATGAGAATGGGATATTTATGTATATATATATATATATTTACATGAGAGTTTCATAGTTGTTTAAGAATTTCAATTCACAAGAATATGATGAACACCATGAAATTCATGTTCATAGTGTTAGATTATGGAATTATGTTGAAAATTCTTTAAATCCTTGATGTGAGCATGAATTATGTGTAATATGTGATATGACATGATTATATATGAGTTATATGGTTGTTCTAGCAATTCAATCCATGAATTTTTGATAAACACTAGGAAGTGTGTTCATAGTGATTCTCGGTGAAATAATTTCTGAAAAATAACTTTTGAAACTATCAAAAGTGATGTTGATTATAAGTTTTTGTTAAAATTGATTAAGTATTATGTTAGTATGTTAAGAATAGAAGTGATTACAATTGGAATAACTTGAATTGGATGAAAAATGAATTCGTAGTAGCAATTTTCGTCAAGAACGCTTAAAGTTGTGTTTTTCTTCGAATTCCATGAAATCTTGGTTGTGATTATGTGTTTATATGAAATTTTTATGTTATGAGCATGTTAATAAGCTTAAAATATTGTTTGTCACATGTTTCATGTTTATCATGTTGGGAAAATTCGAATTCGGTGTGACGGAATAAGCCAAATTGGCTTATTTCTCCACCAGTTCGCGACCCAGCCCCTCCACCAGCCCCTGGACCCGCTCCAGCTGGTATACTTGCTGCCCGGGGTAGTTTAGTTGTCGTAATGCAAAACTGTTTTGACCTCTATTACTAAAATGGCCATAACTTTTTCATACGAACTCCGATTGAGGTGATTCAAGATGATTCGGAACGAGCACGAGTACACCTACAACTTTTGTGTTTTTGACTTTCTGATTTGAGGTTGTTATCTAGGGTCAAAATGGTCATTTTTGGGACTGGTGTGTATTCTGAGGCAATCGGAGGGCGTCGGTCATGCGCATACACAAGTATAGTGCTATCGACGATATTAGATGTTGTTAGAAGTTATAAAACATGAATGTTAGTAAAAATATAATTATGTTTAACTTGAAATGTAATTTGATTGACGTAAGATGTAACTATAATTAGTTAATTATGTGAAATGTAATATGATTATGTGAGGTGATTAAATTACGTGGTGATTAATTATTAACTTATTAATTAATGAAGAATGAGTTGATCTTAATTGGTTAACTAACAATGAAGATTAGATATGTAATAATTATACATATGATTTGACAGCGAGTGTCAAATGAGTGAATGAAAGAGAGTTACGAAGTGTAAATTAGAAAGTGTTAATTAGAATTTACTTAGATGTTTGATAAGCGTTGCTAAGTGACTAATAATTGATGCATTTGGTGATACGTTATGTAGGATCATGAAGCAGATTATATTAAGCAGTTTTTCGGTAATTGTTAATCCACGAACCAGGCAAGTCTTTCGGTTTCTACTTGTCTACGTGAATTTGATGAACTATTTTAAATTGCAAGCGAGCATGATATGTTATACATGTTGTAATCATGAAATGTCAAAGTCAATTTATGACTACACTGTTTGGTTAAATAATGTTGATTGAGTATGGAACTCAATCTTTATATTTATTATGTGAATTAAAGCATGTATGCCATGTTACTTTAATTATTATGAGATTTATGTTGAGCATGTTTATTATGTGATACGTGATGCATGAAAACTATTAGAACTTGCTGAGCTGTCGAGCTCACTCTTGCAAATAACCATTTTTGCAGGTTAAGGACGCAAGATAATGATACGTGTTAAGAGATTTATAGAGATCAATGTTCAAGAATATTAGTTATGTTCAATTTCAAATTATAGTTAATGTTTTGAATGAAATATGTCGCTGAGCTATAAGTAGAGTTATCCAATGTAGATGGATATTATTTTATTATGTAAGAGTTTGTATAGTCATTTTGTTGTAACGATTCATGATAGATTTGAATCGAAGAGATGTAATGTAAAGGTTACGATTCAGGGCAATATAGAAAGAAAGTTTATAAAAGTTTTAAATATTCCGCATTTTTAATGATTTTTTATATCGAATAATGATGTAATGAGAGATTAAAGTTGTATTATTAACGATCGAGAAGGAGAATATTATTGTATGAATTTTGGGGTCATTACAGGGCCCAAGAAGATGGGTTCATAGCAAGGTCTTTGATTCCCCACAGTTTATCCGTTGAGCTGTTTTGCGCAGTTTGCACTTGGGATCGTCGTTATGGTTCGTTCTGACCTTGGTGGTATCAATTCAGATTAAGTTTGATTGAATTGGCTTGAGGTTGGTAAAATGACCATTTTGCCCCTCCCAGTGGTTGCCTTCAGTGTCGGCATGGGCTTTGGTTGACTTTCGGGAGTTATTTCCAAGACTTGGATCCCATTCGAGTCTGTCTGTCATCAGTGTAATCTCTGAAATTTATTTGGTCACTCCAGGTTTTCCTCTAGAGATGTTGTGGAGCTTCAGTTTCATTCCCGAAGTTGACTTAATTTCTTGGGTTACGACCGGGGCTGACCTGTACCTCTTGGGCTGAGGCCGGGGCTGATCTGTACCTCCCGGGTTGAGACCGGGGCTAAGTTGACATCCCAAAACTGATGTTCGAGGCTGTGGTTGTTCCGATATTGGTGACTGGGTTGATTTAAAAGGCCTGATATTGAGATCGGGGTTGATCTGACGGTTCGATTGGAGATCGGAGTTGATTTGATGGCCCGATATGGAGATCGGGGTTGATTTGATGGCCCGATATGGAGATCGGGGTTGATTTGATGGCCCGATTAGAGATCAGGGTTGATTTGATGGCCCAATATTGAGATCGGGGTTGATTTAACGGTCCGATTGGAGATCGGAGTTGATTTGATGGCCCGATATAGAGATCGGGGTTAATCTGACAGTCTAATTAGAGTTCGAAGTTGATTTGATGGCCCGATATTGAGATCGGGGTTGATCTGACGGTCAGATTGGATATCGGAGTTGATTTGATAAGATAATTTTACCCTCCTACAGTGTTAGTATCGGGGCAGGAAATTTTGAGTGTCTACAGATGCCCCTCTTTATCATGCTTATGCAATGTAATGGAATGAGCAGGATAAAGATTGCTAGACACTTGAAATGCAAAGATATCAATGATGCATACAATGAATGTTGTAATGTTTTCGCAGATCGCAGATCGTACTTCGTATCGCCAATCGCATCGCAAATTGCTTCGCAAATCGCATCGTAGATCACATTGTAAACTGTTTACCTTTATCGGTGCTTGGGTTGGGGTTGATACCAACAGTTTGATTCCCATCGGTGTTGTCGATGTTTGTTTGATGATGATAAACTGAAATGTTTTCTACATTTCTGCTGGGGATGTCAATACCAGGCTACCGCGAACTGTTTTTGTCACCTTTTGCTTGGGGTGACGTTCTCTGCAATAGCTTCATTGATTTAGATAGGGATGATACTACTGATGCTACCTTGGTTTGAGACCAATGGTTTCCCTGTCCGACGGTACTCTTTGTAGGGGTGACTTCTTTTCAGCTGGTACTATTGCACATTTCTAAAGGCTCCTCTGCTGGGGACATTTCTCGATTATCGAGTCTCCTTCATGGAGGCCTCCAATGTCCATCTTGATGAAAGTTTACGCCGTTATTAGGAAATATGCGGTTGAATAACCAATTCTCTTTGGTGCACCTTTTGAAAATGTGTATAATAGATTCCATCATCGGAGATGGACTATTATATGGTTCCCATCATCGGATCACTTATGATACTTAGCGGAGGTTGCTCCAATAGCTAAGACGTAGCTAGGGATGAACCAACGACTGACTTGAACTCGGTCTGTACCCAATAATTCGCTGGGGCTGAACCAAAGGCTGAATTGAACTCGATCTGTACCTGATACGTCGCTGGGATTAAACCAACGGTTAAATTAGATTTAGTCTGTACCCGATACTTTGCTGGGGCTGGACCAACAGCTGAACTGGATTCGGTCTATACCCGATACTTTGTTGGATTGAAGCCAATAGCTAGATTGGATTCGGTCTATATCCGATACTTCGTTGGGGTTGAACCAACGACTGAACTGGATTCGGTCTAGACCCGATACTTCTCTGGGGCTGAACCAACGACTGAATTGGATTAGGTCTGTACCCGATACTTCGCTGGGAATAAACTAATGGCTGAACTGGATTCGACCTGTACCCGATTCTTGGTTGGATTGAAGTCAACGGCTGGATTGGATTCGGCTTGTACCCGATACTTCGCTAGGGCTGAACCAACGACTGAACTGGATTCGGTCTGTACCCGATACTTCGTTGGGTTGAAGCCAATGGCTGGATTGGATTCGATCTATACCTGATACTTCGCTAGGGCTAAACCAATGGCTGAACTGGATTCGGTCTGTACTCGATACTTCGTTGGGGCAAAACCAATGGTTGAACTGGATTCGGTCTGTACCCTAAACTTTATTGGGATTGAACCAATGGCTGAATTGGATTCGGTCTGTACCCTATACTTCTCTGGGGCTAAACTAACAGCTGAACTGGATTCGGTCTGTACCCGATACTTCATTGAGGCTAAACCAACGGCTGAACTAAACTTGGTCTGTACCCATTACTTTGCTAGGGCTGTACCAACGGTTGAACTGGATTCGGTCTGTACCCGATACTTTGCTGGGGATGAACCAACGGCTGAACTGGATTCGGTCTGTACCCGATTCTTCGTTAGGGCTGAACCAATGGTGAATTGGATTCGGTCTGTACCCGATACTTTGTTGGGGCTGAACCAACGGCTGAACTAGATTTGGTGTGTACCCGATACTTCGTTAGGGCTGAACCAACGGCTGAACTGGATTTGGTCTGTACCCGATACTTCGTTGGGGCTGAACCAATGGCTGAACTAGATTTGGTCTGTACCCAAAACTTCATTGGGATTGAACCAATGGCTGGATTGAACTCGGTCTGTACTCGATGCTTTGAAAGTGGCAGTTTTCTGCAGTTTTGGGCAGTTTTTTGGCAGTTTTTCCTGATATTTTATAAACATGCAATTTTGACTCTACTGGGGATTTCTGACTGACCCATGCAGGTTTTAGGATTTAGAGATGCGTAGAATACTGATTTAAAATAATAATAAGCCACAGGTTTTAGACTTACCACACCCTTTCTTAGGTGATTAGGAGACTTGGCACAGGTGATGGATCATAATAGACCCGACAGTTCTAGCAGAGTCGTTTCAGGTGTCAAACGTAGAAGGGCCTCTGATGTTCCTCAGCCACGTCCAGTTAGACCGCCTCGTAGGTTGGCAGAGTCGGTGATTCGTCTAGCTCAGGATGAATCGCCGATTGACATTGATGATGAGCAGGCTACTTTTGCTGCTCCAGCTCCAGCTCAGGCTCCACGTGCGGAGGTTTCAGGCATTGTTGTGCCTACCCAGGAGCTGCTGGGTGACTTGAGTTGCCATCCTTCAAGATATCTCCACGCCAATGAGGTGACTTGAAGTTTTTCTCTTCTTGGATTCTTTTTCTTTCTTTTGCCATTCTCGGGGCACAAGTTTTTGACATGGATTGGTTTTTGATGCAGGTTCTCGGCTTTACGCAGCCTCGAGGGAATTGGTTTAACGTGCACTCCCTGTATCATACTTTGCATGAGGATTACAGGGATATTATTGATGGCTGGGTGTTTTAGGCTTTCTTCTCCATTCTTCCCCGTCGTTGCCCCTAGGGGTATATGAGGGCTTTGTCTGAGCGCTGGTTCCACTAGACTCAGTCCCTTTATCTACTGAACTGTGAGGTGATGATAACCCCTATGGACTGGAGGTTCATCACCGGCATTGAGTTTGAGGGCGAGTTAGTGCCTGTCGTGGCTGACTTTACGCCCACTGCCGTTCAGTCTCTGCTGGGAGTTCCTGCGACGGCGCTAAAGGGTCGGTCGGTTCGATCTGGCCCCTTGAGTATAGATGCCCAGAATGGGACTTTGTTGGAGCCTCCTCCTGGTGATCGAAGGGTTAGAGATCGCATTCTGAGGCGATTGTTTTTAGTGATCATCAGTGGTTGTTTTGTGGCGAACAACTCATCTACTATGTCCTTCACCCTGGTTAGCGTTACCCGGCATGTAGAGTGCCTCAATGATTTATATTGGGGTTCCTACACCTTTGCCTATTTTCTCGGGGGCATACGCATATTTTTGGACGGTTCGACGGAGGCTTGGTTAGGGTTCTACCCGTTTCTATTGGTGAGTACATCTTTCTTGTACCTTTTCGATTTTAGCATTTATATTTGTCAGACTTGATCATTGAGGACTTTTGATATTAACATGGCCAGTTCTGGGCATTTGAGAGGCTTCCTTGCCTACGGCCCGCCACTACTTTAGGTCTGAAGACCTATCCTCGAGGACGGCGTTGGCATCACTCGAATTTAACGGAGGTCCCTGTTGCTAAGGGATTTACTTATGCCTGCCTACAGTTGGAGCTTTTGACGGCTGGATCGATCTCCTGGGTGCCGTATACCTCTGAGTTTTTGATAGTTGGATTTAAGGGAGGCTTTCCCACTGGTCGAGAGTTTGCTTTGTCGACTCGTAGAGTCCCGATTTTGACAGAGGGAGGCTGGGAGCTCTTTTTGGGAGAGCTTGCCATCAGAAGTATTACGGGTAAGATCCGTATTCTGATTGTTCCACCTACTTGGCATCATTGGCCATTGATCATGCCACTGACAGAGATTCCCATGGAGGGCATAGATGGTTTTACCCTATTAGAGGGTCCATTCAGCCATGAGATATTTAGCAGATGGTGGAGTCCTCGCATTATTGGAGATCAGACTCGGGCCACCCAGTTTATGGCAGAAATGGTTCCAGGGTCCGTGATGATCACGGACTAGATAGCTTGCCTCAAGGAGCAGACTCATTTAGACCAGATTGCAGATCTGACCCAGGAGTTGGATAGGGCTCTCTTCTATATTAGGCACCTTGGCCGAGATCCGTAAGAGGCATCTTCTTTTGACCCATCCAGCTCAAGAGCGGTCCCCCCTTCAGGTCCATTTCGTAGCAAGTTTTGCATGGGCAGACCCTCCCTTATACCGTCCAGACATGCCTGATGACCGCAGCTTCGTATCTACGGCGGAGATGGACCAGGTTGATCACCTGGACATGGATTATCTGGATCTTTTTGGATAGCTATGGTAGCTATATTTTTGGTCAGCCACTATTTTGGCTATTTGGCGGTTGTGCCATCATTTTGATAGACCACTGTTTGTAGTTGGGTGGTGCTGCCCCATTTTCCTGTATTCTTCATTTTGCTCTATATTATCAGACAGGGATGATGCCCGCAGTAGACAGTTTATCGTAGATACCCATGATATTTTCTATCTATCGCATCATATTTATATTTGTCATCATGTATGTATTATGTTAGATATATACACTTAGACAGATGAGTTTAGATTTGACCCCTGGATGGTCTTGTGGTACGGTGACACAGATGACGTCATCTGCTGTGAGCCGTATTAAGCATTTACCACAGTCTGAGGTCGCTTCATCATTGAGGTCATGGTACGAGAGCCTGCCCTTCTCATCCAGAGGGGCAGTTGACCAGACGTTAGGGCATTCGCTGACCCTTGCAGATTTTTAGGTGCCATATGGGTTTGTGGATGGCATACTATCCTGCTGGATACCCGAGAGGCAAGTGTTTCGCATTGGGCGACTAAAAGTAGTATGCATACAAGCCAATCATGTATGATGATAAAGCATATACTTTGGAGACAATCTTATTTATTTATTAATAAAAATATTCATTTATTAAAGGCATTTAATTATCTACATGGTGTTGTTTTTATAATATGTAAATAACCCATAGTTTTAAGCAATGCTTTTAGAATCATGATGAGATCATGCTAATGAGATCTAAATTCTTAGAAAGCTTAAAAACTAAAATAGTTCCCAATCGTGGGATTACTAAAATGGAAATTAGTAAATCCAGATAGATTGGTACATATGTTGCTTGCTCATTGGATGAGGATGACTGATCTCATGGTCATTTGTGTGGAGACACTAAAGCAAGTATGTAGGTGCTTATTGGAGAATAAGTTCACTGAACGTGACTTGCTATGGAATACCAAATGGAATTTTACTCGCCTGTCAATAAAAATTCCTAATGTGATAGTAGTACAAGTGATCCTTGGACTTGAGATCATCATAGTATCTTGTATATAATAAATTATACTTTGACTTATTCCTTAAGGCCCTTTAAGGTATAATAGGGTATGCTTGGGTATAATGAGTTACATATGGAGATAATGTATGATCAATAAAGAATTTACCACCTCTAGTAAAAGAGGAGATATGTCTTATGTGATTCGTTAAATGACAACCTAGGAATCCTTGGCCAAGGTGGAATGAAATTAGAAAGAGGTTTCTAATTTTCATTAATTGGAGTTGTGCATTTTCTAATCGAAATACATATAATTAAATAAAATAAGACTTGATAGTAAATCCATGTCTTATATTTAATTGGTACATTGTATGGTGGAAGGATTGAATTGTACGGTAACTATTTACTCACAAGTTCTTTTATGATTAATGTTGAAATCTATATTATTTGGAAAGTTGTTGATCGCTAGGGAGGCTTATCCCTATTGTAGAATAAATATTATTTTAATAGATTATTAGTTTAATTTATTTATTTAAATAAGATTAGAATTATTCTAATTAATTTATTCACAACCGGTTTAATATAGGGAACCTAAAGGGTCACACCATAAAAGGAAGAATAATTATTTAAGAATGTAATAGCATAATCGTAATAATGAATTAAGTATAATTAATTTAATCTATGGTGATAGAATAAATTAAATAGCTTAATGTTTATTATTTAATATTTTGGAAATATTAAATATAAATTAATAAGAGGAGTCTTATTAGTATTATGACAATTATTATTATTTTAATGTCTAAAGGTGTTTAGTAATTAATTTAATATTAGTACTCTCATTTATTCCTAATAAGATTAGGAGATAAATTAATTAAATGAATTTAATTAATTATTCCCAATGTGGTGGGAAGCCTAAATTAATTAAAGGAGTTTAATTAATTAAATGAAATCCCATGTCTAATAAGATTAGAAGGGTTGACCAATATCTATATAAGAGGAGTCTTATAATAGATATTAGTTGATGCAATTCCAATTGTTGGAGAGTACTCCTTTTCTATAGAGGATAGAAAACTAAGACAACCACCCTTATTCTTGATAATTCATCTTCCTTGGTGGATCACCTCTAGAGGCTAAACACTTGGGTGGCTAACGTTGATCAAAGGAAGGAATCTAACCCGGAAATTCAAGGAGATCACGAAGAACAAGGAGCTGAACTCGTACCTGTGGAAGCTTCGTTCTACAAGGGTATGATTCCATAACTTCTTATTTATCATTTTAAATTAATAATTTGCATAAAGGATGACCCGGGTGACGGTTTTGTAGAAATTTTTAAACTCTGATATACCATGCTTCCACTAATTTTGCAATTTGATTGCGTCACGATTTCGTACAAACCCAACAACGACATAAGCTGACGCCGACTCTAGAGGCGTATGAGCGGCTTACCGGTCTGACTTTGGACTTACCGTGATCCTGGACTACTATTAGTGATATGCGGAGACCATTCATGCGGATGTCCGGTCTTCGTAAGAGGGTAGTCGCGGACTAGATCGTATCTGGGCGTGTGATCTAGATTAACTTCTTGATCGATCATTTTGGAGAGCTTGACATCTACGATCGACATGTTGGGGACTTTATTATTTCAGCAGAGGTGTGGCATCTGGCCAGGGTACATATTCTACTAATGTGCATTGTAGCATACATCTACATGCCACTGCGCTTGGATCACCTGGATGTGGGATTAGTAGTTGTTCTTCGGGCCCTTAAATAGGGTAGCACCATCATCCCGATGATATTAGCTGAGACGCTGCGGTCCGCCACTTATTTTATTACCTATCCGGAGGGGTTCTTCTGAGGTAGCTCCGTTTTGCTGTATATATGGCTGATGTCCCATATCCAACTGATCGGATTTTTTAAGCCTCATGGATATTATTTTACTCGCGAGGTATCCACATCTTACTCCATTTAGCCTGCGGAGTGTATTGATTCCTAGACGTGGTCAGCATTTCTGTCGAATATTGAGCATCCGTTCTTGATTTTGCCATGCTCAGGGTTAGCCTCCCCATATAGCTTCATTACTCATGCACCTGGCATGGATTACTTGCCCCTAGCGGGTTTGAGGGGAGTGACTATTTATCATCCCCTGGCTGTTATGAGCCAGTTTGATCCGTTCCAGAGCCTGCACATATTTGAGGGGTCTGCGGATCAGAGGGTGTCGGCATCGTCTATGTCATCGACCAATTTGATCAGAGTATATGAGTGTTGGACTCATAGAGAAAGGGCTGAGTTCTCCAGTAGCCACCCGTACCATTCTCCAGAGTACTCGGCATGGTTGGAGGCAGATTTGGCAGCAGCTGCCTTTGTTCCTTTAGTTCCTATTGTAGATTCAGATGAGGAGGAGCCTATAGAGGATCCTGAGTCTCCTACCGATGATGAGTTATTCATGGGTTTGACAGCTGCTTTGGTTAGCGACCCACCGCTTATTTATGCAGGGACAGATCTGGCTTTGGCAGATTCGCTATTCAGGATGACCTTTAATTGGGATTCAGCTAGAGCGTAGATGTTTACCGCCTTATCTGGCAGAGATATAGCTTTAGGCTAAAAGGGACGCACTTTGAGTCGCTCAGGATGCTGGCTTGATAGAGAGAGAGGAGCTCCGATCTGCCAGAGATGCAGCTATTGTAGAGAGGGATAAGATCCGTTCAGCCAAAGATGCAGCTTTTTCTGAGATCGAGGATACTTTGATTGCTAGAGATGCAACTTTTTCGAAGAGGGATGAGGCTATAGCTTCCCGTTATTTCCACATTGCTGACAGCACTGCCCTTCGATCTTATACTTATGGCCTGGTTATAGAGATGAGCGCATATATTGATGACTACAGTGCCACACTGCAGATGACTATGGATGTTTTGAGCCGCATGGAGGTTGAGGGTATTGCACTTGCTGCTGCTCCTCCATCTTTCGAGAGAGATGCCATGGTGGCATTGTTGGCCCGCTTATCCTTGGGTCCATTGACTAGCTTTATCTTTCGTGCACAGACTAGATCAGTAATATTTGTCATGTACAGGATACTATGTATATATCAAACAGTTTTATATCAGAGAAATATATTTTATTGATTCACTTCCCTATTTGGAGATGTATTGTCATTGATGAGTGATTATCACTTCTTTCATGACTTGCTGTTGTTGATGTATCATGAGCTTCTCCTTGAGGGATTGACAGTTGAGATGTTAGGGAGTATCTTAGATGGGCCTGTTGATCAAGAAGATTAGATAGGATTTAGGTTTTATATTGTTTGGGTGTCTTGGAACTGGTTTTCATTGGGGTTTTTATTTTTTCTTAAAGGTCAAACCGTGCCGTAAATGGCTGCCTACGTACTCCCGGGTTGAGGGAGATCAGGTCATTCGTAGTCCTGGCTTCGTATAAGAGAGACTTGAAAAGTATTTGTCTTGGGTTTTGAGTTTGGTTTGATGAGTTTTTGTGTTTTATTTGGTTTGACCGCACCAGAAATGGCTGCCTACGTACTCTCGGGTTGAGGGAGATCAGGTCATTCGTAGTTCTGACTTTCTGGTGAAAACTGAACCTGATTTGATTTGTAGGACTCGGATGCGGGTATGCATATGCTTCAGATATAGTACCTTTTTATGGTGTCTGAGTTGATGAGTTGGGGAAATTCATTCCCGCCCATTTCTTGTAATCTGATAGCTCCTCCCGTCAACACCTCTTTGACAATGAAAGGGCCTTCCCAATTCGAGGCGAACTTTTCTTTAACTTCATCTTGATAGGCTAAAACTTTCTTTAGCACTAAGTCGTTTTCTTTGAATTACCGTATTCAGGACTTTCTTGTTGTAGGATCAAGCAATCCTTTGATGATATAACTGCCCGTGGAAAATGGTTGTAGCTCTTTTTTCATCTATCAGGGACAGTTGGTGGTATTGATCTTGTAACCATTGATCTTCATCCATCTGAGCATCGATCAACACTCGCAAGGACTCCATCTTTACTTCTATAGGGAGGACTACTTCCATGCCATAGACCAACGAATAGGGGGTAGCCCCAGTAGAGGTGCACATTGACGTCTAATATGCTAACAGGGTTAGAGGCAGCAGGTCAGGCCATTCTTTGTGATTGGCGAACATTTTTTGCATTATCTTTTTGATGTTTTTGTTAGCCTGTTTGATAGCACCATTCATCTTGGGCCGATAGATGACGGAATTGAGATGCTTGATGTGGAACTTGTTGCACAGTTCTCTCATCATTTGATTGTTCAGGTTCTTGGCGTTGTCTGATATGATAACCTCCGATTGTCCATATCGACAGACGACATTGTTTCTGATGAACCCAATGATGACCTCTTTGTGACTTTGGGAAAAGAGGCAACTTCAACCCATTTGGTGAAGTAATCGATCATGGTGAAGACGAATCGATGACAATTACTGGCTTTTGGTTCCACTGGACTGAATCACATCCATTCCCCACATGGAGAAAGGCCATGGCGAACTCATGTTGTGTAGCTCATTCAGAGGAGCATGTATGGTGTTTTCATGTACTTGGCATTGAAAATATCTCTTGACGTGATCGTCGCAGTCAACTTTAAGCGAGATCTAGTAATGTCCTGTTCTTAATATCTTTTGGGCGAGCAGATGACCGCTCATGTGTGAACCACAGACACCACCGTGGATTTCATCCATCAGTCTCTGGGCTTGTTCTTTATCAAGGCATCTTAACAGCTATATTCCAGCATCTCTTTTGTAGAGGGCATCTCCGCTTATATAGAACTTCATTGCCATCTTATGAATCCGCTTTCGTGCGGATTGGCTTGCTCCAGCGGGTGTAGATCTATCTCATAGATATTCTTGATGTCTTGATACCAAGGCTGCTTGACAGGAGGTATTTTATTTGATACTTCTCCAATGTAATTCCCGTATATTGGGGCTTTCTAAACTGTGAATTTGATGTTGGGAAACCCACTCCTATCGAATATGCGGATTAATGAAGCCAACGTTGCCAATGCATCAGCGAAATCATTCCTACTTCGAGGAATATAGTTGAAGGTTATGTCTTCAAACTCCAAGGATATTTTGACGAGCTGCCAATGGTAGGGCAGCAAATGTAGTTCTTTGGTGTGATATGCCCCACTGGATTGTCTAATGACCAACTCAGAGTCTCCAAAGACTAGTAGGTGTTTGATACCCATGGATTGAGCTAGTTTCAACCCCATTATAGCAGCCTTCATACTCGGCCGTGTTGTTGGTGTTGCCAAATTAAAGTTTGGTAGCCACAAGATATTGTTCTCCTATACCAGAGATAAGGACTGCCCCAGCTCCGGCACCTTCCATGTTCACTGCTCCGTCGAAATACATTTTCCATGGATGGACTATATTCTCTTATTGGAGTTGTTGAATTGTCATGATTCCATCATCTGGGAAATAAGTCTCCAGGGGCTCGAGCCCTCTTGAAGGTGCTTCAGCTAATTGATCTACAATGCATTGACCTTTGATTGATTTTTGAGTCACGCAGACAATGTCGAATTGTTGTAGGAACAACTGCCATTTGGACAGTCGACAGTTCAACATTGGCTTGTTGAATACATATTTGAGTGGATCCATGCGGGATATGAGGTAGGTCGTGTGCCCATGGAGGTAGTGATGTAACCTCATTGCGGCCCATGCTAATGCACATTATGTTTTCTAGATCAGGGTGTATTTCTGTTCCCCACTGCTGAATCTTTTGCTGATGTAGTAGATGGCCCTTTCTTTGCTACTATCATCTTTCTATCCTAGCATGCAGCCTATTGCATTGGCACTGACGGACAGGTACATGAACAAGGGAACTCCATCCCTCGGAGGTACCAAAACTGGTGCTTCGATCAGCTGCTTCTTGATAGCAAGGAAGGCTTGTTGACAATCCTTATTCCATTTAGTGGAGGAAATCTTTCTTAGTAGCTTGAATATGGGTTCACAGGTTGCTGTGAGCTGGGAAATGAATAGGCTTATGAAGTTGATCCTCCCCAGAAACCCACGTATCTCCCTCTCTGTTCGAGGTACAGACATCTCAGTGATGGCTTTGATTTTGGTGGGGTCTAGTTCGATGCCTCGATTACTCACCAAGAATCCTAGCAACTTGCCTGCTTTGATGCCAAAAGCACATTTGGCAGAATTTAGCTTGAAGTTGTACTTGCGTAACCTGTTGAACAGCTTCCTGAGATGGTCGATGTGATCATCCTCCCTCCGGGATTTGATGATGATGTCATCCACATAGACCTCTATTTCTTTGTGCATCATGTCATGAAACAGGGCCATCGTGGTTCGCTGATACGTGGCTCCTCCATTTATGAGGCCGAAGGATAGTCGTCTATAGAAAAAGGTTCCTTAAGGAGTGATGAAAGCTTTTTTCTCTTCAGCATCCATGATTTGATGGTAACCAGCAAAGCAATCTACAAAGGAATACATGTCGTACTGCGCAGTATTATCTATCATGATGTGGATGAAAGGTACCAGGAAGTTATCATTAAGACAGGCTTTGTTCAAATCCCGATAATCCACGCATACTCGTACTTTCCCTCCGGGCTTAGGCATGGGAACTATGTTGGAATGCCACTCTGGGTAGGTTGATACCATGATAATTCCGGCTTTGAATTTCTTAACAACTTCTTCTTTAACTTTCAGACTCCATTCAAGTTTCAATTGCTTTAGCTTTTGTTTGACAGGCTTGAACCCGTCTTTGATGGGCATTCGATGGGTGACAATGTTAGTAGAGAGGCCAATTATGTCTTCATGTGACCATGCAAATACATTCTGGAACTGTGTTAAGAGTTCGATCAGGTCGGATTTTTGGTCTGGTGTGGGGTCAAAATCTATCTGGATTTCTTTGATGTTTTCGGAGGTTCCTATGTTGATAGTAGTGGTTTGGGTTTGTCTTCGACCCATTCTTTGATCTCCTTGGGCACCTCATAGTCATCTTCCTCCTCTTGATCAATATCCATCAAGTCGAAGTTTAGTTCTACATCAAAGTCGTAGTCATCTTGACAGGTTGGCCTCTCATTAGCAGAGACAAACATATCCAATGCTTGAGTCCTGAAAATAAAAAAGCTTTCATCATAGATATATACAACTGCTTAAATATACATAGCTTTCTGCAATGCATGACAAAACTAATGCTATAGCTGTGCAACCAAAAGTAAGTAGTAAATGAAAGCATAATTAAAGGGCAGATGCACTCTCTCTGCCCCTTTACCCTTTTTAACCGAGGCAAGGGACACTGCTCCAGTTATCCAAGGTCAGATCCTCATGAACTGGGAGGATCAGGGATTTGTGATTATCTGCCTCGCCTTGAATGATGACTGAGACATCCTTTATAATAGGGCAGGGGTTTTTCTTTGAACTGCCCCCTTTTCCTTCTTGATGTAAGGAATTTGTATCTGATCCTCATCTTCGTTGTCTGGGATCTCATTATTTATACCCTAGTAGTTTATGATTATCCGCATGTTAGCGAATGGGTCTCTTCCTTCATACAGGATCTTTTCATTTCCTTTTTCGCTATCCGCCTCAGACTAGAGGGCTTTTCATTCATTGACAGGTATGATTGGAGGTAATAGCATTGTTGATACCAAAGTAGGGATCTTCCACATTGGTTTTACCCATCCGGTATTAGTAAGGTTTGGCAGTAATACGGTAGAAGCATGAGCCTTGGGATGCTTATGTGGGTTCCGGTGGTTTCCCCGGGATGAAAATCCCAATCCTGCTCTCCCAACCTAACTAGGGATTTGTATCAAGCCCTTGATACTTGATGATTCTTTCCTACCCTTCTCCAGGTTGGAAACCCAGGGATACCATTTCTTAGCCCACTGTCATTACTTCGGTGGAGACCTTAGACTTCAGGGCTGGTGCCCCGTTAGGTAGATATTGGGTATCACTCACCTCCAGGGATTGAAAACTTGCAGGTTCAATCTCTGCGTCCAGGCTGATCACTGGCATGTCTCCCTGTATGCCGACAGGGTATTCTAGTTCAGGATTAACCGTGATGAGGTTGTCGTTGATAATGTATTTGAGCTATTAATGGAGGGTGGATGGCACTTCTCCTGCCATATTAATCCAAGGCCTGCCCAGCAATAGGTTATATCCAGTGGCGATATTGAGCACCTAAAAGGATATGTAGAAAGTGTGTGGGCCAATCTCCAAGGGTAGTTCTATTTCTCCCATGGCTTAGGCGTCGCGATCCATCAAAAGCCCGGATGACCACATGACTGGTTTTGATCCGGTTCGGGTTAATCTTCATTCTTTCCAAGGTATTGTAGGGACATATGTTAAGGGATGATCCTCCATCGATGAGTACCCCTTCGATCACATACCCGGAATACATCACAGCTATATGCAGGGACTTATGATGGTCTGTTCCCTCTGCAGGGATATCATCGTCAGTAAAAAAATCACATTGCTGTTAAAAATGTGTTCCACCACATGACAAAATTTCTCAGCATCTACGGTATATGGCAGATAGGCCTTCTTCTAGAACTTTCACTAGAATGTTGCGATGATCCACTGAGGATAAGACCAAGTCTAGGATGGACATTTGCTTAGGTGCATCCTTCAAGCTTTGCACAACCTTGATTTCATTGTGTCCCATCTTTTTGAGAAACTCTTCAATTTTCTCATCATCCATCTTTGCTTTGGCTTTGATGACTGGTTTGATCACCCGTTGAGGCAGGTATAATGGATTGTCCTTTAGTACAACGGTAATGTTGTTTGAGCTGGACCCTTTATTGTTCCCATAGTTCCATGGGACCCGCTTCAGACTGATAATTGGATACTGGGGTCTGAAGGGCAATATCAAAGGCTTGGGTGCAGCCACCTTCACAGGATTTTGAATTCTTGGACCCCTTTCCCTGGAAGTACCAAGGGTTTAAGGGTTGACTCCTCATTACTGGAGATGACAGCTACGGTACCCTGATTCAATACAGTGGGGATCCAGAGAGTTTCTTCATCTGGGAGGTTGAGAACTTGATTTCCCCTTATCAGGTCACCATTTTCAATCATGTCTTGAATCAGGTTACGAAGCGCCCAGCAATCCTCAGTATCATGGCCGGGTGAATTGGAGTGGTACTGACATATTTGATCAGGTTTGAATTTTTTGGCCCGAGGGTTCAGTGGTGGTAACAAGTCTACAACCATTCCCTCGTTGATTAGCATCTGGAGGATTTCTTCCATTGACTGGTTTAAGTTGGTGAAGTTCCTTTAAAATAGGAATTTTCCACTAGTTTGGACGCTTTCTTCTTTGGTCACCCTATTAGTCCAGAGTTCATTCTCATGAGGGTGATATTGACTCCTCGGGGAAATAATCTCCGGTGTGGGAGGACGATCGATGTCAGATTGGTTGGCCCGTTTGATCATTTTTCTGGTGATCTGATGCTGGTAGACGACCAGTTCTACTAATTGTTCGATTCGTTCCTTAATAGAGTTTATTTCCTGCTCTATCAGGAACCTTCTTTCTGAAACTTCCCAACTGTCTGGGGTGTTATTGCTGGATGGAGTTGATTCTCCCACATAATGGAGGTACTTGGATCCTTCTCCATTTGTGGTGTTGATCATATTCACATTCTCCTCTTTATGCTGTGGTAGAGGATTGTCCTGCACATGGGGTTGCTCAGGCTTTGTGACCACAATCTCTCCGTTGTCGATCAAATCTTGGATTATGTGCTTGAGAGACCAACAGTCTTGTGTGTCATGGCCTGGAGATCCAGAATGATAAGCACATTTCTTGTTTGGATCAAAATTTCGTCCACCGGTGTTGGTGGGTGGAAAGAGTTGGACAATCTTCTTCTGAGCTGTCAGAAGCTTGAACACGTTCTTGAGTGAATCCCCTAGAGGGATGAAAGTTCTTCTACGTCTAACCTCCATATTTTTTTGGAATAGAGGGTTTGAAGGCTGTGCTGGAGCTTAAAAAGGAGTATAGTTCCTCTTTTGAAGGGGCATACTGTTTGATTTGCCCCTTGTATTCTGTCCTTGCAATACTAAGGATACTTCTTCATCTTTCTTTTTGTGTACTCTCCGGGGATTACTCCCGTAATTTCCGGACTGGATATGTTCAGCGACAGCTTCGAGAGCGGCCATATCTTTTATCTTCCCGGACTTGAGCCCCATTTCTGCCATTTTTCCATGTTGGATCATTTCAGAGAATGGTTTTCCTATGCCTGCTAGGGCCCTCTCATAATATGGAGCTTCTTGGATATCGATAAAGGTCATGACTATCTCAAACTCAGTCATGGCTGGGGTGACTTGTACTGCAACCCGCCTCCATCGTTGGGCATATTCTCTGAATGATTCAGTGCTCTTTTTCTTGATTTTGGTTATCTGGTATCTGTCTGGAGCCAGCTGAGATTGGAAGCTGTATTGACTGAGGAAGGCATGGGCTAACTCTTCCCAACTGTGAATCTTAGAGTTGTCCAGACGGGCATACCAGGCTCTGGCTTCTCTAGTCAAACTTTTCTGGAATAGTTGCATTCGAAGCTTCTCGTCTTCTACATAGGATCCGAGTTCTCCGATGAACACTTTCAGATGTGTATATGGATCTCCCAATCCATCATATTTCTTCAAATTAGGAGTTCAAATTTTTTTAGGATAACTAGCCCCGGGGAAAATACAGAGGTCGGAGTAATTAACACTATCGAATGCCCCAGTACCTTTGATAAATCGGAGAGTTTCCTCCATTTGTTGTACTTTCTTGAGAAGGTCACCAGCTTCCTGTTCTTTGTTGAGGGTGGTAATTTCAGGGGTTTTGTTGGTTGTGTCCTGGTTTTGTGGTCCAAGAATCTGAGTCTCGGCCTTTTCGGTCTCTTAACGACCACTACCACCAGGTGCTTCTGGTTCTGTATGAGTTTGGGTTTGCTTCCCTTTAAGGGCCTTACTTTGTTCTCTCAGAAAACCAGCTAGTTCAGCTATCTGATTTCTCAGTCTTTCGAACTCCTCCCTAGATATAGGGGTGGATTCTGTTTGAGCACTCGAAGCCATGTCCGTAGATGGACTTAGTGCTTTCTTAGACTTAAACCTATTGACAGGACCAATTTTTCACCTACAACAAAATGTAGGCGTGTCAATTTCCTGAGGTAGGTAGGGATAAGATGAAAGTAGTATGCATACAAGCCAATCATGTATGATGATAAAGCATATACTTTGGAGGCAATTTTATTTATTTATTAATAAAAATATTCATTTATTAAAGGCATTTAATTATCTACATGGTGTTGTTTTTATAATATGTAAATAACCCATAGTTTTAAGCAATGCTTTTAGAATCATGATGATGATCATGCCAATGAGATCTAAATTCTTAGAAAGCTCTAAAACTAAAATAGTTCCTAATCATGGGATTACTAAAAAGGGGATTAGTAAATCCGGATAGATTAGTGCATATGTTGCTTGCTCATTAGATGAGGATGATTGATCTCATAATCATTTGTGTGGAGACACTAAAGCAAGTATGTAGGTGCTTATTGGAGAATAAGTTCACTGAACGTGACTCGCTATGGAATACCTAATGAAGTTTTACTCGCCTGTCAATAGGAATTCCTAATGTGATAGTAGTACAAGTGATCTTTGGACTTGAGATCATCATAGTATCTTGTATGTAATGAATTATACTTTGACTTATTCCTTAAAGCCCTTTAGGGTATATAAAAGGGTATGCTTGGGTATAATGAGTTACATATGGAGACAATGAATGATCAATAAAGAATCTACCACCTCTAGTAAAGGAGGAGATATGTCCTATGTGATTCGTTAAATGACAACCCAGGAATCCTTGGCCAAGGTAAAATGAAATTAGAAAGGAGTTTCTAATTTACATTATTTGGAGTTGTGCATTTTCTAATCGAAATACATATAATTAAATAAAATAAGACTTGACAGTAAATTCATGTCTTATATTTAATTGGGACATTGTATGGTGGAAGGATTGAATTGCATGGTAACTATTTATTCACAGGTTCTTTTATGATTAATGTTGAAATCTATATTATCTGGAAAGTCGTTGATCGCTAGGGTGGCTTATCCCTATTGTAGAATAAATATTATTTATTTAAATAGATTATTAGTTTAATTTATTTATTTAAATAAGATTAGAATTGTTCTAATTGATTTATTCACAACCGGTTTAATATGGAGAACCTAAAGGGTCACACCATAAAAGGAAGAATAATTATTTAAGAATGTAATGGCATAATCGTAATAATGCATTAAGTGAAATTAATTTAATCTATGGTGATAGAATAAATTAAATAGCTTAATATTTATTATTTAATATTTTGGAAATATTAAATATAAATTAATAAGAGGAGTCTTATTAATATTATTATAATTATTATTATTTTAATATCTAAAGGAGTTTAGTAATTAATTTAATATTAGTACTCTCATTTATTCCTAATAAGATTAGGAGACAAATTAATTGAATGAATTTAATTAATTATTTCCCATGTGGTGGGAAGCCTAAATTAATTAAAGGAGTTTAATTAATTAAAAGAAATCCCATGTCTAATAGGATTAGAAGGGTTGACCAATATCTATATAAGAGGATTCTTATAATAGATATTACTTGATGCAATTCCAATTGTTGGAGAGTACTCCTTTTCTATAGAGGATAGAAAACTAAGCCAACCACCCTCCTTCTTGATAATTCATCTTCCTTGGTGGATCACCTCTAGAGGCCAAACACTTGGGTGGCTAACGTTGATCAAAGGAAGGAATCTAATCCGAAAATTCAAGGAGATCACGAAGAACAAGGAGTTGAACTAGTACCTGTGGAAGCTTCGTTCTATAAGGGTATGATTTCATAACTTCTTATTTATCGTTTTAAATTAATAATTTGCATAAAGGATGATCCGGGTAATGGTTTTGTAGAAATTTTTTTAAACTCTGATATACCATGCTTCCGCTAATTTTTACAATTTGATTGCGTCACGATTTCGTACAAACCCAACAGTAGAAATGCCAGAAATTGAGTTTATATACAAAAATATACCAAAATTGACGAAAACGGCATGGGAACTAAGTTTCGGGCATATTTAGAAAATAAAATTTGATATGCAAGTGCAAAACAGTGCAAAGAAGTAGGAATCACTTTCTGATCGTAAAAATACTTACAATGGACTGCTACATGGGCTTTTTGCCAAATCATAGGCTCTAAATGTCTGAATCTATCGGTTATTTTCTGATATGTGGTAGTATGTGGGTATATCTACGTGTTAGAGTGAAAATATTTGGATTTAGAAGAGGTGAAAAAGTCAGAAAATCAAACAGACAAAGGTTCGCTGCGTTTTTTCTTTTTTTGAAATGAGGGGGGGTCACCTCAAATATATAGGCCAGGGAGCCTCCACCCTACCTAATGCTACCGCAGGTAGAGTTGTGGCTCCCCTGGTGGGGCCCACGTGCCTGGTTTTGTCATCTCAAAGTACGTGCACTCCGAGCAACGTGAGGTCGAAGTCAAAACTTTCTAACTTTTGATCGAAGCGTCCGTTTGAGGTGTGCGATACCTTTCTGGAAAGCCCACGCCGAGAGTGTCACAATGACATGGGATAAAACATTTTCTAGGGGCAAGAAGACGGGTTCATAACCAGGTCTTTAATTCCCCACAGTTTGTCTGTTGACCTGTCTTGCACTGTTTGCACTCGGAATCGTCGTTATGGTTCGTTTTGACCTTGGTGGCATTAATTCGTCTTAGTTTTGACCAAATCAGCTTGAGGTTGGTAAAATGACCATTTTACCCCTCCCGGGGTTGCCTTCAGTGTCAGCATGGCCTTTGGTTGACTTCCGGGAGTTATTTCCAAGACATAGATCCCATTCGAGTCTGTCTGTCCCCAGCGTAATCTTTGAAGTTGACTTGGTCTCTCTAGGTTTTCCTCTGGAAATGTTGTGGAGCTTCAGGTTCGTTCCTAAAGTTGACTTGATTTCTCGGGTTGCAACTGGGGCTGACTTGTACCTCCCGGGCTGAGACCGGGACTGATCTGTACCTCCCGGATTGAGACCTGGGCTAAGTTGACATCCCGAGACTGGTGTTCGAGGCTATGGTTGTCCCGATATTGGTGGCCAGGGTTTATTTAAAAGGCCCGATATTGAGATTGGGATTGATCTGACGGTCCGTTTGGAGATCAGAGTTGATTTGATGGCCCGATATGGAGATCGAGGTTGATTTGACGGCCCGATTAGAGATCGGGGTAGATTTGATGGCCCGATATTGAGATCGGGGTTTATCTAACGGTTCGATTAGAGATCGGAGTTGATTTGATGGCCTGATATGGAGATCGGGGTTGAATTGACTGTCCGATTGGAGATCAGAGTTGATTTGATAAGACAATTTTACCATCCTACAGTGTTAGTATCAGGGCAGGAAATTTTGAGTGTAGATATATATATATATATATATACACACACACACACACACACACACACACACACACACACACACACACACAACCCCATTATATCTCTGAAAAAGAAAACATCAACAGTAGCTAATCTGCTACATGAATGACATTTTTGTACCTTTGTAGCACTAGCTAAACTAGTATTTTGAGTTAATGTTTTGAAGACCTTCTCATATTTACTCCAGTATTTTGAGTTAATGTGTTGAAGACTTTCTCATATTTATTATTAGTAATGAGACAATGACCAACGGAAAAAAAAAAAATTGTTAACACACCTTCTTATCCATCTATCAATCCATCGCATCTATCAAAATTTCATCAGAATTCATATTTCAAAAATTAAATAAACTTTCATGTACAAATAATCATAACTGCTATAATTTTACTAACGGTTATTTTTTTCACTATAAAAATCATATAATTTAATCCACGAAAATTACAACTCCTCACATCTTTCTCTCTGTATTCTCCAATATAACAATAGCATCATACTTGCAAGCTCAACTTCTTAATTTGTATCATTGTTATAATTCTTATAATTTATATAATATATATTTATAATTTATTATACACATAAATTATAATATTTATTTTATTAGTACACTCATATTATTACAATGGATTCTTCCAACATTCCACAAATGCCACCATTTATTCAAAATGATCCAAATATCATTATGCCCAAAAATGTCGTTCCGGGTTTGAGTACAATATTTCCACGTCCTACCGACGAGCAAAACAAACGTAAAGCGACTGTTTGGGATCATTTCATCGAAGTGTGGATTGCGGAAGGTGTTAAAAAATCCCAATGCAAAATATGTAACAACTTATTTGGGGTTAAAGGAAATAACACATTACTCCGTCACTACGAGTTGTGTTTAAAGAAGCATAAAATAACTAATGAAAGCTCTCAGTCACAAATTAATCATTCTAGTCACAATTGGAGTTACGATCAAATATTACAAAAGGAGTGGCAAGCTAAGTTAGTGATTGAGAAGGAGCTTCCATTCAATTTTTTTGACGATGCGCGTTGTATTGACTACATTCAAAGCGCATTGCAACCGAAATATAAACAAGCTAAGTAAGTAGAATGACTACTAAATGTGATGCAATTAAATTATATAATAAAGGTAAAAATGAATTAATTGAATATTTTGATAATTTTGATGGTAAAACTTGTTTAACTAGTGACACTTGGTCTGCTAATCATCAACCTGGAATTAGCTATCTTTGTATTACAACTCATTGGATAGATTTTGAAATGTTTATGCAAAAAAGAATTATAAGATTTGAATATTTTGAATCAGAACATAATGGTCAATCAATATATGGTCAAATTATGTCCATAATTCGTACTTTCAAAATTAAAGATAAAATAATGAGTATTAGTTTAGATAATGCAACAAATAATACTGGTTGTATTAATATGTTAAAAATGATTTAAAGCCTGTAGTAAACGGTGTATTTTTTCATGTTAGATGTGTATGCCATATAATAAATTTGATTGTACAATCCGGATTCATTTACTTGCACGATACAATAACTAAAATTCGTCGTATGGTTAGTTTTATATATGGTTCAAATAGCAGAATACAAGATTTTAGAACTTTTTGTCATGTAAGAGGGTAAAAATTTAAAAGAGTAAACTTTGATAGTAACACTAGATGGAATAGAACATATGATTTATTTAAAGACGTTTATAAACGTCAAAATATACTTATGGAGTTTTATAACACACAATCTGATCATGAAATAACAAATGAAGACTGGATTTTATTTTGCCAACTTTTAAATATTCTTAAAGTTTTTAAAAAATACATAAAAATATTAAGTGGTGTTTATTATCCTATAATTCATCATGTTCTGTTTGCATGTTTGGAAATAACAAATATGTTTCAACAATATAAACATGATCCTTTTTGGACTAACCTAATTTTTAGTATGAAAGAAAAATTTAAAAAAATATTTTGAAGACATGCCTACTATTATTACTTGTGCAGCGGCATTAAACCTCGTAATATTAGAAGGTATGGAAAGTGTTTTAGAAGATATAGTAGAAAATATAGGTACTGAAAATATTAATCACATTAAACTAAATTTTAATAATACTTTTACTAAATTTTATGAACAATATAAGTCTGTATATTCTACATCTACACGTGAACCACCTCCTGCCCCTTCATCTTCTAAGTTTGCATCATTATTAAAATCATTATCAAAAAAAACCAAAAACTTCAACACACACAAGCATTTTAAACGAACTTGGTTTATCTTATAGTACTGATTTTAGAAATTTTATGACCGACCAAGAATTTAAAAATTTTGATATACTTGCATTTTGGAAAGAACATAATCGACAATTTCCTACTTTGGCCGCCATGGCCCGTGATTTACTAACTATCCAAGCTAGTTCCGTAGCTTCAGAATCTTATTTTTTTTATCTGGTAGGGTACTGGATGAAAAAAAGAAGTAGACTTAGTCCGGATTCGTTGGAGATATGCATTTGTTATAGAGATTATCTTGTCGCACAAAGAAGAGTACAAGACGTAATAGACAATCAAGATAGCTCGGAAGATCTAGAAGTTGGAGTAGGAACTGCCGAAAATACACATCCATGAATAATGAAGATACAATTTTTTTTTTAAGATTTGAAGATTGAAGCTATATTTTTTGAAGATTTGAAGATAAATTTTTTTACGTTTTGAAGACAAATATTTTTTGAAGATTTGAACTTTGGAGATATTTTTTAAATATTTGAAGATATATTTTTACAAATTTTAAAGCCAAATATTTGTAACTAACTCATTCTTGACTATTGTTTAAGTTATACTTTTTAAAGTTATAAACTTATAATAATTAATCAATGATTCAATAAAATATAAATTTTACTTATTCATTACTGTAATTTGTAAGTTGTACGAATTTGTTTTAAAGAAAAGTTGTACTAACTTAGTTTTAATAAATACATCAATAAATTTAGTTGTTCATGTTTAATTTCTTGTGAATATATTTAATTAATATAGTAGTTAGTTTATTTAATATTTCACATTAAAAATTAGTTGATTTAATATTAAATTTTAAAAATGAATAACTGAAATTTTAAAATTTATTACTATATTAAGTAAAAGTAATAAATTATCATAGTCACAGACTCACATTAAATATGTATGACATATAAAAATTTGTAACACTGAGAGAGAGACAATTGAAATTTGAAAACATGAGATACTTTACTACTTTACTACGTAACTATTATGGCTACTATTACTATTACATGAGATACTTTACTATTACTATTACTTTCTTTACTGGCTATTATTTTGAGACTTTGAGTTTGAGGTTCACATTTGTTTAGACTTTGCCGTCTCCACTCCATATTCTTTCTTCTCGTTTAGGCGTTCTTCCGACTTCCGCTATCAATATTTCTCTCTTAGGGTTTTCTACTACTCCTCTATTACCTCAATTTCTCCATCTTTCTCTCTCTAAAAATTGGGGCTTTTGTAAGAAAGTTCATCTTACGGAGCACTGGGCATGAATTCATGAAAATGTGCCACGAATTGATGGTTAGATTTTGAAAATTGATCATCAATTAGGTCGTATTCGAAAGAGTTAAAATGAATTTGCAAGGCTGCAAGCTCTGCGAAAGTTAGACCTACAACTTCAAGCCTTCAATCTATGTCGAAGAAAAAAATCAGCACTTAAGAGTAGAGGTATCGACTATTTCTTCAATTCATTCCTAAAAAATTAGAATTAATATTTTTCTTGATTAGTATTAACTATTAACCCAATTTATTATGTTGCTTAATTATGCTGAGAAATATGTAGATTTACACATGCAATTAGTGTTGATAATGAATTTGTTTTAAAATATATTAGTTTGACTTACCAATTTAAGATAATTATGTTGGTTTGTTTGAAAAACAAATAGGTTTATATATGTTTATATATATATATACATATATATATACATATATACTAAAGTTAAATATTTTTACTTTTACTTTTACTAAAGTAAATTACTTTTACTAAAGCAATTACTTAATTACTAAAGCAGCATCTGCTTTTGCTTTCTGCTGCTTTTGACATTGTCGGATGCGTTGATTGCATCTGATGATGTCTGGAGCATCCGATGACTGTGAGACCCTGGGGGGCCAGCATCGTCTGACTGTTGGCTGTTGAGGTCCGGCTCCTTCCTCGCGGACGGGTGCTGTTGATCTTCTTCTTAGATAGATCACCATCGGCTATTCTTTGGTGTCACTGTTTGTTCTACGGTCAAACACAGAGGTCTGAGTTTAAAATTTGTTTATACTTCTTCTTTTAAGCTGTTGCTCCGTCCTCAGAGCACCTAGTTTGAGTCACCTATCACCTATAGACCACCCCGGATCGCCATAGGTCCCGTCGAGCCGTTGTAAGTCTCAAGAGTGTGAACAGTTTAGGAAAAAGGGAATCACTAGATCCAAGGGTATGTGTCTGCCAAAAGGTAATAGGGTATGTACTCAAGCGACTTTGGTCTGTCTTTAAGTGGAATGTCAACAGGATTAAAGATTAGGTTTGAAAAAAGTTAAAACGAAGTAGACTGTTTAGATCGAGTTCATCAGTTAGTCAAGAGTCAGCCGTGTGATCCCATGTATCAGACACTGTATGATTTGTTTGTATAAAAATTTTTATGAATTATTTTTTGAAAACAACAGTCGGTGACCAAAATTTCGGTGAAATTTTTTCTCCTTTCTTAAAAATTAAACATAATTTTTGGGGGAAAAAAGGATTGAATCCCTGGATTTTTTTTTTGGGGTCGAAGGAATAAGGGATGGTGATCTATCTGAGAAGAAGATCAACAGCACCCACCGCGCGAGGAAGGAGCCAGACCTCAATAGTTAACAGTCAGACAACGCTGGCCCCCCAGGGTCCCACAGTCATCGGATGCTCCATACATCATCAGATGCAATCAATGCATCCGACAAAGTCAAAAGCAGCCGAAAGCAAAAGCAGATGCTGCTTTAGTAATTAAGTAATTGCTTTAGTAAAAGTAATTTACTTTAGTAAAAGTAAATGTAAATACTTTAACTTTAGTTAAATGTTTTTAACTTTGGTTAAATATTTTTACTTTACCTTTAGTAAATGTAAAAGTAATTTATTTTAACCTAAGTTAAATATTTTTAACATAAGTTAAATGTTTCTTACTTTAGTTAAATGTTTTTACTTTTAACTTTAAGAAAATGTAAAAGTTACTTCAGTAAAAATAAACTGGTAACTTTAGTTCTATTTAAATGAACTCAAGTGTTAGAGTTCATTAGGTTTTGTTTTGACAAACCTCACAGAGGTCTCTCCTCCTTCTCTCTCCCTTCTCTCTACCTTCTCTCTAGTTAGAAGAAGGTCGAAGCCCTTATGGTTTCGGCCTCCCTTAGTAAACATTTCTAGATTAATGTAATCCTTTCCCAAATGTTTATAAATAAAAAAAAAGATTACTTTACTGAATCACCGGTCATCTTTTTTAAATTTTAAAAACTATTTTTAGTTTAAACTTTTCATCCGCTGTCAAACGGAGAATAGGGATGGTGATCTATCTGAAAAGAAGATCAACAGCACCCACCAGCAAGGAAGAAGCCGGACCTCAACAGTCAACAGTCAGCAGTCAGACGACGCTGGCCCCCTAGGGTCCCATAGTCATCGGATGCTCCAGACATCATCAGATGCAATCAACGAATCCGACAAAGTCAAAAGCATCCAGAAGCAAGAATAGGGGATGGTAATCTATCTGAGAAGAAGATCAACAGCACCCACCGGTGAGGAAGGAGCTGGGCTAAACAGTCAACAGTCAGTTGACGCTGGCCCCCCATGGTCCCACAGTCATCGGATGCTCCAGACATCATCATATGCAATCAACGCATCCGTCAAAGTCAAAAGCAGCTGAAAACAAGAATAGGGGATGGTGATCTATCTGAGAAGAAGATCAACAGCACCCACCGGCGAGGAAGGAGCCGGACCTCAACAGTCAACAGTCAGACGACGCTGGCCCCCCAGGGTCCCACAATTATTTGATGCTCCAGACATCATCAGATGCAATCAACACGTCCGACAAAGTCCAAAGCAGCCGAAAGCAAAAGAAGATGTTGCTTTAGTAATTAAGTAATTGCTTTAGTAAAAGTAATTTACTTTAGTCAAAGTAAATGTACATACTTTAACTTTAGTTAAATGTTTTTAACTTTAGTTAAATATTTTTACTTTACCTTTAGTAAATGTAAAAGTAATATACTTTTAACCTAAGTTAAATGTTTTTAACTTAAGTTAAATGTTTCTTACTTTAGTTAAATGTTTTTACTTTTAACTTTAAGAAAATGTAAAAGTTACTTCGGTAAAAATAAACCGGTAACTTTAGTTTTATTTAAATGAACTCAAGTGTTAGAGTTCATTAGGTTTTGTTTTGACAAACGTCACAGAGGTCTCTCCTCCTTCTCTCTCCCTTCTCTCTACCTTCTCTCTAGTTAGAAGAAGGTCCAAGCCCTTATGGTTTCGGCCTCCCTTAGTAAACATTTCCAGATTAATGTAATTCTTTCCCAAATGTTTATAAATAAAAAAAAAGATTACTTTACCGAATCACCGGTCATCTTCTTTAAATTTCACAAACTATTTTTAGTTTAAACTTTTCATCCGCTGTCAAACGGAGAATAGGGATGGTGATCTATCTGAAAAGAAGATCAACAGCACCCACCAGCAAGGAAGGAGCCGGACCTCAACAGTCAACAGTCAGCAGTCAGACGACACTGGCCCCCTAGGGTCCCATAGCCATCGGATGCTCCAGACATCATCAGATGCAATCAACAAATCCGACAAAGTCAAAAGCATCCAGAAGCAAGAATAGGGGATGGTAATCTATCTGAGAAGAAGATCAACAGCACCCACCGGTGAGGAAGGAGCTGGGCTAAACAGTCAACAATCAGTTGACGCTGGCCCCCCATGGTCCCACAGTCATCGGATGCTCCAGACATCATCATATGCAATCAACGCATCCGTCAAAGTCAAAAGCAGCCGAAAACAAGAATAAGGGATGGTGATCTATCTGAGAAGAAGATCAACAGCACCCACCGGCGAGGAAGGAGCCGGACCTCAACAGTCAACAGTCAGACGACGCTGGCCCCCCAGGGTCCCACAATTATTTGATGCTCCAGACATCATCAGATGCAATCAACGCGTCCGACAAAGTCAAAAGCAGCCGAGAGCAAAAGAAGATGCTGCTTTAGTAATTAAGTAATTACTTTAGTAAAAGTAATTTACTTTAGTCAAAGTAAATGTACATACTTTAACTTTAGTTAAATGTTTTTAACTTTAGTTAAATATTTTTACTTTACCTTTAGTAAATGTAAAAGTAATTTACTTTTAACCTAAGTTAAATGTTTTTAACTTAAGTTAAATGTTTCTTACTTTAGTTAAATGTTTTTACTTTTAACTTTAAGAAAATGTAAAAGTTACTTCGGTAAAAATAAACCGGTAACTTTAGTTTTATTTAAATGAACTCAAGTGTTAGAGTTCATTAGGTTTTGTTTTGACAAACGTCACAGAGGTCTCTCCTCCTTCTCTCTCCCTTCTCTCTACCTTCTCTCTAGTTAGAAGAAGGTCCAAGCCCTTATGGTTTCGGCCTCCCTTAGTAAACATTTCCAGATTAATGTAATTCTTTCCCAAATGTTTATAAATAAATAAAAAAAGATTACTTTACCGAATCACCGGTCATCTTCTTTAAATTTCACAAACTATTTTTAGTTTAAACTTTTCATCCGCTGTCAAACGGAGAATAGGGATGGTGATCTATCTGAAAAGAAGATCAACAGCACCCACCAGCAAGGAAGGAGCCGGACCTCAACAGTCAACAATCAGACGATGCTGGCCCCCTAGGGTCCCATAGCCATCGGATGCTCAAGACATCATCAGATGCAATCAACGAATTCGACAAAGTCAAAAGTAGCTAGAAGCAAGAATAGGGGATGGTAATCTATCTGAGAAGAAGATCAACAGCACCCACCGGTGAGGAAGGAGCTGAGCTAAACAGTCAACAGTCAGATGACGCTGGCCCCCAAGGGTCCCACAGTCATCGGATGCTCCAGACATCATCAGATGCAATCAACGCATCCGACAAAGTCAAAAGCAGCCGAAAATAAGAATAGGAGATGGTGATCTATCTGAGAAGAAGATCAACAGCACCCACCGGCGAGGAAGGAGCCGGACCTCAACAGTCAACAGTCAGACGACGCTGGCCCCCCAGGGTCCCACAATTATTTGATGCTCCAGACATCATCAGATGCAATCAACACGTCCGACAAAGTCAAAATTAGCCGAAAGCAAAAGAAAATGCTGCTTTAGTAATTAAGTAATTTCTTTAGTAAAAGTAATTTACTTTAGTAAAAGTAAATGTAAATACTTTAACTTTAGTTAAATGTTTTTAACTTTAGTTAAATATTTTTACTTTACCTTTAGTAAGTGTAAAAGTAATTTACTTTTAACCTAAGTTAAATGTTTTTAACTTAAGTTTAGTTAAATGTTTTTACTTTTAACTTTAAGAAAATGTAAAAGTTACTTCGGTAAAAAAAAACCGGTAACTTTAGTTCTATTTAAATGAACTCAAATGTTAGAGTTCATTAGGTTTTGTTTTGACAAACCTCACAGAGGTCTCTCCTCCTTCTCTCTCCTTTCTCTCTACCTTCTCTCTAGTTAGAAGAAGGTCGAAGCCCTTATGGTTTCGGCCTACCTTATTAAACATTTCCAGATTAATGTAATCCTTTCCCAAATGTTTATAAATAAAAAAAAGATTACTTTACCGAATCTACCGGTCATCTTCTTTAAATTTCAAAAACTATTTTTAGTTTAAACTTTTTATTTAAACTTTTCGTCCGCTGTCAAATTGAGAATAGGGATGGTGATCTATCTGAAAAGAAGATCAACAGTACCCACTGGCAAGGAAGGAGCCGGACCTCAACAGTCAACAGTCAGCAGTCAGACGACGCTGGCCCCTAGGGTCCCATAGTCATCGGATGCTCCAGACATCATCAAATGCAATCAACGAATCCGACAAAGTCAAAAGCAGCCGTAAGCAAGAATAGGGGATGGTAATCTATCTGGGAAGAAGATCAACAGCACCCACCGGCGAGGAAGGAGTCGGACCTCAACAGTCAACAGTCAAATGACACTGGCCCCCCAGGGTCCCACAGTCATCGGATGCTCTAGACATCATCAGATGCAATCAACGCATCCAAAAAAGTCAAAATCAGCCGAACACAAGAATAGGGGATGGTGATCTATCTTAGAAGAAGATCAACAGCACCCACCGGCGAAGAAGGAGCCGGACCTCAACAGTCAACAGTCAGACGACGCTGGCCCCCCAGGGTCCCACAGTTATCGGATGCTCCAGACATCATCAGATGCAATCAACACGTCCGACAAAGTCAAAAGTAGCCGAAAGCAAAAGAAGATGCTGCTTTAGTAATTAAGTAATTGCTTTAGTAAAAGTAATTTACTTTAGTAAAAGTAAATGTAAATACTTTAACTTTAGTTAAATAGTTTTTAACTTTAGTTAAATATTTTTACTTTACCTTTTGTAAATGTAAAAGTAATTTACTTTTAACCTAAGTTAAACGTTTTTAACTTAAGTTAAATGTTTCTTACTTTAGTTAAATGTTTTTACTTTTAACTTTAAGAAAATGTAAAAGTTACTTCGGTAAAAATAAACTGGTAACTTTAGTTCTATTTAAATGAACTCAAGTGTTAGAGTTCATTAGGTTTTGTTTTGACAAACCTCACAGAGGTCTCTCCTCCTTCTCTCTCCCTTCTCTCTAGTTAGAAGAAGGTCGAAGCCCTTATGGTTTCGGCCTCGCTTAGTAAACATTTCTAGAATAATGTAATCCTTTCCCAAATGTTTATAAATAAAAAAAAGATTACTTTACCGAATCACCGGTCATCTTCTTTAAATTTTAAAAACTATTTTTAGTTTAAACTTTTTATTTAAACTTTTCGTCCGCTGTCAAATGGAGAATAGGGATGGTGATCTATCTGAAAAGAAGATCAACAGCACCCACCGGCAAGGAAGGAGCCGGACCCCAACAGTCAACAGTTAGCAGTCAGACGACGCTGGCCCCCTAAGGTCCCATAGTCATCGGATGCTCCAGACATCATCAGATGCAATCAACGAATCCGACAAAGTCAAAAGCAGCCGGAAGCAAGAATAGGGGATGGTAATCTATCTGAGAAGAAGATCAACAGCACCCACCGGCGAGGAAGGAGCTGGACCTCAACAGTCAACAGTCAGATGACGCTGGCCCTGTAACGACCCCAAAATTCATACAATAATATTCTCCTTCTCGATCGTTAATAATACAATTTTAATCTCTCATTACATCATTATTCGATATTAAAAATCACTAAAAATGCGGAATATTTAAAACTTTTATAAACTTTCTTTCTATATTGTCCTGAATCGCAACCTTAAGATTACAAATATTTGATTCAATTCCATTACATGAATCGGTACAACGAAAGGATTATACAAAGTCTTACATCACTAAGCAATATCCATTATACGTCGGATAGCTCAACTTACAACTTAACAATTAAGTTACAATGAAAGCATCAACTACAATTTGAAATTTAACAAAATTAACATTCTTAAACATTGATCTCTATAAGTCACTCAACACGTATCTTTACCTTGCATCCTTGACCTGCAAAAATGGTTATTTGCAAGAGTGAGCTCGACAGCTCAGCAAGATCTAACAGTTTTCATACATCACATAGCACATAATTAACATGCTCAACATTAAAGTAACATGGCATACATGCTTTAATCACATAACAAATATAAAGATTGAGTTCCTTACTCAATCAACATTATTAAATCAATCAATGTAGTCATAAATTGACTTTAACATTTCATGCTTGCAACACATATAACATAGCATATTCTTTGTAATATAATTTAAAACAGTTCATAATATCATCAAGTTCACATAGAAAATAGGAACCGAAAGACTTGCCTGGCTCGTAGATTATCAATTACCGAAAAACAGCTTAATATAATCTGCTTCATGATCCTACATAACGTATTACCATACGCATCAATTATTACTCACCTAGCAATACTTATCAAATGTCTAAGTAAATAATACTTTATACTTTCTAATTCTCTTCTATTTACTCGTTTGACACTCGCTGTCAAACCATATGTATAATTAACAATATCAGTTAATTATCACATAGCTAATCCTCATCGTTAGTTATCCACTTTAGGTTAACTCGTTCCTCTTTAACTAATAAGTTAATAATTAATTACCACATAATTAATCACATCACATAATCATATTATATTTCACATGATTAATCAATTAATAATTACATACTCATTTTAAATTATAATTTAAACATCCACTTTAATCAAACTACAATTAAACAATCATTATTTATAATAAATCGAGTACATCATGCATTAAATCATAATTTAAGCATATTTAAATTAACCCATTACTTAGATTATAAATACTCAATTTCTATTCATTCCTTCATTAAATTATAATTATATAAATTATAATTTAAATTACGTTTTTACCTTGATTATAATTACCTTTTAAATTATAAACAAATTATAATTTATAATCAATCATGCATTATAATTACACAAATTATAATTAATCATGCAATTATCAATTTATAATTCATAATTAAACATGCATTTATTAAATTATAATTACAAAAATTATAATTTAAATTAACATCTAATTGATTAAAATAAATCAACTAATATTCATTATAATTTAACAAAAATTATAATTTAATTTAAACATTTACTCTTGATTATAATTATACAAATTATAATTAACCAATTCACCATTAAGCAATAATTCAATTAATACTTTAAGGTTTTCAAAACCTCTTTTCTTTTACAATTACCAAATTGTCAAATTCATGTTATCAACATGCTATTCCAACTTAAATATATGATCATTATTCTAGCAACAATGTAACTTAGTCATAAAAATAAACTGCACACTTTAATAAAACTCACTGCCTCTGCCCAGGACACGGCGCAGCTGCGCAGCCATAAGCCTTGGCACCGGCGCAGCTGCGCAGGTGCACGATCCGGGAAATTCAGCCGGCGCAGCTGCGCTGCTTCTGCCCTTGCTGCCTGCGCAGCTGCGCCAGCACGCGGACAGAAACAGTGCAGACTGCTTCCTTGCTTCACTGTTCTTCTCCAATATACCAACAATTGGCAATTCTAAACTACTCAGACAGTGTAAAACATACATGTGCCACCATACACATGTACAACATAATTCAAATCACAAAAATCATATAAGTACTCAAAATCAAAGGTTTTAAAACCAAATTTTACTATTTTCACAAAAATTCATACTTTTCACAAAATAATTCATCATAATCCAATTCTCAACCAATTAAATTCATAATTCATGTATTATCTTCGTTATTGAAGTTAGTATCATGAACAACTCCCAATTTGAATTTTAACACATGATAAATCCTCAATTTTCATTCTAAAATTCAACCACAACACATAAACCCATAAGAATACAAATTCTCCATTAGAAATTTATTTTTACAATACTTTAATTTCTGAAAAATCATTTATAGTATACATGTAATTACATCTATCAATTCATTCATAAAAACTCATGAACACGTTATGTATATATAATCATGTATATACCAATTTTCATAGAAGTTCAATTAATAGAGAACTAACAATGAACAATATAAAACAAAATCTTTAAAACACAAGGGTTCAAATCATACCCTTGATGCTTAGTGAGGAAGAAGATGGTGAGGTTTAGCAATGACTCTCTCAAGGCTTTCCTCCTTTCTTCTTCTTCTTTTCTCTTCTTCTTCTCTTTTCACTCCATCTTTCTCTGTGTTTTATCTCTAACACAGACTAACCTTTGTTTTGTTCTTTTAACCAACGTATATACAAAATATACATACAACATATATACATAATATGTAACTTACAATATTAATGTATATAATAAATCCTATACTAATTACAATTAAAATAGAGGTTACACCTTTGAATTTTTATTTTTTTTAAAAGCCCTAAGGATTGTTTGGCAAAACAAGTTATTTTAAAAATAGATTTTTAGTAGTTAAGGTCATGTTTGGGTAAAACAGTTTTAAAACAAAAGTAAGGGCCTTGTTTGGAAAAAAAATCATTTAAAAACTCTTCTCTTTATTTTAATAAATCCTTTTAACACATACTTTAATGCTACTATTTAATTAATTAAATCTTAACATTTTAATTTAATTAATTAAAAGTTTAACATCAATTAAGCACATAAAATTGTCACATAATTATAATTAATTGTTAATTATAATTGCATGTAACACTCATCACATTACTCATCTAATTTAATTATCTCAATTAAATTAGAACTATAACATAAAATCATTATATCAATTAAATTAAATATTAAATATTCATTTAATTAATATACTACACTTAATTACATTATTCCATAATAATCACATAATTATTTATTTAACTCTATAAATAATTCAATTAAAATATTTATTTACTCCAACAAATATTAACATTAATATTTAAATTATCTTCACATAGATTCACATATTTCACCATATATGACACGTATTCACATACTTAACCTCAAAACATCAGATAATAAGAATTTTATTTATTAAATTCTCATTTATAAATTCTAAAAATCTGGGATGTCACATGCCCCCCAGGGTCCCACAGTCATCGGATGCTCCAGACATCATCAGATGCAATCAACGCATCCGACAAAGTCAAAAGCAGCCGAAAAGAAGAATAGGGGATGGTGATCTATCTCAGAAGAAGAACAACAGCACCCACCGGCGAGGAAGGAGCCGGACCTCAACAGTCAACAGTCAGACGACGCTGGCCCCCTAGGGTCACACAGTTATCGGATGCTCCAGACATCATCAGATGCAATCAACACGTCCAACAAAGTCAAAAGCAGCCGAAAGCAAAAGAAGATGCTGCTTTAGTAATTAAGTAATTGCTTTAGTAAAAGTAATTTACTTTAGTAAAAGTAAATGTAAGTACTTTAACTTTAGTTAAATATTTTTACTTTACCTTTTGTAAATGTAAAAGTAATTTACTTTTAACCTAAGTTAAATGTTTTTAACTTAAGTTAAATATTTCTTACTTTAGTTAAATGTTTTTACTTTTAACTTTAAGAAAATATAAAGGTTACTTCGGTAAAAATAAACTGGTAACTTTAGTTCTATTTAAATGAACTCAAGTGTTAGAGTTCATTAGGTTTTGTTTTGACAAACCACACAGAGGTCTCTCCTCCTTCTCTCCCCCTTCTCTCTTTCTTCTCTCTAGTTAGAAGAAGGTCGAAGACCTTATGGTTTCGGCCACCCTTAGTAAACATTTCCAGATTAATGTAATCCTTTCCCAAATGTTTATAAATAAAAAAAAGATTACTTTACCGAATCACCGGTCATATTCTTTAAATTTTAAAAACTATTTTTAGTTTAAACTTTTTATTTAAACTTTTCGTCCGCTGTCAAATGGAGAATAGGGATGGTTATCTATTTGAAAAGAAGATCAATAGCATCCACCGGCAAGGAAGGAGCCGGACCTCAACAGTCAACAGTCAGCAGTCAGACGACGCTGGCCCCCTAGGGTCCCATAGTCATCGGATGCTCCAGACATCATCAGATGCAATCAACGAATCCGACAAAGTCAAAAGCAGCCGGAATCAAGAATAGGGGATGGTAATCTATCTGAGAAGAAGATCAACAGCACCCCCCGGCGAGGAAGGAGCCGGACCATCAACAGTTAACAGTCAGATGACGCTGGCCCCCAAGGTCCCACAGTCATCGGAAGCTCCAGACATCATCGATGCAATCAACGCATCCGATAAAGTCAAAAGCAGCCGAAAATAATAATAGGGGATGGTGATCTATCTTATAAGAAGATCAATAGCACCCACCAGCGAGGAAGGAGCCGGACCTCAACAGCTAACAGTCAGACGACGGTGGCCCCCCAGGGTCCCACAGTTATCGGATGCTCCAGACTTCATCAGATGCAATCAACACGTCCGACAAAGTCAAAAGCAGCTGAAAGCAAAAGAAGATGCTGCTTTAGTAATTAAGTAATTGCTTTAGTAAAAGTAATTTACTTTAGTAAAAGTAAATGTAAATACTTTAACTTTAGTTAAATATCTTTACTTTACCTTTAGTAAATGTAAAAGTAATTTACTTTTAACCTAAGTTAAATGTTTTTAACTTAAGTTAAATATTTCTTACTTTAGTTAAATGTTTTTACTTTTACCTTTAAGAAAATGTAAAAGTTACTTCTATAAAAATAAACAAGTAACTTTAGTTCTATTTAAATGAACTCAAGTGTTAGAGTTCATTAGGTTTTGTTTTGACAAACCACACAGAGGTCTCTCCTCCTTCTCTCCCCCTTCTCTCTACCTTCTCTCTAGTTAGAAGAAGATCGAATCCCTTATGGTTCCGACCTCCATTAGTAAACATGTCCAGATTAATGTAATCCTTTCCCAAATGTTTATAAATAAAAAAAAGATTACTTTACCGAATCACCGGTCATATTCTTTAAATTTTAAAAACTATTTTTAGCTTAAACTTTTTATTTAAACTTTTCGTCCGCTGTCAAATGGAAAATAAGGATGGTGATCTATCTGAAAAGAAGATCAATAGCACCCACCGGCAAGGAAGGAGCCGGACCTCAATAGTCAACAGTCAGCAGTCAGAAGACGCTGGCCCCCTAGGGTCCCATAGTCATCGGATACTCCAGACATCAATAGATGCAATCAACGAATCTGACAAAGTCAAAAGAAACCGGAAACAAGAATAGGGGATGGTAATCTATCTGAGAAGAAGATCAACAGCACCCACCGGCGAGGATGGAGCCAGACCTCAACAGTCAACAGTCAACAGTCAGATGACGCTGGCCCCCCAGGGTCCCACAGTCATCAGATGCTCCAGACATTATCAGATGCAATCAAAGCATCCGACAAAGTCAAAAGCAGCCGAAACCAAGAATAGGGGATGGTGATCTATCTTAAAAGAAGATCAACAACACCCATCGGCGAGGAAGGAGCCGGACCTCAACAGTCAACAGTCAGACGACCGTGGCCCCCCAGGGTCCCACAGTTATCGGATGCTCCAGACATCATCAGATGCAATCAACACGTTCGACAAAGTCAAAAGCAGCCGAAAGCAAAAGAAGATGCTGCTTTAGTAATTAAGTAATTGCTTTAGTAAAAGTAATTTACTTTAGTAAAAGTAAATGTAAATACTTTAACTTTAGTTAAATATCTTTACTTTACCTTTAGTAAATGTAAAAGTAATTTACTTTTAACCTAAGTTAAATGTTTTTAACTTAAGTTAAATATTTCTTACTTTAGTTAAATGTTTTTACTTTTACCTTTAAGAAAATGTAAAAGTTACTTCTATAAAAATAAACCAGTAACTTTAGTTCTATTTAAATGAACTCAAGTGTTAGAGTTCATTAGGTTTTGTTTTGACAAACCACACAGAGGTCTCTCCTCCTTCTCTCCCCCCTCTCTCTACCTTCTCTCTAGTTAGAAGAAGATCGAAGCCCTTATGGTTTCGGCCTCCATTAGTAAACATTTCCAGATTAATGTAATCCTTTCCCAAATGTTTATAAATAAAAAAAAGATTACTTTATCGAATCACCGGTCATATTCTTTAAATTTTAAAAACTATTTTTAGTTTAAACTTTTTATTTAAACTTTTCGTCCGCTGTCAAATGGAAAATAAGGATGGTGATCTATCTGAAAAGAAGATCAATAGCACCCACCGGCAAGGAAGGAGCCGGACCTCAATAGTCAACAGTCAGCAGTCAGAAGACGCTGGCCCCCTAGGGTCCCATAGTCATCGGATACTCCAGACATCAATAGATGCAATCAACGAATCTGACAAAGTCAAAAGCAGCCGGAAACAAGAATAGGGGATGGTAATCTATCTGAGAAGAAGATCAACAGCACCCACCGGCGAGGATGGAGCCAGACCTCAACAGTCAACAGTCAACAGTCAGATGACGATGGCCCCCCAGGGTCCCACAGTCATCAGATGCTTCAGACATTATCAGATGCAATCAAAGCATCCGACAAAGTTAAAAGCAGCCGAAACCAAGAATAGGGGATGGTGATCTATCTGAGAAGAAGATCAACAACACCCATCGGCGAGGAAGGAGCCGGACCTCAACAGTCAACAGTCAGACGACGCTGGCCCCCCAGGGTCCCATAGTTATCGGATGCTCCAGACATCATCAGATGCAATCAACACGTTCGACAAAGTCAAAAGCAGTCGAAAGCAAAAGAAGATGCTGCTTTAGTAATTAAGTAATTGCTTTAGTAAAAGTAATTTACTTTATATATGTATATATATATATATATATATATATCTGATAGTTACAACTAATAATAAATTATCATTTTCTTTAATATTACGTTTACTTTTTTTTATATAAAAAATGTGTTGGCCTGTTGGGCTTGACCAGACCAGCTTGGGCTTGGCCTAAGGCCTGGCCTGGCCTTATCTGGAGGCCTTACCAGACCATCTCTTCCATCGCAAAGCCTAGCTTGGCCTATCCTGCAGGCCTAAAATCAAAGTCTGGCCTGGCCTAGTCAACGGTCAAGGCCTGGCAGGCCCGGGCCGAACCAAGGACAGGCCGACCTGTTGTGCACCCCTAATCCTAAGTCTTAGAATGATTAAGAAACGCATAACACAGAATATAATTAATAAAAATCTATTTTATTAATTAATAATCTACAAACTTAACTTTTTGGACAATCCAATTTTCTGGGTTGTTACAGCTGTCCAAACCAATTTTTTTTTGTGCGAATTCAAAGGTAAGTTTGAAATTAAACACACAAATGTATTTAGTCGGGTTTTTGACTGACACGCATGGGGGTCAAAATTAAATGTAAATGTGTTTAATGGAGTAGTGTTGTACAACATAGGGTACTATAGGTTGATCCCCTAAATGTACTTGTAAGTGATAACGGATTAACGATTTTATTAACCGGGTAATCCTTTTCAATGAAAATGAAGAAAAGTTCTTGGTTCTATGACCATTTTATTACAATGACCATTATGTCATTTCAAAAATGTCTTAGAGTGATGAAAAGTTTTATTTTTATTTTTCTGTGTATTATTCCTGTTTATTAGAAGTAGTTCACAACTATTATTCAGTTGTTAAATGAAATCATATGATTGTTGATTTTGTTGTTAAAATGCTTTACTTGCTGAGCAATTTAATTCTCATCCTTGCTTAAACTATATGATTTTAGTTAAGGAAGAACGTATTGAAGAATCCAATAAGGATAGAGGAAGGCTAAGCGGAAAGTACCAGAAGATATGGTAGTAAATTAATACTACTATGTAATAATTAATATTATGATATGATAAACATGTAATGGTTACAAAAATCTGGGATTTGAAAGGATATATTGTAATAATATATTGAATTACATTCGTGTCATTAAGCTTATGTTGCTAGATATGTCTTAATATTGATGTACCGTGTAACACCAGACTCGGGATTTTAAGGTACCCGAATTTGGGGGCGTCACAAACCTTGTGTGTATAAAAAAGTTAGTGGGAGCGCTGTGACATTCCTAGTACTATATGTTGATGTTATACTACTAATAGGGAATGACATACCTATGCTATAATCAATAAAGAAATGGTTGTCTGAACACTTCTCTATGAAGTACTTGGGAGAAACATCCTATATATTGGGGATAAAAATCTATAAAGATAGATCTAAAAGGATACTCTGCTTGACCCAAGGAACATACATTAAATCGATGCTAAAGAAGTTTGGCATGTTCGACTCCAAGAGAGGGCTCATACCAATGAGTTTTGGAGTGAATCTCTCCAAGAAAATGTCCCCAAAGACACTTAAAGAGAGAGATCGCATGAGTAAGATGTCTTATGCTTCGGTAATAGGGTCCATCATGTATGAGATGTTATCTACAAGGCTTGATGTTGCTTATATACTTAGAGTGAAAAGCAAATATCAGTCCAATCTTGGAGAAGAACACTAAAAGATCGTAAATTACATTCTAAAGTACTTAAAAAAGGCTAAGGATATGTTTCTAGTGTATGGCAAATCTGATTTGAAACTAGAGGGCTATACAGACTCAAGTTTTCAGACTGACCAAGACGATAACAAATCCATTTCAGGTTATGTATTTATCCTAAATGGTGGTTCAGTGAGTTGGAAGAGTTTCAAGAAGTAAACGATTGCTTATTCAGTGACAGAAGCGGAGTACATAGCTGCAAGTGAAGTTATAAAGGAAGCTGTTTGGATGAAGAAGTTCATTGTTGAACTTGGAGTGGTTCCTAGCATACAAGGACCAGTTTCTGTATATTGTAACAACAACGGGGCTGTTGCATAAGCCAAGGAACCCAGGTCTCATTAGAAATCCAAGCATGTGTTACGACGCTTTCATCTGATTAGAGAAATCATTAAAAGGGGAGATGTCAACTTGGCGAGAGTCGACTCTCAAAACAACATTACAAATCCATTTACTAAAGCATTAACTCAACAACATATTAATTGTCACTTAGAGAAGATGGGTATTAAATACCAAGGCGATTGGGTTTAGTGCAAGTGGGAGATTGAAAGTAGTATGCCCTCAAGCCAATTACATTTGATGTAATAAGCATTTACTTTATAATCTTATTCATTTATTAATAAGAGAATTTATTTTATGAAAGGCATTCTTTATCCATGTTAATTAGTTGAATTAATAAATGTGATAAACCCATAGTTATTGAGCAATGCTCTTAGAATCATGATGTTGATCATGCTGATAAGATCTAAATTCATGATAGCTCAAAACTAAAATGTTCCTAATTATATGAATCACTAATGTGGGGTTACTGATTCCGGATAGATTAGTACATACTATGCTTGCTCTGTTGAAGAGGATGTTTGGTCTCATGATTATTTGTGTGGAGACACTAAAGCAAGTATGTAGGTGCTTATTGGAGAATAAATTCTCTGAACATGACTAATAAAGGAACCTTAATGGAATTTTACTTGTCTGTCAATAGGAATTCCTAATATGATAGTAGTACAAGTAATCATTGGACTTGAGATCATCATAGTATTTTGTATATACTGAAGTATGTGTTTGACATATTCCTTAATTCTCTTTAGTATGTCATAGGGTATGCTCGAATATAATAAAGTATATATGGAGATAGGTGAATGATCAACTAAGAATCTACCGCTTCCAGTAAAGAGAGAGAATGTCATATGTGATTCATTAAAGTGACAACTCAGAAATCCCTGGCCAGGGTTGAATGAAAATTAGAAAGGAGTTTCTAATTTACATTAACTACAGTTGTGCATTTTAGAATCGAAATACATATAATTAAATAAATAAAACTTGATAGTAATTTCATATTTTATATTTGATTGGGACATTGTATGGTAGAAGGATTGAATTATGCGGTAACTATTCACAAAATAGGTTCTTTGTATTCTTTGTGATAACTTTTATGTTGAATTCATATTATCCGGATAATCATAATACATTATTTATAAGGTGTCACTCATGATGTTGAATAAATATTATTTATTTATATTTGAATTCAAGGAGTTTAATTCATTATAAATAATATTAGAACTGTTCTAATTTCTTTATTCTACTACCGACTTAATATTGAACCTAAATGCACACCACAAAAGGGAGCAATATGATTTTAGAAGTGATTAACTAAATAATAATAAATTTAATATATTTAATTTATTAGTGGAATAAATTAAATAGCTTAAGATTTATAATTAAGTATTTGGATAAATACTAAAATTATAAATTAATAAGATTAGTCATCTTATTAATATTATTATTATTAATATTATAATTAAATTGCCTAAATAATAACAATATGGTATTTGGAGAAATACTAATATTTATAATTAAGTATTCTCAAAACCCTAAGTTGTTAGGATAGAGATAATTAAGGATTAGTCATCGAAGACCTTGTTGAGTCAAAATCACATCTTCAATCTATTACTCTTAGTGGATACTTCTTGGGTGTTGCATACACTTTGTGACGAACATGTGATCCAGGGATCGGAGAGATCGCGAAGGAGAAAAGATTGGAATTTAAAGTCTACATCAAAGCATTGAATCTCTTCAAAGGTATATTTTTATCATTCCTCAATTAATGATGTTTCATAAGGCTATACATTAGGATTGCAAAAAATTTTAAATTGTTATTTTACATGCTTCTATTACGTTTACAATTAGATTGTATGCTTTGATCTTGTTTTCGCAATCCTATAGAGTCTCAATTTAAAGCTCTTTAAGGTTATCAAAGGTTCCAATGATGATGGTGGTGGTTAGCAATATTCAAATTTGGAAAACTGAGAATAAACATGATTGCTTAACATATATGAAATGATGTTTAGTACAAAAGCTTTAATGATTAATATGATAAAAGGAAAATAGAGATGTTGAAGATAAAATAAGATAGAACTAAAATGGAACCCTACACTCCCGGGTTGCTATAATTGTCTTCACATTTTTACCCTTTTCGCACGATCTGAGGCGTGATCGTCCAGTTGTCAATGGTCATATCCCTGTTGGCAGCAAAAATGGAGGCATTGCCACTGCTAATGTCATCTTCGATGATAACCATAAATGGCTCAGACCCAAAATCGAATCACTCCTCGGGGTGATTACATCAGCCCAATTGATGAAAGGAACGATTGGTCGGTCATCTGATGGGCTGCCCTCCTTAGGGTTCTCTTTCTCAGTTGAACCCTCAACAGGAGAGATGTAGAAACTCTTCTCAAACTGTTGCTAAATTTCTTATAGGAAGTTCTCATTTTGAGTTTCTTTTCATTTGTCGTGATCGGCCCACCTTTGTCAGTTTATCCGTCATCAGCCCGGTTGATTTTTGGCATCAATAGGATTAACACATTAACTGGTATCTTCCTCAATGGCTCTTTGAAACTTACGCTGCTGAAGTCCGACATGAGGAGGGATGACAAGTGGATTGGCATTTTCTTATGTGGATTTTGATGTATATAACCACTGGAGTAACCCAATCCGGCCCTTCCCAACTAGGTGGGTATCTGGATCATGCTTTTGATTCCCCGACCATCTTTGCCCAGTCCCTGACCCAGCTAGAATCCTTGTGTAATCATTTCCTGCCCAACTGACATTACTTCCGGGGATATCCTTAGTTTCAAAGCTGGTGAGCCGATAGGGCGATAATGGGAAGTACTTACTTTAAAGGCTTAAAAACTTATCGGCTCAATACCTTCATTCAATCTGATCAGGGGCATCTCACCATTGATATGGGTCAGATATTCAGGCTTCGTATTAATGGTCACCAAGTTGCCATTGATAATGTACTTTAACTGCTGGCGTAATGTAGAAGGAACTGCTCCAGCCATGTGGATACATAGTCATCCTAACAACAGATTATAACCGTAGTAATATTTAGCACTTGGAAGGAAATATTGAAAGTGTATGGATAGATCTCCATGGGGAGTTCAATCTCTCCCACTGTATCCCTTCTCGATCCGTCAAATGCCCTGATCACAACATGGTTATCCTGGATCCTACTAGGATTGACCTTCATTCTTTCTAGTGTGTCATACAGGCATATGTTTAGGGCAAATCCACCATCAATGAGCACACAATCTACCACATATCCAGATGATATGATCGCGATGTGTAGTGGTTTGCGATGCCCGGTCCCTTTAACATGTATATCATCATCTATAAAAGATATCACGTTGCTATTGGGTATATGGCCGATTAGATGGTGGAATTTCTCCGTATCGACTGTCTTGGGTAGGTGTGCCTCCTCCAACACTTGGATCAAAATCTTATGATGGTCTTTAGATGTTAGTATCTGATCTAGGATAGAGATTTAGGTTGGTTCTTCCTTTAACCATTGCACTACCTTTGCTTCATCATGCCCCATCTTGGTGAGAAATTTAAGGATTTTCCTGTCGGGTACCTTCCTTATAAGAACCATGAATTTTACGAATAAATATTAATAATAATATTAATAAGAAAATGAATAGTCATTTGAATATAAATATTGATGTGTTGTGAGATGAGTAATCCAATTAATTCAAATTGAATTTATAAGAAGTGAGAAAAATGTGGAGTTTATGATGAGACTTGTGAAATGCCTTGTGTGGCATGAGAATGGAAACTTGGATGGTTTAATTTAATTAAGGAATGAATGAATTAAGAAGTGAATGATTAATTAATATTATATTTAATTAATTAATTGTTATTGTGAATAATAGAATACTAATGAGTAAAATAATTTACATGATTAGAATTATAATTCATTTAATTGATGTGTGCAAGATATGTGATAATATATAGTACCTATATTAAAAAGGAAGTGCAATGTGACGTATCAATGTAACTATATAATATCTGTAAACTATATAGTAAGATTTATTGAGTTATGAAAGTTACATAATAATAACAATTATGTGACAACATGTGTGGGTGACTACATTTGAAAATGAACCTTATTGATACTATAATGAATTGTGTAAACAATTGTGACTTAATAATGATTTCAATAATTTAATAATATAGTAATGCGATAATACCCAATTGAATTATATTCGGTGTTAACAAAATGTACATGGAGTATATATGTGCAAATTACATTTACTACATTGTAATATTGTTCCTCATTTGAAATTATATTGTGACTCTAAATTAAATTATAACCTAAAGTATATATATTAGGTATAAGTGTATAACCTAAGTAATTATATTACAACACTTGCTATATGCTGAGCTTTATAATTATTGTCCCAATATGAGAGTCACCCCTCATCCTCTTCTCATGTGTAAGCAAAAAAAAGGCTAAGAGCCTATTCCTTCTTCTTCCCCCAAGCTCCACAACTAGCTCATGATCAATGGGGAGTGGGCTTCATGATGGACTCCAACAACTACTCACCAACTCTCCATTACCCTTTATACAATACCTCAATCTCTTAGTTTAATTCATGGTGTAAGGGCTTGGCATGGTTAGTAAGTTTTCTATAAATTGAGCACTCTACTTCATTTTCTATGTTGCTGAGAATTACTTGCTTAGTTGCTATAGAGAGTGTGAGGGAGTAATTTGATTTTGAGAAGAAGTTCTGTCAAATTCAAAGCAAATGTATAACATGATATTGTATTCTTAATTCAATTTTGATTAATGTTTGAATATGCATGAATTCTTGCTAATTGGGTTGGTAACTGTTATTCATGAGTTATCTGAGCTTGTATGCATGTTTAAGAGCAATGTAGTTGGTCTAGTTGCAGGAATTAGCAATGTTGTGTCGAGGCTCTGCAAAAATAGAGCCAAATTTTTTGCTTCTGCTCGAAGTGGCGCGACCGCGCCACTTCTATAGCACATAACTGCTGCCAGTCTTGAATATTGTTCTTGTTGGTCTTGTGTTATTCTGAGCATGTTATGTTAGATAGAGTATGCATGTAAATGACCCTAACATGTGGATTGATGTTGTCTTGGTCATAGTAAATCATTTTTAGCTTTGTTTAGTATGAATAGTCAAAGAAAACTTAACAATTTGAAAACTAGAATTTGTGAACATGGAGTAATGTATATTCTGACCTTAAGCATCAACATATTAAGTTCTGATATGTCTTGACATGTGACCAATATGTTAGAGATGGTATAGACTATTCAAGCATGATTTAAAAAGGGAAATTTCAAGTAAATGATTAAACTAGCTATGTGTAAATGAACTATGTATGCATTAAGTTTTGAACTTCAAATCATGCTCATGTGATCTATTATGTGGATGAAAGCATGATATAGAAAATGTGAACTTACCTTGCATGCTTGAATAAGTTTTGATGACCTACTAATGGAAACTTAAAAGTTTTAATTATGAATTTGATAAACTAATTACACTTTGAGGTAGGAATTTTTGAGCATGCTTATGTGGTCTAGCATGAATATATGAAAAGTATGATGTATAGTAAGTGAGGTAGCTTTGCATGTTTGATTGGTTAACATGAGATTTTCAAAGAGAAACCTTAAGAATTGGGAAACTAGTTGGGTTAATAACAACCTTACATGTATTCTGAGTTTTGGTTATCACATTTGGATATAAATATGCATGTAGACATGATTGACATGTATGCCTAACTAGTCATATGCATGATAAGCTAGTTGAGTATGGTTTAGAACAAGTCCAAATGTAGTAGAACTATACAACTTGAAATGCATGACTAAGATAATATAAGCATGTTTAGTTAAGACTTATTGACCTCGTTGTATAAATAAGGATTAAACATGAAAGACCTTGTCTAAGGAACACTTAAAGCCTTGATTTTGTAAAATCTGATAATGAATCATGTAAAGAACAAGATATAGAAAAGACCAAACCTAGTTATGAACATCATAACATGTATGATTCTGCAAGTGTCATCATATGTGTACAAGGGTGTGCAAGTTGGGCCATGCTTCTGTTTTCTCAGCTCTGGTTTAAACTAGGAGCAGCGCGGCAGCGCCACTCCCTAGTTCAAATCCAGCATGGCAGCGCCACCCTGAAGTGAAGACTGCTTATTTTATTTGTGATCTGAGAATGTTATGCATGCTTATATTGATACCTTAATCTGTAATACATGTCCAGTATAGTCTTCAAGGAGTCAATGAGCATGCTAATGATAGGATCATGTGTTGGATAAGTGTTTATAACTTTAAGTCAAAATATGATTACAAACTATGTTCTTTAATGTCATAGTGTATTAGAAACTGATTTTGTGCTATGTGTATGTAAAGTACGTAATGACTTCCGTATAAGATTATGCGGTTAAGTTAGAATCGTATATGTATGATAACCTTACATATCGAGTTTGTGTATTGGATGTACATAACTAATGAATATCATGTATATGTAATTATGTTATAATAGGATTAAAAAAGCGTTGATAAGCTATACTTTGGTAAACTACGCTTAAGGCAAGTTCCCTAACTTACACTCTTTTATTGTGCAAGTATCCTAAATTCTTGCATTACTTTATTCAACGGATATTGTAAGCAAGTACTTGAACTCTATTCTTATTAAGCATGTACTGAGCTTATTATTGTGCGAGCAAGTTATTCGAATTATGATTCTTGTCTTATAGTTGAGATAAAGTCGATTATATTCTTCGAACTTTAATATCAAGTATTGAACTTATAAAGAGTGATCTATGCCATATGATTCGGCTAGACTTATATCATGACTAGAAAGCTATCCAAACCAATTGATTGGTGCGGAGTCTTATATTGACTGAGATCAACAACCTTCTTTAAAGGGAAATTATATTTGTAGGGAGACAGACGTGCGCACTTGAGTACGATTGAATGTTATGCATAATATAGGGTACTTTAGGCTGATCACCTGTTGTACTTGTTTTATTGGATTATCAGTATACTTCTATTAATTCTAGTAGAAGTTCATAGTCCTTAGTGACTGCTCAGTATTCAATTATCTTGAAATCTTGAATTTATTTAGCATTGAATCTTATTGATATCTTTTTGTCCTTAGCGACTGTTATTGAGAACTGTTGATATCTCTTGCTATCCTTGAACAATCATACCTTGCTATACCTTTTTGAGATTCAAAAACTGTAGTACCCACCCTTATTGTTATATTACTTGCTGAGCAAACTTGTTGCTCATTCTTACTTTTCCTAAAACATTTCAGTTAAGACAGAGCAGTGTGGACCCTCGGGCACCAACAAGTGTGACAACCCGGAAAATCAGATTGTCCAGAAATTAAGATTAAAGAATTAATAATTAATAAAATGAATTTTTAATGATTATATTTTGTGATATATGTATATTAATCATTCTCTAACATAGGATGATTAGAAATGGGGAGGATTTTGGCTACGAGCTGGAATGAACGAGTATGAATTTTCAAACTGAAAATAAAAGATTTTCGGGAATAAAAATATTTCTGAGAAAAAGACGAAATAGGCACTATTCAGTTAAAACCCTAAGGATTAGGGTTTAACCATAAGGGTTAGAATTTAAGATTAGGGTTTGGACCCTAAGCCTTTCTGGGAGTTTGGAATGTCGGAATGACATTCTGTCAAAAGATTTGACGATAATATACCGTGAAAAGTTAAGTTAGCCGAGAAAAGCTTTCTCGGGAAGGAAATGACGAAAATCACTATTTATCCGTTTATGCTCGGGAGCTTATTTTGAAATTTTGAGAAACGCGTAATGATAGGATTTTGAAACGAGATGGAATATGTAATAATATTTCATTTATGGCTCGCAAAGTTTTCGCTTGTGGACTTAAAACTCTAACGGTTAGGGAAAGTGAAAATGAAGAATAAAATGATTATGTGTAATAATAAATGATTATTATACATAATGAATACGCATATAATACTAATTATTATACAAGTATAATACGAGGAGGATACGAAAATTAATACATCGTATAATACGAATTTTATACGAAGTAAATAGGTTTAATTTTAATTAAATCTAATATTTTAAACCCGTGGGTCGAACCGGCGGGTAAACGGATGGGTAAAACCCATGGGGCAACCAATAAGCATGTGAGGGCATAAGGTGCCCATGTGCTAGCACATGCTAGCAAATGGGGGGACATAGGTTGCACATGGGCTCAAACTTAAGCACAAAGAAAGGGTGAGGAGGTGGGAATAGTGAGGAGGTTAGGCCTAAAAGACCCTTAAGCCCATAGTCTTGCAATCTCTATAAATAGAGGGCTTGGCCCTTCATTTTCCTTGTTTGAAATCCCACCAACAATAGAGAGAGCAGAGAAGAGGAGAGGAAGAGCTTGTGGAAGAAATTCAAGGATGCCAAAGAAGGTAGCTTAAGAGTTTTGTCATGAACAAACTCAAGAACTCAAGAACACAAGAACACTTATAGGGTATAAGTGTTAAACCTTAAATTTTCATCTTCTTTCAATTCTTATATTGATAGAGAAGTGAAAATGATAAAGAATGAATTGTAGGAAGTATGGAGAGTGGTATTAGTGGACTTTACACCATTAATAATTAAGAACAAGTGAAACCATAATAAAATGGTTAAGAAGTTAATGAAGAAATGTGTTAAAACCTTGAAATGGTTAAGTTAAACTATAATGAATGGTTAATGAAAGAAAAGAAGAATAGAAGATGTTAGTGGATGATCCGGATGAGTTATATGAACTCTCCAATGTTATAAGGGTGAATTATCAAACTTATAACGTTAGAATACTAGAAAACGTAAAATCATAATCATAACATTGATTAAGAATGAAGAACAAATGAAGAACACGAAGAACACGAAGAACATAATGAAGAAAGTCATTAAAACTTAGATGTTTTAGATGGTGAGAATCATAGATGAATAGCCAATGGATTGATTCCATTTGGTTGGAAGTAAAAATAAGGAGAAACGTTTCGACGAAAGTTTATGCGATTAGACATTAAGCGTCGAAATCGTAAAATTTCACAGAATGAAAGTCAAAAGTTGCCGTGTGATTTAGAAATGATTGTTTTTTATTTCAACATGTGTAATTATGTAAACAAGACTTGTGAGAGCAAGAACGAACGAATTCAGAGTTAAAACGAAGAAACGAGCGTCGAACGTTTGTGAACGTTCGACGAACACGTAAAAATAGACTAATCTGTGAATTTCTCACTGACGGATTTGGAAATGAATTTTGACTTGATAAGATGGTAGAGCATGTCATTTGTGAACTTTTGGCTTTGGAACGAACCAATTCCGAGTTATAACGATCACGTTATGGAGTCGAGAATTTCAGAATTTTTAAAGACTTAAAAAAATTTCTGAGCTGCAGGGCTAGCGCCGCAGCCCCACCCAATAGGCTTAATTCGGTGCCGCAGCGCCACTCCTTGGAGAAATCTCTAAAGGGGTAGCGCTGCATCACCACTCTAATGGGAAAATATGGTGCCGCAGCGCCAGCATGTCAGAAAATTCTGATATTGCTAGTAAGTACTTAACCTTTTGCATATCAATTAAGGGGCTAGCAAGTGATGTAATGTAAGCTTTAAACAACACGTTTAATCAATGTTTATGAGAGTTAAAAGTTGAACAAATGTAATTGAACTTAAACTTGGAAACATTAACCAAAGATTAAGTTGAAGAACAAGTTAAGATCTCGTCGATCATTATACTTAGTGATAATTGATGAGAGTTCGAGTGAACATAGAATTCACTTAATGTAACCCTTAAACAAGTGATTTAAACCTTAAGTAAAGGTTTAATGAGATTAGGAGATGAGTAACATGAACGTAAGATACGTGAATGTTTCTCGCGAATAGTATCGGCTTTAAGTGAACGTTCTAAGTATACATTGGTTGTATAACTTAGACATTAATGAATGTTGGCATGTGATTGGTAATAAGCTGTAATGAATGGTAATAACAGAATGAAGAACGTATAATGTGAAAAGTCAAGTTAATGTTAATAACTTGGATAAACGTTCAGAGTCGTATGGACCGGACATGGTAAGGGAATGTAATGAAATAATATGAAGAATGAAGTAAAGATTGGTCGCGTAGACGTATATTCCAAGAACGCAAACCATAAGAAGTAAAGAGAAGTATAAGATAATGCTTAAGTCAAGTATTTGACTAATTGGATATGTGTTTCCTATATGCTTTATAGGTATTGTGATGAACGATAAGGCGTAAGCAGTACGCATCGCTAAGGCAAGTTTCTAATCTTGCTCAAGTTCTACTTGATGCAAGTTCCTAACTTCATTCATTTTTATATGAATGTTAGTTTCTTAACTTCCTCAGATATTAAACATGAGGAAGAAATTTTGTATGTGTAAATGTGCGATATTTGTTCAAGATGGTAATATATATGAGGCCTTGTGCCACAATGTTAACACTTCAGTGGTTAAGTGAAATGAACTGTTCTGTGATTGAACTATTAAGTATGAAAGAGTTTAGTTTATTCATGAACCGTACTTGTTAAGTCTATGCTAATGATTCTAGCCAGACAGAATGTGTATGAACGAGGTAAAAGGATGAGAGTTTGACAAAGTATATGTGATGTATGTTTTAAAATGATAGGAATCGGAACGTATTCCTATTATTCGAGCTACTTCATAACCATTGTTCGGTTATTGAAGTCTTAAAAGAATGTTAATTCTTGAGTTGTTAATATTCAACTGCTATGACTTACTAAGCAATTGAATGCTCACACTTGCTTGAAATAAAAAACATTTTCAGCGAATGACGGTAGTATGTGTTAAAGGACCTGATGAAGATCAAGTGGATCAATGCACTGCTATGGTGAGATGTTATGGTTGCGAATACCATTAGCATCGCAAGATGAAGTACTGTTCACGTTATGAACAAGCGTGAAGATCAAGTTGAGACTTGGGGAATAGTTAGATTAAAACTATTCTATAGATATGGTGACTTGTTAAGTCACACTTGTAATGTGATAAAAATAATATAATTACCATTATTTTTAATGAAGGAACGTTTTGAGGTAATAGAACCTGGGAATGTGTGAATATATCATGTATCTTTAAGATATAATGATGTATGTATGGATGGGATGTATAGTAACGCACGAAATTCGGGTGTGAAAAATAGGCCGGATTTTGAAGCGTCACAGATTAGTATCAGAGTTGATAGGTTATAAACCTTAGGTAAGAGTACCTAAGACTATAGCCTGAGAAGAGAAGGGTAAGAAAATCGTAGAGATAACCGATTAAGGAAGAGAACACTATGTGATCTCATTAAATCGTAAGAACAGGTTTCCTGGTAAACGATAGATGAGTTATAGCTAATGGCTATAATAAAAAGGGTACTATGAATAGTACGGGTGAAAGGAACTCGGATTGAGTGATAAAGGATGAAATACGGGTTAAAGAAAATCCGTATTAAGGAAATGGGAAATAATAGGGGGTGGTAAATTTCAATTGAGGACTCATGTGATAGTTGAGTTTTGTCAACTTTTGTTATGGGCAAGAGTTTGTGCTTTGGTGTAACAACCACTCAGTCTATTACAGTGATAATCATTAGAATAGTAATGTCACGCTGTTGATGTGTATATGACGAGAGGGTGAATCCTTTCTCATGTGCATATTAGATAGTAGAATGTATTAAGTTAGGTGCGAGTTCTTGAAACTCATACTTATGAAAAGTTTGTGACTCATAGTTGTATGCTATGTTTCTGAGCCTTGAGCGTATGGACAGTCTATGATTTGTTCTTGGACTACATACTGCGAAGATAAGTTCTTAAACACATATGGTTGTTGAAAGTTCCTAAACACATAAAGTGTGGTAAGTTGATGAACTATACTAAGGTATAGGAAGTTTAGACTGAAAATGAGTTTATTTTCAATATAGATGGCACCTTAAGTGCTAGAAGAGGTTAATATTATCGCAAGTATGACAATAAAAGAAGCAGAAGTAGAAAATTCCAAGTCTTATAGCTATGCTAGATTTTAAAATTTATTGACATCGTGCGGATGTAAATGTCTTTGGATCAAAAATTTTGGTTTCAACTTTTGGAAACCAATGATTTTTAAAAGAGCTATTCTTTGTATGTCTATGCTAATCATTTCGGCTAGACAGAATTTGATTTAAAATATCAAAATGAATTTTATATCATCAATGCAATTGATGCATAGGTGGTGAAAAGACGTACTTATTATTACATCTGAACATACCTTGAAGTGTATGACAGTATGTAGTATGACAAAGTCAAGAAAATGGCAAAGTCCTCAACGTACTGTGAATCAGTACGGTATCACGACGTCATTACACGTTTTGAGTTATTGTGAAAGAATTTAAAAAGAGAAGTCGATGTTAATTGATTGACTAGACGACTGTTTCATGTTGGAGTCCAATTTATTAGTGGTCTAAGCTATTGATTTGGCTAGACAAATGATTTATCATGTTTAAAAGAAATCAAGCTTTCTTTGAGAAGTTGTCCCAAGGCAAATTATTTTGGTGCGAAATCTGACAAATAAGTCTAAGGTGAACAAACCCACCGTTTTGGGGTTGTACAATAGGTTGATCACCTAATGTACCGGAAGAAGTAGTTTACATTCTTTGTGATTGTAAACTGACTAACAAGGAATTTGTTCTCGGTAAATATCGACAAATCAAGTTCAATGGTTCATGGTTTCTAGGACCCCTCAGCAAAATGTTTTAAAGGAATTTATATATTCCTTGTCATTCGTTCAACCTTCATAATTAGTGTGTAGATTGTGAAGATTACTGAATGGGGGAAGATGAGAAGTATGGGGCCTTAGTGCCGGGATGTTCCTTCATAAATATAAAGGCAACATATGAAATGTTCTTAAATGAACGATGGATGATAACTTCTGTAATGAGAAGTTGAGAAAAAGGTTATGGTAACAATTTTGAGGGCGAAATTTTTAGAAGAAAGGGTGAATGTGATAACCTGAGATTTTAGAAGTATAGTTGTCAGGATATGTATCATCTGACAATTATAACAAGATAATGATCATTGGGGGAAAGAATGTAAAAGAGAAAATGAGAAGGAATGACTAGGTAAATACCTAACTGAATTGTATGTTGAGATTTTTCAATATAAATAAGAAGAGTTAAGATTAACTCTTCGTCGAAGGGTTGTAAGGATAATGCATCTAGGTATGGATGTGGTTTGGGAAATTTCGAGGACGAAATGTTTATAAGGAGGGAAGAATGTGACAACCCGAAAAATTGAATTGTCTAGAAATTAAGATTAAAGAATTAATAATTAATAAAATAAATTTTTATTGATTATATTCTGTGATATATGTATATTAATCATTCTATGATATAGGATGATTATAAATGGGGAGGATTCTGGCTACGAGCTGGAATGAACGAGTATAAATTTTCAAGACGAAAATAAAAGATTTCCAAGAATAAAAATATTTCTGAGAAAAAAACGAAATATGAATAGGCACTATTCATATTGAAACCCCAAGGGTTAGGGTTTAACCCTAAGAGTTAGGATTTAAGGTTAGGGTTTGGACCCTAAGCCATTCTAGGAGCTTGGAATGTCGGAATGACATTCTGTTGAAAGATTTGACGATAATATACCGTGAAAAGTTAAGTTTGCCGAGAAAAGTTTTCTCGGGAAGGAAATGACGAAAATCAATATTTATCCATTTTTGCTCGAGAATTTATTTTGAAATTCTGAGAAACGCATAATGTTAGGATTTTGAAACGAGATGGAATATGTAATAATATTTCATTTATGGCTCGCGAAGTTTTCACTTGTGGACTTAAAACTCTAAGGGTTAGGGAAAGTGAAAGTGAAGAATAAAATGATTATGTGTAATAATAAATTATTATTATACATAATAAATACGTGTATAATACTAATTATTGTACGAGTATAATACAAGGAGGATACAAGAATTAATACGTCGTATAATACGAATTTTATACAAAGTAAACAGATTTAATTTTAATTAAATCTAATATTTTAAACCTATGGGTTGAACCGGCGGGTAAACAGATGGGTAAAACCCATGGGGCAACCCATGAGCATGTGGGGGCATAAGGTGCCCAGTGTGCTAGAACATGGGAGGATATAGGTTGCACATGGGCTCAAACTTGGGCACAAAGAAAGGGTGAGGAGGTGGGAATAGTGAGGAGGTTAGCCTTAAAGACCCTTAAGCCCTTGGTCTTGCAATCTCTATAAATAGTGGGCTTGGCCCTTCATTTTCCTTGTTTTCAATCCCACCAACAATGGAGAGAGAAGAGAAGAGGAAAGGAAGAGCTTGTGGAAGAAATTCAAGGAAGCCAAAGAAGTTAGCTTAAGAGTTTTGTCATAAACAAACTCAAGAACTCAAGAACACAAGAACACTTATAGGGTACAAGTGTTAAACCTTAAATTTTCATCTTCTTTAAATTCTTATATTGATAGAGAAGTGAAAATGACAGAGAATGAATTGTAGAAAGTATGGAGATTGGTATTAGTGAACTTTACACCATTAATAATTAAGAACAAGTGAAACCATAATAAAATGGTTAAGAAGTTAACGAAGAAATGTGTTAAAACCTTGAAATGGTTAAGTTAAACTATAATAAATGGTTAATGGAAGAAAAGAAGAATAGAAGACGTTAGTGGATGATCCGGATGGGTTATATGAACTCTCTGATGTTATAAGGGTGAATTATCAAACTTATAACGTTAGAATGCGAGAAAATATAAAATCATAATCATAACATTGATTAAGAATGAAGAACGAAGAACACGAAGAACGTAATGAAGAAAGCCATTAAAACTTAGATGTTTTAGATGGTGAGAATCATAGATGAATAGCCAATGGATTGATTCCATTTGGTTGGACGTAAAAATAAGGAGAAACAAAGTTTCAACGGAAGTTTATGCGATTAGACGTTAAGCGTCGAAATCATAAAATTTCCCGGAATAAAAGTCAAAAGCTGTCGTGTGATTCAAAAATGATGCTTTTTGATTACAACACATGTAATTATGTAAACAAGACTTGCGAGAGCAAGAACAAATGAATTCGGAGTTAAAACGAAGAAATTAGCGTCGAACGTTCGCGAACGTTTGACGAATACGTAAAAATAGACTAATCGGTGAATTTCTCGTCGACGGATTTGGAAATGAATTCTGACTTGATAGGATGGTAGAGCATGTCATTTGTGGACTTTTGGCTTTGGAATGAACCAATGGACTCGGGAATTTCAGAATTTTTAAAGACTTAGAAATTTTTCTGAGCTGCAGGGCTAGCGCCGCAGCGCCACCCAATAGGCTTAATCCGCCGTTGTAGCGCCACTCCTGGGAGAAATCTCTGGAGGGGTAGCGCCGTAGCGCCACTCCAAAGGGAAAATCTGGCGCCTCAGCGCCAGCATGTCAGAAAATTCTAACACTGCTAGTAAGTACTTAACCTTTTGCATATCAATTAAGGGGCTAGCAAGTGATGTAATGTAAGCTTTAAACAACATGTTTAATCAATGTTTATGAGAGTTAAACGTTGAACAAACATAATTGAACTTAACTTGGAAACATTAACCAAAGTTTAAGTTGAAGAACAAGTTAAGATCTCGTCGATCATCATACTTGGTGATAATTGTTGAGAGTTCGAGTGAACATAGAATTCACTTAATGTAACACTTAAACAAGTGATTTAAACCTTAAGTAAAGGTTAAATGAGATTAAGAGATGAGTAACGTGAATGCAGGATACGTGAACGTTTCTGGAGAATAGTATCGGCGTTGAGTGAACGTTCTAAGTATACATTGGTTGTATAACTTAGACGTTAATGAATGTTGGCATGTGATTGGCAATAAGCCGTAATGAACGGTAATAAGAGAATGAAGAACGTATAATGTGAAAAGCCGAGTTAATGTTAATAATGTGGATAAACGTTCAAAGTCGTATGGATAGGACGTGTGAGAACCCGAATTTTCAGATATTATAAAATAAGGATTTAATAAATAAAATTCTTAAACTATGAGAAGGGTTCGAATAAGAGTATATATATATATGTGATATGAGGTATGCGGTATTATATTACATAGGGTAATATGGACTATGTAATATGTGTTTTTATGATTTATAAATATATTATTAATATATATTTGTTACTTATCGTAGAGGCGATCCAGTTGAGATAAAGGGAATGGATAAATTCCTATCGATATTAAATAATTTATAGAATTATTTTATCATAGTAAGTTGGTGACATTAAATATCCTTAATGTATAATCACCATATTCTTGTGTATGTGTATTAATAACTAGTATGCTTATAATATAGGTTATTGATAAATCTTATGCTATCCATGAATGGGTTGGGATAGTGAAGCATGAGTTAGTTAAGGAATTAACTAATAAGAATAAATATTAGTTAATTTAAGTTGGGAGTTATATTATAGAATAATATAATGAGAGTATTGAACCTTAATTAACTATGATGATATAGTACAGCATTTAATTTACTTAAGTAAAGGAGTGAATTAATATGTGTGTTGAATATGTAATTATAGTTGATACTTTTTATATATATTACTTAGAGTGGTAATATGCGAGAAAGTCTAATGTGCGAATAACGTTAAATATATATACGTTATTAAAGGGAGATGGAAATCATTATATTTTAAATGAAGATTTAATATTTGAAGAAATTATTTTGAGGACAATTTATAGAAAAGAAAGAGAAATAATTATTATATATATATTTTTAATAAAAAATATTAAAGTAATTTATAATATTGAATTATCTTAATAAAAGGAGAAAATGTTATTTTGAATAATAATATTATCTTATATGTTTTTGTATGAGATAATAGGTATGATTAATTAATATGGTAAACATATTAAAACGTATTTACTATATGTAAATAAATTGATGGAAACAATTTATTATAAAATAAACTTGTTATCTATTTTCTATATATAATGTACATGTGCCGTACGTATGATTATTTCTAATAGATATTATATTAATTATAATATCTTGAGACAATAAGTAAATTACTTTCTATTAATGAATGTGCTTGTTTGGAGAAAACATAAAATTTTATGTTATGGCTAAATACATAATTCCTAATGTATTTTCAAAAGGAGTTTAATTTATAAAAGGGAAACTAAGTTATTTTAATAACTTGAGTTGCTATAGTACCGTAAGTGTTATAAATAATATTTGAATATTCTATTTGTAATATATTTATATGTGGACCTTGGACTTAATAGTTCTAATTTAATTGAACATGTTATAAGTAGTAATGTGGTGAGAGATGAGTAAGTGATGAGAATAATAATAAGCTTAAGATTAAGCTTGTGGGAGATGCCTTGTGTGGCACGATAATAGATTCGGTAATGAATTAATTAATTCAAGGACGAGAGAATTATTAATTAAACAATTAATCTATATTAATTGTTATTATAATAATATGTTGATTTATTATTATAACTAGTGATAGTATAATAATAAGAAAATTGATTATAGATATAATCGGAATTGTATTGATGAAGAATGAGATATATTGTCTTATAATATTAATTATTGTTATGGACAATATACTAGTATCTAGTAATTATTTGATAATATGTTGATTAATGAATAAATGAATTATAAGATTTATATTAATCAATTGTTATAGAGATTAATAATTAATTTACGAGGAAGGAATTAATTAATATTATTGTTAATTAATTGATAAGATAAGTAATTTATTAATTTCTATGTGCAACCATGCGATATTAAAAGTATAACGTATGATAATTAACTATATGCTATACGAAGTGAAGAGTGCGACGTGACTGTATTATTATATAAACTATATAGTAAAATTAATTTCATTATGTGAGTTACATAATAGTAAGTGTTTATATAACATGATGTGTATAGGCAGACCTTGTTGTATACCCTATTATTATATAGTAATATCAATAACAACTGATAATTGATAATAATTTCAATAATTATTATAATAGAAATAATAACCATTGTGATAATGAATAAAAATGATACCCAATTGATATATGTAATTGGTATTAAGGAAAATGTACATGGACTATATATGTGCAATTAATTTACTACACGATAGTATTATTGGGACTACATTGTGACACATTAATTTATAACTTAAGTTATATGAAATAGAATGTGTACAACTTAAATGTATATGGAATGTATATATAAACCAAGTGTTGTATTACATGTTCCAAGTTGCTGAGATTTATTTGGTTGCCCCAATATTAGAGTCACTCCTCTTCTTCTCCTTCACGTGAACACCACATGGCTATTCTCTATAGCCTCAAACTCAGCAAACTTAGGCTAGCAATGATTCAATGGGGAGTGGTGGTCATGATTTTATTCACCAACTATCTACCAACTCTTTTATAACCAACATGCAATTCTTATTCACGTTGGTTTAATTTAAAGAACAATGACTTTGCCTGTGTATTAATTGTCCTATAAATTCAAGCTCTCTTCCTTCTATATTGGAATTTCTGAGATTTTCATAGAGTTGATAGTAAGTGAATTGAGAGTGAGTTAGTATAGCAGCATTGTAGGCTTGATATAGCAGCAAAGCATATTGCAGAGGTATAACCTTTACATTCATGCTCTTCATTTTTTGAAAATTTATAGGTTCTTGACTCTTGAATTAAGTAGGTATTGATGGATATTAGAATTGGGAAATGCTTGTTAGGTGTTATATAAGATTATAAACATGTTAAAATTACATTATAGCATGACTGAATTAATTTTCGTTGAGAATTTCTGAGTTGGGCTAAAGTTCTGCCGAAGCAGAACAGTTCTATCTCTGGCCGGCAACCTGCGCAGCTGTGCCGGTACCAGACTTGAGTTGGCCAAGGCCCTGCGCAGCTGCGCCAGTTTTGAACTGGGGAGCTGCGCAGCTGCGCCGGGACCAGTTTCTGGGTTTTATTTTCTGTGCAGGTTCTGTTATATGCTAGCATACGTTATCTAATTAGAACAAGCATGCACACATAAATAACATGTATATATGAGTATCATGACATGACATAAGCATGATAGTATACATTATTGATGAAGAACTCATAATTTTCAAATGAAACTTATAGTTTTCGATATGAACTTTGATACTTGTATAAACATGTGTGTTCTGACCTTGTAAGCGCAATTGTACGGTCTAGACATGCATGAAAGTTGGTATTAACTTATAGTACGTGTTCTTGATACTACATGTACATGCATGGCTATGTTAGTATGTACTATGGAAGGAAAACGTATGATTTTAAAATAAAACTTCTAGATTTAGATTTGAACTTGAACGTATACATACCATGTATATATTCTGATTTTGTGAGCATGTTTAGATGACTTAGAAATGCATATCGGACATGTCAACCTATATATAGATAGCATGAACATGTTAGGTTTTGTTAGTGAGCTTCACTAATGAAAATGCGAGCTTTGAACGTGGACGTTAACATGTTACCTTAAGATTTGGGATTTTGATGTTTATGGACATATGTGATAGCACACTTGGACTCTCTCATGTATCATACATGTATATACATACCATGACTACATATCATGAAACCAAGTTTAGCGTAAACGAAGCATGTTTTCAAACTAATAATCGTGATAGTTACAAGCATGAAGTATGAATATTCATGAACATGCCCAATATGAGTTATATAAATACTTTATGTGTTTAAAGAACTAGCATGATAAACTTTGTGATGTTCATGACCTTGAGTGGCCTTAAATTGTTGGAATGTTGACTTAGAACCTATATCATGTAAATTGAACGTGAAAAGGTTAATCGAGCATGAAAGTATCCTTAATATGTATACATGCTATGTAGGACAATATGTTAATACTTGAATCCGACTTCGACGGTTAATAACATATATTTTCTTTGATATGGTCTTATGTGTTAGTAATGATATATGAGAAGGATTAGTTCAAAAGATGGACTACACTAGCTATATGTAAATAGATTAGTGGTAGACGGGCATGTGTATGTGAAGAATGGTAGTAAGTACGTAAGGTTAAAGTATACTTATACGTACATAGTTATTCTAAGAAATACGATAAGAAAGTGAGATGAAGGTTCTAAGAACCAAGTTAGACAATAATGTAACCTTTATTTTTACATTGAGAATGTGTGGATACATATAACTAATGAGTGTGATCTCTATGGTTAATATAACTGTGTAGGATTACACGAAGTGCAGATATTCTTAAGCAGTTAAGTCGTAGTTGTTAAACTACGCATCAGGCAAGTCTTTCAGTTCCTATTTGATATATGAATTCAATAACTGTTAGTTGAATTATATTATGCTGTGATGATGTAAACTTATATATGAACTGTATGTGAGATATATATGAGATTGAAAGTTGATCTTTGATGATATACTTGTTATGTGAAAAGTAACATGCATAGGAAATATAAATTGTTTATAAATGCATAAACTGAGTATGATGTTATATGATATGTGATGCATGAAAACTGTTAGAATTGCTGAGCTGTCGAGCTCACTCTTGCAAATAACCACTTTTGCAGGTTAAGGACATATGATAAAGATTTCGTGCTTCTTGATTGATAAAGATAAATAGTATCGCAACGGAGAATACTATTTAGATTATCGTTTGAACCCTGTTTAGGTTCTAAGAGTTGTACTTGATAATTGTATACGTTGTTTAAAACATGTTGTATTGTATAGATGTATTAGTAATACATAGAGGATATCGAGTTGAGTTGTAAACCTTTATACGGTAATTCTAATAGAATGAATCATAGTATATAGTTGATTCAAAGATTGTATTTGATTCAAAATTATGAAATCAATAAGAAGAATTTATTCAAAGGATATTGAAAAGTTTTAAATTATTCCGCATATTATTAACATCGTATATGATGTAAAGACGAGATCTTAGATATAAATAGAATTTATATTCTAAATTGTAATAAAGCAAGTTATATTCTTTTAGTAATGAATAAAAGATGTAATAGTTTGGCGATAGTAGTATCGTGACTGCACCAAATCCGAGATTTTGAAGGAACGTGGATTTGGGGGGGGGGGGTCACAGGACGTGGTAAAGGAAATGTAATGAAATAATAGGAAGAATGAAGTAAAGATTGATCGCGTAGACGTAGATTCCAAGAACGCAAACCATAAGAACTAAAGAGAAGTATAAGATAATGCTTGAGTCAAGTATTTGACTAATTGGATATGTGTTTCCTATATGCTTTATAGGGATTGTTATGAACGATAAGGAGTAAGCAGTACGCATCGCTAAGGCAAGTTTCTAATCATGCTCAAGTTCTACTTGATACAAGTTCCTAACTTCATTCATTTTCATATGAATGTTAGTTTCTTAACTTCCTCAGATGTTGAACATGAGGAAGAAATTTTGTATGTGCAAATGTGCGATATTTGTTCAAGATGGTAATATATATGAGGCCTTGTGCCACAATGTTAACACTTCGGTGGTTAAGTGAAATGAATTGTTCTGTGATTGAACTATTAAGTATAAAAGAGTTTGGTTTATTCATGAACCGTACTTGTTATGTCTGTGCTAATGATTCTAGCCAGACAGAATGTGTATGAACGAGGTAAAAGGATGAGAGTTTGACAAAGTATATGTGATGTATGTTTTAAAATGATAGGAATCGGAACGTATTCCTATTATTCGAGCTGCTTCATAACCATTGTTCCGTTATTGACATCTTAAAAGAATGTTAATTCTTGAGTTGTTAATATTCAACTGCTATGACTTGCTGAGCAATTGAATGCTCATAATTTCTTGAAATAAAAAACATTTTCAGCGAACGACGGAAGTATGTGTTAAAGAACCTGACGAAGATCAAGTGGATTGATGTCCTGCTATGGTGAGATGTTATGGTTGCGAATACCATTAGCATGGTAAGATGAAGTACTATTCATGTTATAAACAAGCGTGAAGATCAAGTCGAGACTTGGGGAATAGTTAGATTAAAACTATTCTATAGATATGGTGACTAGTTAAGTCACACTTGTAATGTGATAAGAATAATGTAATTACAATTATTTTTAATGAAGGAACGTTTTGAGGTAATAGAACCTGGGAATGTGTGAATATATCATGTATCTTCAGGATATAATGATGTATGTATGGAATGGGAAGTATCGTAACACACGAAATTCGGGTGTGAAAAATAGGCCGAATTTTGGGGCGTCACAACAAGGGCAAGGGCAAGGCTAATGAATAGCTTAATATTAAGTAGCACTTTATGATTGTAATAAGAACTTATACTATTATGTATTAGTTAGGTTTATATATGCTTAAGATATGTTTAAGCTATGTAATCGATGTTTAAATTGCGAGACCTTGGGACGTGAATAAATTATATTAATTAAATGTAATCTATTCGGTAGGAGAATTGTGTTATTCCGTTGTGCGATATATTATTATTGTATTAGATTGTAGAATGTGATAAATCAAATTCGAGACTCTGTGGCAGTCCGAATTTGGGGGCGTCACATTCCCTGCAGTTTTTGTTGTTTGCTTCATTACTCGCCTCAGGAGGTATAATGGATTGTCCTTTGGTAAGCTTGCGGTGCAGTCAGATGCTTCCCCCACTTCCTCTATGTAGTTCTAGGGGACATCTTTCAAGCTGACAATGGAAATCTAGGGCCTCGGGGTCAATATTAGTAGCTTAGGGGCGACCATTTTGACAAGGATCTTTTCTTTTTCACCCTTCATTCATTGGATTGCCAGAGGTTTAGCAAAGGTGCCCTCCACATAAGTGATAATTGCTATAACCTCATGCGAACTTTCTACTTCAGAGGGATAGATTAAACCCTTCATCCCTGACATGTTTTCTTCAATGGGGATGACCTCGACATCACTTACTATCTTTAATTCGCCGACTTCGATCAGATTTTGAATCTTATGGAGAAGACCCCAAACATTCCTCCGTAGTATGGTCATTGGCGTTTAAGTGGTAGAGGCAGATCTTGGTTGGATAATACCTCTTTGATTGAGGCTCAGTGGGTGGTAACAGTTCAATGATCTTCCCTTTACAGATTAGCACATGCAGAATCTCCTCTCTTGACTGATCTAGAGGAGTAAATTTTTGATTTGCAGCTAACTTTTGATGGAAATTTTCATTGTTCTGGAGTCTAGATTCTTTCGCGATCTTATCTGCCCACTTTCATTATTCACGGAGATGGTTCTGGTCCCCTTTAGTGATTGGGACGACCTTGGGAAGGGTTGCAGTTGTTTGGCTCTAGATGACCTGACTGATTAACTGACGGGTTACCTGATGCTGGTACACAATTAGCTCCGCCAATTGGTTCACTTGTACTTTGATTAGTGATATATCTTGTTCTACTGTATACCTCGCTTCTGAATAACCCCACCTTGAGGGGTTGATCCTAGCTGGTTGCGGAAACTCCTCAACCTTCCTTAGATATTTATGATTTCTCTGATTCCCTGTGCTGATCATGTTCACTTCCTTGGCATTGTGTTAGGGCAACGGGTCAGTGTTAACATTGGGAGGCTCAGATGGTTTAACCATAATATCTCCGCTTTCAATTATGTTATGAATTTTATGCTTTAAAGACCAGCAATCTCTAGGTGTCATGCCCCGGAGCTCCAGAGTGATAGGCACATCTCTTACTGGGGTAATATTGCTTACCATTCGGATAAGCGGGAGGAGCAAGCTCAGTAATCTTTTTCTGCACAATTAGCAGTGCCAACACATTTTCCAACGAATCTCTAAAGGGGTGAATACCCTTCTTCGTATGTTTTCCCCCGCTCTTTGTGAAGTGGGGCTTTGAGGGTTTAACGGTGACTAAAATGGGGGGTAACCGCCTTGCTTTTGGATAGGTGGATTGTGACTCCTCCTGGACTGTCCTTGTAGTGTTAAGGGGACAACTTCCTCCTTCTTCTTATGTGCTCTTCTGGGAGCGCTTACATAATTACCAGAATGAATATGCTCCATAATTGCTTCTAAGGTTGCAAGGACTTTGATTTTACCTGTTTTCAGGCCCCGTCTCTGCCATGTCCCCATGTTTTATCATCTCATAGAACAGCTTGCCTATCCCAGCTAAGACCCTTTCATATTGGGGTGCCTCTTGGATGTCTATGAAGGTCATTACCATCTCAGTTGTGACACCCCCAAATTTGGGTACTTTAATCCCACATATTTGGTGTTCACGATCCAATCAAATTCATACCAAACTACCCACAATAAAGGAAAACAACAATAATAAACTTAATCAACAATACTCCCATTAAAGGATTACATCATTAATACGAGATCCTAGGTTATCTAACCTTTATTACATCATTTGCGAAATAAAAATATAATAAAAATTAAGTTTCATTATATAAACTTCATGAAAGGAAATTAAACTAAACATCACTATTTATTCATCTTGCCATTGCCCTTGGTCATATAGGGTTCTTCAGGCTTCTCGATCTTAGCTACAATGGTTGATGTAAGAGTGAGCAAAACAATTGCTCACAAGGATAGTAATAAATATTTACAATATATGAAACATTAGTGGATAATAAGCTTTAACTGAATAATATAACTTCCTCTTTAAATGGTCAATAATACTCAAGAACTGTAAGCTCAATGGAAGAATTCGACTTTTAAATCAATAATAGAAATCAGAATCAAAGTACAACTGAGGGTCACAAGACCACGAACTATGTCCTAGGTTAACAAGTATCTCTACTGTAACCTTTAACAGTCTTATAGACTATATGGACCATCCATTTCGTACTCTAGGGGATCAGCCCTTCATACAATGTATGGTGCACAAATATTTTAACGCTATTGCTTAATGTAATCCCCTATTCTAGGGTTGTTCATCTCAGCTTTGGCATTAGAGTCCGCACCAAAGAAAGTTTAGTTTAGATTAGTTCCAAGGGAAATTTAGATCTTTAATCAACCATGGACTAGTCGAATCAGAAAGGGTTCACTAGCCATTTAATAATTCGATAACAACATAAGCTTGATCAATGATATATAATCAAAGACACAAAAATAATAATTCACAAGTGAATAAACACCGTGTATCAAAGTAGTGCTTCCAAAAGAATTAGAAAGCCTCATTTGGAATTATAGACTTGAACAATTTAATCTTGAATAATGAGAAACAAAGATTTGGAAACTTGCTCAATAAGAGATTAGGGTTAGAGAACTTGCATTGTGCGTTAGCTATACGATTACAACTCACGTTCTCGAAATATCCTGCATATACCATTTAGGATCATAATATCAATTAGTTACTTTAATATCCACTTCATTGGTTTACTTCTCATTTTACATAACTTAGTTATTTTAGTTCAAGATCCAAACATACTAACTACTCATATAACACAACTTGAACTCCTTATTAACACACAACACACGACTTGATGTTTGCACAACACCTCAAACATCGAGTTAAAGTTTCTCTTAACTTACTAACTCATAATCTATAATCATCACTTTTAAGATGACAATATGCTGTTAAGTCTCACAACATGTTTTAAGCTTCACTACAATCATTAGAATAGATTAGGTTTACATTTTTGAAACTGTATAATAAACAGATCAGTTCTGGACTAACTGCCAACAGGCGCGGCCGCGCCTCTTTTACTCTTGGCACTAGCGTGGGCGCGCTGGTGCTCAGACTCAGATTCTGCAAGCCTGTGACACAGCTCTGCTCAACCCAAAACTCCCAATTTCTTTATTCAAACATCAAATTAAACTAATCTAGATGTTATGAATTTATCCAATACAACATAACACACACACATATATATATATATATAACCATTCTAACAACATAGAAAACTTTAACAATCCTTTTAGAGACTCAAATCCAAAGTTCATGCTAGTTGTTCCATATTTCAACACATTTAGCGAAATCATTCACTACGCATTCATTATTCAACCAAATCAATCCATTTAAAACATATTATTTTCTTTTCTTAAAGTATTAACAATCTCCATAATCAATTTACATATTACAACATGAATTAACCATCAATTTTAGCCTCAAAATCTACCAAAACATATATTTATCAACAAAACTCAAATTTCCTCTTCTAAAACATGTTTTCACGAATTTGATTACATCAAAACTACTTTCAGATGATATAAAACGGATTACACATTCATAAACATATATAACCAATCTTTTAACAAATTCTCCACCAAGTGAAAAACTTCGAGAAAAATAAACTAAGGACTTAGAGTAATTTTATACCTTTGATTCCTTCTTTAGACTAAGTATAGATGGTGAGAATGGCTTGGCAACCCTCCTTCTTCCTCTTGATTTTCTCTTTGAATTCACAGAGAACTCGTTTTTCTCTCAAGCTCTCTCTCTCTATTCTCTCTTCTCTGTTCACTCTCTTTATTCCCAGACATAGCCAAAAGAAATAACATGTAAAACAAATAAATTGACAACGCATAATACGCACAATCAATCCATCAGTTAAAAAAATAAAGGGTTTTATTAGTTAAATTAACTCAAGAGTCACAAGACCATGTTTGGCTAGACTCCCTAAAACCCCTTTTAAATTATTTTAATATTCCTCATTATCATATAGTTCTTATGTCACACCTATTAAACAAATTCTAATATTTTAAATTAAATTAAATTACATTAAACTTAATTCTTTACGGAATAAAATTAAACCTTATTATTATAATTATAATTTCTATTTAACCAACCATAATTATAATTTTTATCAAATAAATCATTAACCTTCTAATTTAATTATTTAATTAAATTAGAATATTACCATTAGTCTCGCTTAATAAAATAAAATATGCACCAATTATCAAAATTATTTAACATCAATTTAATTAATATTATCACACCTAATTAAGTTATTCCACAATAATTTCAATCAATTATTTATTTTATTCAATAAACAATCCAACTAAAATATTTATTTAATTCAATAAATATTTTAAATTATTACAAAATTCATGACCGTTACATCCTTCCCTCCTTAAAAGGATTATGTCCCCAGAATCACGACACAACAAACACATCTATTACATCAGTCTCGTTCATAAGTGTGCTAACTTGGGCTGCCATTCGTCTCCATCTCTACGTATACTCACGGAGTGACTCATTAGCTTGTTTCTTGATCTTAGTTATTTGATATCGACCCGGAGCCATCTGGGAATGAAAACTATACTGGTTTAGGAAAGTGTGGGCTAACTCCTCCTAACTGTGAATCTTGGAATTGTCAAGCCGGGCATTCTATGTTCTAGCTTCCCCATTGAGACTCTTCTAGAAAAGTTGCATTCTGAGGCTTTCATCTTTAGCATAAGACCCCAGCTCGCCAATGTTGAATTTCAGGTGGGTGTAGGGATCACCCAATCTGTTATACTTCTCAAACTTTGGAATTTGGAATTTCTCTGGATATCTAGCTCTATGGAAGATTCACAGGTCGGAGTAGTTCACACTGCCGTAACATCCTATTCCTTTGAGGGATCGAATGACTTCTTCTGTTTGCCTTAATTTCTTCCGAATGTCTCCAGTTTCTCTGTCTTCCCCGAGATTAACGACTTCTTTTGTTTTTCCTTTACTTGATGCATCCTTGGTGGCTCCACTACTAAATTAGAATCTTAGAGTGGGTATTTAAGTATTGTCGGCTTTGCCTAGAATTTTACCGCTTTCTTGCGTGGAGGATTCGGGCTGAGTTCCTGATCTCAGATCTTGGGTTATTTTTCGTTACTCTTTCAGTAGACTGGACATTTCAACAATTTGCTTCTTAAATTCCTCAAATTCTTCCTGAGAAATGGGGACAGATTATGGTGTAGTATTTTCAGCCATTTTGCTCGGCGAGGTTCGTACCTTCCTAGCTTGAAGTCGTGTTTCGAGGACCAATCATGCACACAAACAATACATAGTTATTCTTGATGTAAATGGAAGTATGAATGAATGTTTGTGATATGCATTAAGTTTGAAGTTTTTTAATCTTTTCCAGCAAAATCGAGGTTAATTATTTTATGACGAGATAAGAAGATATACGATGAATAGTTAAGATGGATTACATTTATATATATACATAAGAGTAGTAGGGCATGAAGAGACTTCCCACAGCGTTGGGTTTATTTGAGGCTGACTTACCCTAGGGTTACTCTCGCGGGATTTTCGGCATGAACGTCCCCAGATCTTCGCAATTTCCTTGATGAGAATAAATTTGATCTTTTAATTGGAGCATATCTGAGTGGTGCCTTTCCTGAGCCCCACGGGGGAATTCCCCTTGGAGTCCAATAATCAACATCTAACGGGTTCGTCTCCTGGAGGAGAAATCACACAACATACATTCATCGCGCCTTACGACTTGAATATGATGACATTGTGCGAGACACTAACATAAAACATTTTAAAATATAAGGCATTCATCACACACATAGATCATTCACATGACATGTAGATAAGGAAAGAAATCAACAAGATTGAAACGCGACTTAAGCCCTATAATGTCCCCAGCAGAGTTGCCACCTGTCAACGCCAGGAATAAAAATTTTCTAAAAAATGTGTTTGTTTCTACCCTTTTTCAAGACTTCTATTTTGATGTTTTATTAAAGGGTGAGATTTTAGGGAAAAGACCGACATAAAATGCAGAAAAATTTGAAAGATTGAGTTTTAATGATTGGGCTGAATTAGATAGATTCGCCAGTTGGTATTAGTTCAAATGGATGTACCAACTCATCCAGTTTTTGAAGGTTTTTGTAATATAGCCCAATATGTGACTCCATAAAATTGGTCTCAAGACCAAGATTAATAGAGTTTGGGGCTTTCTTAGGCGAGGGGAAGGTGTTAGGCACCCCCCGACTTTCGTGAAACCATAGTTATCGCATCTTTTTAATTTCTTAAGCATGAAGTGTGTGTTTTTTGAAAAACCCTTTAATATTTTTGAATTATATTAAGTGTGTTGATTTTATAAGTTTCTCTAAGCCTTGTTTTAGCCTATGAATGGAGTTGTTTATTTTTAATTTAATTTTTCATGAAAAAACTTTTTGAGATAGTTTGAAAAACTTGGTGTTCTTATCCTATTATTCGTCGTGTTGCTTATAGCCTTAAGTTTTTCTAACCCAAAGCAACTTGTATTTTATAAGATCATTGTTATTTTGATTCGAAAATCGTTTTAATGGTAATGCATAAAATAAAGCATAAAAAGGGTCGGGCCATCTGTGGGCATGAAAGCCGTCTCGATAGACTCGAGCACCCATAATCACAATTTCCACTATCACGGGGCCTTAAATCCTATCTCTCGAGACGAGACCCTCGAAATCTTTTTAAGGCCCGAAATTACATGTACAATGATTTGAACATTTTAATATTACAATCCACAACATCTCCATCGTGGAAATCTAGTCAAAATCTGATTCGTGGATCTCGACCCCAAGATTCCTAGCCTCACATTAATATGCTTGAACATAATCAAAAGAGATCTAAAAGTGAGCTCCCGTAACCCTAACTTTTAGAATGCATCATTGAAGCCAACATTCGAGGGACTGTGTGTATTGACGAGATCTATCAAAGGATCTCATAATCTAGGACATGAATTCATAGATCTAGGATATCCAAAGATACGTGCAATGACACAATCGGGATCTAAATTAAAGTATATATAAAAAATGTATCCTAAACCCGCTATCAGGTGATTCACTTGTTAGAATCCCTAGCGCGAATAGTTAGGACCTCCTCCCCACTACATACGAATCTAAGATTTTATAGAGTGCTTAAAATCGGCTTAAAACATTGAAAATGACTAGATCTAACCTAAATTCGAGTCAATCTAGCATAAAAGTTCAAGCTTTGAAGATTTAGAACTGGTTAAGGGCTAGATCTGGCTAGATCTAGGATAGATCTAGTAAAAAGATTCGATCTTTAACTATATATAAGCAAAATATTAGATCAAATTGATAGATCTATAGATGAACAACCAATATATGTATAACAATTGATACTTTAAATAAATCTAAGCACTATATTAAATAAGATCTAACAGATCTATTAGATCTAACAGATCTATTAGATCTACGATGAATATAGAAAAGATTCGATTTTTCACATTGGGAAACGAAGAAATAAGCTTATTTTCCTTAAATCTATGCTATAACACTCAATATATAAGAGATCTAACTATATAATACTTGATCGATATTGAATATCATGATTTTCTAAGCTGGAATCTGAGCTCCTTCTCTATTTAGAAATTTATTTCTCTCTAAAAATGAACTCTCCCTTCCAAATGAGCTGCTGATGCCCAAATATAGGGCCCCGGAGCCAGCCGCAGGTACATCTGTGACTAGCCATAGTTGAACCTGCGGCTAGGCCCCTTGGGTCCCACAACCTCGAAGTTCTGTTGTTTGCTAAACTGTTTGTATCCTTTAATTAGAGAATAGCTGGGAGACGTGTCATACCATTCCGAAAAGCTCTTTCCAAGGCAACGTAACATCATCATGTTTCACCATTTTTGAATCCGGGAAGATGAGGTGAAAGGCAGAAATGTATCCTCCGAAATCTACGAGACAATTAACTGGATTGCCTTTAGCCATCTATGGCTTAGGGATCGTTGTGGTGGTTTCTTATTGTAACGACCCCAAAACAAGGACTATTTCTCTTCCCGATCTTGTGCGTAAATACTATCTTATTCTAGCTTTAAATTATTATTTAATATTAAAATAGCTAAAAAGGTAAAAAAAAATTTCTTTTCTGCCATTCATTCCCTGACTCTCAACCTTTACATTTCTTCTTTATAATGAAATCATATTTATTATATGATTTATTTAAAATATGAGTTATATAAACATATACAACTTAATACAAATTCTTTCTTATATAGTAATGTTACTATATCACTTTATTTAATAAAGTATTCATTACAATACGTCTAAAACAAATATTCTTTATTGAATATTTTAAACTATATGTAGACACTCGAAATTTTGCTTTCCTTGGACTAACCTTTCAAGAGGATAAAACCAGAAATTCACTCTGGAGACAACCCTAAGGTAGGGAAAAGGCATCTTTTCACCGCAAAGACATCCCCGTGGAAGAATCAAAGGACCAACGATGCCCAGACACGACGCAGACCGAACGAGGATCGCAAAGCTGAGAAAGTGGCCATAAGAAGTCATCGCATCAACCATTAAACTACGTCCTATCAAAGACGAGCCGATTGACGACCCTCGAAAACTGTAAGATACCTTTCATCTTACTGCATCATCTTCTCAGACTCCAATTTTGTCAAACTTGACCTTATTTTGGAGCCTTCCGCAAAGACTTTTTGGGATTTTTGGGTACGAAGCTTGACTTTCACAAAACTGAGACCTAAGGCATAAACTTCGAGGTAATCAGACCTATAGGACCCAACCTCAGGTGCACCTGCTCCAACCACAGGTACATCTGCGGTTGCCCCTGAGAGCCTATATCAGCAGCCAACAGCTTATTTACACAAAGAAGAGGAACAAGTTAGAGAGAGAAAGAGATTCTAGAGAGAAACCCTCAGGTTTGGCATTTCTTCATCACATTTGAGTGATTTAAGCTTAGATCTTGTATGCTTTGAGTGTCTAGAGCAACATATAGTGATCCCGAACCATAAGAAGCTTGTTCGCGCGTCCCCCAAGGTGAACAATGTTCATTTTAAGCACTTTCTTTGTAAATCTTTGTTTAATATACTTGATTTGTGTTATATATTGCTTAAATCTAGCTAGATCTTGTTGTTTTATACATATATTGTGGTGTAGGTGGTAGATCTATAGATCTCATCAGTTATTTAGTGCATTTATTGTTGTAAATCAAGTCCGGAGGCTAGATCTACCTAGATCTAAGCCGGATCTAGCCTTTTGAGTGGTTATTAAGCGTGAAGCTTTAACCCGTATGCTAGATCGAATTACATCCATGATAAATCTACGTGTTTTACTGCTTTTAGTCAGTCCTGGTTACCCCGTAGCGCCTTAGATCTTTATCTAGCAGTGAGGGGGTCCTACTAGCTCGTAATGGAGATTTCAACTGATGAAATCATCTATTATTGAGCATAGGATATGTTGTACATACATATTTAAGTATAATAATCTGAGCCTAAGAATCCTGATGTCGAGATCCAATGATCGGATCTTGACTTGATTCCCACGATGGACTTGTTTTTGCAATGTAATGTTTAAATAATGCAAAATCATTGTATATGTAATGTTTGGATCTTCAAAACAAATTCGAGGGGTTAGTCCCGAGAGTTCGGATTCAAGATCCCGTGATAATGAAAACTTTGATTGCGGGTGCTCGGATTCATCAAGATAGCTTTCATGCTCGATGATGATCGTTGCCTTTTTGGTGCTTTCTAACATATATTTTCACTAAAATGATTTTCAAATAAAACCATAAAGAGCTTTCATGAAGAATAAAGTGTTTCGGGGTAGATCACCTTATAAACATAAAGATAATAAAAGGAAGTATTGAAGTTCTCGATTCCTAGTCGGGCGAAGGATTTGAAAACCCTTTTTCAAAACATCTTTTTAATTTCCATATCTTGTTTAAATTGAACTTTTTATTATATCAAATCCTTCGTACCTAGGTGCAAAAGAGGTATACCACTACTTCCAAATAACTCACAATAAAGTCTAGAACAACATAAAAAAAGCACTAAGCAGAATAAACACACACACACACACACACACTTTATGCATAGGAAATCAATAAGATGTGGTAACTGTGTTTTAACGGAAGTCGGGGGGGTGCCTAACACCTTCCCCTCTCTTAAGCTAGCCCTCGAATTCTAAAAATCTCGATTTCAGACCAATCCTAAGAAGTCACATATTGGACCATATTTCAAAAACCTTTCAAAATTTGAATGAGTTGGTACATCCATTTAAATCATACCAACTGGCAACTCTGTCTCATTCGGTCCAATCATCATCAATAAAATCAAACTTTATAAAATAAGTCGACTAATGTCTGTCTTTTCCTAAATCTCACCCTTCAGATGAATTAATTAACATAGCAAAATAAAATGGGTAAGAAATAATAGGAAAAGCAGAAAAAAGATGACATCTAATCTTCAAACAAAAGAGATATAGAGAAGATAGACACTCAAGTTTTTTCCCGGCGTTGATACTATACATAGCTGTCAGTTACATACATCAGAACCATACATCATAGCTCTATACAATTTCTAACTCAAGAAAATGTATTTATTCGCATACGTTGTTCAATCTTCATCATCCATACAACAAGTAATATTACACAACATCATTAACCTGCAAATAGTTTATTTATGCAAGATTGAGCTCAACAGCCCAGTAAATTTAACAGTCTATTATGTTTCACATAGCACACAACTATATATGCACCACATGCAATATATTTTCTTTACTATGCATGTCCTACATGCATCAATAATTCATTGTAATGCATATGTTCATGCATTATACATTTCTAATATCGAGTTACATCATACAACATTTGTTATCACATATCACATCAATCGACTCAGTCATATTTTGACTTTAACATCATAAAGCATGGTATATACCTCACCACATAATCACATTTAATCCACAAACATAATAGAACTAAAAAACTTGCCTTGATTGGAGATTACTGCTAAAATTTAACTTAGTGTTTCTCCACAATTCCTACAGAATTATATTTACATGCACACACATATTAGATAATTGAATATGTTACAAAACATGCATATATATATATATATATATATATATTCATTAATAATAATTATTAGCTTTATACAAACTAATATTATTTATTCTTACTCAAAAAAAATATTAGTTTATTTAAAAACTTAATTCGTTTTAACCTTTTTTATGTCAAATAAAGGTCCCTCACATTTTAACATGTAGTTATTTTACATATCGAAGGTTAAATAATTTATATTCCACTTTAGGAATATCTTTTGTCTTTATTTACGATTCAGGTTTTAAACAGATATTATATATCTTTTATAGTAAAAACTCAATTTACTATATTATTTCTTGATTTAAATATTTTTTTTACAGTTGTTGGTCTACCTATGAGTCAATTCGGATCATTGCCTCATACGCAAATATTTTATTTCGTTAGCAAATTAGCTTCGTATTTAATCTCATGAATAATTCACATTCTCACTCTATATATATATATATATATATATATATATATATATATATGTAGACACTCAAAATTTTGCATTCTTGTTACTAACCTTGCAGGAGGGTAAACCCGTCTTTTACCTTCTGGAGACAACCTTGGAAGTCCAAATCATCAAACCTAACCCTGGCAACAACACCGGGAGACCAAAGCTAGCCTCGACAACAACACCGGGATGTCAAGTCAAACCCCGGCGATAACCCCGGAAGGTAAAAAAACCCCGACAACAACACCAAAAGACCAAAATCAGCCCCAGCGGCAACACCGAGAGATCAAGTCAAACCCAGGCGACAATCCCGGGAGGTACAGTAATCCCGACGATAACATCGAAAGACCAAAATCAGCCCCAGCGGTAACACTGGGAGATCAAGTCAAACCCCGGCGACAACCCTAGGAGGTACAGTAATCCCCGGCGACAACACCGGGAGACCAAAGTCAACCCCGACGACAACACTGGGATTTTAAGTCAAATTCCAGCGATAACCCGAGGAGGTACAGTCACCCCGACGACAACCCCAGGAGACCAAATCAACCTTCGGTGATAGCTCCAAAGCATCAAATCATCCTCAGAGACAACCCTGGGAGACCAAGTCAACCTCGGAGACAACCTTGAGGAAGAACAGAGTTGGATAGGATCAAACCAGAGGAAACAGTCAAAAACCATGTCAATCATGGAGGCAACCCCTAGAAGGGCAAAATGGTCATTTTACTAACTTGACATCAAATCAAGTCAAAATCAAGCCAAATCAATGGAATGAGGGTCAGAAATAACCATAAATTCAATCCCGAGTGAAAACAGCACAAAACTGCCCAACGGACGGACTGCGAAGATTCAAAGATCTGGTCATGGACCCATCTTCCAGGATTCAAAAAAGGTCAAATCCCATGTCATTTTGTAGCTCTCGGAAAAGGTCTTTCCAGAAAGTTATAGCACGCCTAAATCGGACTCCCGGATTGAAAGTTATGAAGGTTCGAAGTAGACAGCGCGTTGGTCGGAGTGCACGTACTTCGAGATAATAGGACCCGCAGGAGCGGGGCCCACTCGGGGAGCCGTACCTCTACCCGCGGCTGCTGTGAGTAAACCCACGACCATCTGGTCTATAAATAAGACCCCCCACCTTAGCAAAAAAAAGAAATAAAAGAAAAATAGCAAAGATACTCTGCTCATTTGGACTCTTAGCCCTATCCCTATCCCTAGCACTCCAAACCTCAATTTTATTATTTCAATACGTTTGCATACGTATATATTACAATATATCAAGTTTTAACCAGTGAAAACGATGATTTGAAGCCCTCCAAGTAGTTTAAAGCTTGTAGCGCTACATATTGTAAGATTTTTTACGATCAAAAAATGTTTACTGCTTCATCATATATATATAAGTATATATATATAATTATAGCTTCTGGTTTCGCCGGGATTTCAAATCCGTGGCCTTGTTAGCTTACTTTTATATATATATATATATAAGTATATATATACGTTTTTTACTATTTTCGTAGCCTGGATTGCTAATCCATGGTTTTTTCTCGCTTATCTATATAACTATATATATAAGTATTTACCCTAACTCGTTTGGCCTGGATTGCTAATACGTGGCCTTTTCTGCTTTATTATATATATAACTGACTATATATACTAACATTTCATTCAGTCAAGCCTGTATTGCTAATCTGTGGCTTTTTATCGCTTTCATATATATATACATATATATATAATAACTTGTTTGGCCTGGATTGTAAATCTGTGGCCTTTTCAGCTTTAATATATATATATATATATAACTAACTGTATATACTAATATTTCATTCAGTCAAGATTGGATTGTAAATCTGTGGTCTTTTTCAATTTTAATATATATATATATAACTAACTGTATATATATATTTACATTTTACAGTCGAGCCTGGATTGAAAATCTGTGTCTCTTTATAGCTTATATATATATATATATATATATATATATATATTCTTTATTCAATGTAATTAAATATCTGTTTTAATTGTTCATTTGATATGAATTTGTTCTAATGTAAATTTTGTGGACTAGATTCATCTAATCTAGCCATTTCTAACTTTCCACCGGTTAAAGAAATTGTCAAGTTGGAACCGTTAAGCTAGAATGGTTTAGATTTATTTAAATCTATCTTTCTTTCTAGTTTTGTAAATATTAAAGCGACTACGCGACCCTAGATCCATATCTAAAGGGAACGAGAAGCTTCGGCTATGCACATGCAAGGATTTAACTGATGAATCCTTTGTCTTGCGACGTCCAGATTAAAATTTGCATTTTGTTTCCATATCTTCGTTGTGAAGGTTTTTTTTTGATAATATCATGTTAGCCTAGGAATCACTGGATGTAAGATCCACCACATGGATCTAAATCTGATTCCCACATGAATCGAGCTTATGCGTTTGTTGCTTGGATTAGCCTAATTTTCTATTTCTTAATGCTTCTATCATATTAACTCTAAAGAGCTTGTTCTAGGTTATATGCTAGTTGAATCTGGTGAAGAGCTTGTTTCATACAGTGAATATCTAAGGAGAATTTTGGATAGCAGAGCTTATTGTTATCTAGGGCTAATAATTTCATTAAAGGGTAAATAATAACAACTTGATTAATTGATTGTTGTGCTTGGTGAAACTAAACTGCCGAACTGAAGTTTTTACATATTTGGTTAATCTCATTATTTAATTCTGTTTTTCTTTGTTTAAAACAAATTCAAAAATTCCCCATCTTTATTTTTTGTTAAAATAGTAGAATAAATCTAAAATAAACTTACTCTCTGTGGGATCGATCCTTGCTTACTACTGTGCTAATTATTTAAATTCGTGCAGTGAAAGTGAGGTTAATTTAGGAGTGTAAACGATAGCTCCTAAATTTTGGCGCCGTTGCCGGGGAGTAATTATGCGTTTTGTTTTTACTCTATTATTTCTTTTGTTTTTGTTTTATGACTCGATCTTCTCAAGCTGCTATATTAGATTTTGATCCAGAGATTGAGAAAACTGCAAGGAGGCTAAGGAAGCAAAAAGTTTAACAGTCTACTGCAGATTTAGACTAGGCTTCTGCATCATCACCGGGCCTCAACTTAGCTTTGGAATTTCATTCTGACAAATCATTCACCGAATCAGATGAAGAAGAAAAGATGGCGGAGCCCAACAACAATCGGACATTGAAACAATTGGCTACTCCTAATCTTACTCATCAACCTTTGTGCATTGAATATCCTGCTTTAAATACTGCATTTGAACTTAAATCCGAACTAATTCATCTTTTGCCTACTTTCCGTGGTCTTACAGGTGAAGATCCTTACAAGCATTTGAAGGAGTTCCATGTGGTGTGCTGTACCATGAAACCACATGAAATTTCAGAAGAGCAAATCAAGTTAAGAGCCTTCCCATTCTCCCTAGCAGATTTAGCAAAGGATTGGTTGTACTATCTCCCATCCGGATCAACAAATTCACGGAGCGACATGAAAGGGCTATTCTTAGAGAAGTATTTTCCTGCTTCAAGAGTGGCCAACATAAGGAAGGAGATTTGCGGGATCCGACAATTTAGTGGAGAGACACTGTACGAGTATTGGGAGAGATTCAAGAAATTGTGCTCCAGCTGCCCTCCCCACCAAATCGATGAGCAACACTTGATTCAGTACTTCTACAAGGGACTGATACCGATGGAAAGAAGTATGATCGATGCGGCTAGTGGAGGAGCATTAGTAGACAAGACATCGAAGGCTGCAAGAAATCTGATTGCAAACATGGCTGCTAACTCACAATAATACGGAACAAGGAATGATCATGCTCCACAAAGGGTAAGTGAGGTAAGCACGAGTGAATTGGTACAACAGATTTCTCACTTAACTGCTGTGGTGCAACAATTAACAACAAGAAATGTGCCGGTTGCGAAGGCTTGCGGACTATGCTTAATGGCAGGGTATGCTACTGATTCGTGCCCAACATTGCAAGAGGATGAGAATGCACAGCAAGCCAATGCAGTAGGTAACTACCAAACACAACCAAAGAAGTATGATCCCTACTCAAACACTTTCAATCCAGGATGGAGAGATCATCCGAACCTCAGTTATGGAGGGAATAGGCCACAAACACAAGGAGTGTTCCCACTTAGGCAACAGGGCTTCCAACCAGCCCAACCTCAATATCAACCTAAGCAAGCAGCACCTGCACCTACTGGAACAACATTGGAGGATATGTTCAAAGCATTCATGGGACAGACACAACAATTTATGAATCAGACACAGCAGTTCTAGCAAGAGACAAAAGCTTCGGTTAAAGATTTGAGGAACCAAGTAGGACAATTGGCTACAACTGTAGGGATATTGGAATCCAAAGGCTCAGGAAAATTACCATCTCAAACAGCAGTCAACCCAAGGGAGAATGCAAGTGCCATAACTTTGTGGAGTGGAACACAGTTATATAGACCACCGACCCCTGTAGAGTTTGAGGAGGAAGCAGATAAAGAGGAAACAGAAAAATCCAAGGTACAACCTAACCCTCCTAATCAGCTTAAAAACATTCCTCTTCCCTTTCCTCCTAGAAATTCTAAAACCTCAAAGAAAGATGAAAAAGAAAAAGAAATTCTGGAAACTTTTAGGAAAGTAGAAGTAAACATCCCTCTCCTTGATGGAATCAAACAAGTGCCAAGATACGCAAAATTTTTAAAAGAATTATGCACTAATAAAAGAAAATTGCAAAATAATGAAAGAGTCACAGTTGGGGAAAATGTATCTGCTATTCTTCAAAGAAAAATGCCTCCTAAATGTAAAGATCCAGGAATGTTCACAATCCCATGCAAAATAGGTAACACCAGATTTGAAAAGGCCATGCTAGAATTAGGAGCTTCAATTAACGTTATGCCTTTATCTATTTATGCCTCTCTAAATCTAGGTCCTTTGAAAAATACTGGTGTGATTATTAAATTGGCAGATCGTACTAACACTTACCCCCGAGGGGTAATTGAAGATGTCTTAGTGCAGGTGAACGAACTAATCTTTCCTGCAGATTTTTACATTGTGGACATGGAAGATGATACATCACCAAACCCTTCCCATATCTTGTTAGGAAGACCATTCTTAAAAACTGCAAGAACCATGATTGATGTGTATAATGGGACCTTAACAATGGAATTCGATGGAGAAAAAATTCAATTTAACATCTATGATGCCATGAGATACCCTAGTGATATAGGACAGGTTTTTGCTATTGATGTGAGAGACTCCTTAGTGCATAGAGCTTTGGAACGAATACATAGGGATAGTTTAGAGGTTGTCATCACCAACAGAATGGATATGGACAAGGAAGATGAAGTTGAGCGACCTCAGGAATTGAATGAAATTGTGGCTGCACTACACTCATTGCCAAAAATCTCAGATAAGTCAGCAGTACATTCTTTTCAATTACCTGTTTCTCATCAAAAGTTGCTACCATTTGTTGTGCAAGCTCCAACCCTAGAATTGAAACAATTACCTGCACATTTGAAATATGCATATTTGGGTACTAATGATACTTTGCCTGTTATTATTGCTAGCAATCTAACTAAAATGCAGGAAGATAAATTGCTTAGAGTCCTAAGGGACCATGTCATAGTTTTTGGTTGGACGATAGCGGATATCAAAGGTATTAGTCCTGCAATGTGCATGCATTGGATATTGCTAGAGGATGGAGCTAAGTCCACGAAGGACGCACAAAGAAGATTGAATCCACCCATGATGGAGGTGGTGAAAAAAGAGGTGCTCAAACTGCTTGATGCCGGCATAATCTATCCTATTTTCGATAGTCAATGGGCGAGTCCAGTGCAGGTAGTCCCAAAGAAATCTGAAATCACCATTGTCAGGAACGATGATAATGAGTTGGTGCCCACACGAATGCAAACAGGGTGGAGAGTGTGTATAGATTATAGAAAATTGAATGATGTAACATGAAAAGACCACTTTCCTATTCCTTTTATTGATCAAATGTTGGAAAGATTAGCTGGGCACACTTATTATTATTTTTTAGATTGTTTTTCAGGATATAACCAGATTGTGATTGCACCCGAGGACCAAGAAAAGACCACATTCACATGTCCCTTTGGCACATTTGTATACCAACATATGTCATTTGGACTTTGTAATGCTCCCGGTACTTTTCAGAGGTGCATGGTAAGGATTTTTTCAGATCTTCTAGAAAACTGCATTGAGGTCTTTATGGATGATTTCACAATACATGGTGATTCTTTGGATGCATGCTTAGATAATTTGACTTGTGTTTTGGATAGATGCATGGAAACTAATCTTGTTCTAAACTGGAAAAAACGTCATTTTATGGTAGAACAAGGAATAGCACTTGGTCATGTTGTGTCATCTAAGGGTCTCGAAGTTGATAAAGCTAAGATAGATATTCTTTCTGCTTTTTCTTCCCCCGTCAGTGTGCGGGAGATTCATTCTTTTCTTGGTCATGCAGGATTCTATCGAAGGTTTATCAAGGGTTTCTCGAAGATTGCATTGCCCTTGTGTAAATTACTACAAAAGGATGTGGACTTCCAATTTAATGACACACTGCTCAGCCTTATATAATCCTCCTATCTCGCGCCTCTTGCTTCATGTATAAATTTCAATGACCACGTGAATGGCCTATAAAATATACTTTCGCAAGCAGCTGAAACCTTGGCCCACAAATGAGTTAGCTAGCACAAATTTTGTTGCCATGTTGCTTTTGATTCCGTAAGCTGCTAGGAATATTTGCAAAGCTTCATGCACGTGGGCCATAAATTATTAAGCAAGCTGCTCTTTTTTGTTAATTGCAATGACCCTTTAGCTGCTAGCAATTTCGTGGCCCACTCACAAGTTGATCATCTCGTGGCCCATTTGCTGAAATCTCCTTTTGTCAAATCCGTGAACTAGGAATTCTTAAGCTGCTTGGACTTTGAGATGCTTGATTCAAGGCCCACAAGTGATATGCTTCAATTCGTGACCTGCTAGCAATTTGGTGAAATCCGTGGGTCCCCTCTTGGAATGCTAGGAATCCTTTAATTTTAATTGAATCTATTAAATCCATATGGGAATAGGAGAAGTGCTGCTCCAATTCCACTAACAAAATCCGTGACCCACTTATTATAATATATGGATCCGTCCCCTTCATGCCGCTGACCTGCTGAATTGAAAGGATCCTTGATGCCTAATTGGGGCAGCCCAATTGGTCCCAAATTGAGCTCCAATTTGTCCCGTTTTAATATTCTAGCTCCAAATAATCCTGAAATCAGTACACAGACTAATAAGCTCATGTACATCACAAAACATATAATAAACTAAATATAATAGAATTGAAATAATTAAATAATATGCACTTATCAAATTCCCCCACACTTGGCCTTTACACGTCCTCGAGTAAACCAGCAGTTTGATTTTCAAAAACAATTCTATTCAACCAGTATGTCAACAGATTTCAAGATCAAATCATGATTATCAACACTAATCCCACAAAAACATAATCAACGCTTCATCAATCAACTCAAGATAAGCACCTCGCCACTTCACCAATGAATTTCATTAAGTTAAATTGTAATCACATAAGCCCTCTTCTATGATCCACACACTTACTCAACTTAATTATCATGAAGCAAAAACCTTGCACACCACTCAAGACTCAAAACATATTTTTCCTACTTTAATTTTTTTTACCAGAACCTTTTCAATTTTTTTTTTGTTTCCGGTGAATGCATTTTATGCTCCGTTTCACCTTCCTCATTCATTCTTTTGTAAATGAGTGCATTTTATGCTCTATTTCACTTATTCACATGTGTTTATGGGAGAGTGCATTTTACGCTCCATCTCATCCCACCACATGACTTCTCTTTTACTTTTTTTTTTTACTTTTTTTCAATAATTTACTGATTTTCAACTTTCTTGATTTCTTTTTTTCACATGGTCCTGCAAAAAAAAACTTAAGCAATTCAATAGTTCTAGAGCATAAGATTAGTGCACATAAATAACTCCACAGATAACTAAGCCAACTAAGCATATATCACATATTCAAGTACTCATGAGACACGAATTCAATTCAAATCAATTACTATGGATCATGACTTAGTTTTTCTCAATAATTAACCAATTCAGCATTAAACAGATTTTGAATTTTTAGTATTGATTTTCAATTGTTGACTTGAACCTTCGAACACATAGGCAAATAGAATCATGGAACTCAAATTTTCAAAAAATTTCAAAGGCATCAAATTTTCAAGTTTCCTATCAAAACATGGTGATCAATATCCCTAAAAAAACACTAAATCTCTCCCCCCACACTCAAACCTGACTTTGTCCCCAATGTAAGAAACTCATGCAAAGAAGAAAGAACTACAACTAACTAATTAAAAAGAAAAGGGATAGAAAGATCAAATCTGAATTCTTGGGCTGCCTCCCAAGCAGCTGCCCTTGTTTAACGTCTTTGGGTCGACATCATGTCTCCCTTCTCATTCTTCATAGACCGGATCATCTAGCTCCACCATCTCAATATTTTCCACCTGATGTCCCTCGTAGAACGGTTTCAATCTATGTCCATTCACTTTAAAAATCTTTCTTGTACTTGGACTATGAATCTCAACTGCACCATGAGAAAACACATTAGTGATAACAAAAGGACCAACCCATCTAGATCTCAATTTAGCTGGAAATAACTTAAGCCGAGAATGATATAACAAAACTTTTTGTCCCACAACAAAGGTTTTTCGCACAATTTGCTTATCATGAAAGGCTTTGGTTTTTTCCTTGTAAATCTTCGAACTTTCATAGGCTTCATTCCTCAATTCTGCAACTTCCTGTGTATTCCATCTGCTTCCAAAGTCATGTTGCACTGCTTGATTGCCCAAAAAGCCCTATGCTCAAACTCAACCGGTAAGTGGCAGGGTTTCCCAAACACAATCCGATATGGTGACATCCCAATAGGAGTTTTGAATACAGTCCGATAGGCCCAAAGTGCATCATCTAATCTCAGACTCCAATCCTTCCTGCTTGGGTTGACTACCTTCTCCAAAATGGATTTGATCTCCCGGTTGGACAACTCAGCTTGGCCATTACTTTGCGGATGATAGGATGTAGAAACCTTGTGCAAAACATTGTACTTCTTGAACAAAGCCGCTAATACCCTATTGCGGATGATATGTTAGTCCTGACAAAATCTGCAACAACTTTAGAATCGTCAGTCCTAGTAACTTTAGCTTCCACCTATTTTGAGACATAATCAACAGCCAAAAGAATATATACATTCCCAAAGGATGAAGGAAAAGGTCCGATAAAATCTATACCGCAAACATCAAAAATCTCAACAACTAAAATAGGAGTTTGGGGCATTTGGTTTCTTTGAGAGATATTCCCCGTCCTTTGGTAATTATCACATGTTTTACAAAACAGATAGGAATCTTTAAAAAGTGGCGGCCAATAAAAACCACTTTCCAAAACTTTGTTAGCAGTTCTTTTTGGACCAAAATGTCCTCCAAAAGCATGAGAATGGCAAAAAGCTAGAATAGATTGTAATTCATTATTTGGCACACATCTCTAACTATCTGGTCAACACAAATTTTAATAAGTATGGATCATCCCAAACATAGTGTCTAGCATCACTCTTTAGCTTTTCCTTCTAGGATTTGGAAAATTCTTTAGGAAAATATGCACTTACCAAATAGTTCATCAGATTTTCATACCATGGAGTTTCAGTATGGATGGAAAGTAGCTGCTCATCTGGGAAAGAATTACGCAAGGGTAGTTCATCCTCTTCTCTCAATAATCTACTTAGGTGATCCGCTACCAAGTTGTCCGCACCTTTCTTATCTTTGATCTCCAAGTCAAATTCTTGCAAAAGAAGAATCCATCTAGTAATCCTAGGTTTAGAGTTCTTCTTAGTTAGCAAATACCTGAGAGCAACATGGTCAGAATAAACTATAACTTTAGTGCCAAGTAAATATGATAGAAATTTATCTAAAGCAAAAACCACATATAAAAGTTCTTTTTCAGTTGTGGAATAGTTTATCTGAGCCCCCATTCAAAGTTCTAGAAGTATAGTAGATGGCATGAACAACTTTGTCAATTCTTTATCCTAAAACAGCCCCCACTGCATAGTTGCTTGCGTCACACATGATTTGAAATGAAAACTTCCAATTCGGTGATTGAATCATAGGGGGGCAGAGGTCAACAATTTCTTTAAATTACCAAAAGCTTCCTTGCACTCATCAACACATTCTTTGGTCAAGGATACTTCGCATCTCGATAATATAATCAAAATCAGCTGAAGACAGAATAAAAATGGAAGTATCAAAATGCTTCAATTCCTATGCGAGCGAAAAGGTTTGAAAACCATCTTTCAAAATGTCATTTTCATATCTTTGTCTAAAAAATGGACTTTGCAACAAATCAAACCCTTCGTATATAGGTCCAAAGAAACATAACACTACTTTAAAATCAAACATGTACGCTCAATTACAGTTGTAAGACCCCAAATTTTATGAATAAAGATTTAAATTTCTTTATATATTATTTTGAAATAGTAAGGTGTTGATTTGATAAATGTGATAAGTTATGGGTGAAATGTACAAATTTTTCAAGATTAACAAGTGGTAATAAAATATTCATTGTTGTCGGAGAATATTCGTTTGGTCGTGAAATATTCTTGTTGTCAGGGAATATTTGTATGACGGCGCAGTCATTTGTGGGCCCCACAACGGAATAACTGTCGGATGAAGAAAACGACAAGAATGAGTTTTTTAAAAATAACGGCGTAGTTGTTACCGTTAAAACTGTTGAAATACCCGGTGGTTAAAACACAATAATACGCGTTGTTGCACAGTAGCACACGGTATTGCACAGTAATTCTAATTATTGATTCTTACGTAAGAAGGCACTACTCAATAATTGTTACAGTAATTACTGTTCAATATTTTATAATTGCTACATTGATAATTGCATGTTATTGATTCAATAATTGTCATTACACAATATTTTAAATTATCAAATCAATAATTCATATTACTTGACTAATATTATTAGATAGCATTATTGGCAATGTCTAAGGAAGTTCTGTCTAGGAAAGGGGTTAGGTAATTGCGCGCCAATAAGGAGAAATTCTTATCGGAAGGCCCCCTCTTTCTGGGAACGACCTGGTTGTCAATATTGTAGCTCTGAAATATTTTTTGTGAATAACTAATTATTGATTTATATGATAGGAAAATATTTATTTTTGTGGATATAAAAGAAGGAATTAGTGCTGAGGTGTCTTTATCAGTATTTTGGTGTGGAAAATCATCCGTTTGTGGATTTCGGCCATTTTTCGTTGGGAATTTGGAAAACCTTCCTTCTACAAAGTTGTAGAGAATTAAATTTTATATGAAATGGACATAAGGTTCGTATTTTTCTGATAAAAGAGCTATTTATTATGAATTATTGAAGTTTCGAAACAAATGTTTTTATTAAAAACATAGGTGGGCCCCAAACTTGTTTTTTCCGGAGTATAATGCTAAAAATTCAATTCTTTGTTGGTATGCTGAGTTGGTGCGTTCAAATTTTCAAAGAGGTAATAGCCACCGGTAGCAGGTTTTGTCTGATCTGGTGTTCTGGCATTTTCCTATAAATAGGGTGCTTAGTTAGAAATGAAAATCACACCAGAATCAGAAAATTTTCTCTCTATAATATCGAGCATATTTTTTGTGAGTATTTAGATAGTTTGAGTGTGGATTACGATGCAAGTTTTTGTCCACATAATTTCCGATATTTCAGTCAAAACTACTCTTCCTGTTAAGGTAAGGGATGTTATTTTCTTTCGTAAATGATGTTATTTATTTCAATATCATTATACCAAAATATTGGCATGAATTTTATTATGAAATTCTTACTTTTTATGTCGGAGTTACTATTCAAGTATACGGCACTATTTACGTACACGGCACTATTCACGAAAAAAAATTAAATTTTCTTCTATTTGTCCAAGTTGGCTATTATGGTTCCTATCTTTGATTGGATCCAATTTTTGATCTTTATTCTTGAGTTTTGCTCCACAAAGTATTATTATAGAATATTCTTGAACTTGGATAAACTAAATTACGAATCCCTAATCTTTGTCCTTTATCTCACTAGATTCGTTATTTATATTATTTTTCATCATCCTTAGTCCTAAATGGTGATATAACTGAATATCTTTGGCCTATAGAGCAAAGTTGAATGATTACCTGATGAATATCTTTGGACCGTAGTGCAAAGATGGACAGGTGTTGAGATGAACATGACCACTAGTGATACAAATGAATATCTTTGGCCCGTAGTGCAAAGATGAATATTTGATTTGAGATATATATTAATTGATATTACAGGGATAAAATATTGGTGATGGACTTTTAAATCATAGAAGATAGTAGACTTCATTCTCTACGTAACTCTTCTAATGAATTGATATTTCCACTGCAGTTGTTGATCTAAAACTTGTTGTCCATAATATTTTATCTGATTTGTTGAAGACTAACGATAATTTATTCTTCATTATCTTAGTCATAATATTCTTTACTGGGCTAGTTGAGCTCATCCTTTTCATCTATTGTTCTTTTCATGAAATGAGAATATCGCAGGGACTAGTCAGGGAACAGTGTGATGATCAGAGTTAGATATGTAGAAGTCATCACTATTCTATAAAATAGTGAGACAATCATTGTAATGAATAAGGAATGAATTTGAGTGTTTATATTTCGTATTATATACGATTTGTATTGAAGCTTATAGTTTGTGTGGTCGTATTTTGCACGACCGTATGTTATAAAAGATTGTATTTGAATTTTGTACCATGTATTTGGCAACTCAGAATGGGTTGAGTATTGAACCTATTTTGGGGGCATCACAGTTGGTATCAGAGCTTAGGGATATGTCTCTGGCGGAGATCTGAGAATAGAACTAGGAGGGGAGAGACTAGTAAAACCTTCGCTAGTGTGTCCTACCTAAGCTTAATTGTTATTTAGTTGGTCGTTTGGAACATAGGGTTAATATGTGATATGTTAAATTGTTTGATTAACCCTTATTTTGTGGCAGTATTTGAGAATGGTAGCTGAAAATATAAACAATGGAGTGAATGAGACCGTTGAGACACCTTTAATCACCAACCAGGAGAACGTGCAACAGGAAGGCTATATTCCTCCTGTGAACAACCCTACCGAAGAAACGATGAATGATGGGATGTTTAGGAGCTTTTTGCAGTTCATGCAAAACCAGATGAGGGAGACTCATGTTCATAATACAGGTGGGAATAATAATAACTCACGGCTTGTCACTGCCAAGCAGTTCAAAGAGTTGGGACCACCAGAGTTTCAGGGAAAGTCAGATCCAATTAAGGCAGAAAATTGGATTAAGAAAATTAACAAGATATTTGATGTCTTGGGATGCACGGAGGAATAGAAGGTTCTATTCGCCACCTTTATGTTGCGTGGAGAGGCAGATTACTGGTGGGAATCTGTGAAGCATACCAAGCCTGCCGCACTCAAGATGTCTTGGGAGGCGTTCCAGAAACTGTTCAATGACAAGTACTTTCCAGAAAGTATTCGTCACATGAAAGAGGTAGAGTTTATCAGACTAGAACAGAACAACATGACGGTGTCCCAGTACGAGGCTAAGTTCGCAGAGTTATCCTGGTTTGCACCTCATTTGGTGGAGAATGAGGAACGTATGACGCGGATGTTTCTGAGAGGTTTGAAACCAGAAATTCGTCAATACCTCATTTCTCACAAATTTTCTCTATATTCGGATGTAGTGAACAGGGCCCAGTTATTAGAACAAGAATGATTATGTTCAACCAAGGGACAACAACCAAGGTCGTACCGGTGGCAGCAGTCATCGAAACAATGACAACCAGCAGGGAGGAAAGTATCATGATAGAAACGGTAACCACTACGGTGGTAATCGTGGTCATGATAATAGAAGAAGTGAGTCGGGGGGAGATTTCATGAAGAAAAGGTACAACAATGAGAACGTGAAAATATCGACAGCAGCACCAACATCAACTGTTTCTAGGGGAGGAGAACGACTGCCGGTCGTATGCTATAAATGAGAGCAAAAGGGACACATCAGTTCCAACTGCATACAGCAATCCAAGGTGTGCTATAACTGTGGAAAAGAAGGACATATAGCTCGAGCGTGTCCTGTAGCGAAACCAAGTCCAGCAGGGGTGGTGATTCCTAAGGTAGTTTCGGACAAGTCAAAGTCGGTGGTTCCTGGAACAGCGTTTGTCGTGACTGCCCACCAAGCGAGGAACCCGAATGAGGTTATCACAGGTAAGCTGATAATAAACTCTTGCGAAGTTTACACCTTATTAGATACCGGTGCTACCCATTCTTTTATTTCACCTGCTTGTGCTCAACATTTGAACTTGACACCTGAGAAATTAGACATTGACTTATCTGTTGAAACTCCGTTAGGAGAAACCTTCGTTACATCTATAGTTTACAAATCTTGCTTGATTCAAATTGGCACCCCCACCCTACCTATTGATCTTATATCTTTGAAAATACTTGCGTTTGATGTGATTTTAGGAATTGACTGGTTAACCACTTGTCATGCCAAATTGATTATTTTCGTAAGATTCTTAGTTTTCATATTCCTAACCAACCTGTTGTGCGAATCCAAACAACCAAACCACTAAAATCAATCAATGTCATGTCAAGTTATAAAGCTATTCGCTTATTGAAAAACGGATGTCAAGCTTTCTTAGCCCATGTCACTAATCTAAACTAGAATACGTTAGGTTTGAATGATATTTCTATTGTTAATGAGTTTCCAGATGTATTTCCCGAAGAACTTTCCGGTCTACCCCCAGAACGTGAAGTTGAATTCTTTATTGACCTTGACCCCGGTACAAAACCCATTTCTAAAACCCCATACCGAATGGCTCCTATTGAACTTCAGGAGTTAAAGGTCCAACTACAGGAGTTGTTAGACATCGGTTTTATACGTCCTAGTACATCTCCTTGGGGTGCTCCTATTTTATTCGTAAAGAAGAAAGACGGAAGTATGCGACTTTGTATTGACTATCGAGAGTTGAACCATGTCACCATCAAGAATAGGTATCCATTACCTCGTATTGATGACCTGTTCGACCAGTTACAAGGTGCATAATTCTTTTTAAGGATCGATCTTCGTTCTGGATATCACCAGTTAAAGATTAAAACTGAGGATATTCCAAAGACTGCTTTCAGAACTCGATATGGACATTATGAATTCTTAGTTATGTCTTTTGGATTGACTAATGCTCATGCTGCTTTTATGAATATGATTAACCGTGTATTCAAGGAATATTTGGATCAGTTTGTGGTTGTCTTTATTGATGACATCCTCATTTATTCAAAAAGCCGTGAAGATCATGAGCACCACTTGAAGCTGGTACTTCAAAGGCTTCGTGAAAACAAACTATATGCTAAGTTGAAGAAATGCGAGTTCTGGCTTGAGGAAGTAGCATTCCTTGGGCACGTGGTATCAAACCATGGAGTATCTATTGACCCAGCGAAGATTGAAGCAATACAAAGTTGGGAGCAACCTAAGTCGATGACCGAAGTACGTAGCTTTCTGGGCTTAGCTGGTTATTATCGGAGATTCGTGGAAAAATTTTCTCGAATCGCTACTCCATTAACTCAGCTGACTCGGAACGATACAAAATTTGTATGGAATGAGGAATGCTGAGAAGAGCTTCCAAGAGCTCAAGAGGAGACTCATTTCGGCACCTGTTCTGACAATACCATCTGGTTCGGATGGATTTATCATTTACAGCGATGCTTCGGGCAAAGGGTTAGGTTGTGTTCTCATACAACATGGGAAAGTCATAGCCTATGCCTCGCGATAACTCAAAGAATATGAGAGGAATTATCGTACTCATGATCTAGAGTTGGTAGTAGTCGTTTTTGCATTGAAGATCTAGAGACACTACCTGTATGGGGAGAAAGTGGAGATCTATACGGATCATAAGAGCCTTAAATGTTTCTTCACCCAGAAGAAACTCAACATGCTGCAACGACGTTGGCTTGAGTTGTTGAAAGATTACGACCATACCATCCAATACCATCCTGGAAAAGCGAACGTGGTAGCAGACGCTTTAAGTAGAATATCATATGCGGGAATGAGTGAAATGCTGTCAACACAAAGACCTATTTTGTGTGACTTACAAAGGATTGAGATAGAGTTCAAGACTCTGGGGACCCACATGATGATGTCAAGTATACGCGTAGAACCAGCTTTTATTGATAAAGTTAAAGCTGCTTAAGCTACAGACCTGGAGCTGATGAAGATGAAGAAAAAGGTGCAAGAAGGTGCTATTCCAGAAGCAAGAATCGATGAAGAAGGAATACTTCGAGTCAACTCCAGACTTTGTGTTCCTAACAATTCTGACTTAAAGTATAGAATCATAATGGAGGCACATAACACACCGTTTGCAATCTATCTTGGAAGTACCAAAATGTATCGTGATCTTCGACATACATTTTGGTGGAGCAATATGAAGAGAGAGATCGCGGAGTTTATCTTGAGGTGTTTAACGTGTCAACGTGTCAAGGCGGAGCATCAAGTGCCAAAAGGGTCCATTGCAACCACTTGAGATTACTAAATGGAAGTGGGAACACATTACCATGGATTTCGTTATGGGTCTTCCCAAGGTTTCTCAAGGCATAGATGCAATTTGGGTTATTGTCGATAGACTAACCAAGTCTGCTCATTTCTTGCCTATACGAGAGACTTATTCCTTTGAACGTCTTGCACTTATGTACGTAAATGAGATTGTGAGATTGCATGGCATGCTAGTATCCATAGTTTCGGATCGTGACCCTATATTTACTTCCCGATTTTGGGTCAGTTTGCAGAAAGCTATGGGCACGGATCTATGATTCAGTTCAGCTTATCATCCTCAAACGGACGAGCAATCGGAAAGGACTATTCAAACTCTTGAAGATCTATTGAGACTTTGTGTTCTTGATTTCAAAGGAAGTTGGGATAAGTACTTACCATTGGTGGAATTCTCCTACAACAACAGTTATCAAGTAAGTATAGGCATGGCTCTATTCGAGGCGTTATATGGACGAAAATGTCGTTCTCCAGTATATGCTGGGACGAGGTGGGTGAAGCAACATTGTTGGGACCGGAGTTAGTACGTATGACTACGGAAAAGATTCAAATGATCCGGCAACGTATACAAACTGCACAAGATCGACAAAAGAGTTATGCTGATCTTCATCGAAAGGATGTAGAATTTAATTTTGGGGACCATGTATTGTTACGTGTTGCTCCATGGAAAGAAGTTACGAGATTCAGGAAGAGAGGAAAACTCAACCCACGATTCATTGGTCCATTTGAGATTCTTGACCAAGTAGAAAATGTGGCCTATAGACTCGCTTTACCGCCAAGCATGTCTCGTCTTCATAACGTTTTTTATATCCATGCTACGTAAATATGTGAAAGACCCAAACCACATTATTGCGTTAGAACCAGACGATATAGCCGAAGATTTAACGTACAAGGATATACCTGTCAAGATCTTGGATCAGAAGGAACATGTCTTACGCTCAAAGGTTATACCTCAAGTCAAAGTTTTATGGATAAACCATAAAATTTAGGAAATGACCTGGGAGTTGGAATCAGAAATGAAAGCGAGGTATCCTAACCTTTTCAACATACCAGGTACGTACGTCAATTTCGAGGACGAAATTTCATAAGGAGGGGAGGTTGTAAGACCTCAAATTTTATGAATAAAGATTTAAATTTCTTTATATATTATTTTGAAATAGTAAGGTGTTGATTTGATAAATGTGATAAGTTATGGGTGAAATGTGCAAATTTTTCAAGGTTAACAAGTGGTAATAAAATATTCATTGTTGTCAGGGAATATTCGTTTGGTCGTGGAATATTCTTGTTGTTGGGGACTATTCGTACGACGGCGCAATCATTTGTGGGCCCCACAACGGAATAACTGTCGGATGAAAAAAACGACAAGAATGAGTTTTTTAAAAATAACGGCGTTGTTGTTACCGTTAGAACTATAAAAATACCCGGTGGTTAAAATACAGTAATACGCGGTGTTGCACTAGTAGCACATGGTATTGCACAGTAATTCTAATTATTGATTCTTACGTAAGAAGACACTACTCAATAATTGTTACAGTAATTACTGTTCAGTATTTTATAATTGCTACATTGATAATTGCATGTTATTGATTCAATAATTGTCATTACACAGTATTTCAAATTATCAAATCAATAATTCATATTATTTGAATAATATTATTAGATAGCATTATTGGCAATGTCTAAGGAAGTTTTGTCTAAGAAAGGGGTTAGGTAATTGCGCGTCAATAAGGAGAAATTCTTATCGGAAGGCCCCCTCTTTCCTGGGAACGACCTGGTTGTCAATATTGTAGCTCTGTAATATTATTTGTGAATAATTAATTATTAATTTATATGATAAGGAAATATTTATTTTTGTGGATATAAAAGAAGGAATTAGTGCTGAGGTGTCTTTATCAGTATTTTGGTGTGGAAAATCATCCGTTTGTGGATTTCGGCCATTTTTCGTTGGGAATTTGGAAAAACTTCCTTCTACAAAGTTGTAGAGAATTAAATTTCATATGAAACAGACATAAGGTTCGTATTTTTCTGATAAAAAGGCTATTTATTATGAATTATTGAAGTTTCGGAATAAATGTTTTTATTAAAAACATGAATGGGCCCCACTCTTATTTTTTTGTGGAGTATAATGCTAAAAATTCAATTCTTTGTTAGTATGCCGAGTTTGTGCGTTCAAATATTCAAAGAGGTAATAGCCACCGGTAGCAGGTTTTGTCAGAACTGGTGTTCTGGCATTTTCCTATAAATAGGGTGCTTAGTTAGAAATGAAAATCACACCAGAATCAGAAAATTTTCTCTCTATAATATCGAACGTATTTCTTGTGAGTATTTAGATAGTTTGAGTGTGGATTACGGTGCAAGTTTTCATTCACATAATATCCGATATTACAGTCAAAACTACTCTCCTGTTAAGGTAAGGGATGTTATTTTCTTTCGTAAATGATGTTATTTATTTCAATATCATTATACCAAAATATTGGCATGGATTTTATTATGAAATTCTTACTTTTTGCATCGGGGTTACTATTCACGTATACGGCACTATTCACAGAAAAATTAAATTTTTTTCTATTTGTCCAAGTAGGCTATTATGGTTCCTATCTTTGATTGGATCCAAGTTTTGATCTTTATTCTTGAATTTTTCTCCACAAAGTATTATTTTAGAATATTCTTGAACTTGGATAAACTAAATTACGAATCCCTAATCTTTGTCAGTTATATCACTAGATTCGTTATTTATATTATTTTTCATCATCCTCAGTCCTAAATGGTGATATAACTGAATAACTTTGGCCTGTAGAGCAAAGATGAATGATTACCTGATGAATATCTTTGGCCCGTAGTGCAAAGATGGATAGGTGTTGAGATGAACATGACCACTGGTGATACAAATGAATATCTTTGGCCCGTAGTGCAAAGATGAATATTTGATTTGAGATATATATTGATTGATGTTACAGGGATAAAATATTGATAATGGACTTTTAAATCATAGAAGATAGAAGACTTCATTCTCTACGTAACTCTTCTAATGAATTGATATTTCCGCTACAGTTGTTGATCTAAAACTTGTTGTCCATAATATTTTATTTGATTTGTAGAAGACTAACGATAATTTATTCTTCATTATCTTAGTCATAATATTCTTTACTGGGCTAGTTAAGCTCACCATTTTCATCTATTGTTCTCTTTAGGAAATGAGAATATCGCAGGGATTAGTCAGGGAACAGTGTGATGATCAGAGTTAGATCTGTAGAAGTCATCACTATTCTATAAAATAGTGAGACAATCATTGTAATGAATAAGGAATGAATTTGAGTGTTTATATTTCGTATTATATACAATTTGTATTGAAGCTCATAGTTTGTGTGGTCATATTTTGCACGACCGTATGTTATAAAAGATTGTATTTGAATTTTGTACCATGTATTTGGCGACTCAGAATGGGTTGAGTATTGAACCTATTTTGGGGGCGTCACAACTGCAAGCACAAACACATTGCAAATAAAAAAAGGAAATTGAAAAGACGCGGTAACCGTATTTCACGGAAGTCGGGGGGTGCCTAACACCTTCCCCCCGCTTAATCAAGCCCCCGAACTTAATGAATCTCGGTTTCCTAGGCCAAGTTTTGACAAAGTCCTGTAATTGGGCCTACTTGCAAAATCAAACAAAACTCGGTTGAGTTGGTATAACCATTTTAAATATACCAACTGGCGACTGTGTAAACCTTTCAAATCGTTGACATGATACATGTTGGCCTTTTCCTCAAAAAATTTCCCTCCATTAAACAAATAAGACAAACAAGGGTAGAGAAGACAAATTAGGGAAAGGAAGATCTGTCCAAAGATTTTTCTCGAAGTTAACAAGTGGCGACTCCGCTGGGGACAATAGAGGGCTAAAGCTGCATTTCAATCTTTTCAAAATTTCCCTTTTTATCTGCGTATGTGTGGATGCTGTGGTTACATTGAATGGTTGTAAATAAATGAGTTACTGAGCTTTATATTAGTGCTTCGCACAGTGTCATCATTTCATACGGTAAGACACGATGTATGTGAATGTATGTTGTGTGATTCCTCCACCAGGAGGCAAACCCGTCGGTGATTGATTACTAGACTCAAATGAGATTAATCATGTGAGGCTCAGGAAAGACGCCACTCAGATCCGCTCCAATTGAAAGAATAGATTAATTTCCCCTCTAGAAATTTACGATGACCTAGGGACCTTCATGCCGAAAAGCCGCAAGAGTAGCCTAAGATAAGTCAGCCTCTGATAAACCAAATCCGAAGGGAAGTCTCCTCATGCTTTCCCTTTTCAATTTAATGTAAAATTCCAATTCAATGTAAATTTCAAGATTCCATGTAAATAAACACTGTAAATCTTGTTATGCTATCCTATCATCAAAACAACTAACCTTTGTTTTGCAGGAAAAGATTAAAAACTTTAAAAAATCTTAACACATTGCATAGCATGCATCCTGTTAATATATACATCAAAATTAACATACCTACTTTTATTATAGGAAAAAATTGGTCCCGTTACCAAATCAAAAACTAAAAAGGCACTAAGCTCATCTCCAGTCATGGCTTCAAGTGCTCAACCTGAATCCACCCCTGTTTCTAGGGAAGAGTTCGAAGGATTAAAGAACTAGATAGCCGAATTGGCTATTTTTCTCAAAGAGTAAAGCAAAAGTTTTCAGGGTAAACAAATACCCGATCAAACAGAATCGTCCACACAAAGTGGCAGTCAAGATACCGACAAGAAGGATACTCAGACACCTGAGCCTCAAAATAAGGATCTGATCAACAAAAACCCTGAAATCACCAATCTCAACAAAGATCAGGAAACTGGTGATATTAGAAAAAAGGTCCAATAAATGGAAGAAACAATCTGGTCCATCAAAGGAACTGGGGCATTTGGGAGTGTAAACTACTCAGATCTGCGTATATTCCCAGGGGCTCGATATCCAGACAAATTTCAAGTCCCTGGTTTTGAAAAGTATGACGGATTAGGATATCCTTACACTAATTTAAAGGTGTTCATTGGTGAAATCAGATCCTATGCTGAAGATGAGAAACTCAGAATGCAGTTATTCCAAAAGAGTCTGACTGGGGAAGCTCGAGCTTGGTATGCCCAACTCGACAATTCCAAAATCCACAGCTGGGAATAGCTAGCACATGCCTTCCTAAATCAATATAGCTTTCAGTCTCAGATGACTCCAGGTCAATGTCAGGTGACCAAAATCAAAAAGCAAAGCAACGAGTCTTTCAGTGAGTATGCCCAAAGATAGAGACAGATGGCTGCACAAGTTATCCCGCCTGTGACAGAGACTGAGATAGTCATGACTTTCATAGACATCCAGGAAGCTCCATATTATGAGAGGGTCCTAGCAGGTATAGGAAAACCATTCTCGGGGATGATTAAACATGGAGAAATGGCTGAAATGGGACTAAAGTCTGGAAAGATTAAAGACCTTACTGCTTTGGAGGTAGTGGCCGAGCATATTCAATATGGAAGCTATGGCAGTAATCCTCGGAGAGGTCACAAAGAAAAGGAAGTGGATGTGTCCTTGATACTTCAGGGACAGAATCAGAGAGGAAATCCAAGTTTGTCCATTCAAAGGAGAAATTATTCCCTTTTCAAACTCCTACACAATCTTCTCATCCTCCTTTTCAAAAAATTGGTGAAGTTAAACATCGAAGAACGTTCACACCCTTAAGGGATTCACTGGAAAATGTGCTGAAACTTTTGAAAGCACAAAAGAAGATTGTCCAGCTCCTTTCGCTAGCCAATTCAAGCGGACAAAATTTTGACTCAAGTAAGAAGTGTGCTTATCATTTTGGAGCACCGAGCCACGAAACACAAGATTGTTGGTCTCTCAGACATAAAATCCAAGACTTTATAGATAATGGGAAGATTGTGATGATAACACAAGAACAACCACATGTTCAGGATAATCCTCTACCTCAACATAATGAGGAGAGTGTCAATATGATCGGCATGGGAAACGGAGAAGAATCCAAATACCTCCATTATATTGGAGAGTCAACCCAAGCAAGTATTAATAGCCCAAAAAATTGGGAATTCTCAGAAAGACGATTTCTGATAGAGCAGGAAATCAAGTCTATCAAGGAACAAGTTGGACAGTTGGCAGAACTGGTAGTTTATCAACATCAGATAACGAGACAATTGATAAATCAGACCAACCAATAAGAAGCATATCTTCCTACTCTTAAAAGTAGTCCCATCACCATGAGGGATCATTACTGATTTCATGAGCGTGAACCCTGGGCCAACAAGGTTTCCAAGGAAGAGAAGTTCCAAGCTAACAGAAAGTTCACCTTCAAGAGGAATTTCACTAATTTAAATTAGTGATAAGTGGTTTTATTACCACTTAGTCAAATAGTTACCAACTTGTTTCGTGGCTTAAACTCAAGTATCCATTGTGCTTTTCATGTGTTTTTCCTTTCTTTTGTGACTTTTAGGTTTTGGAACTCTACGAGTGTAATTTGAGCTAAAAAGGGTAAAAGAACGCTAGTTAGAGCAAAGCGCAAAAATTGGCTTATAGCATGAAGGTAGCATGGGTAAAGAGGTAAGAGGGCATGATGCCACAAGGCTGCAAGAACTGCAAGATAGCTAAAAGAGCGAGAGAAAGCCAAATGCAACAGCAAAGCCCTGCACCAGCAAAGTTCAGTAGCACGTGCGGCCACGCCAGATTAACGAAGGAAAGTCGCGCGGCCGCGCCAATCCCCAGAGTTGAGGCTAGTTTTTCCTGCCCGCGCGGCCACGCCCTCTTCAAGCTTATTCCTCGCGCGGCCGCACCAGTCAGCATGTTGGCCAGGTTTGACTTTTGCTTAAATGAACGGGAGAAGGCAGAGATATAAGGGCTTCTTGCCCTATTTTTGTCCATCATCTCCATTAGGGAGCTCACATTAGCCCTAGCCCTAGTTTTCCTCTTCCTTTTCTATTCCATTTTGTATAGATTATGAGTAGATTAAGGTAAGCGTAGGGTTAATTAGTTAGTTTAGTTTCTAGGGTTAGATTAGTTAAAGAAGATTGAAGCAAGGATTGATATCAAAGATCCAACACTTGGAGAAGATACAAGATTTGCATTTCTCAATCTCTCACTCTCCTTGTATTCAATTTGTATTCGGATGATGTTTATCAACCGTGTGGATAATATATTTGGGTTGTCTATGCCTTAAATCTATTTTGAGGTTCTAACGGAACCTTTTGAGTAGTCAATGTTGATTTCCCTTCCATGTTGGTCTTATTTGATTGTTATGTGCTTATCTATTGCGATGTATGCTTTAATTGCTTAATTATGTTGCAACCAATTACTATGATAACCTATGTGGGATTGAAAGATGAAATATAGGTTTAGATCCAATCGCAGTAGCGGGCGATTGTAGGTTCACATGGTGTTGGACTTATGATTTGTGCTTAGGATAGACATATACCGAAGCACCTCTCGTAGTCAATAGAGAACTTGACCTTCAACCCAATTTATTTGTAAATCACATAGACATATAGTGGTTTAGGTAATGTGGGTGTTCACGTGCGTCTATCACCTGTAGATTGCACGTGATATGGTTTAGGTGCATCGAAAGATGGTCTACTCCCACTTTCGTGTCCTCGGCTAATAACTATAATGATTGATTTGACCTGACTTGGGAGTGTGTTGACTTAGGCGAATCATTAGGGGAAATTAGGATCTCTTATCTTCATTATCTGATTCTACCTTAGGATTATTTATTGCATGTTTAAATTCCTTGCCTAGTTTAAAGTAGTTTTAATTACCTCTCTTTACCATCCGTTTAAATAAGATTGAGATGATTATGTGCTAGTGGTTTGGCGACCTTTTATCTGTTAATTCTTCGTGGGAACGATCTTTACTTACTCTTTATTACTCGTTAGTCGCATATACTTGCCCGTTAATTGTGTCATCTAAATCGGTCCACCAAGTTTTTGGCGCCGTTGCCGGGGAACTAATTGGATAACTGTTTGCCAACATTAGTTTAAATCAAATTAGTCTTACTTTAAACATTTTTTTTTAATTCTCTTCTCATATTCTCTTTTCAGGTACAATGGACTTAAATTTCTATCCATGGAACTGTACAAGACAATAGCAAGCAAGGGAAGCAAGCACTGATGGACTCGACCCAATTGCCACACTCTCAGCACAGTTAGAGGAGCTCTCGAGAAAGTTGGATACTATTTCATCCCAACAGAGTCGAGAGCCAATGACTTCATATGACTATGGTGCTGGAGCTTATATGAGCCATCAGGAGCGTATCAGTTATGGACAGGAGCAGTATGGGGGTGAGTACTTCCACAATGAGCCTTACACTAATTATCAACAAGATTGGGGGTATCACCCGAGCCTTTCAGCCAACTACTATCAAGACCATACTGTGAGCTATAAAGAACATTATGAGCCAAGTCTAAATTACTCACCAGAACCCCAATATCAACCTTTCTGTTTACAAGGAGAACAATCTACCATGGACATCCTGGATAGAGCCTTAGCGAACCAAGAGGAGATGATTAGGAGCCAAGCAGAATCGAACCAAAACTTTCTAAACTAGATGGCCCTAATCAACAATCCCTCAACAAATGAGCCTCAATACAAGGATCCCGTGGCTAAAACAAAAAAGGAAGGATTGGATAATTTATGGGGAAATTCCATAGCATCAACACAGGAGACCTTAGTTGAGCAATCACAGTCAATCGAGAATCTTCAAAATGGGGTAAATCAGATTAACATGGCCTTGATGAAAGAGGAGTTGATTGAGCAAGGGATACAGACTCAGAATCAGAATCAGCTCTCTCAAGTAGTGGAAGCCGTGAGCCAAGGGCCTCAGAACTCCAGTGAGATTCAGTACATGGATTCTGAGGATGAAGCAGAAGAGGAGATCTTGATTGAGCAAGAGTATTCAAATGAGGATCTTCAGATTTGGGTGGAGCAGATTAGCATGACATTAAATAAGGACGAGGTATGTGAATAAGAGATAACAATGCATGATCCTGTACCTCCAATGACTGAAGTTGTAAGTTATAATCCACAAACTACGGGGTGCTATGACATGGGTGCAGAAAATGATAGAGAATCCGAAGTGCAATTGCAACTGGACGAGCCGAAGGCAATGGAACAAGAGGAGATAATTGGGGATGTGGAACAGTATGAACCAATAGTGATAATCCCCCAAGAGCCTTCTCCGCCGATGTTTGAGACTCCAGTCAAGTTTGCACATCCTTGCCCCCTTGGTAGCCACATTACAGAGTCGGATCTCGATGATATGAGAAAGTCCGCAAGCTTTAAACCATGGTGGTCAGAAGAGAAGAAAATAGAAGAAGAAACCGTTGTGTTGTGCGAACCTCAAAGCCCAAACCATTTCACATACACAACGGAACCCTTGCCTAGCTCCCCGACCTTCAGTACGGGGAATCCTTGTTCATATCATGTGCTAGGTAGTTTAAATCTGCACCCTCTCCTGCTGGGAAGCCGCCAAAGTCACACAGCAATTCTGATGGATGGAGGGGTTCTCCAATACCGTTGGGGAGTTGGATAGCAGTGGTCAGACAGAGTCGAGCTAGAGGACTATAAATCAAGCGCTAGATGGGAGGCACCCCATCGATTCTCTCTCTATCTCTTTATTTAATTCTCCATGTACATGCTTTCTATCACATATCCCTCCCCCTCGTTTAATTCTTATTAGTTAATATTTAGTTTAAATTTTTGCATACTGTAGGAATTAGGAGTTCATTGCCTATATTTTTGAACTTAGGCATGAATGCGTATATTTTTGGGATTACAAAGCTTATAGCATACTTTTGATGCACTTGCATTGCATATACGCCTTTAGAGAATTTTTGGGAATATAAATGCATATATCTTTCCATGTTCATTCTCTTGATGTAAATAGATTTTATATACTTTTGTTAGTCTAGGAGGGCTTAATTAGTATTGTCTGCGTATTTTAGGTCAAAGGCTGCTCGGAATGAATGAAAAGCAAAAGCCAACCTCAGTTCATGCCAAAAATCTGCAGCAACAAAATCTGATGGCCCGTGCAGCCGTGCCCATTTAAGCCTGCATACACGCGCGACCGCGCCACATGCAGACTGGGCTTGACTTGGGAAAAATCTTGCAGATTTTGGGGGGCACCAATTCGTATCAATTATCACCAGTACCCAAGCCTCAGCCCCTCTAATCCCAAACCTTCAAGTTCCTTCATGCAATCTCCCATCTCTTCCCTCTCATTCAATTCCCCCACTACAAGCCTTAGTTTTGAAAACCTCATACCTCCTCAATCCAAAGTACCAATTCCCATCCACCTCATCCTCTCAACCTGATCAATTGAGATATTGAGTGTGGAATCATTAGCAGAGAAAGATTGATATTGAGTTGGGTTGGCTCGTTTAGTATAGTGTTGAGCGGGGTCTATTTTGCCAGAGCAGAAAGAGGCGGGGAAACTTCTTAGAGGGCGCCAATTCATTTCATGCAGCATCAGAAGCCGAATAGGGGAGTTCCTTTCTTTTTACCTTTACCTTCAATGAGGACATTGAACATTTTAAGTTTGGGGGTATTGGTTTTATTTTGCATATTTAGTTAGTTCATTTCATGTTTTGCATATAGTGTAATTTGCATGCATATTGCATATTGTGTTTGTTTATATAGTGCATGTAGGTCATATTTTATTAAAATTTGTCAAAAATTTTTAAAAAATTTTTGTTTTGCATTCTGTGTTTAGAGCATATTGCATGAATCTAGTTTTCAGTTGGTTAGTATGTATGTTGCCTGTGAAGTAACTGAAATCACTTGATTTTTGAAATGATTTGAGACTTAAGCCTGATTTCATGGTCATATATGTAAATCCTTATCTGTCAGATACTGTGTAGCCAATGAGCACGATAGAGTAACCATCATGATATGCTTAATTTAAATGTTTACATACTTGTCTTCTGGTGGAAAAAACTATGTTTTAATAAAAGAATTTAGTTCTCATATGATAATAACTAGACTGTAAAAAGCTTAAGTTTGAGGGAAACAGGGGGCATGCATGATTTATAAGGGGAGATGGAGTGTAAGACGCACTCCCTTGCAGAAAAAAAATAGAATAAACACGTCGGCTACGTCGAGTTCTGTGGCCTTTGATATTTGAGCAAGTAAGCCCTCGGGGTGTCTCTACACCCAGCGCCCTAAGACCGTCTGGTCTGGGAGTCGTTGGTCGAAATCTTGCTACATGTATATCATTGAAGAGCCTAAGAGAACTAGGCATTGCACGATCCATAGTGTACACGGGAAAGTGCGAATACGCCCTCGTGAATAATAAGAGCTTAATGAAACCCCCCCCCCTGTTGACTCTTAACACTAGTAATGCATGGTTTAGTTAGAACTTATATGATTTGCAATTTTTCTTAAGTTAAAACCTGTTTTTCCCCTAAGAAGCATAATATGTGAATTATTTATCTGAATGCATGTTTAATGGTTGCTAGGCACACAACGCACAACACATCAGTGCTGACAGTTTTTGATTTGCATGATTATGCTTTTAATCTCGTCTTGGGTAGCTTTTCTGTTTAATCATCTTGTGATTTTCTGAGGCATGGTTTTGATGTTCAATACTGACTGGAGCTTGGATTTGCATTCGTATAGCGTAGGTTGCACACATTGTACATATTGCATTGCATTATGTGTTTAGTTTTGTTTTGGTTGCTTGAGGGCAAGCAACGTTTAAGTTTGGGGGTATTTGATAAGTGGTTTTATTACCACTTATTCGAATAGTTACCAGCTTGATTCGTGGCTTAAACTCAAGTATCCATTGTGCTTTTCATGTGTTTTTCCTTTCTTTTGTGACTTTTAGGTTTTGGAACTCTACGAGTGCAATTTGAGCTAAAAAGGGTAAAAGAACGCTAGTTAGAGCAAAGCGCAGAAATTGGGTTATAGCATGAAGGTAGCATGGGTAAAGAGGTAAGAGGGCATGATGCCACAAGGCTGTAAGAAGTGCAAGATAGCTAAAGGAGCGAGAGAAAGCCAAATGCAGCAGCAAAGCCCTGCACCAGCAAATTCAGTAGCACGTGCGGCCGCGCCAGATTAACAAAGGAAAGTCGCGTGGCCGCGCCAATCCCCAGAGTTGAGGCTAGTTTTTCCTGCCTGCGCGGCCGCGCCCTCTTCAAGCTTATTCCTCGCGCGGCCGCACCAGTCAGCATGTTGGCCAGGTTTGACTTTTGCTTAAATGAACGGGAGAAGGCAGAGATATAAGGGCTTCTTGCCTTATTTTTGTCCATCATCTCCATTAAGGAGCTCACATTAGCCCTAGCCCTAGTTTTCCTCTTCCTTTTCTATTCCATTTTGTATAGATTATGAGTAGATTAAGGTAAGCGTAGGGTTAATTAATTAGTTTAGTTTCTAGGGTTAGATTAGTTAAAGAAGATTGAAGCAAGGATTGATATCAAAGATCCAACACTTGGAGAAGATACAAGATTTGCATTTCTCAATCTCTCACTCTCCTTGTATTCAATTTGTATTCGGATGATGTTTATCAACCGTGTGGATAATATATTTGGGTTGTCTATGCCTTAAATCTATTTTGAGGTTCTAATGGAACCTTTTGAGTAGTCAATGTTGATTTCCCTTCCATGTTGGTCTTGTTTGATTGCTATGTGCTTATCTATTGCGATGTATGCTTTAATTGCTTAATTATGTTGCAACCAATTACTATGATAACCTATGTGGGATTGAAAGATGAAATATAGGTTTAGATCCAATCGCAGTAGCGGGCGATTGTAGGTTCACATGGTGTTGGACTTATGATTTGTGCTTAGGATAGACATATACCGAAGCACCGCTCGTAGCCAATAGAGAACTTGACCTTCAACCCTATTTATTTGTAAATCACATAGACATATAGTGGTTTAGGTAATGTGGGTGTTCACGTGCGTCTATCACCTGTGGATTGCACGTGATATGGTTTAGGTGCATCGAAAGATGGTCTACTCCCACTTTCGTGTCCTCGGCTAATAACTATAATGATTGATTTGACCTGACTTGGGAGTGTGTTGACTTAGGTGAATCATTAGGGGAAATTAGGATCTTTTATCTTCATTATCTGATTATACCTTAGGATTATTTATTGCATGTTTAAATTCCTTGCCTAGTTTAAAGTAGTTTTAATTACATCTCTTTACCATCCGTTTAAATAAGACTGAGATAATTATGTGCTAGTGGTTTGGCGACCTTTTATCTGTTAATTCTCCGTGGAAACAATCTTTACTTACTCTTTATTACTCGTTGGCCCAGTATACTTGCGCGTTAATTGTGTCATCTAAATCGGTCCAACAATTAGCCTATGAAAGAAATCCTCCAAATGTTGATCAACGAATGGATGATCACAGAATTGTTACCCCCGGTGGACCCTCGATCCAGAAAGTTCAAGCCTGATAGGATCTATCAATATCATTCCAACACACCTGGTCATGACACAGAGGATTGTTGGGGATTTCGTCATCTGATTCAAAACCTATTTGAAAGTGGTGAGCTGATGAAGGCGAACCAAGATTATGACTATCCTGATGAGGAGGCAATCTTTATTCCCATATCATAGAATCTGGAAGAAGTAGTGGCTGTCATTTCTTGTAAGAAGGATCTAGCCATTGATAGTAGTGTGCATACAAGCCAATCATGTATGATGATAAAGCACGTACTTTGTAAACAATCTTATTTATTTATTAATAAAATATTTATTTATTAAAGGCATTTAATTATCTACACGGTGCTGTTTTTATAATATGTAAATAACACATAGTTTTAAGCAATGCTTTTAGAATCATGATGATGATCATGCTAATGAGATCTAAATTCTTAGAAAGCCCTAAAACTAAAATAGTTCCCAATCGTGGGATTACTAAAAAGGGGATTAGTAAATCCGGATAGATTGATACATATGTTGCTTGCTCATTGGATGAGGATGATTGATTTCATGATCATTTGTGTGGAGACACTAAAGCAAGTATGTAGGTGCTTATTGGAGAATAAGTTCACTGAACGTGACTCGCTATGGAATACCTAATGGAGTTTTACTCGCCTGTCAATAGGAATTCCTAATGTGATAGTAGTACAAGTGATCCTTGGACTTGAGATCATCATAGTAAATTCATGTCTTATATTTAATTGGGACATTATATGGTGGAAGGATTGAATTGTATGGTAACTATTTACTCACAGGTTCTTTTATGATTAATATTGAAATCTATATTATCTGGAAAGTCGTTGATCGCTAGGGAGGCTTATCCCTATTGTAGAATAAATATTATTTATTTAAATAGATTATTAGTTTAATTTATTTATTTAAATAAGATTAGAATTGTTCTAATTGATTTATTCACAACCGGTTTAATATAGAGAACCTAAAGGGTCACACCATAAAAGGAAGAATAATTATTTAAGAAAGTAATGGCATAATCGTAATAATGCATTAAGTGTAATTAATTTAATCTATAGTGATAGAATAAATTAAATAGCTTAATTTTTAATATTTAATATTTTGGAAATATTAAATATAAATTAATAAGATGAGTCTTATTAATATTATTACAATTATTATTATTTTAATTTCTAAAGGAGTTTAGTAATTAATTTAATAGTAGTACTCTCATTTATTCCTAATAAGATTAGGAGACAAATTAATTAAATGAATTTAATTAATTATTCCCCATGTAGTGGGAAGCCTAAATTAATTAAAGGAGTTTAATTAATTAAAAGAAATCCCATGTCTAATAGGATTAGAAGGGTTGACCAATATCTATATAAGAGGAGTCTTATAATAGATATCAGTTGAGGCAATTCCAATTGTTGGAGAGTATTCATTTTCTATAGAGGATAGAAAACTAAGCCAACCACCCTCCTTCTTGACAATTCATCTTCTTTGGTGGATCACCTCTAGAGGCCAAACACATGGGTGGCTAACGTTGATCAAAGGAAGGAATCTAACCCGGAAATTCAAGTAGATCACGAAGAACAAGGAGTTGAACTCGTACCTGTGGAAGTTTCGTTTTACAAGGGTATGATTCCATAACTTCTTATTTATCGTTTTAAATTAATAATTTGCATAAAGGATGATCCGGGTAATGGTTTTGTAGAAATTTTTTTAAACTCTGATATTCCATGCTTCCGCTAATTTTTGCAATTTGATTGCATCACGATTTCGTACAAACCCAACAGTGGTATCAGAGCCAAACCTTTATGCAATTATTAATTTATTTTTGATTTCATATAAATATGGGTATGTATTTAAAATAATTTATTGGGCATAATTTTATTGTATAAAATTATTTTTTTTAAGAAAAAAAAATGACGTTTTTTTTTTTGGACGAATCACAATTTTTTTTTTGGGGTGCTAATCTTGAATTCTGCAAATAAAAGGTGGTCTCTTTCTTACTCCAAAAAGAAGGTGACCCATCAGGAAAGGACTCTTTTAATAAACCTGCAGGACTCTTTTAATAAAAGAAGGTGACTTCTTTTTAAAAAATAAATGTGAATTTATATTATATATATATATATAACCTGATTCGTTATATAAATATATATAATATATACGGTAATATCAAATATATATATATATATATATGATATATTTATATATTATATTCTAAAGAATTTTATAATTAAAATAAAGAGTTTATTTTAATCTTGAAATTGGATTTCATGCAATTTAAAATTGCCCATTAAATGATACTCATATATATATAGAATGTTTTAATTCATGAGATGAATATTTATTTATTGATATATATGGTGATATGTATGATAATAAATGGGGATTGATTATGGACTGTTTGACCAATGTGATTGGATTTTATTTTAGTTGAATGCTTGAATGAATGAGTTTTATTAAATGGGGTCTATGTACCTCGTCTTCTCTAATTTTTTTTTCTTGATGTAAAATTCTATCTCCTTCCTATGTACTTCCCCTTGACTGCTGATCAAGGTTTCTATTTAAATTAAATAGTTTATTGTAATAGAAATAGTTATAATTATCTTGAAGAAATTGGAGACTAAGGAGCAAGGAGCGCGTGAAGACCCGTTTGTATAGAGCCCGGGTTTAAATGTAATAGTTATATTTAAATTTAAATTCTTGCACTCCTAGGTTTGACCTTTTGGTTCACTTGGTGGCTTTAGTGAACCAAACTAGAATAAAAGTCCATAATCAATCCGGGTAGAATATAGTATTCTATATTGCATGCTAAATATTATATATATTATATTTTATGCAAACATGCTTCGCATGTTTAATAAAATGACGCGTATTTTATATATATATATATATATATATATATATATATATATATATATATATGTGCATGCGCGCTAAACAAGATGAGACAAATAATAACAAATCCCTCAAAGAAATAATATTAAGTCCGAAGCGTTCAAATGATATTTGGAATATCGAACGTCGCCTTCTAGCATGATAAATTAATAGAGTATTAAATATTTAATATGAGCTTGTTGTGCTATCCACAAGGCGAGTATTGCATATTTAAGATGTTAATTAATCACATTTGATGCTTATCAAGAAAATTAAACGATCTAGTCTTGTTGTGCTATCCACAAGGACGAACATTTTTCTTTTTTGAATTTATGAAAGTGCTAGGCTGGACTTAACTTAAGTCATTTTAGTTCGGATGTGCACACACTTAACCATTATGATTTAAGAGGCAAAATAAAAGGAGTTATATAGTGATGTAATTGACAAGAGTTGTCTACCTATTTATTTGTATATCGCTTGTTGTGCTATCCACAAGGTTATATACATTTGAAATGGGATCCTTATTCTCACTAGCAAATCTTTAATTAGATGTTGCCGAACTATATAAGTGAGGGTAATATAGTTTGATAAAAATAGTGGGAGATACCAATTTAAAATAAAGACCTGAATTTATTTTGGTATGCAAAATCAATAAAATGAATGTTTGCTAAAATGTTATTTTTCACATGCAGAATTTTAAAAATGTCAAAATCACTAATTTCACTGCGAAGCATACTTGATGCTAATAAGCTTATCGGGCCGAATTATACGGACAGGCTAAGAAATCTGGGAATAGTTCTCACTGCTGAAAAGATTTCTTATGTCCTAAACTCACCTGTCCCTGGAACTGTTCCAGAAACAGCCTCTGAGGAAGAGATTGCCACCATTGTAAAGTGGCAAGATGATGCATCTGTAGCTCAATGCATCATGCTCGCATCCATGAATAACGAGCTTCAGCGTCAGCACGAAAACATGGATGCTCCTACTATGTTGATTTATCTCAAGGAGTTGTATGGTGAACAAAGTAGGACTGCTAGATATGAGATATCTAAGGAGCTCTTCCGATCTCGGATGACCAAGGGCAAAGTGAACATAAAGGAACAAAAGAAATCTGATCCAGCTAGCAAAGGAATGTGCTTCCATTGCAACGAGCCGGGTCATTGGAAGAGAAACTGCAAGAAGTTTTCGGCAAAGAAGAAGCTTGGAGAAGCTTCGACTTCCAATCAAGGTTTGCTCATGATTGAAATTAATTTTTTAGAAAGTCAAAATTCTACTTGGGTATTGGATACCGGCTGTGGTTCTGACATATGTAATAATGTGAAGGGACTGGTCAGAAGTAGAAAGCTGAACAATGATGAGGTGATCCTACGAGTGGGGAATGGAGCAAAGGTTGCTGCATTAGCTGTAGGAACTTATTATTTAGCAATGCTTTCGGGAAAGTCCATTTATCTTAATAATTGTTAATATGTTCCGAATATTATTAAAAGCATTATTTCAATTTCTGTATTGGATATGGAAGGATTTAACGTTGTTATAAAGAACAATAGTTGTTCTATTTATAAAGACGATGTTTTACATGGTGTTGGAAATTTGCGAAATGGACTTTATACACTTGACTTACAAGAAAATATTTTTCAAATTGAACAAACTAAGAAAAGGAAAAGAGATGATATTAATTATACCTACATGTGGCACTGTAGACTCGATCATATCAATGAAACAAGATTATCCAAGTTGCATAAATATGGGCTCCTTGAGTTAGCTGATTATGAATCATATCCAACTTGTGAAACTTGTCTCATGAGTAAAATGACTAAATCTCCTTTTAGTGGAAAATGAGAAAGAGTTATAAATTTGTTGGCATTGATTCACACAGACGTTTGTGGACCTATGACAACAAGTGCACGGGGTGGGTATTCTTATTTTATTACTTTCACTGATGATCACTCAAGATTTGGATATGTGTATTTAATGAAATACAAGTCAGAATCATTTGAAAAGTTCAAAGAGTTCAGAAGTGAAGTAGAGAAACAAACGGCCAAGAGTATTAAGATACTTCGATCAGATCGAGGTGGAGAATACTTAAGTGGTGAGTTTCTCAATTGTCTCAAAGAAAATGGTATAATCTCACAATGGACTCCTCCAGGGACACCACAGTTAAATGGAGTATTTGAAAGGAGAAATCGAACACTGTTGGACATGGTTCGATCCATGATGAGTTTTACCGACCTTCTAATTTCTTTCTGGGGATATGCCCTAGAAACGGCTGCATACCTACTTAACAAGGTACCTACTAAATTCGCCCCAAAGACTCCATATGAGATGTGGAAGGGGAGGAAACCAAATCTTAAGCATGTTAAGACTTGGGGTTGCCCAGCTTATGTCAAAAAGTTTGAAAATGATAAGCTACAGACTAAATCCGATAAGTGTAGATTTGTGGGATACCCTAAAGAAACTTTAGGGTATTATTTCTTTCATCCAACTTATCAAAAGGTGTTTGTTGCGAAACATGCTGGCTTCTTGGAAAAGGAGTTTATCCATGAAGGGGTCAGTGGGAGTAAGATATATCTTGAAGAAGTTCAAGAACCACAAATTACCACTGATCAAAGTCAGGTACCTGACCAAGTAGAAGAACCTACTATACCACACCCTGTTCGTAAATCTGGAAGAGTACCGAAGATACCTGAGAGGTATGGATTCGTTATAGAGGATGACGGTGAGGTACACATCATGAATGATGATGATCCATTGAATTACGAATAGGCTATGAGTAATAAAGACTCAGGAAAATGGCTTGAAGCTATGAAATCCGAAATGGACTCCATGTATGAAAACAAAGTATGGACTTTGGTTTCACCACCTGAAGGCATTAAGCCTATTGGGTGTAAATGGGTATTTAAAAGAAAGACTGGAGCGGACGGCAAGGTAGAGACCTATAAGGCCCGACTGGTTACAAAAGGTTTCAAACAAAGACAAGGAGTTGACTATGATGAAACCTTTTCACCAGTAGCTATGCTCAAGTCCATTCGGATTTTGCTTGCGATTGCAGCTTATAACGACTACGAGATCTGGCAGATGGACGTGAAAACGGCCTTCCTCAATGGGAAACTTGAGGAGGATGTGTATATGACACAGCCAGAGGGATTTGTTTCAAAGGTTGGAAAAAATCAAGTCTGTAAGCTACAACGATCCATTTATGGATTGAAGCAAGCTTCTCGTAGATGGAACATTCGTTTTGATGAGACAATCAAAGAGTTTGATTTTATCAAAAACGACGATGAACCATGTGTGTACAAGAAGGTTAGTGGGAGCGCAGTTTCATTCCTTGTATTATATGTTGATGATATATTACTGATAGGGAATGACATTCCTATGCTACAATCGATTAAAATCTAGTTATCTAAACACTTCTCCATGAAGGACTTGGGAGAAGCATCCTATATTTTGGGGATAAAGATCTATAGAGATAGATCTGAAAGGATGCTTGGTTTATCCCAAGGAACGTACATTGATGCAATGCTAAAGAGATTTAGCATGGAAGATTGCAAAAGAGGTCTCATGTCGATGAGCCATGGAATACATCTCTCCAAGAAACAGGCACCAAAGACACCTGAGGAGAGAGCCCGTATAAGTAAGATCCCTTATGCTTCTGTAATAGGATCTATCATATACGGTATGATATGTACTAGATCGGATGTTGCTCAAGCACTTAGTGTAACGAGCAGATACCAGTCGAATCCAGGAGAAGAGCACTGGAAGGCAGTGAAGAATATCCTAAAATACTTGAGAAGGACAAAGGATATTTTTCTTGTCTACGGTGGGTCTGAATTAAAACTCGAGGGCTTCACAGACTCAAGTTTTCAAACGGACAAAGATGACAGTAAATCTGTTTCGGGGTATGTTTTTACCTTGAACGGAGGCGCAGTGAGTTGGAAGAGTTCCAAGCAGCAAACAGTTGCTGATTCAGTGACAGAGACAGAGTATATAGCTGCAAGTGAAGCTGCAAAGGAAGCTGTTTGGATGAAGAAGTTCATAACTGAACTTGGTATGGTTCCTAGCATTGGAGAAGCAGTTCCCATTTACTGTGACAACACAGGAGCAGTTGCACAGGCTAAGAAACCAAGGTCTCATCAAAAATCTAAACACGTGTTGTGGCGATTTCACTTGATCAGGGAGATCATTGAAAGAGGAGACGTCACCTTGAAGCGTGTAGACTCTCAAGACAACATTGCAGATCCATTTACTAAAGCTTTAACACAACAGCAGTTTGATCGTCACTTAGAGAAGATGGGTATGAGATGCCATGGCGATTGGCTTTAGTGCAAGTGGGAGATTGATAGTAGTGTGCATACAAGCCAATCATGTATGATGATAAAGCACGTACTTTGTAAATAATCTTATTTATTTATTAATAAAATATTTATTTATTAAAGGCATTTAATTATCTACATGGTGCTGTTTTTATAATATGTAAATAACCCATAGTTTTAAGCAATGCTTTTAGAATCATGATGATGATCATGCTAATGAGATCTAAATTCTTAGAAAGCTCTAAAACTAAAATAGTTCCCAATCATGGGATTACTAAAAAGGGGATTAGTAAATCCGGATAGATTGGTACATATGTTGCTTGCTCATTGGATGAGGATGATTGATTTCATGATCATTTGTGTGGAGACACTAAAGCAAGTATGTAGGTGCTTATTGGAGAATAAGTTCACTGAACGTGACTCGCTATGGAATACCTAATGGAGTTTTACTCGCCTGTCAATAGGAATTCCTAATGTGATAGTAGTACAAGTGATCCTTGGACTTGAGATCATCATAGTATCTTGTATGTAATGAATTATACTTTGACTTATTCCTTAAAGTCCTTTAGGGTATATAAAAGGGTATGCTTGGGTATAATGAGTTACATATGGAGATAATGAATGATCAATAAAGAATCTACCACCTCTAGTAAAAGAGGAGATATGTCCTATGTGATTCGTTAAATGACAACTCAAGAATCCTTGGCCAAGGTAAAATGAAATTAGAAAGGAGTTTCTAATTTGCATTATTTGGAGTTGTGCATTTTCTAATTGAAATACATATAATTAAATAAAATAAGACTTGACAGTAAATTCATGTCTTATATTTAATTGGGACATTGTATGGTAGAAGGATTGAATTGTATGGTAACTATTTACTCACAGGTTCTTTTATGATTAATGTTGAAATCTATATTATCTGGAAAGTCGTTGATCGCTAGGGAGACTTATCCCTATTGTAGAATAAATATTATTTATTTAAATAGATTATTAGTTTAATTTATTTATTTAAATAAGATTAGAATTGTTCTAATTGATTTATTCACAACCGGTTTAATATAGAGAACCTAAAGGGTCACACCATAAAATGAAAAATAATTATTTAAGAAGGTAATGGCATAATCGTAATAATGCATGAAGTGTAATTAATTTAATCTATAGTGATAGAATAAATTAAATAGCTTAATGTTTATTATTTAATATTTTGGAAATATTAAATATAAATTAATATGATGTGTCTTATTAATATTATTACAATTATTATTATTTTAATTTCTAAAGGAGTTTAGTAATTAATTTAATATTAGTACTCTCATTTATTCCTAATAAGATTAGGAGACAAATTAATTAAATGAATTTAATTAATTATTCCCCATGTGGTGGGAAGCCTAAATTAATTAAAGGAGTTTAATTAATTAAAAGAAATCCCACGTCCAATAGGATTAGAAGGGTTGACCAATATCTATATAAGAGGAGTCTTATAATAGATATCAGTTGAGGCAATTCCAATTGTTGGAGAGTATTCATTTTCTATAGAGGATATAAAACTAAGCCAACCACCCTCTTCTTGATAATTCATCTTCTTTGGTGGATCACCTCTAGAGGCCAAACACTTGGGTGGCTAACGTTGGTCAAAGGAAGGAATCTAACCCGGAAATTCAAGGAGATCACGAAGAACAAGGAGTTGAACTCGTACCTGTGGAAGTTTCGTTTTACAAGGGTATGATTCCATAACTTCTTATTTATCATTTTAAATTAATAATTTGCATAAAAGATGATCCGGGTAATGGTTTTGTAGAAATTTTTTTAAACTCTGATATTCCATGCTTCCGCTAATTTTTACAATTTGATTGCATCATGATTTCGTACAAACCCAACAGTGGTATCAGAGCCAAACCTTTATGCAATTATTAATTTATTTTTGATTTCATATACATATGGGTATGTATTTAAAATAATTTATTGGGCATAATTTTATTGTATAAAATTATTTTTTTTAAGAAAAAAAAATGACCTTTTTTTTTTGGGACGAATCACAATTTTTTTTTTTGGGTGCTAATCTTGAATTCTGCAAATAAAAGGTGGTCTATTTCTTACTCCAAAAAGAAGGTGACCCATCAGGAAAGGACTCTTTTAATAAACCTGCAGGACTCTTTTAATAAAAGAAGGTGACTTCTTTTTAAAAAATAAATGTGAATTTATATTATATATATATATATATATATATATATATATATATATATATAACCTGATTCGTTATATAAATATATATAATATATACGGTAATATCAAATATATATATATATGATATATTTATATATTATATTCTAAATAATTTTATAATTAAAATAAAGAGTTTATTTTAATCTTGAAATTGGATTTCATGCAATTTAAAATTGCCCATTAAATGATACTCATATATATATGGAATGTTTTAATTCATGAGATGAATATTTATTTATTGATATATATGGTGATATGTATGATAATAAATGGGGATTGATTATGGACTGTTTGACCAATGTGATTGGATTTTATTTTAGTTGAATGCTTGAATGAATGAGTTTTATTAAATGGGGTCTATGTACCTCGTCTTCTCTAAAAAAATTTTTCTTGATGTAAAATTCTATCTCCTTCCTATGTACTTCCCCTTGACTGCTGATCAAGGTTTCTATTTAAATTAAATAGTTTATTGTAATAGAAATAGTTATAATTATCTTGAAGAAATTGGAGACTAAGGAGCAAGGAGCGCGTGAAGACCCGTTTGTATAGAGCCCGGGTTTAAATGTAATAGTTATATTTAAATTTAAATTCTTGCACTCCTAGGTTTGACCTTTTGGTTCACTTGGTGGCTTTAGTGAACCAAACTAGAATAAAAGTCCATAATCAATCCGGGTAGAATATAGTATTCTATATTGCATGCTAAATATTATATATATTATATTTTATGCAAACATGCTTCGTATGTTTAATAAAATGACGCGTATTTTATATATATATATATATATATATATATATATATATATATATATATATATGCATGCGCGCTAAACAAGATGAGACAAATAATAACAAATCCCTCAAAGAAATAATATTAAGTCCGAAGCGTTCAAATGATATTTGGAATATCGAACGTCGCCTTCTAGCATGATAAATTAATAGAGTATTAAATATTTAATATGAGCTTGTTGTGCTATCCACAAGGCGAGTATTGCATATTTAAGATGTTAATTAATCACATTTGATGCTTATCAAGAAAATTAAACGATCTAGTCTTGTTGTGCTATCCACAAGGACGAACATTTTTCTTTTTTGAATTTATGAAAGTGCTAGGCTGGACTTAACTTAAATCATTTTAGTTCGGATGTGCACACACTTAACTATTATGATTTAAGAGGCAAAATAAAAGGAGTTATATAGTGATGTAATTGACAAGAGTTGTCTACCTATTTATTTGTATATCGCTTGTTGTGCTATCCACAAGGTGATATACATTTGAAATGGGATCCTTATTCTCACTAGCAAATCTTTAATTAGATGTTGCCGAACTATATAAGTGAGGGTAATATAGTTTGATAAAAATAGTGGGAGATACCAATTTAAAATAAAGACCTGAATTTATTTTGGTATGCAAAATTAATAAAATGAATGTTTGCTAAAATGTTATTTTTCACATGCAGAATTTTAAAAATGTCAAAATCACTAATTTCACTGCGAAGCATACTTGATGCTAATAAGCTTACCGGGCCGAATTATACGGACATGCTAAGAAATCTGGGAATAGTTCTCACTGCTGAAAAGATTTCTTATGTCCTAAACTCACCTGTCCCTGGAACTGTTCCAGAAACAGTCTCTGAGGAAGAGATTGCCACCATTGTAAAGTGGCAAGATGATGCATCTGTGGCTCAATGCATCATGCTCGCATCCATGAATAACGAGCTTCAGCGTCAGCACGAAAACATGGATGCTCCTACTATGTTGATTTATCTCAAGGAGTTGTATGGTGAACAAAGTAGGACTGCTAGATATGAGATATCTAAGGAGCTCTTCCGATCTCGGATGACCAAGGGCAAAGTGAACATAAAGGAACAAAAGAAATCTGATCCAGCTAGCAAAGGAATGTGCTTCCATTGCAACGAGCCGGGTCATTGGAAGAGAAACTGCAAGAAGTTTTCGGCAAAGAAGAAGCTTGGAGAAGCTTCGACTTCCAATCAAGGTTTGCTCATGATTGAAATTAATTTTTCAGAAAGTCAAAATTCTACTTGGGTATTGGATACCGGATGTGGTTCTCACATATGTAATAATGTGAAGGGACTGGTCAGAAGTAGAAAGCTGAACAATGATGAGGTGATCCTACGAGTGGGGAATGGAGCAAAGGTTGCTGCATTAGCTGTAGGAACTTATTATTTAGCAATGCTTTCGGGAAAGTCCATTTATCTTAATAATTGTTAATATGTTCCGAATATTATTAAAAGCATTATTTCAATTTCTGTATTGGATATGGAAGGATTTAACGTTGTTATAAAGAACAATAGTTGTTCTATTTATAAAGACGATGTTTTACATGGTGTTGGAAATTTGCGAAATGGACTTTATACACTTGACTTACAAGAAAATATTTTTCAAATTGAACAAACTAAGAAAAGGAAAAGAGATGATATTAATTATACCTACATGTGGCACTGTAGACTCGATCATATCAATGAAACAAGATTATCCAAGTTGCATAAAGATGGGCTCCTTGAGTTAGCTGATTATGAATCATATCCAACTTGTGAAACTTGTCTCATGGGTAAAATGACTAAATCTCCTTTTAGTGGAAAATGAGAAAGAGTTATAAATTTGTTGGCATTGATTCACACAGACGTTTGTGGACCTATGACAACAAGTGCACGGGGTGGGTATTCTTATTTTATTACTTTCACTGATGATCACTCAAGATTTGGATATGTGTATTTAATGAAATACAAGTCAGAATCATTTGAAAAGTTCAAAGAGTTCAGAAGTGAAGTAGAGAAACAAACGGCCAAGAGTATTAAGATGCTTCGATCAGATCGAGGTGGAGAATACTTAAGTGGTGAGTTTCTCAATTGTCTCAAAGAAAATGGTATAATCTCACAATGGACTCCTCCAGGTACACCACAGTTAAATGGAGTATCTGAAAGGAGAAATCGAACACTGTTGGACATGGTTCGATCCATGATGAGTTTTACCGACCTTCTAATTTCTTTCTGGGGATATGCCCTAGAAACGGCTGCATACCTACTTAACAAGGTACCTACTAAATTCGCCCCAAAGACTCCATATGAGATGTGGAAGGGGAGGAAACCAAATCTTAAGCATGTTAAGACTTGGGGTTGCCCAGCTTATGTCAAAAAGTTTGAAAATGATAAGCTACAGACTAAATCCGATAAGTGTAGATTTGTGGGATACCCTAAAGAAACTTTAGGGTATTATTTCTTTCATCCAACTTATCAAAAGGTGTTTGTTGCGAAACATGCTGGCTTCTTGGAAAAGGAGTTTATCCATGAAGGGGTCAGTGGGAGTAAGATATATCTTGAAGAAGTTCAAGAACCACAAATTACCACTGATCAAAGTCAGGTACCTGACCAAGTAGAAGAACCTACTATACCACACCCTGTTCGTAAATATGGAAGAGTACCGAAGATACCTGAGAGGTATGGATTCGTTATAGAGGATGACGGTGAGGTACACATCATGAATGATGATGATCCATTGAATTACGAACAGGCTATGAGTAATAAAGACTCAGGAAAATGGCTTGAAGCTATGAAATCCGAAATGGACTCCATGTATGAAAACAAAGTATGGACTTTGGTTTCACCACCTGAAGGAATTAAGCCTATTGGGTGTAAATGGGTATTTAAAAGAAAGACTGGAGCGGACGGCAAGGTAGAGACCTATAAGGCCCGACTGGTTACAAAAGGTTTCAAACAAAGACAAGGAGTTGACTATGATGAAACCTTTTCACCAGTAGCTATGCTCAAGTCCATTCGGATTTTGCTTGCGATTGCAGCTTATAACGACTACGAGATCTGGCAGATGGACGTGAAAACGGCCTTCCTCAATGGGAAACTTGAGGAGGATGTGTATATGACACAGCCAGAGGGATTTGTTTCAAAGGTTGGAAAAAATCAAGTCTGTAAGCTATAACGATCCATTTATGGATTGAAGCAAGCTTCTCGTAGATGGAACATTCGTTTTGATGAGACAATCAAAGAGTTTGATTTTATCAAAAACGACGATGAACCATGTGTGTACAAGAAGGTTAGTGGGAGCGCAGTTTCATTCCTTGTATTATATGTTGATGATATATTACTGATAGGGAATGACATTCCTATGCTACAATCGATTAAAATCTAGTTATCTAAACACTTCTCCATGAAGGACTTGGGAGAAGCATCCTATATTTTGGGGATAAAGATATATAGAGATAGATCTAAAAGGATGCGTGGTTTATCCCAAGGAACGTACATTGATGCAATGCTAAAGAGATTTAGCATGGAAGATTCCAAAAGAGGTCTCATGTCGATGAGCCATGGAATATATCTCTCCAAGAAACAGGCCCCAAAGACACCTGAGGAGAGAGCCCGTATGAGTAAGATCCCTTATACTTCTGTAATAGGATCTATCATGTACGGTATGATATGTACTAGATCGGATGTTGCTCAAGCACTTAGTGTAACGAGCAGATACCAGTCGAATCCAGGAGAAGAGCACTAGAAGGCAGTGAAGAATATCCTAAAGTACTTGAGAAGGACTAAGGATATTTTTCTTATCTACGGTGGGTCTGAATTAAAACTCGAGGGCTTCACAGACTCAAGTTTTCAAACGGACAAAGATGACAGTAAATCTGTTTCGGGGTATGTTTTTACCTTGAACGGAGGCGCAGTGAGTTGGAAGAGTTCCAAGCAGCAAACAGTTGCTGATTCAGTGACAGAGACAGAGTATATAGCTGCAAGTGAAGCTGCAAAGGAAGCTGTTTGGATGAAGAAGTTCATAACTGAACTTGGTATGGTTCCTAGCATTGGAGAAGCAGTTCCCATTTACTGTGACAACACAGGAGCAGTTGCACAGGCTAAGAAACCAAGGTCTCATCAAAAATCTAAACACGTGTTGTGGCGATTTCACTTGATCAGGGAGATCATTGAAAGAGGAGACGTCACCTTGGAGCGTGTAGACTCTCAAGACAACATTGCAGATCCATTTACTAAAGCTTTAACACAACAGCAGTTTGATCGTCACTTAGAGAAGATGGGTATGAGATACCATGGTGATTGGCTTTAGTGCAAGTGGGAGATTGATAGTAGTGTGCATACAAGCCAATCATGTATGATGATAAAGCACGTACTTTGTAAATAATCTTATTTATTTATTAATAAAATATTTATTTATTAAAGGCATTTAATTATCTACATGGTGCTATTTTTATAATATGTAAATAACCCATAGTTTTAAGCAATGCTTTTAGAATCATGATGATGATCATGCTAATGAGATCTAAATTCTTAGAAAGCTCTAAAACTAAAATAGTTCCCAATCATGGGATTACTAAAAAGGGGATTAGTAAATCTGGATAGATTGGTACATATGTTGCTTGCTCATTGGATGAGGATGATTGATTTCATGATCACTTGTGTGGAGACACTAAAGCAAGTATGTAGGTGCTTATTGGAGAATAAGTTCACTGAACGTGACTCGCTATGGAATACCTAATGGAGTTTTACTCGCCTGTCAATAGGAATTCCTAATGTGATAGTAGTACAAGTGATCCTTGGACTTGAGATCATCATAGTATCTTGTATGTAATGAATTATACTTTGACTTATTCCTTAAAGTCCTTTAGGGTATATAAAAGGGTATGCTTGGGTATAATGAGTTACATATGGAGATAATGAATGATCAATAAAGAATCTACCACCTCTAGTAAAAGAGGAGATATGTCCTATGTGATTCGTTAAATGGCAACCCAAGAATCCTTGGCCAAGGTAAAATGAAATTAGAAAGGAGTTTCTAATTTGCATTATTTGGAGTTGTGCATTTTCTAATTGAAATACATATAATTAAATAAAATAAGACTTGATAGTAAATTCATGTCTTATATTTAATTGAGACATTGTATGGTGGAAGGATTGAATTGTATGGTAACTATTTACTCACAGGTTCTTTTATGATTAATGTTGAAATCTATATTATCTGGAAAGTCGTTGATCGCTAGGGAGGCTTATCCCTATTGTAGAATAAATATTATTTATTTAAATAGATTATTAGTTTAATTTATTTATTTAAATAAGATTAGAATTGTTTTAATTGATTTATTCACAACCGGTTTAATATAGAGAACCTAAAGGGTCACACCATAAAATGAAGAATAATTATTTAAGAAGGTAATGGCATAATCGTAATAATGCATGAAGTGTAATTAATTTAATCTATAGTGATAGAATAAATTAAATAGCTTAATGTTTATTATTTAATATTTTGGAAATATTAAATATAAATTAATATGATGAGTCTTATTAATATTATTACAATTATTATTATTTTAATTTCTAAAGGAGTTTAGTAATTAATTTAATATTAGTACTCTCATTTATTCCTAATAAGATTAGGAGACAAATTAATTAAATGAATTTAATTAATTATTCCCCATGTGGTGGGAAGCCTAAATTAATTAAAGGAGTTTAATTAATTAAAAGAAATCCCATGTCTAATAGGATTAGAAGGGTTGACCAATATCTATATAAGAGGAGTCTTATAATAGATATCAGTTGAGGCAATTCCAATTATTGGAGAGTACTCATTTTCTATAGAGGATAGAAAACTAAGCCAACCACCCTCCTTCTTGATAATTCATCTTCTTTGGTGGATCACCTCTAGAGGCCAAACACTTGGGTGGCTAACGTTGATCAAAGGAAGGAATCTAATCCGAAAATTCAAGGAGATCACGAAGAACAAGGAGTTGAACTCGTACCTGTGGAAGCTTCGTTTTACAAGGGTATGATTCCATAACTTCTTATTTATCGTTTTAAATTAATAATTTGCATAAAGGATGATCCGGGTAACGATTTTGTATAAATTTTTTTAAACTCTGATATACCATGCTTCCGCTAATTTTTGCAATTTGATTGCATCACGATTTCGTACAAACCCAACAGCCATAACGCCCCTGATACTACAGGGAAAAGGGGTCCAAAAAGGAAAGAATCATGTGAAAGTGGTTGCGCTCGAGCCTTTAATATTGCCATTCAGATCGTAATATTCTATAGTCAACTTGAAGAAAGTCCCATGGAACTATGGGAAAGATGAAGGATCAACATCAAACCACATTGCTATTATATCAAAATAAAACCCGCTGTACCTGCCTCAGCGAGTCATCAACTCAGCCATTAAAGCTAAAGGAAGAGTGTCTGAGCAGAAAATTGAAGAATTCCTCAGCAAGATGGGGCATAATGAGGTCAAAGTGGTGCAAAGCTTAAAGGAAGCACCCAAACAGATATCCATTCTGGATTTGGTCTTATCTTCGGAGGATCATCGCAAGATTCTAGTGAAAGTACTGGAAGAAGCACATCTGCCAAAGATGGTAGATACTGAGAAGTTTCAACACGTGATAAAGTAAATTTTCAACAGTAATTTGATATCTTTCACTAACGATGATATACCCGTAGAAGGGACAGGTCATTGCAAGTCATTGCACATAGAAGTGATGTCATCAAGATATATGGTAGGAGGTATGCTAATAGATGGAGGATCATCCCTGAACATCTGCCCCTACGACACCTTGGAGAGAATGAAGATCAATCTAAATCGAATTCGGACTAGTCATGTAATCATCCGGGCTTTCGATGGATCTCGCCTAGAGGCTGTGAAGGAGATTGAGCTTCCACTAGAGATTGGTTCCCATACTTTCGATATATCCTTCCAGGTACTAAACATTACCACTGGATATAATTTCTTGTTGGGAAGACCGTGGATCTACATGGCAAGAGCAGTTCCATCCACCCTTCATCAATAACTCAAGTACATCATTGATGGCAATCTGATCACCGTAAATGCCAAACCAGAATATCCTGCTTGCATACAGAGCGATATGCCAGTAATCAGTCTCGATGAGGGGGTTGAGCCTGCCAGTTTTCAAGCTCTGGAGGTGAGCAATATTCAGTACCTACCTATTGGGGCACCAGCCTTAAAACCAAAAGTTTCCCTAGAAGTGATGACAGTCGGTCAGGAAATGGTATCCTTAGGTTTCTGCCCTGGAAAAGGGTTAGGGAAAAATCAGCAAGGAATCAGAAGTCCAGTGCAAATCCCTATTCAGACAGGGAAAGCCAGATTGAGCTATTCATCCGCATCAAACCACGGGAACCCACACAAGCACCCAACGATTCTTGCCTTCACCTATCTTGCTGCCAAACCTCACTGATGCAGAGTTTGTGAAACCAATGAGGAAGATTCCTGCTGCTGTGTCAGTTATACTATTTCCTCAGGTCAAGACGGACGGTGAAAGAAAAGTCCCAAAGCCTGATGGGAAAAGTAAGAAAAGTTCATGCATGAAGGACGAGACCCATTTGCAAACATGTATTTTTTGCTGCACACTGAGGGTATGAACGACGATATCCCAGACGATGACTATTCAGAAAATTAAATCCTAATCCCTCGCATCAAAATAGATAAGAACAGTAAATCAACGAGAAGAACTAGCCCTAATATGAATGATGTCTCAAACGTCATCAAAGAGGAGACAGACGACCACAACTCCTTTATCATCCCTGTTCATTAGGACCTGACTCTAGACAATTGGAATAGCACTCCATGCCTCAGTCGCAAAGGGTAAAAGGGCAAAAAGTCCATCTGTCCTGAAGCGTGGTTTTATTTACTGCTTATTTTTATTGCACAGCGATAGCAGTTACTTTTGTCATGCTTTTGCTAATGCTTTGTATGATCAAACCGTTTCATATATTAAAGTGAAAGCATTTTGTTTTCAGGACTCCAGAGTTGGATTTGTTTGTCCCTGCTGATTTGATGCCAAATTTTCACAGTGACTACAACTTTGATGTAGAACTGGATTTCGACTTGATGGAGATTGATCAAGAGGAGATAGATGACTATGAGGTGCCCGAGAGATCAAAGAATGGGTCGAAGACAAACCAAAAACAAACCTCGACCACACCACCATTGTCAATATTTAAACCTCAAAAAACCATAAAGAAATCCAGATAGGCATGTACCTTACCCCAAACCAAAGAGCCAACCTGATTGAACTCTTAACTCAGTTCCAGGATGTGTTTGCATGGTCGCATGAAGACATGATTGGCTTATTTATTGACATTGTCATTCATCAACTGCCCGTTAAAGATGGATTCTAGCCAGTCAAGCAGAAGCTCAGGCGATTGAAACCTGAGTGGAGTCTGAAAGTTAAAGAAGAAATTTTTAAGCAATTCAAAGTCGGCATCATCATGGTGTCCATTTACCCTGAGTGGTTATCTAATATAGTTCCCGTGCCTAAGCCCGGAGGAAAAGTACAAGTATGTGTGGATTATAGGGATTTGAACAAAACCTTTCCCAAGGACAACTTCCCAATACCTTTTATCCACATATTGATAAACAACACGGCGTAGTATAACATGTATTCTTTTGCAGACTGTTTTGCTGGATACCATCAAATTATGGTTGCTGAGAAGGACAGGGAGAAAACAGCCTTCATCACTCCCTGGGGAACCTTCTATTATAGACGGTTGTCTTTCGGCCTTATCAATACCGGTGTCATATATCAGCGAGCCATGATGGTCATTTTTTATGACATAATGCACAAAGAAATAGAGGTCTATGTGGATGACATCATCGTCAAATCCTGGAAGGAGGATGACCATATTAGCCATCTCAAAAAGCTTTTCAACAGGTTGTGCAAGTACAACCTAAAGCTAAATTCGACCAAATGTGCTTTTGGTGTCAAATTAGGAAAACTGTTGGGATTTCTAGTAAGCAACAGAGCCATTGAGCTGGATCCCACTAAAATTAAAGCCATCACCGAGATGCCGGTGCCCCGAATAGAAAATAAAATACGGGGATTCCTAGGGATAATCAATTTCATAAGCAGATTTATCTCTCAACTCACGATAACTTGTGAACCCACCTTTAAACTGCTAAGGAAGAATTCCTCCATGAAATGGAATGAAGATTGTCAAAAAGCTTTCCTTTCCATCAAGAAGCAGTTGATCAAAGAACCTATATTGGTACCCTCAAAGGATGAGGTTCCCCTGTTTATGTACCTAGTCCGTCAATGCCAATGCAATGGGTTGTATGCTGGGGTAGAAAGATGATAGAAGTAAGGAGAGAGCTTGTGACACCCCCGAATCCGAATCCTCTGACCCCGGTCCGGTCGTCACGATCTAACATAAACATCCACCTTTAAACAACATAAAGTAACTAAAATGCAAAAAATAATAAACGTACGTCGTTCATTCAAAAGGTGTTACTAGTCCCAAGATTCGATAACCTTAATACAACATACAAACATACAAACATACCCTAGAATAGTCAATAGGGTTCATATTACATAACAGTAAATTAATTAAACATAAAGATAAAGTCTGCTCCTTGCAAACTAATCCTACATCTTCCCTTTACCCTTATCCTTCCCTGAAGTCTCGGGCTTAACTGCAATATAAGTCATGATATAGCAAGAATGAGCAACAAGTTTGCTCAGCAAGTTGAAATACAACAATAAAGGATATATCATGATGAATAGAAAATATTTGACAATGAATTCAACAAAATGAATATCGAAAGAAGAATAATAATTGCTTTTAGAATAACTGATAGTCAAGTAGACTTTTGAACTATAAAACTCCAACAGAATCAATAGCTGATTGACTCTTTGGTTACTGGCTATAGAATAAGTACTTGAGGGGATCAGCCTCACGTACGCTATGTATATGCATAACATTCAACTCTGCTGTTTGTATCTTTATACTAGATACTTGGGGTACTCCCCTATATATATAAGGGGTGTTCTTTCAGTCTAAGAATCCTTACCATCAATTGGTTTGGATAGCTTTTATAAAATTTCATATACTTGTCTGACCGAACAAAGGTTCAGACTCTATCTAACACAGCTCAAGAATTATTAAACTTTACAAAATGTACAAGTCCAAAACTGTACAAACTCAAATGCACTAAGTGTGAATATCAATAATATCGATGTGGAATAATTGTAAAGTAATTAAACCACCTAATAGCATGCTTGGAAATAAAGTTCAAGCTTTAAATAATTAACCGTCAATACGATAATAACCTACTCAATACAATATGAGAAGGATAGGAACTTTCTCAAGTAAAGGAGTAAGAATTAAAGGACTTGCATTCAAATTAAATGAAGTTAAGGAAACTCGCTTCCACGATTCATTGAATAAGGTAGTGTAAGAATTTAGAATACTTGCCTGTTTGCTCAGCTACGATTAAGTTCTAGCTTTAATTAACTTGCGTCGAAACGACCTAACATTAATAAGTCGACCTTTCAATTAGCATTATAAACTAATATATATCTATACTTATAATAATCCACTTATCGTATAAGTTTACCACATAAAATCACGTTCAATATCCAACATACCATTTATAGCATCATAATATGTTAACTGTTAAAATCAAGTTTTAAGTAAATTATCCGGAACTAAAAGTGTCCCGGTGAAACTCTAGCATGCAACTACTAACATTAACCAATACACATGCTTATCAAGTTATAATTTCTCATTCGAAACTAGCATGCTCTTTCTATATTCAATTCGAAGTCATGTTTTCATGCCGGTAATTCACATACTTTAACTAATACATGTTTATGCTTCAAGATCGGTTACTAAGGTCATGTTATCATATAACAAGGCTAAACAATAATTAATATGTATGCTCGAGTATACTACACATATACTTTAATCACGTAGTTCGTACTTGAAATTCATTTTCTATGATTTAGTATGCACATGTGAAATTTGTATATAAATAAATGATGGTCATGTTAATATGTCTATAGGTATAATGGACTTTAATACACATGCTCGAATGATCATAATATCATTCACATGGTAATCGATGCTATTTAGTTTTCTCATTCCAAGTTTTCCTTAAAAAGTATACTAAGTCCACTAAGTGCATGCAAGGCACCTTGACATATAACTCATATGTATTTGAAACACATATCAAAGCCACATAAATGTTCTCATATGGTCAGAATCTAAGAGACTCAACCTTGGTCAAGTTCGCTTTCAAAGTCCCTAAGTTTCTCTTTTGCAATCACTAGAATCTTGCAATCACGTATGCTAGTGTGTGAACACACTTTAAACTCATTTTTCATGACAATATAAACCACACTATTGTGTTTACAAAATCAGAAAACACACATGTTATGTTCGTGATAAGGTTCACTTTTTAAAACTACAAGTTCCCTTTTTAAAACATATGTTTTTCTTACGTAAAACATAACAATGACATATATGTGTAGCATCAAGGAATACCTACTTATACCATGTTATTGTACTGATATTTATAGTTTAATCATATTCACATACTTGTTTCAATGGTATATCACATGTTAGTATAACACAGCAGCTTAACAGAAGCAGAAAGCAAAACTGGCCACAGGAACCTGCGCAGCTGCACAGGCACCAGGTATAAACCCGGTGCAGCTGTGCCGGTGTCCGGCCAATCCAAGAGCAGGCTGTGGCGCAGCTGCGTCGCTGGCCAGTATAATACTAGCGCAGCTGCACAAGCTGTCGGCCAGATCAGAAGCTAAACTGCTTTGGTAGTTCTGCAAACCCAACTTAGAAAACAATTACGAAATTTGTCTCTATCATGACATATTGCAATTCTAACATTTTAAGAAGTTTGTATAACACTTAACAAGTATCTCTTTAACCAATTCACATCCAATTCAAAGGAAATCAAGAATCAAGAACTTAGAAATTTTATAGAATATAAGAACATGACATAATTGATTATACCTCTTACTGCTAAACAATTCTCCTTTATTGATAATCTCTCTCAAAACTTATACTTATGAAAATCTCAGCAATGTTAACAATGAAGGAGGAATGTCATATATATAGGCAATTGGATATCCAGACAACTTAATTATCTTCCAAATTAAATCAAAGGAATGCAAGATTGTACAATGGATAAGAGAGGGTGGTTGAGAGTTGGTGATTCTCATCATGGATTCCACACCCCTTGAAATCATTGGCTAGTTTTGTGAAGAAATTGAGGAGAAATAGAGTGGTGTAGCCATGTGGGAGTTCACATGTGAAATGGCCACTCAATGTTGGACAAACAAATACTCAGCAACTTGCATTTCAACATACTAATGTTATATATGTATACATATAGTATATACTTGGGCTATATGTATTACTTCCATATATATTTAAATGAGTGTTACAATGTTATTTCAAATTAGTCATTAACAATACAATGTATCAAATAGGTACTTATACCCCAATCATATAATCCATGTGCATTTTCTATTAACACCAAATATAATACAATTGTGTATTTATTCATTACCATAACTATTATTATTGTAATAATAACTTAATGAAATCATTATCAATTAATAATGTTTATTGGTATAAGGTAATGGGTATACATACTAATGTCTATCCATATATTGTCACATGCTCTTATGTACGTATTTTTATCAATCTTACATAATACAATTAAGGTTACTATATAGTCTATATATAATATATATAGTCATGTGTCACCTTGTACTATATATAATATATAGTTAACTACCATATCTTAAAGGTTTAATATCGCATGCTTGTATGAAATAATTAATCAAGTAAATATAATATTATTATATTTATTAATCTCTCATTCATTAATTATTATTTATTCATAATAATTGTTAAATCAACACATTATCAAATATTTACTCATAATTGCAATTAATCAATATGATCAACTCTTGCCACTATATCCAAATAATTTGAATATTTAATTATTAATAATCTCATACATTCTCTGATATTAAATCCTTAAGGTTAGTCCACTAATTTAAATAACTCATTAGTGACTTCCTTTAATCATTTCACAAATTCACATAACCACATAAGTTTTAAATAAACTCACAAAACTAACTCGTTAAAATTAAATCACATATTTAATAAATAAGGAGTTTAAAATTCATGGTCGTTACATCCCTCTCCTCTTATAAAAATTCCGTCCTCGGATTTGTAAAAATAAGGTTACTCAAATAAAAACGGATAATTTGCTCTCATTTTCTCTTCTAGCTCCCATGTAGCTTCTTCAACTGCGTGATTCCTCCAAAGAATCTTAACGGAATGAATGATCTTATTCCTCAGCTTCTATTCCTTCCTATCTAGTTTCTGGACAGGAACTTCCTCGTATGATAAGTCTTTCTCGACTTGGATTGGTTCATAGGAGATAACGTGCTTGTAGTCTGATTTATACGGCCGTAATACTGACACATGAAACACGTTGTGAATGTACTCAAGTTCAAGAGGTAACGCCACCTCGTACGCCACTTCACCGACTCGCCTCAGAATCTCAAACGGTCCTATGAACCTAGGGCTCAACTTGCCCTTCTTCCCAAAACGAATCTTCCCCTTCCAGGGAGATACTTTCAGAAAAGCATAGCTTCCTAATTCAAATTCTTTCTTCTTGCGATGCAAGTCCACATACTTCTTCTGGCGATCTTGAGCAGCTACCAGCCGTGCTCTTATCACCTTGATAATCTCTACAGTCTGCTGTACCAATTCTGGACCCAACAGTCGACGTTCTCCAACTTCGTCCCAACACAACGGTGTTCGACATTTTCTCCCATATAATGCCTCGTACGGTGGCATTCCGATACTAGTGTGAAAACTATTGTTGTACACAAATTCTACTAATGGTAGGTGATCCTGCCAACTACCCTTGAAGTCCATCACACAAGCTCGGAGCATATCTTCAAGTGTTTGAATTGTTCTTTCGCTTTGCCCATTGGTCTGCGGATGATACTCGGTACACATTCGTAATTGTGTCCCCAATCTCTCTTGAAGACTCTTTCAGAAATTCGACGTGAATCGCGGATCTCTATCTGATACAATAGATACCGGCACCCCATGTCTCGAGATAATTTCCTTGACATATAATCTGGCTAACTGATCCAAACTATACTTAATCCTAATCGGCAAAAAGTGAGCTGACTTCATAAGACGATCTACAATTACCCATATGGCGTCGTGCCCTTTTTGCGTTGCCGGAAGTCCTACCACAAAGTCCATCGTGATGTGTTCCCATTTTCATTCTAGAATTTCTAACGGTTGTAAAAACCCGCTTGGTCGTTGGTGCTCTGCCTTGACTCTCTAACAAGTTAAACACCTACTTACGCATTCTGCAACCTCCCTCTTCATGTTTGGCCACCAAAAGTGATAACGCAAATCTTGGTACACCTTCGTGCTTCCTGGGTGTATCGATTATCTTGTACTATGCGCTTCTTGCAAAATTTCTTCTCTTAATTCTGGTACTAATGGTACCCAAATTCGTCCTTCAAACCTTAGCAGTCCAGTGCTATCAATCTTGAATTTCAAATCATCACCCTTAACAATCCGCTTCTTGATAATATCACAATCTCCGTCCTTCTCTTGTGCCTCCTTAACCTTATCTAATAAAGTCGGGCTCGCTGTAACTGTAAATAATTTTTCGTTGGTCTCCATCGGATACTTAACCTCCAAATCTAGTCGTTCGAAATCTTTCACTAACTCTTCTTGAAAGGTTAACTTCAATAACTTTTCTCTGCCATTTCTGCTCAAGGCATCTGCCACTACATTTGCTTTGCCTGGATGGTACAGAATCTCACAATCATAATCTTTGATCAATTCTAGCCATCGGCGCTGCCTCATGTTTAGCTCTTTCTGCGTGAAGATATACTTCAGACTCTTGTGGTCTGTATATATCTCACACTTCTCACCATATAAATAATGCCTCCAAATCTTCAAGGCAAAAACTACTGCTGCTAATTCCAGGTCATGAGTCGGATAACCCTTCTCATAATCTTTCAGCTGACGTGAAGCGTACGCAATGACCCTTCCGTGTTGCATCAGTGCACAGCCAATACCCTTGTGGGATGCATCACTATACACTACGAACCCTCCTGTGTTATCTGGTAAAGCTAACACAGGTGCTTGAATTTATTTCAATTATTTTCTTTTCCTTAATTAATTCCTTTAAGCACTCTAAAATGTCATACACATATCAACTCTTCACAACCGACCCAAACCTTCATCATGAATCTGCATAACATGTGCTTAAGGGTCTCAAGTCGGAAAACTTTATTTTTCATATTTTTGGACATCATATATTTAATTTAATCTATTTATCCATAAATCACCATTTACATGAAAAATACCAAATCAGTTCTAAAATAATTTCTTTTCTGGGATTTGGCAGAATATAGGTCCATATTGAACATATATTTTTTCCGAAATTTTTAAAATAAATTTACTATATTTAAATAGTCCATAATAGCCAAATCTTCTAAAATTTATCATAAATCGAGATTAGCTCCAAAACTTTTTAACTTTTCAGGGTAAGCTCATGTTATACACATGTACTTCTAGTAAAAATTTTGAAATTTTTGGACTTACACACAGAGAGTTATTTGGGTAGCTTTTTAAAAATAGTCTTTGGCTGTAAAATGCATAACTCTCAACCCGTATGGCCAAAAATTCTCCAATTTTTACAGAACCTTCATAACCTCTAATATTATCACTCCAAATTTTTCACAAATTTTTAGAGCACAAAACGTGGACAAAAATGCCCCCGTTTCAGACTAACCTAAAATAGTTTATTCCTTTTTTTAGAAAAATGGGACAATTTTGACTAAAACAGCCACTACGGCTTGTACACTCAATATTTTTAAGTACTACCACTTGGATTTATTATTCAACACCTATATCTAGCACCCCTCTTCGACGGATCGCGAAAAGAAGGCGTAGATTAAAAACGGTGGACAATCAAAGCACCTAAAAGTTAAGGTTTTATAAACAAGAAAAATATTTTTCTTTTCTTTTGATTTCCAACAAATCAACACCCAATATGGGTAAATCTAAACTTGAATCCATATAAATCACATAGATTAAAGGGTTTAACACTTCCAATTCACAAACCCCTTTAATCAAATCCATAAAACAAATGAGAAGAAAGCTTAGGAAAAAAAATAGTTTTATACTTTTGCTTTTCTTCTTCTTCTTCCTCCTCCTCTTCTTCTTCTTTCATAGAGATTTATTTCTCTCCTTGTTTCCCAAAATGGGCAGCCGGCCCCTGCTTTCTCTCTTCATTCTTTTCCCGTTCTTTCTTTTCCTTTCTCTTTCTCTCTCTTTCTTATCTTTTCCTTTCTCTTTCCTTATCTTCTTTTCTTTTCTTATCTTTTTCTTTCTAATCTCATACGGCCACTTGGCCTTTTCTTCTCTTCCTTATCTCTTGATATTACTTGCAAGCAACCCCAATTATGTTGGCTCCATTTATTACTTGACAACACAAAAGAAACTACCAACTACAGTAAACCCATCATCACATTACTCCCCCTTCTCAACTCATAAAGATCCGGCCACTTTGGCCTTATTTGCTCCACTTTTGTTTTTTTTATAATCTTTATACAATGACTAATCTACCCCTCATTAAGTGGGCTTACATTGAGCTTTTAATTAATTCTTTTGGGCTTGCATTTTTTTTATTATTTTGCTTACTAACAAAAATTAATTTGGGTTTCACCTATAATTAAATTGGGTCATCACTATACTTGGTCCATAGATAATATATTGGGCTAGTTTAATAATTTAATTGCCTTTAAATTAATTCTTTTGGGCTTGCATTTTTTTATTATTTTGCTTACTAACAAAAATTAACTTGGGTTTCACCCATAATTAAATTGGGTCATCACTATACTTGGTCCATACATAATATATTGGGCTAGTTTAATAATTTAATTGCCTTTAAATTAATTTATCTACAAGTCCTATACTTAAATAAATAATTGAGCTTGTTTAAATCACTTACTCATTTTAATATTTTATCTCTTGAGCTAATGCTCATTATTATTGATATTTCTATATTATTACTCATCAATAATATTAATTCATTTATATAATCCAATTAGACTTACGATATTTAAGTAAATTGAATATGTCATTTGTACACTTGGTGGGCTTAGTTAGGCCACCTTATATAATGTGTTGGGCTCTCTAATTAATTCTCTAGGCTATGAGATTATTATAGTCCAATACTTTTAATTATATCATGCCCTAATCATTTAATTTGGGTTTTTATTTTTTCACCTTTGAAAATAATTTCCTTACTAATGTATCTTTAATTTCATAACTCAATTAGATTTGGTTTACTTAGGTTATAAAATTAATTATTTGAGATATATAAAATAAATCTCTTAGGGTTAGTTTATATTTTTATATACTAACATTCTCCCATATTATAACCTCTTAGGTTATTTAATTATCATACCTAATATATATATATATATATATATATATATATATATTAGGTTACATAATTTTATTCTTAATTTTTTTTATATACAAAATAAATGTATTCACATTATATACTGTATATTTATTTAATCATATACATAATTCACATAAATCATAACATATTTCACTTCTAACTCTAATTTTGACTTTTTTTCATAAAAGTCAACCCTTACACATTTTGTGTTTACTGTCTTTTCAGACTAAATTTGACATTCTGGACGCAATCGAGCAGCCCATGTCTCAAAATTCTATCTTTAACTCAAATTTTGAGTTTTAACTTACACCATTTTTATTACTAATTAGATTAGCTAATAGGTGTGACGCCCCCAAATTCGAACCGTCACTTGGTCACTCGAATTCGGTTCATCATATGCTCATGGTAATACAATAATAACTAAAAACACACATTCACAGTGGAAGATCCAGTCTAGAATAATATACAATGATTTATTATAATTATTCCCCCAAGTCTCGTAACCTATAGTACTTAATAGATTATATAATAATATCAGGTAAAGACTTATTACATGAATCTACTTAAGCTTAAACATAGTCTGAAGACAGTCTCAATACATCATAACAATTTTAAACATTAAAGGAACAAGCTAGTCGGTAGCCTTGCCCTTGCCCTTGTCTTTCCCAGAGACACTTCCCTGTTCCGCCTTAACTGAAAGGTTTTAAATAAGCAAGAATGAGCACAATTTGCCCAGCAAGTAATATATAACAAGGGCAAAGAGTTTTATAACACGAGTTTGAAATATCGAAATATCATCTCTAAGATAGTTCAAGGTTTCAGAACAATATCATGAATAACGAATATCAACAATTCTTGAATCAAATCTTTGGAATATGAAATGATAATTCAATATAGATCAACAGATATATATGAATTCAAAGGCTATCAACGTATCCAACTGGATAAAACAATTTTATATTGAGTAGTCACTAAGGACTATTGAACATCTACTAGAATCATCAATATTAAACTGATAACCCAAAAATAAGTACGATAGATGATCAATCTACAATACTTTATATTTTACATAACCACAGTAATATTCACGCGTGTGTTGGGGCTTCCAACAATATACACTCCCCATACCATAAGTGTTGTTCAACTCAGTTTTCAAGATTTCTGCACCAATAAAAAGGTTTGGATAGTTTTATAAACATGCATATTGTCTAGCCGAATCGAATAGCATAGACACTTTTACAATATTCAAGAACAATACCAAGCTCAACATGAATAATAGCTTTCACAAGAGTACTAGCTCAATGAACGAGTAAGTAAGATAACTTGCATTGTAAAAGAGTGTAAGTTAGGGAACTTGCTTACGACATCCGTTAAATAAAGTAATGCAAGGGTTTAGGATACTTGCCTTAAGCATAGTCTATCAACATAAATTAATCAACACTTTTTGAATCCTATTATCACATAGTTATGCATATAGGACATTTATTAGCTATGTACCTTTGAGTCACCAATCTCAATAAGTAAATTGAATATACACATCAATAGATCATAAGAAAATGCTCAAGGTTATAAGTCAAGGCTACTAGGTTCGTTTGCCTTTGTTTACCAAGTTAAGTTCCCCTTGTAATGTCGTCAATTCACACTAAGGTAGGTATTAACATGCAAGATTACCTTTGTCAGTGTGTTATGGACCGAAATAAGCATAATGAAGTTATACTAGCATGCTACACATTTTAGAAATAACCAAAATCATTTTTCAAGTCTGCAGAAGGGCGCGGCCGCGCCTGATTTGAACTAGGGAGTGGCGCGGCCGCGCGGCTTCCAGTTTAAACTAGGGCTGAGCAATCAACTTGCTTGGCCTAGCATGCCCATCCTCACACTCTCATGGTAACATGTACAGAAACACACATAAACGTATATGTTATAATGAGTTTGATTCTTATACTATACTTTCAACGTAATCTTAACACTTTGCAATTAACGAGGCGTAACGTGCTTGATTACAAGGTCCCTCATGTCTACTCAATATACACATGCAATGAGGGCAATAAGCTTTATATACACATGCTCAAGTGATTTTGGTCATGAACTTCAAATTATATAGTTCTATCTCATTTAGTCATGTCCTAACCATGCTCAACTAGTTTACAATACACAAGACTAGCTAGGCTTTCACATCGATCATATTTAGAGGCATACCATATTCTATCATGATGGTTATAAATTTTAAGATGTTTATAATATAGTCATCAACAACTAGATTTCATACTTTTAAGGTTTTCTCGAAAATCTCATCTTAGCATACTAAGCATGTAAAAACTACTACACATATCATATTCCATTCTTGTACCCACATGATTCATACCACTTAAGCATGCTTACTAATTTCAGAACTTAAGAAACATATAGCTTGATACGTTTACATTTGAAACTCTACGTTTCTATTAAAATGCTATCAAAATTATTTAAGCATGCAAGGTAAGTTCATATACTCTATGTCATGGTTCCATGCTTTCTTGTACACGTATATGTATGAAATCAAATCATGATACCAAGTTTGGAATTCAAGTATTTATAGCTTATTGTACACATAACAAGTATAGACTTTACTTGAAAACTTATTCCTAATCATGCTTGGATAATCTATACCATTTCTATCATATTAGCCACATATCAGGACACATCGAAACTTGATACGTTGATGCTTAATGTCAGAATATACATTACATAATGTTTATTGAAACTAGTTTTCCAAATCTTTAACTTTCTTTGAAATATTCAAGCAAAACAACAAATATGACTTCCTATATGTATAGCAACCTTATTGTACAAGTCATGGTGATTTATATGCATATTTTAACTAACATAACATGCTCAACACTTTAGAAGACATAACAAAAATGTCAACAGAATTTGCAGAGGGGCGCGGTCGCGCCCCATTTGTACTAGGGAGACGCGCGGCCGCACGGCTCCTTTTCCAGACCAGGAAGCTTTTTGTTAAAATAGAGCTCCGGCCAAACCTCACATTCCCTCATGAAGCATGCATTTAATCAACTACATTACACTTATAACATGTATGTATACACTCTACCAACATACTAACATTCTCTCACATACTCAATTTCCACAAATTTATACAATTTCTACGAATTAAATTTCAAAGTGGGTTTAAGGGTTATACCTCTTGAAGTCTTAAGCTTGCTCTCAACTTCAGATTATACACTCACTATAATATACTCACACTCTATATCAACTTAGCACAATTCTTGCAACATAGAAAATAAAGAGAGGTGCTCAATTTATAGAAAACTTTACTAACCATGCCAAGCCATTGTCCATGAAATCAAACCAAGAGATGAAGGAAGAAGATGATGGACAATTGCTAGTTAGTGGAATAGTTGCCACCAACCAAATCAACCCACTCCCCTTGCCATCATTGCTAGCTAGGTTGATGAATTTGAGAAGAAGGGGTGATAGGCTAGCCTCATGGCTTTTCACGTGTGAAGGAAATAAGGAAGAAATGGACATTCACTTTGGGATAAGGCAACACATTCTCAGCATTTTATAAATTTGGGATGAAATACTATATGCTATATACTTAGTACATATATGCATACCTTAGGTTATATTCACTTAAGGGTACATATTGACTAAAATATCATAACAACATTACATGGTAGCACATGGGGATATATATTTATACACATCATATAATCCATGTACATTTTAATAATATTATATTTTGAGTTAATAGAATGTTGACATACTACATTATCACAAATCTCATTATTATTATTATTTCAATTATGTACTTTTTGAAATAGTAGTTCATATACTTTAATATTCTATAGATTAGACATTAATATATTATACCTACCACATAGTCACATAGGCATTACTTATGTAACACATATGATATAGTTTCCAAATTGCATATTCTCACTAGAGTGTCACACTACATTTCATATAACATAGTTTGGTCCCATATGGTATAATGTACATACAACATATATTCTTATAAGTTTACCCATGTGGCTCACTTTCTTTTATAATATAGTTTATATATATTACATAGTTATGCCAAAATGTCACATTATACATTATATTATATAGTTGCAGTTACTATACAATATACGATTACCTAACCTTACACTAAACAATTAATAGAATAAATATTAACCTCAATCATTAATTACCCATTAATATGCTATCACCCTTAATTAATAATATATTATTAATTAATCATCCACTTATTAATTCTTTCTTTAATGAATTAAATTACAAACTTTTCATCACTGTGCCACACAAGGCGTTCCTCGAGCTTAAAATAAACTCCACATTCTCTTCTCAATTATCAACATTTCAATTTGAAGTAATTAAGTTAACTCATCTCATATCACATAAATATTTATATTCAAATAAATATCCAACTTTCATTTCATTTAATAATATTCAGAAGTTCTCGGGTATTACATCCTCCCCCCCTTATAAAAATTCTGTCCCGGAATTGCTACAAAGTTACACAAATAGATGGGGATAATCCCTCATCATCTTATCTTCTAACTCACATGTAGCCTCCTTGACATCGTGGTTACGCCAAAGTACTTTATAGACGAAATAACTTTACTTCTTAAGGTTTGCTCTTTCCTATCTAATATCTGGATAGGAATTTCTTCATACGCTAGGTTCTTCTCCACTTGAATGGGCTCATAAGAAATCACATGCTTGTAGTCGGCCTTGTACGGTCGCAACACAGAAATGTGGAACACGTTGTGGATGTGCTCCAACTCGGGTGATAATGCAACTTTGTATGCCACTTCGCCCACTCGCTTTAGTATCTCGAACGGTCCTATGAATCTTGGACTCAACTTTCCTTTCTTGCTAAAACGGATCTTTCCCTTTCATGGAGATACCTTCAAGAATACGAAACTGCCAACTTTAAAGTCTCGGTCCTGCCGATGTAAATCTGCGTACTTTTTCTGGCGATTTTGAGCTGCTACTAGTCTTGCTCTTATTATTGTCATCACGTCTGCAATTTATTGTACTAACTCTGGTCCGAGTATTCGTCGCTCTCTGACTTCGTCCGAACATAACGACGTTTTGCATTTTCTCCCATAAAGAGCTTCGTATGGTGGCATGCCGATACTCGAATGGTAACTATTGTTATACGCAAATTCCACTAAGGGTAGGTGGTTCCCAATTTCCCTTGAAGTTCATCAAGCATGTCCTCTAGCATTTGTATTGTTCGCTCACTCTGTCCGTCTGTCTGAGGATGATAAGCGGTACTCAACCTCAACTGCGTCTCCATTCTCTCTTGCAAGCTTTTCCAAAACTTCGACGTGAAGTGCAGATCTCGATCAAAGACAATTGATACTGGCACTCTATGTCGTGAAACAATCTCCTTTACATATAAACTTGCTAACTGATTCAAACTGTAGCGGATTTGGATTGGTAGAAAATGTGTGGTCTTTGTAAGTCGATCCACGATAACCCAAATGGCATCATAACCTTTCTGCGTAACTGGAAGTCCTACCACGAAGTCCATCGTAATATGCTCCCATTTCCACTTTGGTATTTTCGACGGTTGTAGCAAACCACCCGGCCGCTGATGCTCTACTTTTACACGTTGGCAAGTCAAACATCTACTAATGCACTCTGTGACTTCCCGTTTCAGATTGGGCCACCAAAAGTGTTGCCTCAAATCTCGGTACATCTTTGTGCCTCCCGGATGAACGGAATATGTTGTATTGTGTGCCTCGTGCAAAATCTCTTCCCTTAACTCGGTTACCGCTGGCACCCACACTCTTCCTTCAAATCTTAAGATACCGTCTTTATCCATTCGGAATTTCTCTTCCTTATTTTCTGTAATCCTTTTCCTGATCTTCTCACAGTCTTCATCTTTCTCCTGTGCTTCTTTTACTCTATCCAACAATGTCGGACAAGATTCCATTACAAACAATTTCTCTTCAGACCTCTTAGGTCCTTTCACTTCTATCTCCAATTTCTCCATCTCTCTTATCAACTCTTCCTAAGTCAGCAAATAAAATAATTTCTCCCTTCATTTCCTGCTCAGAGAGTCGGCAACCACGTTTGCCTTCCCCGGGTGATAAAGAATATCGCAATCATAGTCTTTGATTAATTCTAACCACCTTCTCTGCTGCATGTTCAACTCCTTTTGTGTGAAGATATATTTTAGAATTTTGTGGTCAGTGTATATCTCACATTTCTCTCCGTACAAATAATGCCTCCATATCTTTAACGCAAAAACTACTACCACTAACTCTAAGTCATGAGTAGGGTATCATTTTTTGTAATTCTTTAATTGTCGTGATGAATACGCAATGACCTTGCCGTGTTGCATGAGCACACAGCCAAGCCCTTTGTGCAATGCGTCACTATCCACCATAAAATTTTCTGCATCATCTGGTAATGATAACACAGGTGCTTCGCTCAATCTCTTCTTCAGTTCTTGAAACCTCTCTTTGGACTTTTCTATCCATAAAAACTTCACTGTCTTCCTCGTCAAATTGGTCAGCGGGGTTGCTATCTTAGAAAAATCTTGGATAAATCTTCGATAGTACCCAGCTAACCCTAAAAAGCTTCTCACCTCCATCGGTGTTCTCGGTTGTTCCCAATTACTTACTGCTTCGACATTTGCGGGGTCTACTGAGATTCCATTCTTATCCACCACGTGGCCTAAGAATTAAACTTCTTTATCCAAAATTCACACTTTGAAAATTTTGCATACATCTTCTCTTTCCTTAGTGCCTCCAAAACAATCTTCAGATGTTCAACGTGTTTTTCCTCTGTCTTCGAGTAGATCAAATTGTTGTCGATAAAAGCCACAACAAATTTATCCAAGTATGGCATGAAAACTCGGTTCATCAAGTTCATAAATGCTGCCGGAGCATTAGTTAAACCAAATGACATTACCAAAAACTCGTAATGTCCATAACGGGTTCGAAATGCAGTCTTTGGTATGTTCTCATCCCGTACTTTCAATTGGTGATAACCTGTTCGTAGGTCAATCTTCGAGAAATATTTCGCTCCTTTCAGTTGATCAAATAAATCATCTATCCTCGGTAGCGGATATCTGTTCTTGATCATTACTCTGTTTAATTCTCGATAATCGATACAGAGCCTCATCGATCCGTCTTTTTTCTTAACGAATAACACTGGTGCTCCCCAAGGAGACACACTCGGTCGAATGTAACCCTTATCCAATAACTCTTAAAGTTGTACCATCAACTCCTTCATTTCTACCGGTGCCATACGATATGGAGCTTTCAAAATCGGTGCCGTTCCCGGTGCTAAGTCTATTACGAATTCGATTTCTCTGTCTGGCGGAAGACCAGGCAGATTGTCCGGTAACACATCTTGAAATTCATTCACTACAGATATATCCTTAATTTCTACTCCCTTTTTCTGAGTATCAACGATGTAAGCTAAATAACCTACACATCCTTTCCTTAACAATTTCTTGGCCTGCATCATCGTAACGCAACACGGTTGCTTAAGCGATGAGCTACCATAAAACACTACCTTAGACTTACTCGAAGTCTGAAGGTTCACACATTTGTTTTGACAGTCAACTATCGCAGCATGATTATATAACCAATCCATTCCCAATATTATGTCAAATTCTCCCAATCTAATAGGAATCAAGTCTACGCTCAGTTCATGTTCTCTAATGTTTGCGTGATAATTTCGGTAAATGTATTCTACAGGGATTACTTCCTTATTCGTAACTTTTATGTTCAAGGGATTCTCTAAACGTTCTCGGGGTGAATTAAGTCTACTAGCAAATTCTTCAGATACAAAAGAACAAGTGGCACCTGAATCAAATAATACGTAAGCATTTATATCATTGATTTGGATTAAACCTGACACCACGTCCTTTACAGCTAGGCGTCTTGGACAGTCATGTTAAAGGTTCAGGCGGTTGATCGGTTGGATTGCGCGCTTCCACCAATCATCAACTTGCTACTTCCTCCCTGACCTCCATTTGCTCCACCACTTCTTTTCTTTGGGCAATCCTTTATCTGGTGCTCCGTCGATCCCCAAGCAAAACATCCCCTGGTCTTCTTCGATTTTGGGAAATTTGGCGATATGTGCCCCTCTTGGCCGCAATTATAACACGTGCTTTTTCCCTTCCAGCATTCTCCCTAATGGCTTCTCCCACACTTGTTACAAGTCTCACTCCTTTTCTTAAAATTTCCCTAGTGACTCCCACCTTGATTGTCGTTTCTGTTGTTATTGTTGTCCCATTTTCTCTTCCCGGAGTTACTTCCTCCGCCGCTGCTTCCTCCACAATACTCACTACCAGTGTTCTTATTTTTCTTCTCCTTATGATATAAACTTAAGGCCTCATTTCCACCTTTCGCAATGATTGCCTTCTCTAACAACTTCGCAAAGGAATCAATCTGGAGAACTAATACCTTGTTATACAGCCATGGCTTCAGTCCTTGCTCGAAGCATCTTGCCTTCCTCTCTTCATCCCCCACTTAGTGCTCAACAAACTGCACTAGTTCATTGAACTTAGCCGCGTATTGCGCCACCGTCATCTCTCCTTGTTTTAACTCTAGGAATTTCACCTCCATTTTATTCTTCATGCTTTTCGGGAAGTAATTCTCAAAGAACCGCGTCTTAAACCTATCCCAGGTTATTGTCCCTTCTCCCGCTCTCTGCTGATTAGCCTCCCACCAATAGTTTGCTTCGCCTCTCATCATGTATGTGGCAAATACTATCTTCTGGTCTTCACCTACGCGAGCTATAGTGAATGCCTTCTCGATTTCCTTGATCCAAGTTTGCGCAACTATCAGGTCAGTATTACCTTCGAATTTTGGAGGTCCTACACTTCTAAAGTCTTTGAAGGTTGTTACTAGGACAGCTTGAGGGTTGGGGCGAACGGGTTCATTGTTCCTTCCCCTTAAGGCTTCTCCTAACAAGTCTACCAGTTTTTGGATCGGGTCAACCTGTTCCCTCTCGTTATTATTAGTTTCTTCGGGTGCAGTCAATCTACGTCTTGGTGCCATGATCTGCATCACAAATTTTCATTTTATTATTACTCAGTTATATCATTTAGTATTTCTTTTAATACTAAAAAGAATAAAATTATAACACGTTTCTGAAATAAACTTCATTTATATTCATATGCCAAATCATTTCATTACATTATTTTTCCCTAGCATATTTCTATAAATGTTATCACATATATCCCTCAATATCACAAAAGATAGGGAATATACCAACCTACTACCCTTCTAACAAAAGCTTATTCGGGGTTTACATAACTATCCTACACTTTACACAAAAGTTGGGATTACAACATAGTAATTACATCACATAAAGAAAATACTACTACTAAACTGACTAAGGGTCTCATCCCATCATCCCACGCTCCACAACGCTCTTATACTCGATCTGCGCTATATATGCCACTAACTCTCGGCTCATAGTATGTAGGGTCTGTCCCTGCTCCATTAGGTAGTGGTACACACCGTCAATCACCCTCTCAAAAACTGATCGGAACACTTATCCCATCTTGTTCATCTTCATCTTCTTGCATTTGACTTCATCCTCTAGGTCGTTAGCTCTCTCATGGGCCGCCTCCCACTTCTCCTCGAAGTGTATCCTATCCATCACCTCTAATTCCAACTGAATACGGAGTGCTTCCTTCTCAGTCTTCTCACTCAGCTCCCTCTGCTCAACCTCTTCTAGCTTTCCTGCCAGATCCACATTCCTAGCCACTGACTTGTGAAACAAAGTCCCCATCTGGATTCCAGCCTCCTTGCGATAAGCAATTTCTACCACTAGCTCTTGCATGGCCAACTTCCTCTGGTGGTCTTCGTCCTGCAGTTTTTGGAACTCTACCTCTCTCTCTAGGGCCTCTTCTTCCAACTCCTGAACTCTGCAGTCCAACTCCAGAATACGCTCCTCGTACTCTCCTAGCATATGCTCCTCCCAGTTAGGCTCGTAGGAGTCCTCCATGGGCTCCTCCTCTGAAGGCTCTTCCTCAACCGGCTCGTCCTCCATCGGCTCCTCCTCGAGGTCAAACTCTATCTTTATCTCATCCTCATCATCTGACTCTGATGGTGCAATAGCCTGCACTGGCACAGCCTCTATAGGTGCCTCATACACCACATGTATGTCTCTAGGCTCCTCCTCAGTCACTTTACTGGGTACTCCCATATCTGCCATCTACAATCACAAACACAAGACAAGAAACAGTAACTCCATTAGAATGTTAAATAAAACATAAGTTCATTTTATAAAATAAAGTTACATTTCATAACAAACTATGTCTCTCAAGGAAAACTCTACATAAGTTTTATCTCCTTCCTAACCTCTAAATTCACCTAAGTTATAGTCTAAGGACACTCGTTCCTAAGATTTATAACTACAGCTCTGATACCAAACTGTGATGCCCCCAAATTCGGACCGTCACTAGGTCACTCTAATTCGGTTCATCACGTGCTCATGGTAAATACAATAATAACTAAAAACACACATTCATAGTGGAAGATCCAATCTAGAATAATATACAATGATTTATTATAATTATTCCCCCAAGTCTCGCAACCTACAATACTTAATAGATTACATAATAATATCGGGTAAAGACTTATTACATGAACCTACTTAAGCTTAAACATAGTCTGAAGACAGTCTCAATACATTATAACAATTTTAAACATTAAAGGAACAAGCTAGTCGGTAGCCTTGCCCTTGCCCTTGTCTTTCCCAAAGACACTTCCCTGTTCCGCCTTAACTGAAAGGTTTTAAATAAGCAAGAATGAGCACAATTTGCCCAGCAAGTAATATATAACAAGGGTAAAGAGTTTTATAACACGAGTTTGAAATATCGAAATATCATCTCTAAGATAGTTCAGGGTTTCAGAACAATATCATGAATAACAAATATCAACAATTCTTGAATCAAATCTCTGGAATATGAAACGATAATTCAATATAGATCAACAGATATATATGAATTCAAAGGCTATCAACGTATCCAACTGGAAAAAACAATTTTATATTGAGTAGTCACTAAGGACTATTGAACATCTACTAGAATCATCAATATTAAACTGATAACCCAAAAATAAGTACGATAGATGATCAGTCTACAATACTTTATGTTATGCATAACCACAGTAATATTCACGCGTGTGTTGGGGCTTCCAACAATATACACTCCCCTTACCATAAGGGTTGTTCAACTTAGTTTTCAAGATTTCTGCACCAATAAAAAGGTTTGGATAGTTTTATAAACATGCATATTGTCTAGCCGAATCGAATAGCATAGACACTTTTACAATATTCATGAACAATACCAAGCTCAACATGAATAATAGCTTTCACAAGAGTACTAGCTCAATGAACGAGTAAGTAAGATAACTTGCATTGTAAAAGAGTGTAAGTTAGGAAACTTTCTTACGATATCCGTTGAATAAAGTAATGCAAGGGCTTAGGATACTTGCCTTAAGCATAGTCTATTCACGTAAATTAATCAACACTTTTCGAATACTATTATCGCATAGTTATGTATATAGGACATTTATTAGCTATGTACCTTCGAGTCACCAATCTCAATAAGTAAATTGAATATACACATCAATAGATCATATGAAAATGTTCAAGGTTATAAGTCAAGGCTACTAGGTTCATTTGCCTTTGTTTACCAAGTTAAGTTCCCCATGTAATGTCGTCAATTCACGCTAAGGTAGGTGTTAACATGCAAGGTTACCTTTGTCAGTGTGTCATGGACAGAAATAAGCATAATGAAGTTATACTAGCATGCTACACATTTTAGAAATCACAAAAGTTATTTTCCAAGTCTGCAGAAGGGCGCGGCCGCGCCTGATTTGAACTAGGGAGTGGCGCGGCAGCGAGGCTCCCAGTTCAAACCAGGGCTGAGCAATCAACTTTCTTGGCCTAGCATGCCCATCCTCACACTCTTATGGTAACATGTACAGAAACACAAATAAACGTATATGTTATAATGATTTTGATTCTTATACTATACTTTCAACGTAATCTTAACACTTTGCAATTAACGAGGCTTAACGTGCTTGATTACAAGGTCCCTCATGTCTACTCAATATACACATGCAATGAGGGCAATAAGCTTCATATACACATGCTCAAGTGATTATGGTCATGCACTTCAAATTATATAGTTCTATCTCATTTAGTCATGTCATAACCATGCTCAACTAGTTTATAATACACAAGACTAGCTAAGCTTTCACATCGATCATATCTAGAGGCATACCATTTTCTATCATGATGGTTATAAATTTCAAGATGTTCATAATATAGTCATCAACAACTAGATTTCATACTTTTAAGGTTTTCTCGAAAATCTCATCTTAGCCTACTAAGCATGCAAAAACTACTACACATATCACATTCCATGTTTGTACCCACATAATTCATACTACTTAAGCATGCTTACTAATTTCAAAACTTAAGAAACATATAGCTTGTTACGTTTACATTTGAAACTCTATGTTTCTATTAAAATGCTATCAAAATTATTTAAGCATGCAAGGTAAGTTCATATACTCTATGTCATGCTTCCATGCTTTCTTGTACACGTATATGTATGAAATCAAATCATGATACCAAGTTTGGAATTCAAGTATTCATAGCTTATTGTACACATAGCAAGTATAGAAATTACTTGAAAACTTATTCCTAATCATGCTTGGATAATCTATACAATTTCTATTATATTAGTCACATGTCAAGACACATCGGAACTTGATACGTTGATGCTTAAGGTCAGAATATACATTACACAATGTTTATTGAAACTAGTTTTCCAAATCTTTAACTTTCGCTAAACAACTAATATGACTTACTATATGCATAGCAACCTTATTGTACAGGTCATGGTGATTTATATGCATATTTTAACTAACATAACATGCTCAACACTTTAGAAGACATAACAAAACTGTCAACAGAATTTGCAGAGGGGTGCGGCCGTGCCCCATTTATACTAGGGAGACGCGCGGCCGCGCGGCTCCTTTTCCAGACCAGGAAGCTTTCTGTTAAAACAAAGCTTCGGCCAAACCTCACATTCCCTCATGATGCACTTAATCAACTTCATTACACTTATAACATATATGTATACACTCTACCAACATACTAACATTCTCTCACATACTCAATTTCCACAAATTCATACAATTTCTACGAATTAAATTTCAAAGTTGGTTTAAGGGCTATACCTCTTGAAGTCTTAAGCTTGCCCTCAACTTCAGATTATACACTCACTATAATATGCTCACACTCTATATCAACTAAGCACAATTCTTGCAACATAGAAAATGAAGAGAGGTGCTCAATTTATAGAAAACTTTACTAGCCATGCCAAGCCATTGTCCATGAAATCAAACCAAGAGATGAAGGAAGAAGATGATGGACAATTGCTAGTTGGTGGAATAATTGTCACCAACCACATCAACCCACTCCCCTTGCCATCATTGCTAGCTAGGTTGATGAATTTGAGAAGAAGGGGTGATAGGCTAGCCTCATGGCTTTTCACGTGTGAAGAAAATGAGGAAGAAATGGACACTCACTTTGGGACAAGGCAACACATTCTCAGCATTTTGCAAATTTGGGATGAAATACTATATGCTATATACTTAGTACATATATGCATACCTTAGCTTATATTCACTTAAGGGTACACGTGGAGTAAAATATCATAACAACATTACATGGTAGCACATGGGGATATATATTTATACACATCATATAATCTATGTACATTTTAATAATATTACATTATGAGTTAATAGAATGGTGACATACTACATTATCACAAATCTCATTATTATTATTATTATTATTTCAATTATGTACTTTTTGAAATAGTGGTTCACATACTTTAATATTCCATATAGTAGACATTAATATATTATACCTACCACATAGTCACATAGGCATTACTTATGTAACACATATGATATAGTTTCCAAATTGCATATTCTCACTAGAGTGTCACACTACACTTCATATAACATAGTTTGGTCCCATATGGTATAATGTACATACAACATATATTCTTATAAGTTCACCCATGTGGCTCACTTTCTTTTATAATATAGTTTATATATATTACATAGTTATGCCAAAATGTCACATTATACATTATATTATATAGTTGCAGTTACTATACAATATACGATTGCATAACCTTACACTAAATAATAATAGAATAAATATTAACCTCAATTATTAATTACCCATTAATATGCTATCACCCTTAATTAATAATATATTATTAATTAATCATCCACTTATTAATTCTTTCTTTAATGAATTAAATTACAAAATTTTCATCACTGTGCCACACAAGGCGTTCCTCGAGCTTATAATAACCTCCACATTCTCTTCTCAATTATCATCATTTCAATTTGAAGTAATTAAGTTAACTCATCTCATATCACATAAATATTTATATTCAAATAAATATCCAACTTTCATTTATAAATTCATTTAATAATATTCAAAAGTTCTCGGGTATTACAATAGCTCTATACTTATTCGTCTTCTTATTTGCCAGTCAAGGCCAACGTTCAAGCTATGTTAATTACTAACATAGTTCATCTTGATTCTCATATCCTTAACTTAATTCATCATTCTTCTTGCTAAAATGTATAGCACCTTGCTAAGTATATATATATATATATATATATATATATATATATATATATATATATATATATATATTTCTATACATATACTTATCTTCGTTTAACCACATAGCATCTCTTAATGTGAAATTTTATTTCCTTAATAAAATTTCTACATGTACCAATTTAACATTTCTTACACTATTTAGTTCACATAAAATTTATAGGTATCGTAATACTTTATTCTTAACATTCTTTCAATTATATATAATTAATTTCTAGGGTTTGGAATTTTGTAACCCATATTTTCTTTATTCTCAATCAAATAAGAAACCATATAGGTTCTTCTTCAATTTTTTTAAATAAATTCTCAAATTTCCATCTAGGTTTTATTCTTTAACCTTTATTTTAATCATTTAAGATTTTATAGATTTTTGGGTTGTCACACCAGCTTGGCATTCTGAGATACCAAATGGTGTACTAGAGCTCCTAGCTGCTTCCTTGCGATATGCAAGTTCGACCTCTAGCTCCTGCATATCCAACTTCCTCTTATGGTCCTTATCTTTGAACTTCTGCATCTCGGTCTATCTTTCCCGAGCCTCGGCCTCTAATTCCTCGACTCTGCATTCCAACTCCAAAATTCGTTCCTCATACTCTCCCAGCATCCGGTCCTCGAATGTAGCCTCGTCGAAATCTTCTACGGGCTCGTCCTCCATAGGTTCCTCCTCGGGGTCTGACTCCACCTCCTCGTTATCCTCATCATTGATAATGGGGCCACTGCCGATACGAGATCTGCTATTAGAGGTGCCTCATACACCACATGTATTTCACGTGGCTCCTCCTCTACTACTCTACTGGGTCCTCCCAAGTTTGACATCCTTGTAGACACTCGAAATTTTGCATTACTGTTACTAAACTTGCAGCAGGGTAAAACCGCATTTTACCTTCCAGAGACAACCCTGGAAGTCCAAATCATTAAATCCAATCCCGGCGACAACCTCGGGAGATCAAATCAAACCCCAGCGACAACAACGGGAGATCAAATCAAACCCAGGTGACAACCCCGGGAGATCAAATCCAACCCCGGTGACAACCATGAGAGGTCAAATCAAACCCCGATGACAACACCGAGAGGTCAAATAAAAACTCGGTGACAACCCCGAGAGATCAAATCAAACCTCGGCGACAACACCGGGAGATCAAGTCCAACCCCGGGGACAACCCTGGGAGGTCAAACCAAAACTCGATGATAACCCCGAGAGATCAAATCAAACCCCGACGACAACCCCGGGAGATCAAGTCAAACCCCCGACGACAACTCTGGGAGAAAAAATCCACCCCGACAACAACCCAGGAGATCAAACCAAAACCCCGACGACAATCCCGGGAGATCAAATCAACCTCCGACGACAACCCCGGGAGATCAAATCAAAACCTCGGTGACAACTCCTGGAGATCAAATAAAACTTTTCAAAATTGTCAACATTGTATGTCGGTCTTTTCTTAAAAATTCACCCTTCAGATAAAACCAATTCAAATAGAAAACATCAAGGGTAGAAACAGACATAGGAAAAGGAAATCAAAGATTTTTCCTGACGTCGATAGGTGGCGACTCTGCTGGGGACAGTAGAGGGCTTCAGTCGCATTTTAATATTTTTAAAATTTCTTGTTTATATGCATGTGTGTGGATGCTGTCTTTTCATTGAGTGGATGTAAATAAATATTTTGTTGGGAATTGCAAATTCAAATTTGATGTTGAAAGTAAATAAATGTGCTTATATGTAAAGTCCTTAAATAGAACTCATGTACAATGACTTAGATGGTATATCAAAATTGTTAGGATGATCTGAGCTAAAATGTTTATCATTCCATAATTGAATGTATAGAAGAAAGATTAAACTTGTTAGGTTGATCTCTTGAAATGTAATAGATAGGCTTTAACAGATTCGTAGTCTGTCAAGCCAGCCAAGAGTTTGCAGAAGCCAAGGCAGAATCGTGGAGTGTTAATAAAGTCACTCTCAGAATCGTAGTCTATCAAGAAAGCCTCATTTAGAATCATGGAGATAGTCTAAGCGCCTGCCGAGCCAAGTCAAGAATCGCAGTCAGCTCTCAAAAATTTAGAATCTGCTATATGAGCAAGTAGAAATCGTCGTCAATCAAAACTTAAGCAGAATCGTAGTGTTCTCTACGATCAAGACTGAATCAAGTACGAGCACACCAACACAACGATCGTGGTACGAAGATAACGATCGTGGTTTTTCTTCAGTTAGCATCAGAGTATCAAGATTTGCCTATCTGATGAAAGAAGATGTCTAACAAATGAAGAATGGCTTGTGAACGTTGACATTTCAAAAATCCCAATGGACCAGCACTTATCCTAGTTTGAATCGAAGAAACGTATGGAGAAAGATAAGAAGACTACTTTTTGTCTGCTAAAAGTACCTTTTCAGGTATTAGGTGAGAAAGCAGTCTGCCGTGTCAGGCGAGTCAGACAGCAAAACACCACATTCCTAGGAAGTCAACTTCAGTGCTCAGAAATGTCTGAAACATTAAATGCCCCAACGGAAGCCTTTCAACAGGAAGTTATCAAAGGCTCCTTCATAAGGAAATCAAATTAAAGATTCAGACCAAGCAAGCATGCAAGAACGAACAAAGCTAAAGAACACTCAAAGCCAAACACTACGATCTTGAAAGAAAGCTTGCTTCGCTGCTCAGTTCTTTTGAACTTATGCTTAACAGCAACTGATTAGCACAACCAAGAACTCAACTCTGATTACAGTGCATCCCAAGTCTGCTGGACTTGAAGAGTTTTCAATGAACTAAGAAGTTCCAAGACTGATGGTCTTGAAGGAATCTCAATGGTTCAAAGTTGTAAAGATATCCTTAGTGGATTTCCTACTAGTGGAGTAGAAGACTGGATTAGGAGTCTTGAGTGCTCTGAACCACTTAAAATTACCGTGTCTTCTATATCTGCCATAACTGCTATATCTGTCTTAACTATGATAACTGCTTATCAAACTATAAACTTGCTTTATCTTAAGCGGATCAAACAAATTATATATTCCGTTGTGGTTAATTAATTTATTTAATTAACAAATCTGATAAGTATTTTGAAAAGTAAAAAGTTTTAAAATATCTATTCAACCCCCCTTCTAGATAACTATTGTGCCTTTGGGAACTAACATATTTTACTGCTTTATATTAGTACTTCGCACAATGTCATCATTTCATACGGTGAGACACGTTGTATGTGAATGTATGTTGTGTGATTCCTCCACCAGGAGGCGAACCCGTCGGCGTTTAATTACTAGACTTAAAGGAGACTAATCCTGCGAGGCTTAGGAAAGGAACCACTTAGATCCGTTCTAATTGAAAGAACGGATTAACTTCCCATCTAGTAAATTGCGATGATATAGGGACCTTCATACCAAAAAACCGCGAGAGTAGCCTAAGATAGGTCAGCCTCTGATAAACCAAATGCAAAGGGAAGTCTCTGCATGCCTTTCCCTTTCAAATTCCATGTAAATTCAATGTAAATTTTAAATTCCATGTAATTATCAATGTAAATATACATTCTATGACGCCCCCAAATCTGTGACTGCCACTTGGTCTCTCGAGTTCGGTTCGTCACGTGCTCATGGTAATACAATAATAACTAAAATCACACATTCACAGCGGAATATCTAATTTAGAATAATATACAATGATTTATAATAATTATTCTCCCAAGTCTCGCAACCTACAGTACTTAATAGATTACATAATAATATTAATTAACGACTTATTACATAATCTAACTTAAGCTAAAACATAATCAAATCTAGTTTTACTACATCATCTTAATACAACATTAAAATATTTAAAAACATAAAAGACACAAGCTAGTTGGTAGCCTTGCCCTTGCCCTTATCAACGCCTGAAGGATAACCATGCTCTGCCTTAACTGAAATGTTTTAGGGAAAGCAAGAATGAGCACAAATTGCCCAGCAAGTAATATACAATAAGGGTGAGTAATAAAATTCTCAATTCTCGAAAGGGTATAGAAAGGTTTGATAGTTCAAGGATAACAAGAATATCAACATTTTTCAAAGACAGTCGCTAAGGACAGAATAATATCAATGTGATTCAATAATAAATCAATTCAAGATTTCAAGAAAACTGAATACTGAGCAGTCACTAAGGACTATGAACTTCTACTAGAATTAACAGTATTAAACTGAAAATCCAACAAAAACAAGTACAACAGGTGATCAGCCTAAAGTACCATCGTTATGCATAACAATCAATCATACTCAAGTGCGCGCGTCGGTTCTCCGACAGTTATATTTTGTTCTTCTCAGTCAAATACAAGATCCCGCACCAGTCAATTGGTTTGGGTCGCTTTTCAATAATATAAGTCTAGCCGAATCAAATGGCATAGACACTTTCACAATATTCAAGAACAATACTAAGTTCATCATGAATAATAGCTTTAATGAAATAAGAGTTCAAGTATGCTAATTCAATTCAAACGATTAAGTAAAGAAACTAGTTTGCAATATACAAGGATAGAATACTTGCATAAAATAAATGCGTCGGTTAGGATACTTGCATCCAAAGAGATACGGTTTAGATACTTGCACCGTAAAAGAGTGTAAGTTAGGAAACTTGCACTTTAAAAGAGTGTAAGTTAGATAACTTGCCTTTAGCGTAGTTTATCCACGAAAAGCAAATCAACACTTTCGAATTCCTATCGTCATACAATTACATATATATATGATATTCATTAGTCATATAATTAACTTCACATTTTATCTTCGAATATACGATCAACACATAAGCTAAGTCTTAACCTAGCTACACAGTTATATAGAATATAATGTCTATCCTAACGTTCCTCCTTTTGAGTTTAAACACATTCTCATATCATATAAAATCGCAACTATTAGCAAACATGCTCTCATATTATTAATATCACATAAGACCACAATTAACACTAAATGTATTTCATTTTAGCAAGTTATGGCATTCTCATAAGTTAACCGTCAAAATCGGGTTCAAATAACATCATATAATATCACGTAGCATGTATACATGTTTAAAGGATACTTTTATGTGTATACAACCTTTGCTTATTCCAATCATACATGCAATAGATTCTAAGTTAACACTTTCAATAATTTAAAGCTATTCAAGGTCATGGCATTCACAAGGCCTATCATGCTCGCTCTTTAAACACATAAGGTATTCATATACTTTGCATTAGGCATACTTATGAATATTCACATTTCATACAGGTAACTATTACAGTTATTAGTTGAAAACATGCTTCGTTTACGCTAAATCATGACATCTAGCATGGTATGTATATATGCATGACGTTCATGAAGTTAATAGTATTATCCAACACGTTCATAAACTTCAGAATTTAAACTTCAAGTTAACATGTCAAGGTTTACGTTTCGAACTTACACTTTCACTTAGTAAAGTTCACAAATGAAGCCCACATGCTCATGTCATATTATGAAACATATATAAGCAAGTCAACATGCTTTTCATGCATTTCAAGGTCCTATAAACATGCTCGAAAAGTCAGAATGTATATATGGTCCTTACATGTCAATATCAACCTTCAAAACTTGTGTTTTTGTTAAAAAGGTGCATTAGTTGGGTTCACATGTTCATATTATATCACGATACATATATACTTAAGTCAATATGCATTCCATGTGTTTCTAGGTCATACAAACGTGTCTCAAAAGTCAGAATACTATTATGGTATTTATATATCAAAGTTCCTCTTTTCATAACTTTAAGTTTTCTTTGAAATACTCAACTAAAACAACTAGCATGCATTGTTATAACCTAGTAACCTCATTCCATATGTTAATGTGAGTTATAAGCATACTCTACTAGTACAACATGTTCAATACATCAGAAGATATAATAAAAATTATCAACAAATTCTGCAAGAACGCGCGGCCGCTCCCAAATTGTACTAGGGAGACTCGCGGCCGAGCGGCTCCCATTCCAGTCCAGAAGATGTTCTGTTGTTCCAGAGCTTCAGAATTTCTCATAATGTACTTAGCTAGCATACTTGCCTACCATCACTTAACATTCCTGACACATAGATATACTTAACAACTTATGCTAGCACCTTATCACACACCAATTTCAACATTATCATACAATCTCTATGAATTGAAATTCAAATGGGTTTAGAGGCTATACCTCTTGAGCTCAAACTTGCACACAACTTGCTCTCAAATTCAGATTATGAACTCACAATAATCTCTCTATATCACTTAGAAATTAATTAATCAATATAGAAAATGAAGAAGGATGCTCAATTTATAGAAAAATCAAAACCCATGCCAAGCCTTTGTCCATGAAAATAAACAAAGAGATGAAGGAAGAAGATGTTGGACATTAGATGGTTGGTGAGGGGTTGGTAATATGCATCATGAATCCCACTCCCCCTACAATGATGAGCTAGAATGATCTTGGGAGAAGAAGAAGGAGTAGCTCCTTAGCCTTTATGTGCTACATGTGAATGAGAAGTGAGGAGCAATTGGACACTAAATTTGGGACAAGCCTTAATCTCAGCATTTGCCAATGGACTACATGCTACATTTAAATCATTATACACATATGTATTAAATACTTAGGCTATCTACACATATATATATTTTATAGATGTCTTTAATTGAAATGTCACGCTATAATTCACATAATGTAGTAAGTGTGACTTGTACACATATAATCCATGTACATTTTTATCATACTGGTATAATTTACTCTGATATAATCACATCACATTATCTCATATATTATTAAATTATCTACCACATACTCATGATGTCTCACTTTAATGTATATTCACATTGTTACATATGCATTTCATGTAACTCTCATAATTTAGTAACTTTACTATATAGTTTATGTACATAATATAATCACATTATGCTTTATTTCTCGAGTGAATCCCTTAAATGGGTGAACGTTCTTCGACTTCTAGCCTCCATAGTTTTCTGAAATGGAGGATTAGAAGGTTGGGCTGGAGCTTGAAAAGGGGAATAGTTCCTCCTTTGAATGGGCATTATGCTCGAATCGCCCCTCTGATTATGTCCTTGCAGTACTAAGGATACTTCTTTTTCTTTCTTCTTGTGGGCTCTACGGGGATTACTCCCATAACTCCCAGATTAAATATGCTCGGCAACAGCTTCCAAGGCGGTAAGATCTTTTATCTTGCCAGATTTCAGCCCCATTTCAGCCATTTCTCCGTGCTTGATCATCTCTGAGAATGGTTTTCCTATGCCGGCTAGAACCCTTTCGTAATACGGAGCTTCTTGAATATCGATGAAGGTTATGACTATCTCAAACTCAGTCATAGGTGGGGTGACTTGTGCTGCCACCCGCCTCTAATATTGGGCATATTCTCTGAATGACTCAGCGCTTTGCTTTTTAATTTTGGTGATTTGATATCTGTCTGGAGCCATCTGGGACTGAAAACTGTATTGATTGAGAAAGGCATGTGCTAGCTCTTCCCAGCTATAAATTTTGGAATTATCTAACCGGGCATACCATGCTCTAGCCTCTCCAGTCAGACTCTTCTGGAATAATTGCATTCTGAGCTTCTCATCCTCTATATAGGATCCAAGTTCTCCAATGAATACCTTCAAGTGGGTGTATGGGTCTCCCAATCCATCATATTTCTCAAAATCAGGGACTTAAAATTTTTCAGGGTAACGAGCCCCTAGAAATATACACAAGTCTGAATAATTGACACTCTCAAATGCCCCAGTCCCTTTGATGGACCAGATGGTTTCTTCCATCTATTGTACTTTCTTCAGAATATCACCAGCTTCCTACTCTTTGTTGAGGTTAGTGGTTTCAAGGGTTTTGTTTGTCATATCCTGGTTCTAGGGTTCAGGAATCTGAGTGTCCTTCTTCCCGGTATCTTGACTGCCACCGGGAGTAGATGGTTCTGTATGACCGGTTGTTTTCTTCCCTTGAAGACCTTTGCTTTGTTCTTTCAAGAAAATAGCTAATTTTGCTATCTGGTTCTTCAATCCTTCAAACTCTTCCCTAAAAACAGGGGTGGATTCTGGCTGAGCACTTGAAGTCATGTCTGAAGATGGCCTTAGTGCTTTCTTAGATTTTGACCTGGTGACGGGACTAATTTTTACCTACAACAAACATAGGTGTGTCAATTTCCTAATGTAGGTATCAGTCCGACGCATGCTATGCAAGGTGTTTATTTTTGAGGTTTTTTAATCTTATCCTGTAAAACAAAGGTTAGTTGTTTTGATGATAGGATAGTATAACAGGATTTACAATACATGGAATGTATATTTACATTAAAATTTACATTGGAATTTAACATTGAATTGAAAGGGGAAGGCATGAAGAAGCTTCCCTTCGGATTTGATTAATCAGAGGCTGACCTATCTTAGGCTACTCTCGCGGCTTTTCGGCATGAAGGTCCCCAGATCATCGCAATCTACTAGAGGGGAAATTAATTCGATCTTTCAATTGAAGTGGATCTGAGTGGTGCCTTTCTTGAGCCTCGCAGAATTAGTTTTCTTTGAGTCCAATAATCAAACACCGACAGGTTTGCCTCCTAGTGGAGGAATCACACAGCATACATTCACATACATCGCGTCTTACCGTATAAAATGATGACATTATGCGAAGCACTAATATAAAGTGGTAAAGCATTCATTCACATCCATTCAATGTAAAGACGCAGCATCCACACATACGCAGATATAAAAGGAAATTTTGAAAAGATTTGAACGAGGCCTAAGCCCTCTACAATCCCCAGCAGAGTCGCCACCTGTAGACATCGGGGAAAAATCCTGTCGCGTTGGACCGAATCTCTTTCTTCATAAGTTATTTGTTTTCTACCCTTATTACCTTATCTGTTTTATGAAGGGTGAAGAATTTTTAGGAAAAGGCCAACATGTATCATGTCGACGATTTGAACGGTTTACAGAGTCTCCAGTTGGTAGATTTGAAATGGATGTACCAACTCAACTGAGTTTTGTTTGCAAGTAGGCCCAATTACTGAACACTGTCAAAACTTGATCTTTGAAACCGAAGTTCTAAGTTCGGGGGCTTGGTTAAGTGGGGGGGAAGGTGTTAGGCACCCTCCAACTCCCGTGAAACACAGTACCTCATCTTTTCAATATTTCCCTTTGTTATTTGCAATGTTTGTGTGGATGCTGAAAGAAATTGGGCCTACGTTTGTTTATTTTTGAAAGTATTGTTGTGCTTCGTTGAACCTATATACGAAGGGTTTGACTTGATTTGCAAAAGTCCTTTTTAGACAAGATATTAAAATGATGTTTTCAAAGAAGGTTTTCAAACCCTTACGCTGGCGTAGGAATTGAAGCATATTGATACTTCCATTTTTTTTTATCTTTTTAGCCTTTTAGCTTAATTTGAATGGTGATTGTCGGGCTGCGAAGCATCCTCGACCACAAAATATATATAAGTTCTGGACTTCTCATGGGCATGACAGCCATCGGAGTGACTCTACCACGACAAACCATATTTCATTATGTTTGATACCTTAAACCCGGATAACCGTTTTAAGGTCTTTCGGATGTACATTTTTACTAGAAAAACTGGCAGGGTACATTTGTAATATGGAGTTTGTCCATCGTGGGAATCAGATTCTGATCAGTTTGATCATAAATCCCATGATTCCTAGGCTCACAAAGAGAAGCCAAGAAAACCTACACAGCACAGATATTTACAGAAATATATATTTACATCCAAACGTCGCAAAAACCAAGGATTCATCAGTTATATCCTAGAATGCGCGTAGCCAAAGCTTCTCGTTCCCACTAGATAGCGATCTAAGGGTCGCGAGGTTGCTTTAATAATGAATAAAATTAGAAAGAAAGCTAGATTTAAATAAATCTTAGCCATTCTAGCTTTTCGATTCTAGTTGGACCTATTTTGAACCGTTTGAAAGATAGAAAAGGCTAGATTTAAAGAAATCTGACTCGCCCAAAATGATATCAGTGCCAATTCACATCAAATGAATATTTCCAGCAGATATTTAATCACAATGAATAAAGAATATATATATATATATATATATATATATATACAAACACTGTAAAGGGCGTTAGGTTTTCACTCTCAGGCCGATACTGGAATGTAAATATATATATATATATATATATATATATATATATAAAAGCTGTAAAAAGTCATAGAGTAATCCAGGCTTGACATAATGAATATATATATATATATATAAGCAATAAAGGGCGACGGATTTCAAATCCTATACCCGGACTAGAATGTAAATATATATATATATATATATATATATATATTAATAAAAGCTGTAAAAAGTCACGGAGTAATTCAGGCTTGACAGAATTAAAATATATATATATATAAGCTGTAAATGAGCCACGAATTAATCCAGGCTCAACATATTGTAAATTTATATATATATATATATATATATATATATATAAAAGTTGTAAAAAAGGCCACGAAATGATCCAGGCCAAACTGAAATATAAATGTTAATATATACAGTTAGTGTATATATATTAAAGCAATAAAGGCCACGAATTTAGCAATACAGGCCAAACGAAGTCAGAAAAATTTATATATATAGTTATATATATAAAAGCAGTAACTACCACGGATTTGCCATCCAGGCTTGATAGAATTGAAAAGTTAGTATATATATATATAGTCAAATATATACATAATTAAGTTAAAAAGGCCACAAATCAGCTATTCAGGCCGTGCAAGTTAGTACATATATGTATATATGTACATAAAAGCGAGTAAGATTCACGGATCATTGATCCGGGCTGTACAAATGCGAAAAAAATGTATATATGTACTAAAATGTACTAAAAAGTATGTAAAAACGGCCACGGAACTGAGTTCTGGGAAAAACTAGAAGATGAAACTTTACGTGCACGTGTATAAATACGCAATGAAGTAGGAAACAAGTTCTGATCGTAAAAATACTTACAATGGACTGCTACACGAGGCTTTTTGCCACTTCGTAGGCTTTAAACGAGCGTTTCCACCGATTAATTTTTGGTCTGTCGTAGTATATGAGTATACCTACGTGTTAGAGTAATAAAATCTGGGTTTGGAGTACTAGAAGTAGGGCTAGGAAACGAAATGGGCGGAGTTTCAAAGCGTTTTCTTTTTTTTTTCTTTTTTTGGCAAGGGGCACTTGTATTTAAAGACCCAATGGAAGCGAACCTACCCACCACAGCCATGGGTCTACCTGTGACTCCACGTGGCAGGGCCCACATGGTGGGTCCCGTTATCTCGAAGTACGTGCACTCCGAGCAATACGATGTTAGGTTCGAAACTTTCTAACTTTTGATCAGAGCGTCTGTTTAATGTGTGTTATACCTTTACGGAAAGCCCTTGCCGAAAGCGTCACAATGACATGGGACTAAACCTTTTCCGAGTCCAAGAAGACGTGTTCATAACCGGATCTTCGTTTCTTCACAGTTTATCCGTTGAGCTGTATTGTGTTATCTTCACTCAGAATCACTGTTATGGTTCTTTCTGACCTTAATTGCATAAATTTGGCTTGATTTTGACTAGATTGGCTTCAAGTTAGTAAAATAACCATTTCGTCCCTCCAGGGGTTGTCTCCTGTACTGGCACGGTCTTCGACTGTCCTCCTGGGGTTGTTTCCAAGGTTTTGATCCCAGCCGACTCTGTTTGTCCTCAAGGTTATATCCGAGGCTGACTTTGTTTCCCAGGGTTATCTTTCTGGATGATGTGAGGCTTCGGGGTTGTCTCTGAAGTGGATTTGGCTTCCCAGGGTTGTCTCTAGGGTGATTGGACCTCCTGGGTTGTGACCGGGGCTTCACTTGACATCCCGGTGTTGTCGGGGTTTGTCTTGACACCCCGGTATAGTGACCGGGGTTGAACTTGACATCCTGGGGTGGTCGTTGGGGCTGCTTGACATCCTAGTATGGTCACCGGGGCTTCACTTGACATCCCGGTGTTGTCAGCGTTTGACTTGACATCCCGGTATAGTGACCGGGGTTGAGCTTGACATTCCGTGGTTGTCGCCGGGGATGCTTGACATGCCGGTATGGTTACCGGGACTTCACTTGACATCCTGGTGTTGCCGGGGTTTGACTTGACATCCCGGTATAGTGACCGAGTTTGAGATTAACATCTCGGGGTTGTCACCGAGGGTGCTAACATCCCGGTATGGTCACCGGGGCTTCACTTGACATCCCGATGTTGCCGGGGTTTGACTTGACATTCCGGTGTAGCGACCAGGAGGAAAAAGACAATTTTGCCCTTCTGCATGGTTATTAACAGGAATGCAAAATTTTGAGTGTCTACAGTATCCTCACCTCTTCGAAATACTAGGTACGTACATCAATTTCGAAGATGAAATTTCATAAGGAGGGGAGGTTGTAAGACCCCAACTTTTATGAATAAAGATTTAATTTTCTATATATATTATTTTTAAATAGTAAGGTGATAATCTAATAAATGTTATAGTTATGGGTGGTTTGTGAAAATTTTACAAAGTAAGCAAGTTGTCAAAAAATATTTGTTGTGTCGGGGAATATTCTTTTTGTCTGAGAATTTTCGTACGACGGCGCAATCATTGGTGGAAACCATAACGGAATAACCGTCGGATATAGAAAGCGATAGAAATAACTTTTTTATAAAAATAACAGCAAGACTTTTATCGTTAAACTATTGAAATACCCGGTGATAAAAGTACAGTAATACGCGTTGTTGCACAATAGCATACGGTATTGCACAGTATCTCTGATTATTAATTTTTACGTAAGAAGTCACTCAGTATTTCATTCAATAATTGCTATAGTAGTTGTTGCATAGTATCTCATATTATTCACTAAAAAATACAGTCATTGCTGACGGGTCATGCCGTCGCCAATGCCTTTACTGCCGTCGGCATTGAGGTCATTAGCGACGGCAATAACCGTCGCCACTCCCATCGCCTCCTAGGTCATCCCCTCTGACTCTCGTCGGCCGTCGTCGGCATCATTGTCATTGGCGACGCGTCTCATTGGCGACGGCATACACTCATAGGTGACGGCCCAAGCGACGGCAAGACCGTCGGCAATAGGTTAACAGAATTTTTTCATTATCGCTCATTGGCGACGGCTACTCCGTCGGCAATGCCATTGTTGCCGTCAGGAATGACTTCCTGAAATTTTATTCATCTAATCAGTTGCCCGTCACCATGACTGTCGCTATATGTCATTGGCAACGGCAACCCCATCGCCATTACCTCGTCGACAATGACTATATTTTTTTTGAATTTTTTTTTATAATTTTAAAATTTCCCTGTTCATTTACAAATATATACATATAACCTGTTATAAACTAATAAAAACCATCAAATAACAATCAAATATCATACAATATTATCATAACAATCAAATAGTAATCCAAATCAAACATATAGATCAAAAATGGCTGTCTGTACAACTCAAAAATTGTACAAGTACATATATAAAACTCAGAATATATCATAAACTAACTACAACCCAAATCAGGGAGTGACAATATGATCACCACCGGTCCCATCGCCGGTCTCACCCTGTATTGGAGGTTGCTCGTCATCAACTCGGCGGTCATCACCCTGTACTAAAGGGTTCTCGTCATCAGCTCGGCGGTCATCATCTGTGCCTCCACTTCCACCTCCACAAGTCTCGTTAACAAGTCCCTACAAAATTAAAATATTAATAACAAAGTCGAAATGAAAACATATTAAATTATTTTAGTTTGTGTTCTTCAAGTTATAACAAAGTAGGCAGACGGGACTCGAACTCGGGCTCCGTATATCGAAATTGAGTCCCGTCAGTTGTAATACGTGCCTAATGCCTATGTGGTGCTATTGTCTATACTTGCGTGTCATTTCGATGACCGAGGCGGGTTTTGGCCTCTTTTTTTACTATTGTTCTAAGTTTGCATAAATTAGGCAGACAGGCTGATAACTCGGGCTCCGTATATCGAAATTGAGTCCCGTCAGTTGTAATGCGTGCCTATTGCCTATGTGGTGCTATGTCTATGTTTGAGTATCATTTCAATGATCGAGGCGGGTTTTGGCCTCTGTTTTAACTATTGTTCTAAGTTTGCGTAAGTTAGGCAGACGGGTTGATAACTCGGGCTCCGTATATCGGAATCGAGTCCCGTGAATTATAATGCTTGACTATTGCCTATGCGGTGCTATTGTCTGTGTTTGCGTGTCATTTTGAAGATCGAGGCGGGTTTTGGTATATTGTTCGACTATTATTCTAAGTTTGGGTAAGTTAGGCAGACGGGCTGATAACTCGAGCTCTGTATATCAGAATCGAGTCCCGTCAGTTGTAACGCTTGCCTAATACCTATACGGTGCTATTGTCTATGTTTATGTGTTGTTTTGACAACCGAGGTGGGTTTTGGCCTATTCTTTGATAATTGTTCTAAGTTTGCATAAGTTAGGCGACGGGCTGATAACTCGGGCTCCGTATATCAGAATCGAGTCCCGTCAGTTGTAATGCGTGCCTATTGCCTATGTGGTGCTATGTCTGTGTTTACATGTTGTTTTGACAACCGAGGCGGGTTTTGGCCTCTATTTTAACTATTGTTCTAAGATTACATAAGTTAGGCAGACAGGCTGATAACTCGGGCTCCGTATATCGAAATCGAGTCCTGTCAGTTGTAATGCATGACTATTGCCTATGCGGTGCTATTGTCTGTGTTTACATGTCGTTTTGATGATCGAGGTGGGTTTTGGTCTATTTTTCGACTATTGTTCTAAGTTTACGTAAGTTAGGTAGACGGGCTAATAACTCGGACTCCGTATATCGAAATCGAGTCCCGTCAGTTGTAACGCGTGACTATTGCCTATGCAGTGCTATTGTCTGTGTTTGCGTGTTGTATCGATGACCGAGGCAGGTTTTGGTCTATTTTTTGACTATTGTTCTAAGTTTACGTAAGTTAGGCAGACGGGCTGATAACTCGAGCTCCGTATATCAAAAATCGAGTCCCGTCAGTTGTAACGTGTGACTAATATTCTAAATTATCATAAGTTTTGTATGTGTTATCGTCTTACTACCTTCCTCATACAGCCATAGATCTTCCCTAATGTTCATTTCTACCAAATCAAGCCTCGACTTGTTGTTGTCCTTTGTTCTACCGCTGGCATCTAGGACTGTATAATTTTTTTATCAAATATGTTCTTCTCAGTATGCATCGAATCTAAACAATGACGGATGCAGAGTGTAGCCCAATAAGGTAGGTCAAAGAACATGGATCTGTGTGTCCAGTTGTGAACCTTGCCGTAACCATAAGCTAGCTCTAATCTGTGATTCTTCCCTGGAGGTGGAAACTTCAAATGACTAATCCAACTCAACACTGCTGTCCCGGAAAGACAGCCAGGTACTTAACGTTTCTCTATTTTTTGATTGAATTGTCTACTCATCCGTCGATAACGATGTTCAATCGGCAAAAACTGTCTAGATGTTGCAAAGAAACTCATTTTCCCCCCATGTTTGAGCCGCGTAGCTTTAACTGACCCCATGCACACTGGACATTACAAGCCCCCGTGAGTCGACCATCCACTGATCATTCCTAACGCTGGGAAGTCATTTATTGTCCATAGTAAAGCTGCCCCCATGTCAAAGCTCTGCTTAATAGATACATCATAAGTTTTTTCCACAACATCTTCAACTCATCAACTAACGGCCTAAGGTATACATTGATGTCTTTACTTGGACTCTTATCACCCGGAATCAGTGAAGGCATGAACATGTTAGGATCTTTCATAAACATCGAAGGCGGGAGGTTATACACAACTATAATCACCGGCCAAGTTGAGTAGGGCTTTGTGTATGGCCTATTAAATAGATTAAACCCATCCGTAGCAAGTCCAAGCCTAACATTGTGAACCTCTTCAGCAAACGAGGGGTGTTTTTTATCAAAATTATGCCACTCAAGCCCATCTGCCGGGTGCGTTAGTTGACCTTCGACTATGTCTCGTGTAAAGTGCCACCTCATATCCTCAACGGTATGTGTTAACGTGAACAACCCCTGAAGCCTTGGCGTAATGGGAAAGTAACGTAAGATCTTTCTCAGCACGTCTTTTCCCTTTTTCTTGCGCTGTTCACAGTATCTACTTGTACCACAAATACCACATGACCTCTTATCTTTATTGACATCACCGTAATACAACATACAGTCATTCTCACAAGCATCAATCTTCTCATACCCTAGATTGAGCCTTTTGACTATTTTCTTCACATCATAGTACGACTCCGGTAACTTATTGCCTTCAGGTAAACACTCCTTCACAATGTTTAGCAGTTCATTAAAACCTCTCTCGCTACAGTTATGTTCGTTCTTGAAGTGTAAAAACTTAGTCACTGCAGATAAGACGGTGTGCTTTTCGTGCCCGTCATACAATGGTGTCATTGATTCCTGTAATAACTCATAGAAACCCTTAGCCCCGTCATTCGGCTCTTGCTCAATGCTACCATCATCCTTATCTGTATTCCACCGGAAGTATGAACCAGCAGCTTCGACTATCATGTTAGTACAGTCAAAGGTTTCGTCACCTCTGGATTCTGATTCTGATTCATGTTCATCCAACCAAGTTTCCCCATGATAGATCCATGTCGTATAACCCTGCTTAAACCCATACGCAAATAAGTCGCACATGACATCACTCCTTTCCTTCCACACTTCATTCACACACCTCTTACAAGGGCATCTGATCTCATCGCCACTGACGTGCTCAAACGCAAAATTGATAAACTGTTCAACCCCACTACGGTACTCAGAGCTAAGCCCACTCTTATCAGTGGCTACCCTATGTTCCATCCAACTTTGATCAACAGACATCTTGGACAACAGGCTGCTATATATCTGGACAGTTAGACAAACACAATTAAGTCTCCAAGTTAATGTATATGCAAGCATATGAGTTTCCTAACTTCATCTCCCACTACGGTCAAGCTTCTATCCCATTCTCGGATGTGTAACCTCACTGATGCCAACAACTTTAACACATCTTTAAATTTTTCAAAAATTTTGGCAGCACCCTTCCATGGTCTTCAAGTACACAAAATAGAATAACACATCGTAGTCTAAATATGCACCAGAAGAACATCAAGAGATATATACTGACCAAAAATTCTCAAAATCTAAAGGTGTGCTCCAGTCATTAACACCGACCTAAGTGAGATCGAAACATACAGGAATAGTCCCAAAACGGGGACTATTTGAGATTCACTCATACTAAGTGAATCTCAAACGGGTTTCTATGCTTCCTAAACTATATAAAAATATGCACATGTGAAATTGGACTCTTTTTGTATAACAAAAAAGAATACTAGCTTTTTATCATGTCACAAACTATTATTAAACGTTGGGAGATTTTGTTTTCTCCGTTTAAGAGATTTTTTTATTCGTGAAACTTTTTCCTGTGCATGAATTATTGAAGATGGTGTATTCATATTTGGATGTGGCGATTTCATTGCGGCTTGTTCTTACGTTGTCACGCTGAAGAACGATTTGGATCTACGTATTCTATTATTATTTTGGAGAAAGAAATGAATTTGAGAAGTTTTTTTGGTGTCCACTAGCGTTGTTGCTACAATTGTTCTTTTTTCCTGATTATCTGTTATTTTATTTGACTGAATTACTCTTTTAATTTATTTTTTGCAATCTTTTTGGATTGTTTAATAATAACATAAATGGTTACTGAATTATGTTTTCCTTATACATCTTCAATGTGTTTGTTAGTACTATGTAGTCAACCTGGTTATATATACATGGTTATATACCTTGAGTTATGAACTAACACATTTAGATTAATAACCGAACATTTAGATGAACAGTTGAACATGTATCTCAAATAGGATGAACACCAAAAGTTTCAAATTAAAGCTCCTATTTGGTATCAAATAAAGGGTATATCAATAATTTTGTCTAATGTTAGTTGTCTTTTGGATTTTAATATTCATTAAGAATTGCAAAATTTTAAAACAATAAGGCCTTCCTTAATTTTAAAACAATAAGGCCTTCCTTCCTTAATTTTAATTATGAGAAATACAACGATCTAAAATGAAATTAAAGTTGAGACTTGATCCATTCAAAACCTAAAACCAAATTCGGAACTTAATTACTCATTTTTCTTTTCTTATTCACAATATAAAGATCAATACAGCTTTGGGCGTGGCCTCCTTAATCAAGTTTTTCCTTTCACACAACCATTTCCAATTTGAATACATAATCATATATTATATATATAGCTTCTTTTTCTTTTTCTTTTTCTTTTTCTTTTGTGTGTGTGTGTGTATTTTCTTTTGTTCTTGACTGAACCCTTCTAGCTTTCCTTCATCATGTTAGTATCTGGGTGAGTTGATCAACAATTTTGTAATAACATAACACATATATACATATTATATCCTTGCCACACATACATAATAGAATGATATCCATTTATAATGTCATGATTAATAACTATATATATATATATATAAATCTGATAGTGTATATAAAAAATGTTTGTGTATGTATATATATAAATAATATATATATATATATATAATAAAGATGAAAACAGAATTAGAAGCAACATATATACACTGTAATTGATATTTGGGGGAAAATAGAGTGAAATTGTAGAAGAAAATATTATTAGGTTATATTTGGGGGAAACTTTTACCTTGCCGAGATATAGAGAGCCGACCGGGGATGACGGGAAGAGAGGACGGCGCCGGAGACGGCAAGAAGCAGCAGGCCGGCGACTGCAAGAAGCAGCAGGCGACGAGAATGAGAAACAGTGACGGCAAGGAAGCGGGGGAAGAAAATAAGCACGAAGAGCATAAATGAAAAACTAAACTGACTCCAATTAAAAAAAGACTCATTCTCGACGGCATAGCCGTCGTTATTACTCTCGTTGATACGTATATCATTACCGACGGCCGCGCCCGTCGTCATTAACATAAGCCCGTCACCCTAAGTTTTTGGCGCGCGCGCGAAGAGGGGAAATGGACTGCGGAGAGGGAAAATTTTCTCATTGGCGACGGGACACATTCTCGATAGCATTGTCATCGCCAGTAATCTCATTAACGACGGCGTATTACCCGTCGGTATTGACCCCGTCGACAATGACTATTTTTTTATAGTGATTGATTTAATTATTGTCACAGTATCATATGCACAGTACTTTATATTATTAAATCAATAATTGACAAGACACATTTACTCATATTATTATTAGCATTATTGACAATGTCTAGAAAGTTCTGTCAAGGAAAGGGGTTAGGTATTTAATTGCGAGCCAGTAAGGAGAAATCCTTATCGGAAAGCCCCCTCTGTCTTGGGAACGATCTGGTTGTCAATATTGCGAGTTATAATATTAATGATGAAGTGTTGATATAAATATTTCCATTGTGTTAGGAATATTAATGTTAGTGGAAATCGACATTTATTTTGATAATAATTGATTTATGGATGTTAAATTGACCAAACGGGCAATTAATCAGATAAATGAGCAATTAATTGCTATTGGTTCACATGTAAGGAACTATTGGTTCACTTGCAAGGAATTATTGGTTCACATTCAGGTACTATTAGGGGATGTTGTGCAAGATTGATAATACTTGAGAGACTAAATTAAAAATGGAGGTAAAGATGAAGGTACTAAAGTATAATTAACCTTGTAATTTTTCACCTTTTCCTGGCCTATAAATACTCCTCCATCCATTCATTATTTCCTACCATTTTTGAAGAGCAAAGTTATAATCACAAGCTATAGTGAGAGAAAATATAGAGAGAGAATAAGAGAGAAAGAAGAAGAGTATTTTGCTACTACACTATTTCAGTATTCAATCTTCTAATAAGGTAAAGGATGTTATTTTCTTTCCATACTCGTAAGGGTTGTTATTCTATTCCTTATTAAGCTGTGAGAATAACCTGTCTACATGGATTACCGCATGCATGGTGAATAACCCTTCGTATTCATTCTTTATTAATCTGTGGGAATAACCTGTCTATGCGGACTACCGCATGCCTGGTAAATAACCCTTCGTATTCTTTCTTTATTAAAGTTATGGGAATAATCTATCTGTGCGGATTATCGCATGACGGGTGAAAATCCATTTGCAGTTTCGTATATTATTTTATTTCATATTCCTAAATCTAAACTTACTATGATAAGTATTGCTTCTATAATTCCTGAAATGATTAGAAATTGCTTAAGGTTTTTGCTTTATCTAATATTATTTCACTAGAATATTGGTCTGAACTTCTTATTAAAATTTTAATCTTTTCATGTCGGGGTACTATTCATTCGGGTACTATTCATGAGGTATTATTCACGACAAAATTGGTTTCTTTTTCTGTCCAAATTATCTTTGATTTATGAATCTTATTCTTGAAATTGGATCAATGTTTTGATCTTCATGTTGACAATTTGGACATTCTTGAACTCTGGATAAATTAAATTATAAATCTTTAATATCTATCCTTAATCTCACTGGATTCATTCTTTATATCATTGTTATAATTCTCAAACTTAAATTGTGGTAAAAGTTATCTTTGGCCCGCAGTGCAAAGATGAACTGTTGATTGATGAATATTTTTAGTCCATAGTGCAAAGATGAATAGTTGATTGATGAATATCTTTGGCCCGTAGTGCAAAGATGGACAGGTGTTTGGCATGATCATGACCACTGATGATACAAACGAATATCTTTGGCACGTAGTGTATAGATAATTCGTTAATTTGAAATATTTATTGATTGGTATTACAGTGATAAAATATTGATGATGGACTTTTAAAACATAAAAGATGGTAGACATCATTCTCTACTTGACTCTTCTAATGGATTGCTATTTCCGCTTCAGTTGTTAATCTAAAACTTGTTGTCCATTGTATTCTATCAGATTTTTCCCTGTTGAGGACTAAGGATAATTTGTTCTACATTATCTTAGTCATAATATTCTTTACTGGGCTAGTTGAGCTCACCCTTTTCTTTCATTGTTCTCTTCAGGAATGGAGTAATGGTCCGAGATAGTGCTATAGTAGTCCTCACTATTTTGTAAAATAGTGTGATAATAATTGTAACAAGGACTTAATTTGAGCGTTAATATTTTTTTATTATATACGACATAATATCTATATTGAAGCTCACAGTCTGTGTGGTCGTATTTTGCACGATAGTTTAATGTAATAAGATTTGTATTTGGATTCTGTACTATGTATTTGGCTACTCAGAATAGGTTGTGTACTGGACCTATTTTGAGAGCGTCACATCAGCTGAGATAGAGAAACTGAAGAATAACCTGAGGGAGGAGTCAGCAAAGCGTGCTAAAGCAGAGGACGCTTGGATAAAGGCTTCTAGACGTGCAGTTCTTGCTGAAGACAATGATTGGCCAAAGAAGGACAAGATTGAGGAGACGGACTACACTTTTCAGATAGCGATTGATAGGGCCCAGGATCGAGTTATCTACTATCCAATCCAGTTCGAGGACTTACCTTAGTACATGCTGGATCGTAGGACGATGTTCTATATCATGGAGGAAGAACGCAGAGAGGTTGTTCGACATCTTAGTAGGCCGTGATAGGAAGAGTTATGTGAATATCTATGGTAGCTAATAATGTAAATTCCACTATAGATATAAACAATGGAATATGATGATTTAATCCTGAAGATTCTTTATCTCGGGATAGTTGATGTAAATAGTAGAGATGCTATCTTTTCTATGTTTAAACTTTTGAGTGAATAAATATCAGAGTTTATTTAAAGATGTTAAGTGTTAAGTGATAATCTGAAAATATTTAAGATAAGTCTTAAATACTTAAGAAATTTAGTAATGATCTAACAAACGTATACCTTAAACAGAAAAATGCCACCAAGAAGACTCTAAACCCGTCTGTAAGTTCAAGAAGGATCAACTAATAACAACAACAACGATGCCAACGCTAATCCTGTGTCGCAATTGGTTATTCTGTTGACTGGAGCACTTGTGAATCAGCCACAGGCTCCACAAGTAATGTCGTTTAAGGACTTCAAGGCGGTAGGACCGCCAGAGTTTAAGGGTTCCATGAATCCAATCGAAGCCCAGACTTAGGTGATGGAGGTGGAGAAGCTGTTCGACGTTGCTAGGGTTAGTGACGACTAGAAGAGTGCCTTCGCAACATTTATGTTGAAGTCAGATGACAGCTACTGGTGGTAGGAGAACAAGATTCGAGGAGGAAAGGGTGTGATCACATGGGATAGGTTCATGAAGATGTTCTTTAAAATGTACTTCCCAATGAGCTCTCAGAACCAGATGGAGGTTCAATTCTTGGATTTGAAGCAAGGTAACATGTATGTGCTAGAATATGTCGCGAAGTTGAACGAGTTGGCTAGGTTTGTAACTTATCAGGTGAATACAGATGAGAGGAAATCTAGGAGGTTTAAGCAGGGATTGAAGCCCTGGTTGTATAGCAAGGTGTCAATGTTCTAATTGAATACTTTTGCAAGCATTTTGGAGAAGACAATCATCGTAGAAGGTGGAAGCGATGCTCTGGCAAGGTATAATCAGGAACAGAAAAGGAAGAAGAATGAAGGCGAGAACAACAAGGCTAGTGGTGGTGGTAACAGTCAGAAAAGGAGGTGGAATGATAGTATGTCTACTGGGAATTTGCAAGGAAGTCAGAAGAAGAGGGTGGAGGCTTGTACTACCTGCGGGAAGAATCATGTGGGTGTATGAATGGAAGGGAAGAGGGTTTGCTACAACTGTGGTCAGGAAGGCCACATAGAGCCAAATTTCCCTAATCCTAAGAGAGTTCTTGCTTCACTTGCGGGTCAAGCGATCATCTGGCTAGGGATTTTCCCAAGAAGGCAGCAAGAGGAGCAGGAGAGAGTGGAAGTAAGGGAAACAACAGTGGTAGTACTCTGACTATCACTAGATCAACACCGTCAAACAGACCCACCGCTAGAACTTTCAACATGACCGTCCAGGATGCTGTCCAATTGAGGGATGTGGTGTCAGGTATCATTTAGATCAATGATATAAATGCTTATGTATTATTTGATTCGGGTGCTACTTGTTCATTTATATCCGACGATTTTGCTAAGAATTTAGAATGGCCCAATGAGGAATTAGATTACCCTTTAAACATAGAAATTGCGAATAAGGAAGTAATTCCTATTAGGTTTGTACACAAGAACTGTAGGGTGGATATTAAGGGAAATGTGATGATCATAGATCTAATCTCGATTAAACTTGTGGAATTTGACATTATTTTGGGGATGGATTGGCTATTCAATTAATGGGCGATAATTAATTGCTAAAAGAAGTGTATTAACCTTATGACCCCATCAAAGGTTGTATTTTATGGCAGCAAGTCGCCTAAGCAAGCGAGTTGTCTAAAGATAATGCAGGCCAGGAAGTTGTTGAGACAAGGTTATGTAGGGTATTTAGCCTACATAGTCGATATTCGAAAGGAGAGTCCGAAACTAGAGGAGATACATGTCGTTAGAGAGTTTGTGGATGTATTTCCAGATGATTTGCTATGACTTCTGCCAGATAGGGAAGTAAAATTTGTGATTGATCTAGCGCCAGGAACTGTTCGTATATTGAAGGCCCCGTACCGTATAGCCCCGGTGGAGATGAAAGAATTGATGGTGCAGCTGCAAGAACTTTTGGAAAAGAAGTATATCCAACCGAGCGTTTCACCATGGGGAGCGCCGGTATTGTTTGTTAAGAAGAAAGACGGATCGATGCGGCTTTGCATTTATTACAGGGAGCTAAACAAGGTCACGATTAAGAATAAGTATCCCTTGCCAAGGATTGATGACTTATTTGATCAGTTAAAGGGAGCTAGGTATTTCTCAAAGATAGATTTGAGAAATGGTTACCATCAGTTAAAGGTTGAGAAAGAAGATGTTCTGAAGACAGCGTTCAGGGCTTGATATGGTCACTACGAGTTTTTGGTGATGTCATTTGGTCAAACGAATGCTCCTGCAGCATTTATGGACCTAATGAACAGGGTGTTTAAACTGTTTTTGGATAAATTTGTGGTGCTTTTTATCGACGATATTTTGGTGTATTCCAAAACAAAGGAGGAGCATGTGGAACATCTGAAGATGACATTGGAGGCGTTAAGAAGAGAGAAGTTGTACGATAAGTTTTCAAAATGTGAATTCTGGATAGAGCGGGTGCAATTTCTTGGACATGTGATTGATAAGGACGGAATTTTGGTAGATCCATCAAAGGTTGAAGCTGTACTAAACTGGGATCAGCCGAATACACTGTCGAAAGTAAGGAGTTTTCTAGGATTGGCAGGTTATTACAGAAGATTCATTCAGGACTTTTCCAAAATCGTGACTCCGTTGACGAATTTGACTAGGAAATTGGTGAAATTCGTTTGGACGGAGAAGTGTGAGGAATGTTTTCAAGAGTTAGAGAAAAGGCTGAGTTTGGCACCTGTGTTGTCTCTTCCCGATAGCACAGGAAATTTTATGGTGTATAGTGATTCATTGCATAAAAAGCTAGGTTGTGTGCTTATGCAAAATGGCAAGGTCATTGCGTATGCGTCGCGTCAATTAAAGGACTACGAGAAGGGGTATCCGAAATATAATTTGGAGTTGGCCGCGGTAGTGTTTACTTAGAAGATCTGGAGACATTATCTCTACGGAGAGAAGTATGAAATATATACAGATCATAAGAGTTTGAAATATATTTTCACACAGAAGGGTTTGAACATGCGTCAAAGGAGATGGTTGGAGTTGATAAAGAATTATGACTGTGAGATTTTATACCATCCGGGTAAAGCGAATGTCGTTGCCGACGCCTTGAGCAGAAAGGGTCGAGAGAAATTGTCAATGTTAACCGCTCAGGAGAAGCTAATTTCAACGATGGAAAAACTGGAGTTGGAGGTGAAATATCTTAAGGAGTCTGACGAAAAATTGTTTCAATTGGGAGCCGGCCCAACTTTGGTGGATAAGGTTAGGGAAGCACAACTTAAGGATGAGGAATGTGAGAAAATCAGGAAAAGAATATCTGAAGGTGATGAAGGGAAATTTAAAGTTGATAAAAAAGGTTTATTGAGATTTGAGGGAAGAATTTGGGTTTCGACTGTACCAGAGGTTAAAGAGGAAATTTTGAGCAAGGCTCATAGCTCAAGATATTCAATTCACCTGGTAAGTACAAAGATGTACCAAGATCTCCAACAATATTTCTGGTGGCTGAATATGAAAAGGGACGTTGCTGATTGTGTGGCCAAGTGTTTGACATGTCAGAAAGTTAAAGCAAAACATCAGAGGCCGAGTGGGTTGTTACAACCAATAGAAATCCCAGAATGGAAATAGGAACATATCACAATGGATTTTGTAGTAGGTCTTCCGATGACCTAGAAAGGTTTCGATGCAGTTTGGGTTATCGTGGATCGACTGACGAAATCAGCGCACTTCTTACCGATCAAGATAAGATTCAACATAGATCAATTGGCGAAGTTGTATATGAAGGAGATTGTTTCAAGGCACGGTGTTCCAATGTCTATCGTGTCAGATAGAGATCCGCGTTTCACATCGAACTTTTGGAAAAGACTACAAGAATGCATGGGAACGCATTTAAGAATGAGTACGACATACCATCCTCAGACCGATGGTCAGAGTGAAAGGACGATTCAGACATTAGAGGATATGTTATGAGCTTGTATCATGGATTTCAAAGGATATTGGGATGATCATCTACCGTTGGTGGACTTTGCATACAATAACAGTTACCATACAAGTATTAGCATGCCTCCTTACGAAGCACTGTACTGCAGAAAGTACAGAACTCCATTATGTTGGGATGAAGTTGGCAAACGTTAATTGTTAGGGCCAGAATTGGTACAAAAGACAGCCGAGATTGTCAAGGTGATCATGATAAGATTGATAGCTGCTCAAGACAAACAGAAGAAATACGCCGATCAACATCGACAGAATCGAGAATTTCAATCTGGTAGCTTTGTTTTCTTGAAAGTGCAAGAAGGGGAAATTGAGCCCGAGGTTCATTGTACCCTTTGAAGTATTGAGGAGAATTGGTGACGTCGCGTATGAGATAGCCTTACATCCGGCATTAGAACACACCCATAATGTTTTTCATGTTTCGATGTTACGACCGTAAAAGCCCGGTTACAAACATGTCATAGAATATGGACCTCTGCAATTTAAGAAAGATTTATCTTATGAAGAAGTTCTTGTTCAGATAATCGACAGGAAAGAACAAGTACTCAAAAATAAAGCAACACCTTCTGTTAAGGTAATCTGAAGGAACCACAATGCTGAAGAAGCTACGTGGGAACTCGAAGAACAGATGATGAAAAATTACCATCATTTATTTGCTTAATCTGTGTAGCGATTCTGGGGACAGAATCTTTGTAAGGGGGGAAGAATGTAACGAGACGAACTTAGAGAGTCGTGATTTTGGGGACAGAATCCTTTTGTGGAGGGAATGATGTGACGAACGAGATTTTTGTAATTGATTTTAAATATTTATTGAATTAAATAAATATTTTTGTTGATTTATTTATTGAGTTAAATAAATATTTGATAGAATTGTGGTAGATTAATTTAATTAAATGTGTTACATTAATTAAACTAATGTTGGATAATTTTATAGTTCAAAGTGTGAATTTAATTGGGATAATTAAATTAAATGAGTTTTTAAATAATCATAATGTTGTTCTAATTAATTTAATAATTAATTAGAGATTTAATGATTTATCATAATTAATAAATGAGAATTTTAATTATGTGATATTTGATTTAATGAGTAATATTGCCTTTAGTTTAATTGAATTTAAATATTATAATTTGATTAATTAAAGTGTAACAAATAAACTATATAATAAACAAGTTAATTAAAATAAACTAAAAATGAGCTTTTTAAAGCCAAACCAAACATGGTCTTAAGAATATGGGAGCAGTTAACGCCATGATGCACTTAACCGCTACCCATGTTGTGCCAGTTATTTTATACGTATAATAGATATATCAGAGTTATAGTTATATCAGTTCATTTTTGAAAACACAAGTCAGAGAAACACAGAAAGAAAAGAGAGAGTTTTGAGAAAAAAATTGAGATTTATGAAGAAGAATTGGGAAATCAAGAAGTTTTTTATCATCTTCTAGCAATCTAAATAAACAATCAAGGATAATTCCTTAATCCCTAGCTTTAGTTTATGTTTTTAAGTTTTCTCCATGAGCATATATTTTTAGTTCTCTATAATTGAGTCTTCATAGTTAAATTGTTGAGAAGTTGTTTTTAATTACTAATATGCATGTATAATCTAATATATGATGTTTACAAACGATTTTGGGAGAGTTAATCCATGACATTATGTTTAAAAAGGAATTTTGAGTTTACAGAAAAAAATATATGAATATGGTTTATATGTACAAAAAATTATGCTTAAATTGTATGTTAATCAATAAATTGATTATTGATTATGTTTATACATTTAGAAACGAAAAGAACAAAACTTATATGGACTGATTTGATCTGGTAACGAATCTGTAATGTGCGATTTCATAAAATTTGACGAAACTTTGAAAAATAGCAAGAACATTGAATTTATGAGTTCAAATTCAGTTGTTTGACTTGTTTAAGTTGTTAAAATCATGCTCTAATTGTTGGGTTATATTTCTGTAAATTCTAGAACTGATTAGTAGTAGTAAATTTGTTGTTTGAGTGAAGTTTTGGCTTATTTTGGCTTTTTTTGTGTTCTACGCGAGCTCTGTCTGTGTCTCACTGTGTCGCGACGTCGCATCGCCTGTTCTGTATAGAACCAGAGCGCTGCAGCGCCCTAGCAATGTCCGACGCTGCAGCGCCTGTTCAGAGAGTAAACAGATAGCCGCAGTGCCAGACCTGAACCGCAACGCCTGTTGCGGGCTTATTTGTTGTGTGGAAACTCTTGGTCGAGCCGCAACGCCGGTTTCCAGTTCATTCTGGGGCGCTGCAGCACCACTTGGCAGTTTTGCACAGAAATGAGAATTTAATTGTTCAAATCCAGAAAATATAATTAAAACCTAATCTAATGAAAATGAAAATGTGTTGATCATATATTGAGATGTTAAAACATATTAGTAACATGTCAATGATGGTTTACGTGATTATCTAATGAATTGAATGTGTATTTAAACTCGTTATTCGTGAAGTCTAATAATGTGTTTAAGAGTTAAGGGTTGTGAATGTGATTAATATAATCATAATCAAAGTTAAGTTAAGTTAAGTTAAAAGATGATATACTCATGATGATAGTTGTATTATAATTAATTGGTATCGTGACTTTAAATGATATGTAGGATTAATTGAGGAACGTGAATAGTAAATGTATAATCTACGCACGAGGTAAGTTTCCTAACCCTACTTGTTATTGTTACGCAAGTTCATAAATCCTATTCTTATATTGAGCAAGTCTTACACTTGTTTATTCAAGTTCATGATTTCAAATGAGATGTTCTAATTCTTCTAAAGTAATACTTTAGTTATACAGTGTTTATTCAACTGTATACCTTTGAGATTCACTATTTAATTTAAGTATCAATTATATTATTGAACCTTGAATGACTAACGACCCTTATTGATTCGACTAGTCCATAGTTAATGAGCGTTCTAAATTCTAGAACTACTGTTGAAGCTTATCCAAACCAAACTTCCTTTGGTGCGGACTCTGATGTCAAACTGAGATGAACACCCCTTTATAGGGGATTATATTATACGATAATGTTGAGATGTTGGTACAAAGGCCTGATCCCCCTAAGTACAAGAAGTAAGGTCCATATAGTCTTATGACTGTTAAAGGTTTAAAGTAGAAATACTTAAAACCTAGGATATAGTTCATGGTCTTATGACCCTCAGATGTACTTTTGATTCTTGTTTCTAATCTTGATTCAAAAGCCGAGCTTTCTATTATCCAATATCCATTGATTATTCGCATGTTATTATTATTATTATTATTATTATTATTATTATTATTATTATTATTATACTTGTGGACAATCGTTTGCTCACTCTTGCATAATAAGATTGCAGCTAAGGTTGAAAGAACTGACGAACCTTCCACTAATAAAGGCAAGGGCAAGGAAAACAAGTGATGAAGACTTGTTTAATGTTATTTACAGATGTTATGTTTAAGACTTATTATGTTACATTTATGTTCCGCATTTGATGTTTTAAGGTTAGATTACCTGGGATTGAATTGTTTAAGATGTTGTAACCCCTTAAGGGGATGATTTTTATTTTAATTATGAGTTTCAGTCATTTCCTTATTTATGGGTAGTTAGATATGCTTTAAGTGGACAGTTCCTGTGAAAATTAGGTACCCAGATTTGGGAATGTCACAGACACTAAAGCAATTATGTAGGTGCTTATTGGAGAATAAATTCACTGAATGTGGGTCGCTGAATAATACCTAATGAAGTTTTACTTGCCAGTCAGTAGGAATTCCTCTAGTGATAGTTGTACAAGTGATCTTTAGACTTGAGATCATCATAGTATCTTGTAGATGATGAGTTATACTTTGACATGTCCCTTAAGACGCTAAGGGTATATCAAAGGTTATGCTTGGGTGTAATAAGTTATATATGGAGATAATGAATGATCAATAAAGAATCTACCACTTTTAGTAAAAAGAAGAGAATGTCATATGTGATTCGATAAATGACAACCCATTAATCCTTGGTCAATGTGGAATGAAATTAGAAAGTATTTTCTAATTTGCATTAATTGGAGTTGTTCATTTAAGGATCGAAATACATATAATTAAATAAAATAAGACTTGATAGTAATTCCATGTCTTATATTTAATTGGGACATTGTATGGTGGAAGGATTGAATTGTACGGTAACTATTAACTCAAAGGTTCTTTTATGATTAATGTTGAAATCTATATTATCTGAAAATTCGTTGATCGCTAATGGGCTTACCCTTATTGTAGAATAAATGTTATTTATTTAAATAAATTAAATAGTTTAATTTATTTATTTCAATAATATTAGAATTGTTCTAATTAATTTATTCACAACCGGTTTAATATGGAGAACCTAAAGGGTCACACCATAAAGGAAAAATATTTATTTAAGAAGTAAATGGCATAATCATAATAATAAGTTAAGTGTATTGAATTTAATCTATGGTGATAGAATAAATTAAATAACTTAATATTTATTATTTAATATTTTGAAAATATTAAATATAAATTAATAAGAGGAGTCTTATTATTATTATTATTACTATTATTATTATCTAATTCCTAAAGAAGTTTGAGAATTAATTAATAAAAGTACTCTCTCATATTCCTAATAAGATTAGGAGTCAAATTAATTAAAAGAGTTTAATTAATTATTCCTAATAAGATTAGGAAGCCTAATTAATTAAAAGAGTTTAATTAATTATAATGAAACCCTAATCCTAAATGGTTTAGGAAGGTTGCCTACATCTATAAATAAGAGGAGTCTTATTTTGGTTAAGGGCTAATGAGAATTCTAAGAGTTGGGAGAGTACACATAATTCTATAGAGATAGAATCTAAGTTTTTGCCAAACACCCATCTTCTTGAATAATTATTCTTCCATGGTGGATCACCTCTAGAGATCAAACACTTGGGTGGCTAACGTTGATCAAAGGAAGGAATCGAATTTGATAAATTCGAGAGCACGAAGGATTTGGAGTTGAACTTATACCTGAGGAAACTTAATTCTACAAGGGTATGAATCTTATTGTTCATCTCTTTCGTTTAATTAATAATTGCGCATAAGGATGATCGGGGTATATGGTCTGTAAAATTTTAAAACTCTAATTTTTCACGCTTTCGCTCTATGTATGTAATTTGTTGCATGTTCATGGATACTAAAAACCTATCACACACGATAACACTCCTATTCATCTTTAGGGAATTTCATGTCTTTAAACACATTGAATGTTACCTCTTGGTCTTGAACCCTCATTGTCAGTTCCCCTTTTTGCACGTCGATGAGTGTTCTATTGGTAGCCAAAAATGGCCTCCCTAGCATGATCAAAATTTCGTTGTCCTCTTCATAGTCCTACACAATGAAATCGGCTGGAAATATGAATTTATCAACCTTAACTAGGATGTCTTCCACAATGCCCCTCAGATATATCATTGGCCTATCTGCGAGTTGTAAGCTGGTATTTATTGGCCTTGGTTCTAGTAATCCTAACTAAGTGTAAACCGAGAGTGACATCAAATTAATACTCGCACCCAAATCACACAAGCATAGTTTGAAAAATTAGCTTCCTATAGTGCACAAAATAGTAAAGCTACCCAGATCTTTCAGCTTCGGATGTAGCTTCTTTTGCAATATGGCGTTGCACTCTTCGGTTAGAGCCACTGTTTAAAAGTCACCTAACTTCTTCTTCTGAGATAAGATGTCTTTCATGAATTTTGCGTAGCTAGGCATCTGTTCCAATGCTTCTGCAAATGGGATGTTAATCTGTAGCTTCTTAAACACCTCAAGGAATTTGGAAAACTACTTGTCTAACTTCTGCTTCTGAAATCTTTGTGAAAACAGAACATGTGGTATGACTGAGTTCTTCTTTTCTTCCTTCTGCTTTTCCACAACTTTTTTCTCAAACTTACTTTCTGAATTTCCTTTTTCACCATCCTCAGCAGTATTTGCTTTCTTATGCTCATCAAATTTTGTAGCCAACTCCTTTCCACTTTTGAGTGTAACTACCTTACACTGTTCATTGCCATGTTTCCTCGGATTCTTCTCAATATCACTAAGTAAAGAACCTTGAGGTCTAGTATTAAGAGCACTTGCTATTTGTCCTATTTGATTTTCAAGATTCCTTATTACAGCTGATTGATTCTTTGTTGTTTCTTCGAATTGAGTTGCCAATGATGCTTACAATTACTCCATCTATGATAGCTTATTGGTTGATTAATGTTGTTGAGGTTGTTGAGGGTATAGGTGTTGTTGGGGTTGTTGAGGATAAAATCTAGGTGGGTATGATTGTCTTGGATCTTGAGCTTGTGCTTGTCACTGATTTATTGCACATTGATCACTTGAATGGTTAACCTCGCATATCTCACAAATTGTCTCCATTCTCTGAAAATTTTGTATCCCAAGTGCATTTATTTTCTTTGTAAGCTCAAAAATTTGAGTTGTCACTTTAGCTGATAACGTTGTCATTGCATCCACTTCATAAACCCCGGCTATCTTCGGTTGAGTCATTCTTACAGTTAACCACTGATAGTTATTAGCTGTCATTATCTCGAGCAACTGATATGCCTCATAACAGTTCTTGGCTATAATAGCTCCACCCGCCGCAACATCTATACTCGATCTCACTATGTTGAATAGTCCATTGTAAAAAGTCTGCACCTGAAGCCATTTAGGAATCCCATGGTGTGGGCATTTTCTTAATGAGTCCTTAAATCTCTCCCATACTTCATATAGTGATTCTAAGTCGTGTTGAACGAAAGAGAAGATATAGTTCCGCAACTTAATTGTCTTCGCAGGCAGGAAAAACTTAGCAAGAAATTTTTTCGCTAGATTGTTCCATACAGTAATTGAGCCTGGTGGTAAAGAATGGAGCCAACTCTTAGCCTTATCCCTAAGGGTGAATGGAAACAACCTGAGTCTTATAGCATCCTCTGTCACTCCATGGTATTTGAATGTATCGCAGATTTCTATGAAACTAACCAAGTGATCATTCAGATCATCATTCGGTAACCCTCCAAATTGAACAGAATTCTGAATCATTTATTGTCCCATGCTATATATCAAAATTAGTAGTAGTAATGGCAGGCCTCATGATACTATACTGAATTTCAGTAACTTGCGGCATGGCATTATCCCGCAATGCCTTTTGCTCCTCTTCAGCCATTTGATCTTGTTTTTGTAGTGTCTCTTGAGTTTATTAGGAATATGCATGAGAATGTTATTCCTATTTATAAAAGATTTAATTATGGTCTTTAATGAATGAATACGCAAATATGTATGCATTGATGAAAGCTATGAAGTCCTTAAATAGATGATAGGCATATGTACAAGGACTTAGACTGAAATGATCAAATATGTTAGGTTGATCCTACATGAATAAACAGCTTTGTAAAAGTCCTTCAAAAGATTATCATGTACAAGGACTATAAATAGAAAGATCAAGCTTTTTAGGTTGATCTTATAAAGTGTAATAGATAGGTCAGTCTGATCATCGAGCACTGCACTAGCCTTCGTGGTCTGCTAGGAGAAACAAGGAAGAATCAGAGTCTTTCAAGGTAGAATCGTAGTCTGTAAGGATAGTCACTCCCGAAAGTCGTAGTCTGCCAGGAGAGACAAGGCAGGATCGTGGTGTGTCGAGCAGGACCTTCTCGAAGCCATAGTCTGTCGAGGAAGTCATGTTCAGAATCGTGGAGACAACCTATCTAAGCGCCTGCCGAGCCAAGTCAAGAATTGTAGGCCTCACTCGAAGTTGTGGATCCTGCAGAGCTTATAAGAGGCAAAAATAGTAGTCGAGCAGATCAATTATGTGACTGCAGTTGTTAAGACAGAAATCGCAGTCTTTCATAAAGTCTGCTCTTGGAATCGTGGTGTCTGCAGAACAAAAACAAGATTGTAGTTTGCAAAATCAAAGCCAGATCGCAGTCTACAGAACCAAAGCTAGATCGCAGTCTGCAGAGCAAAGGCTTGGGCATAGTCAGTCAAGTGCTCAACATCGCCAAGGAAGAATCGTAGAGACTACATGATTCTCAATAACTGAGCACCTCTGAAGAATATGCAAAGTTCATAGTCTCTGGTAAGAGCAGTCAAGACACAATCTACCTGAAGAATACCAGAGAACATTATCTGAATGGCCTGTAAGCAAATAGAAGATCGAAGCATCAACTCTACCAGCATACTGATTGAGAAGTGAAGCCATTCAGGAGAAGTCTTCCACAAGCGAATGTTAGAAGACAATGAATGAAGTGCTTGACTAAAGGAAGACAACGAGTGCAGTATCTGTCAAACCAACAGAAGACAATGATCGTGCTGGTGACTAGGATCGTGGTGCTTTCCAAACGAACAGCAAGAACTAATGAAACAATATAGTGACATTGGCAAACCTATAGAGAACAGACGAAAAGGATTATCTATGGCTCAGCCTCACCATGAAGAGTGAATGGGAGATCACAGGGTAGAATATTGAGAGAGTTGAGCATGACTAATCATGAGAGTCTTGAAAATTTGAAAGGCCAAAGCATCCAGACAAGTTGTCAGTTCCTGATGCAAGTCAAGGCAAGCAGAATCATTGAAGCACTGCACGAGTGAAGAAGGAGTGGTTCTACATTGTCAGTCTAGAGAACACTCTCAGAATCGTAGTGTTGTCTAAACCAGTCAACGAGAAACATTTAACAGACAAACTACGATCAAGCACATAGTCATCTACATCAGAATCGTGGAGATTGGTCATCTGATTATTGAAGCCTTGGCAACGTCTCAATATAAAGACTGGCATTCGAACGTTGATGATAGAGAGCATCGATGCAGAAGGACAATTTCTTTGGTTCTAATCAAGGAAGCAAAAAATAAATAAATTAATGTGACTACTAGCCTGACATCTTAAAAGTGGCTGCTCAGAGGTGGTAGGTTAAATAGTAGACTGCTGTGTCAGAAAAGTCAAAAAGGGGCTGTCACTTCAAGTCAGCAGTCTGCACCAAAATAACTCAGAATCTTTGAGGCAATTCAAATAGCTTCCAACGGCTATTTTCCAACGGGAAGATGATGGAGGAGTATATTACAGCTGAAGCTTCAAAGATGAAGAGTTGTTGACTCTACGAGAGTTCTACAGAGCTTAACAGAAAATATCTTAGTAGCAGTGAGACTACCTAAGCTGAAGTGAAGCAAATATAATGAAGAGTTGTATCTGCTAAAGGCTTCACTCAACAACAAATGAGAATTCCAACTCAATGGCATCTGAGCTAAGAGCCAAGAAGGCCAAGAAGACAAGAGGAAGAGTGGCAGACCAGAAAGCAGATCTCAAGAGCCACTCGACGATTCACCATGAACAACCGAAGCTGAAGAGAAGAAGATGCAGAACCAAATCTGCACACAAGTCAATCAGTGTTCAAAGGATGTTAAGTACCAGACAGAGTCTACAAGAAGGAAACAGACATAGTAGATCCTAACTAGTGAACAATGTACAATGCTGAAGACAGATAAAGTCAAGCATCAACAATGAAGGTCAGCTGCACAAAGGAAGATATGATAAACTGCTAAGTACTCAAGGACGTCGAGCGTAATGAACATCTTAGCAGTCCATCAAAGGTGATCTAGTCTCGATGCAGAATGCCAGAAGATCACACCAAGTTGCTAAGTACTAAAGGATGAACAAGCTTCAAGTCATCTTAGCAGCTCAACACCAACAACAACAACATAAACAAACAACCAGGGCCTGAGGGGTCCTTGTCCGAGGGACTAAATCAAAGTCAAGTCTGCTGGGCTTGCTGAGTACCGGAGGGTACAAGAGATTCTAAGTCTGCTGGGCTTAGTCTACAGTTCCAAGTCTGCTGGGCATGAAGAGTTCTTAATGAACTGGAGTTCAAAGGCTGCTGACCTTGAAGGAATCTTGGTGATTCAAGAGTTACCCATTTCCTTAGTAGAATCCTTGCTTGTTGAAGCAGAAGAGTGGATTAGGAGCTTGAGTCTCTGAACCACTTAAAAATCCCTTATGTCATTTACTTTCAGTCATTTACCTTATGTACCTTAAACTGCTATAACTGCCATAACTGTCATAACCACTTATAACTAAACTAACTCTAGAATAATGCTTATTAAGATATCTGTGAAGGGGATCTTTAACTTATTCCTTTGTGCTTGAAATGATTCTTATGTTTGTCATAGCTAATTACTTAGCAATACAAAATAAAAAGGAAAAGATTTTGAAACTATAAAGGATCTATTCAACCCCCCCCCCCCCACCCTTCTAGATTTATTGTGTGCCCTCTAGGAACTAATAATTGGTATCATAGCAGGTTCTCATGCTATATCCTAAAGTTAACGCTTTGAGTCTGGTCCTAGGCACAAACAAAGTTCTAAACTTAGTTTCAATAGTAAGTCACTTGTGAATGTTGATGAGCTCACACGTTGAAAATTATGTGTACAGGTAAATGTACATATTCACCTAAAGCTGCTCAGATTGGTCCCTGTCCTTAAATGCTATTGCAATAAGGCCAATCCTGGTCCACAGTCAATCAGTAGTCTGCAGACCAGTGATGAGAAGTCAAGAGGCATCTAGAGCAAAGAATCTGACATCCACTATTCTGAAAGATGAAAGGCCTATACATGAAATGAAATGTTTATCTAGAGGAGAAAGAAGAATTCTTCTAATATGTATTTGTCTAATTATATGAATTTGAACCTTGAGGCTCAAGGGTGTTAAAGAATTCAAGCTGCTAAGACTTTCCTCTGTTTACAACTCCAAGTATGTGCTTGATTGATCTAAGGTCATAGGAGCAACAAGTTGTCTGCACTAAATGCAAAGATATGCACATCAATGACTAATATCATTAAGCATATAAGCAGGATAAATAACTGTCAAGGAACAGACAGTGTCAAGGTATGTTTCCTCATTAATATAATCATACATCATATTGCATCACCTTATGTACTATAACAATTTTCTATCAAGAGATTGTGTTCTTCTTAAAAAGGGAAAGAGAGAAAGTACTTTGAGGATGAAAACCTATTGCTAACAAACTTTCTCTCCACCCATGTTTTAGGTTGAAGATAACATTTTGAAAGAAGACTGAAATATGCCATAAGTGAATTATTATCTAATAAGCTTAAGTTGATTAATCCTTGCTGATGGGTTGGTATGTTTGTCAATTCATACAAGCCAATGTTTTGTGCTTTTGATAAAACGCAGAATATGATCAACACTACAAGTGTATCTTGAAGGTTCTTAGAAACTGATCATCTCCACGACCCAACCAGATGCAAATAAGTAATAGAGTTGATCCTTACTTTGTGAACATTCAAAATCTGTGAACATAGGAAAGCAAAGGATGTAACAACCGAAGAAGAAGATTATCATATCAAAATGCTTAATCAAACACACTCACAATCATGCATTATAACGTCTCATCTAAATTTAATATATGTATGAATATGATTGTTGATGCTTATATGATGTAAATCCAAGAATATGAGGGATTGGGATTTTAAGAAAACTAACCTAGCAAGACCCAAGTAACTATGGGTACCAAGATAGAAATTTGTTTAACCTGCAGGTACATGGTCTATCTGACCTCACTAAGGAATACTGAAGCAGATGGCTTCGGTCACAAAGATTCAACCGGCTGCAAGTTCAAGACATTTCAGCAATGCTCTTATTCAAATTATCCAATGCCAAAGTCTGCTCTTAAAGATTTGCTGAGTCCCCGTGAATGAAGTTCACATGAACCTAAAGGAATTCCAAATTCCTTGGAGATCTTCATAAGGAAGCTAGCAATTCATGACAAGTCATAAGAGATCTTCCATGCTCATCCATGAAAAGCATATCATCTCAAAAGGAAGTTCATATCAAGGGATCATTAATCAATGGGTATGAAGTATGCATCATAGAAGCATAGATCCACGAGTACAGAAGATGCTGAAGTCTGAATAAGAAAGACTACATTCGTGGTCTAGTCAATAATCGTGGAGTGACCAGTTCTGAAGATATCACTCTATGATCTAATAAAGCTTGTTCAACCATGATGATTCCAGCTAGAAGGAGATATGCAAAGGCTATTTTACTATGCATATAACAGAATAGTCCATATTTCTCTATGAAGACAGCTTCAACTATGGGGGAGCAGTGATCTGCTATGAGTAGCAGTACCAATGGTGTCAACAGAGAGCAATGGAGCAAATTATTCAGATCTTCCAAACATTGAAGATAGCTGCACTTGATGACAAGGGAAGAACAACTGAAGATATGGAGGTGGTGAAGCTCAAAGAGTAAATAAAGAAGTGGGATTCTTAACAGAATTCCTGAGATAAGCTCAGAGGACAAGTCAACCTCTTTTGCATGACTGTTGACCACTCCACTAAAATCCAGTCCACTTCTGTCAAGTTCATAAAATAGAAACATCCCAGTTATAGAGTCCCAAAACTCTGTGGCTGATGGACCAAATGAATATCCATCCCCAGTAGTAACGTCCCAAAATGTGCTACTGATAACCATATCAATCATCCACTCAAATCGTGAAGTACCTACGATCAATCACCTGATCGTAGTGTAAGAGCTTGTTGACACCACGATTGCAGCCTATACGAATACCAATATCAAAGAATATCCAGAGTTGGTAAGTGAACTCCCCAGCAGAGAAGCCCAATGTGATGACAGTTGCCACCATGTCTAAGAAGCTCTTCGTCTGATAAGCGCCTCAGGGACAAACCTGGCCCTTAGTTTTGGACTAAGAGGTTGGCCCTTCCTGAGCAACCTTAACCCATAAGAAGTGCAGTTATTGAATGCATCACAAGAATCTCTGCAGAAGTAATCAGTTACTCCTTAGAAGAATACAAACTGCTAATGAATTTTGCCACTCTCTTAAAGACTAATGAAGAGTTGTCTATCGAAGCATGGCTACAGACAACGATCGTTGAAGTAGACACAGAGTTAGTCGACCAGTCAAAGAAATCGTGGAGTACTAAACTAAGTCATGAGGCTACTCCACGAACTGAAGAAGTTAATGGTCAACTGAAGGAAAGTCAAATCTGATAAACTATCATGAAAGAGGAAGTTACAGATTGTGACCTATCAGACTCTTACAACTGTCCCACTAAAACATGGAGGGAACAGTTACAAAAGAAAATTTCAAATATGTGTTAGTTACACTTTCAAGAGTCCACCAAAAAGCTGCAAGTTTTTGATATATCTTCTCTCTCTCTCAAACCAAAACCCTAAACACTCTCCAAAAAGCCTAAAACTCTCAAGCAGTTAACCATTCTCAAATCGCTCTCAGAAACCTTCTGCATTACTCTCAAAAGCGATACCCAGATACTCAGAAACACATAACCCTCAAATGGAAGATTTGTGTGACGTCACTGGCATTCAACTCGGCACTAAGAGGTTCGAGAAATCAGAAAAGAAGTTTAGAGATATTCTTGAACTGGTAAAGAAGGCTGGGTTCTCTGAATTCCTGGAATCAAAAACCCGTATCTATACAAACCTGGTGAGAGAGTTCTACCCAAATGCAACTACAAGTTCTGGGATTCTATCAACAAAGGTCAAAGGACTTATTCTGAAGATAAAGCCTACAGACATCAACCAATATCTAGGGTTCTCTGATCAGGGTTTGAAGAACCTTGAAGAAATCGACATCGAAGAAGGAAATAGGGTTATGCGCTATAAGAGGAACCCTAGTCTGAAGAATATGAAGAAGAAAGAGTTTCCATAAGAGTTCGAGTTCCTTGCGGAGATTGTAGGGAAATGCATACTGAGCAAGGATACTGCTCATGATGCAATAAGTGATCACCAGTTGAGGATTATATCTGCCATTGCACTAAAGAAGCGAATCAACTTTGGAGCTATACTGATTGACTTAATGTCTGAGTGGCTGGACAAAGCTGAGAAGAAGAAGTCAACAGACAAACCGATCACAAAGGTTTTTCATGGAAGATTCTTGAGCATCATTCTGAAGAAGAAGTTGAAGAACAAGATAAAGGATGATGAGGGTGAACCCCTAAATAGTCAAAAGGTGTTGTCTCCAAAGCTGTTTGACAACTGAAAGAAGAATCCAATGGAAAACAAAAGACTGATGACATATGGCAGCAGCAGCAAGAGCACTACAAAGAAGAGGAAGGTGAGTAATGTGGAGGATGAATCATCACACTCTAAAGAGTCCAAATTCCAAAGTCCAAGTCTGAAAGGCCATCCAAGAAGAAAGCCAAGGTGGTGAAGAAGTCACAAGAAGTCCCCCAACGAAGTCTCTCTGCTGAAGAAGAGAAAGAAGAATCAGAATAAGAAAAAACAACTGAAAGTACTATGGCTGACCCCCCCAAGTAGCCATTCTGCTAATAGGGAAAAATCAGGATCTGATAAGGAAGAAGCATCTGGATCTCCTATTGCTGAATCCCCAAGGAGTCCTTCTGCTGAGGAAAAGGATTCAGAATCTGAAGAAAAGAAAGAACCTGAACCTCCTATTATTGATCCTCCAAAAAGAAGAAAAAGCAACAGACTGCTTGCTCAACCTGGCCTAAAGAAGAAAGGAGAATCTTCTACACAGATCATTGAACTCAGCGATGTCAATGATGATGAGCTTGAGGCCATGAAAGTTGATGTAAAAGGAAGAAGAAACATGTTTGACGATTCAAGCAGTGATGAAGATGAAAAGACTGTAAATGAATTTGAATCAGGAGAGGAGTATAATGATGAGTCAGTGGAAGGGAGCGTGCACCAGTCTTACTCCAAGTCAAGACATGAAGGAAGGGATTAAGTCTCGAGTTCTGAAGATCAGGTGCCAGATGACTATTATGTTCCATCCCCTGCAAAGGTTAAAACAAGAATAGTGGTGGAAGTATATGATGAACCACGAAATATGCTTCCTGGCAGATGGGTAGATCATGGAAATGAAAGGATAAATGTAGTAAGGATGTCCACAGCAGATATGCTCAACAATCTTAATGATATAGAGCTGGACCTTACAACCATGATATATGATTCAGAGACTAAGAATCATCTAATAAGGTGGTTCTATCCTTCAATGCCATGGGTAAAGGCATCCATTACTGGAGATAGAAGCTAATTCGAATGGTGTTTCTCACACTTTCCCAACCTGGAGCTGGTAGCACAAAACTTTCCAAGGATAAAGTCATATGTAGCAAAGCTAATCAACGACCAACCTCACTTCAAGGTCTATAGGCAAGCCAGCAACACCTACATTCCCTATGATCTACGAGTAGGCTTTGATGGAAAAAGAATCATATCAAATCCCAAAATCGTGGTGCCCCTACACTCTACCATTGAAGGTGATCGAGCTCAGCCTGGGAAGTCTAATTCTGCTACAACAATACTAGCTGATATCCCTTCATCCTCCAACAGTGACTGGTACTCAAACATCTATAAGCTTATCACTACATTTGAGAGCCTCTCCAAGAGTGAAAATCGTGGAGTCCAACCAGCTGTTCAGCAGAAGGATGCTCAACCAAAAACTCTTCAAGAGCAAGAGTTACTGAAAAACTCTGAAGAATTGGTTGAGAAGTTCTTTCTCATTGCTACCGAAGCTAAGATTCTATCAGGAGGAGAAGATAGTGAGCTTCACAACAGGCTTCAGGCCACAATCTCAGACATATCTCTCAAGATTTAACAGAGAGATCAATTATATTTGAAGTCCGTAAGGGATCAGAAGGAAGAAGCCCTGCAAGCTCAGAAGCAAAGTGCAGAATCCATTCTATCTCTCTCTGACAAGATAGACTCTCTGAATCAATCTCTCTCCCTACAGCTGGAGTTCAGCCAATAGGAACTCAAGATTGAGGTTGGAAACTCATCTCACCTGATGGAGCAGCTTATGTCAAATGTCCAGCATCTCTATCAAGTGATTAATGACAAAAAGGGGGAGAAAAAGAGGCATTCAAAGAGGCATTCAAGGAGGCATTCGAATAGAAGAATGAAAACAAAGGAGAAAAGCAGAAGAAGCAAGGCAAAGGGGAAGAAGAAGAACAAAGCAGCAGCAGCAGAGTCATAATCTGAGGGGGAGCCGAAAGAAGATGACCCCATGGAGACAAAGACTGAGGGGGAGCCAGTGCAAGATGAAGATGAAGCAATGGAGCATGCATCTGAGGGGGAGCTGAATGAAGAAGAAAAGAAAGAAGAGTAGCTAAACAGAAAGCATCCTGGAATCATACAAGAAGTAGTCATTAAAGAAGAGAAGGTACATTTCTAACTATAATAGGTATGTTCTGGATCCAGGATGTAGAGTGTCTTATCATATGTAATTTAAATTTATCATCACTGACATTCATGATTATCTGATTTAGTAGTACAGCTGCTCACTAAATATTAAGAATCATTCATCTCATACATTGCGCTTAATGTTTTTGTTATAATCAAATAGGGGGAGATTGTTAGGAATATGCATGAGAATGTTATTCCTATTTATATACGATTTGATTATGATCTTTAATGAATGAATATGCAAATATGTCTGCATTGATAAAAGTTGTGAAGTCCTTAAATAGATGATAGGCATATGTACAAGGACTTAGACTGAAATGATCAAATATGTTAGGTTGATCCTACATGAACAAATAACTTTGTAAAAGTCCTTCAAAAGATTATGATGTACAAGGACTATAAACAGAAAGATCAAGCTTGTTAGGTTTATCTTATAAAGTGTAATAGATAGGTCAGTCTGATCGTCGAGCACTGCACCAGCCTTCGTGGTCTGCTAGGAGAGACAAGGAAGAATCGGAGTCTATCAAGGCAGAATCGTAGTCTGTAAGGATAGTCACTCCCGAAAGCCGTAGTCTGCCAGGAGAGATAAGGCAGGATCGTGGTGTGTCAAGTAAGACCTTCTCAAAACCGTAGTCTGTAGAGGAAGGCAAGTTTAAAATCGTGGAGACAGCCTATCTAAGCGCCTGCCGAGCCAAGTCAAGAATCGTAGGCCTCACTCAAAGTTGTGGAGCCTGCAAAGCTTATAAGAGGCAAAAATAGTAGTCGAGCAAATCAATCATGTGACTGCAGTTGTTAAGACAGAAATTGTAGTTTATCATAAAGTCTGCTCTCGGAATCGTGGTGTCTGCAGAACAAAAGCAAGATCGTAGTCTACAGAACCAAAGCCTGATCACAGTTTGCAGAACCAAAGCTAGATCGCAGTCTGCATAGCAAAGGCTTGGGCATAGTCAATCAAGTGCTCAACATCGCCAAGGAAGAATCATAGAGACTACACGATTCTCAATAACTGAGCACCTCTGAAGTATATGCAAAGATCATAGTCTCTGGTAAGAGCAGTCAAGACACAATCTACCTGAATAATACCAGAGAACATTATCTAAATTGCCTGGAAGCAAATAGAAGATCGAAGCACCAACTCTATTAGCATACTGATTGACAAGTGAAGCCATTCAGGAGAAGTCTTCCACAAGCGAATGTTAGAAGACAATGAATGAAGTGACTGACTAAAGAAAGACAACGAGTGCAGTATCTGTCAAACCAACAGAAGACAATGATCATAGTGGTGACTAGGATCGTGGTGCTTGCCAAACGAACAGCAAGAACTGATGAAGCACATACAGTGACATTGGCCAACCTATAGAGAACAGACAAAAAGGATTGTCTATGGCTCAGCTTCACCATGAAGAGTGAACGGGAGATCACAGGGCAGAAGGTTGAGAGAGCTGAGCATGACTAATCAAGAGAGTCTTGCAAATCCGAAAGGCCAAAGCATTCAGACAAGTTGTCAGTTCTTGATGCAAGTCCAGGCAAGCAGAATCATTGAAGCACTGCACGAGTAAAGAGGGAGTGGTTCTACATTGTCAGTCCAGAGAACACTCTCAGAATTGTAGTGTTGTCTAAACCAGTCAACGAGCAACATTCAACAAACAAACTACCATCAAGCACATGGTCATCTGCATCAGAATAGTGGAGATCGGTCATTTGATTATTGAAGCCTTGGCAACGTCTCAATATAAAGACTGACATTCGAATGTTGCTGATAGAGAGCATCGATGCAGAATGACAATTCCTTTGGTTCTAATCGAGGAAGCAAAAAGAATAAATTAATATGACTACCAGCCTGACATCTGAAAAGTGACTGCTCAGAGGTGGTAGGTGAAATTGTGACGCCCCCAAATTCCAGGACCGCCACTTGGTCTCTCGAATTCGGTTCATCACGTGCTCATGGTAATACATCACAATAATAATAATTAAATATCACACGATCACAGCGGAAAATCTATTCTAGAATAATTTACAATGATTTATTATAATTATTCCCCCAAGTCTCGCAACCTACAGTACTTAATAGATTACATAATAATATCAGTTAACGACTTATTACATAATCTAACTTAAGCTTAAACATAATCAAATCCAGTCTTACTACATCATCTTCATACAATATTAATATATTTAAAACATAACAGACATAAGCTAGTTGGTAGCTTTGCCCTTGCCCTTATCAACGCCCGAAGGTTCACCATGCTCTGCCTTAACTGAAATGTTTTAGGGAAAGCAAGAATGAGCACAAATTGCCCAGCAAGTAATATACAATAAGGGTGAGTAATAAGATTCTCAATTCTCGAAAGGGTATAACAAGATTTGATAGTTCAAGAATAACAAGAATATCAACAGTTCTCAATATCAGTCGCTAAGGACAGGATAGTATCAATATGATTCAATAATAAGTCAATTCAAGATTTCAAATAATTGAATACTGAGTAGTCACTACGGACTATGAACTTCTACTAGAATTGACAGTAATAAACTGAAAATCCAACAAAAACAGGTACAACAGGTGATCAGCCTAAAGTACCCTTGTTATGCATAACAATCAACCATACTCAAGTGTGCACGTCGGTTCTCCGACAATTATATATTCCCTTCAAAGAAGGTTGTTCTTCTCAGTCAAATATAAGATCCCGCACCAATCAATTAGTTTGGGTTGCTTTTCAATAACATAAGTCCAGCCGAATCAAATGGCATAGACACTTTCACAATATTCAAGAACAATACTAAGTTCAACATGAATAATAGCTTTAATGAAATAAGAGTTCAAGTGTGCTAATTCGATTCAACCGATTAAATAGGAAACTAGTTCGCAATACACAAGATAGGATACTTGCATAGTAAAAGAGTATAAGTTAGGAAACTTTCACAATCATAGATTTCCTTGCATAAAGTAAATGCGTCGGTTAGGATACTTGCACTTTAAAAGAGTGTAAGTAAGAGAACTTGCCTTTAGCGTAGTTTATCCACGAAAAGCAATCAACACTTTCGAATTCCTATCGTAATACAGTTACGTATATATATGATATTCATTAGTCATATAATTTAACTTCACATTTTCTCTTTGAATATACGATCAACACATAAGCTAAGTTTTACCTAGCTACACAGTTATATAGAATATAATTTCTATCCTTAACGTTCCTTCTTTAGAGTTTAAACGCATTCTCATATTATATAAGATCTCAACAATTAGCAAACATGCTTGCATATTATTAATATCACATAAGACCACAATCAATACTAAATATATTTCATTTTAGCAAGTTACGGCATCTCCTTAAGTTAACCGTCAAAATCGGGTTCAAGTAACATCATATAATATCGCGTAGCATGTATTCATATTTAAAGGATACTTTCATGCTTGTATAACTTTTCCAAATCCAATCGTACATGGTATAGGTTCTTAAGTTAATACTTAAAGCCATTCAAGGACACGAACTCATATGGTCTAACATGATTGCTTTTAAACACATAAGATATTCATATAACTTGTATTAGTCATGCTCATGAGTACTCGTATTGCATATATGTAGCTAGCATTGTTATTATCTTGAAAACATGCTTTGTTCATGCTAAACTTTAATCACGGCAACTAATCATGGTATATATACATGCATGACACATGAATGAGTCTAAGAGTACTATCACATGTTTCCATAAATGTCAAATTCTAATTCTCGTCATAACATACCAACGTTCACGTTCAAAGCTTATACTTTGTTAGTATAGTTCATTAATAAGGTCTATCATGTTCATGCTTCCTTATGAAACCTACATATGTAAGTTAACATGCTTTTCATGTATTTCAAGGCCCTATAAACATGCTCGAAAAGTCAGAATGTATACATGCTTCATATATGTTAACGTCGTTTATGAAACTTTAAATTCGTTTCCAAACTATGTGTCGTTTGGTTAACCATGCATGCTAATATACTAAAACATGCTTACATTGCCTCATTAGGTTTATATATATGTATTAATCATGCTCCCATGCTTGTTTAAACAAAAATCAAACAATTGGTACATAACAGTTTTGTTGCAGAATGCAGAAAACTGAACACAGAGGCTGGCGCTGCGGCGCGGCAACAGTAGCTTAATACTGGCGCTGCGGCGAGTGGCTGCGTGCGGCGGCTCGAGTGGCGCTGCGTGCGGCGCTGCGGCGCGGGCTGCGGCGCGTGTGGCGCTGCGGCGCGGGCTGCGGCGCTGCGGCGTCGAGGCAGTTTTCTGCGGTTCAGACTGCAGCGAAAACCGACCCAAAACCTCCCATTTCATCGATTTCAACATACCCAGATATTAGACTTGTTTAACTTACTAACACATACAATATGCTTATATAACAGTCAATAGTAATTATCAATTCCCAATTTCATGAACTCTAACTAATTTACTGAATTTCATGTATTTACAGAAATTGAAGAGGAACTAATGGAAATGAAAGACTATTCAGTGGTTCCATCATGTGTGTATGTTCATATAACAACAATATAAGGGTTCTACAAACCAATCATGAACCAATTTGGCATAATCAAGAATTTCAACAAAACGCAGAGAACAACAATGGAGTTCTTTTGATAGAAAATGAAAATGAAGACACGAAGAGGATTTATACCTCTGTTATGGAGTAAGCTTGCTGATGCTACTATAGAAATTCCTTCTGAACTAAATAGACAATCACAGTATACTCTCTTCTCTTAGAAATATTTCAGTAATGAAATGAAGGTGCAGGGAGTTCCTTTATATAGAAGAATGAATACACAGTCCAAGCTTCTAACTCCCAAATCAAACTAACGGATTGTCAAATTGCATGAAGGTTATAGAATGGTAGGTATTTAGTTGTTAGAATCCATCATTAAAACCACTCCCTTGCTCATCATTGCTACAAGGCTATGGAAATTTACTGAGTTTAAGGAGAAGCAATAGGCTTAGGCTATAATGGCTGTGCACGTGAATGAGGGAAAGGAGAGTGACTATTATATTGGGACAAGCCAAGCAAATCTCAGCATTCTTACAAATGGACTATATGCTACACTTATGTTATATATTATATGTACTCTTAGGTTATAATTACAATGTTCTCCCCATAATGTAATAAATGCAATTTGAATACATATAATCTATGTACATTTTATCTTACAGATATAATACAATCGGATACTACCACATTACATTATATCATATATTATTAAATTGTATTAATCAACAATTATTTATAATAGATCCATGATACATTATTTTAATGTATATCCACACATCATTTGTCACCTACACATATCATAACATATAGTTACTATACATTTAATTCGCATGCTTGCACATATAATTTCTCATCTTATAAATTGAATATTAATTAATAATATACACATATCCTACATCAATCAATATAATTGTTAACCTCCATAACAATTTAATTAACCTTTATATGATTAACTATCACTTTGATATAAATCTTATTATATTTATAAACACGTTGCTCATTATTATTATGTTTCTTGCAATAATAATAATCACATATTATTAATCAATCCTCATTAGTATTTTATAACAGTTAATTAATATTCTTCGATTAACAATTAATATAGATTAATTGTTCGCTTAAATTAATATAATCATTCTTATATTACGTCACTGTGCCACACAAGGCAATCAACGAGTTTATCACAAACTCCACCAATTTCTCAATTATTATAATTATTCAATTATATATAATTGAATTAATTCATCTCATAACACAAAATCATTTATATTCAAATAAATTCTCATTTCCATTAATATATTTATTTAATAATATATGGAAATTCTCGGGTATTACAGAAATAGTAGACTGTTGTGTCAGAAAAGTCAAAAAGGGGCTATCACGTCAAGTCAGCAGTCTTCACCAAAATAACTCAGAATCTTTGAGGCAATTCAAATAGCTTCCAACGGCTATTTTCCAATGGGAAGATGATGGATGAGTATAAAACAGATGAAGCTTCATAGATGAAGAGTTGTTGACCCTACGAGAGTTCTACAGAGCTTAACAGAAAATATCTCAGTAGCAGTGAGACTACCTAAGCTGAAGTGAAGCAAATATAATGAAGAGTTATATCTGCTAAAGGCTTCACTCAACAACAAATGAGAATTCCAACTCAATGGCATCTGAGCTAAGAGCCAAGAAGGCCAAGAAGACAAGAGGAAGAGTGGCAGACTAGAAAGCAGATCTCAAGAGCCACTCGACGATTCACCATAAACAACCGAAGCTGAAGAGAAGAAGATGCAGAACCGAATCTGCACACAAGTCAATCAGTGTTCAAAGGATGTTAAGTACCAGACAGAGTCTACAAGAAGGAAACAGACGTAGCAGATCCTATTTGGTGAACAGTGTGCAATGTTGAAGACAGATGAAGTCAAGCATCAACAATGAAGGTCAGCTGCACAAAGGAAGATATGATAGACAGCTAAGTACTCTAGGACGTCGAGCGTAATGAACATCTTAGCAGTCCATCAAACGTGATCTAGTCTCGATGCAGAATGCCAGAAGATCACATCAAGCTACTAAGTACTAAAGGATGAACAAGTTTCAAGTCATCTTAGCAGCCTAGCACAAACAACAACAACATCAACAAACAACCAGGGCCTGAGGGGTCCTTGTCCAAGGGACTAAATCAAAGTCATGTCTGCTGGGCTTGCTGAGTACCAGAGGGTACAAGAGATTCTAAGTCTGATGGGCTTAGTCTACAGTTCCAAGTCTGCTGGGCTTGAAGAGTTCATAGTGAACTGGAGTTCCAAGGTTGCTGGCCTTGAAGGAATCATAGTGATTCAAGAGTTACCCTATTTCCTTAGTGGAATCCCTGCTTGTTGAAGCAGAAGAGTGGATTAGGAGCTTGAGTCTCTGAACTACTTAAAAATCCCTTGTGTCATTTACTTTCAGTCATTTACCTTATGTACCTTAAGCTGCTATAACTTCCATAACTGTCATAACAACTTACAACTAACTAACTCTAGAACAATGCTTATTAAGATATCTGTGAAGGGGATCTTTAACTTATTCCGCTGTGCTTGAAATGATTCTTATGTTTGTCATAGCTAATTACTTAGCAATACAAAATAAAATGGAAAATATTTTGAAACTATAAAGGATCTATTCAACCCCCCCCCCCCCCTTCTAGATCTATTGTGTGCCCTCTGGGAACTAACAGAGTTTCTTTTATCCACTTACGCAACTGCTGAAACCATTTGTCGATGTCATCCTCGTAAGGCAACAACTCTGGCTTCTTCGATTAAGTTTGCATGCACTAATCAAGAACACCTGAAATAGGAAGTAAAACAGAAAAATAAAAGTGCTTAACTATGACCGAATTAATTAAATTGATATTGAAAGTTATAAACACAATTTAATTCCCTGACAACGACACCAAAAACTTATTTTTCTAAATTTAGATTAGCACAACACGCAAGTATATGTGATCAACAAGTAATATAATGATAAGAGAGTATTGTTCCCACGGAGAAAAAAACTATAATTTATACTAACGACAACCAAATTTGTATTAACCCGATTTTGTTAAATAATTGATTAAGATTGTAAATTTTATAAAAATTAAAAATTAAAACTAATTTTAACTACCATAAGGTTGAAAACATATTATGAAAACTTAAGACTATAATTTCACATATTGTTTCACTTATATAAATATACTTCCTGTTAAGTTATGCTAACTATTCCGGATTGTTAATCGAGAACTCATCAATATTTATGACCATCTCTCGACGTATCATAAACGAATTAACTTAAATCCGCAGATGATAGAATTAAGATGAACATCCTAGTTAACTAACTCACTATATCTCTATATGAATTACAATTAAAGAGAATTTAAAGCACAAGTTCCCTATCAGATTATATGCGGCATATAGGTATATCTCTATCCTGAAACAAATTATAAGTTTCATCACCATACAAAAAATACAATCACATGCTATTATGATCATATCTAAACCTATAATACATCTCTCAAGTTCATATAGATTATCACAATAATTGTTGATTAGACAATTAAGCAATTAAACGCAAACTATAATAGACAATCCGATAAAAGTTAACAATAATCAACAAGGAAACATATCAATGAAAGTTACACAATAAGATCCATTGTAATATTAAAATAGATTTTAATTCATAATTGAATCAAAATCCATAATCCACAATTGATAAAGCATTCAGATTACAAAGTAGAAGATAGGGAAAAGAATAGAATTTGTAGACGCAATCCTTGAGTCTCCCTTCAACTCTTGCGATGAATCCTTCTTGCTATCCCAATTGCTTCAAGCCTCCAAGACAAAATCTTAAACTAGGGTTTTGTTAATAAGTTGAATGGAATCCTAAAACTAAATATAAACAACTATATATAGCTTTCTGTCTTAATTCCTAGTCAAATTATAAATCCAAAGTTAAGTTACAACTCAATTGCAATAATTAATTAAAAAAGTCAACTTTTGGTCAAATTCAAAGTGGCGCGGTCGCGCTTGAAATAAACTAGAATTGGGCGCGTCCACGCTTAAGTGGCAGAGGCATGATTCTGGGGTTTCAAAGTTACGCAGTCGCGCTGCATCCCAGTTCATTTTGGGCGCGACCGCGTTGGTCCTATTTTTTGCATTCTTTGATCTTCTTGCTTGTAATCACATCCATTTGCTAACAATCTAGTTCCCATGCATATGTCCTACAAAAACACACAAAACCAATGAAATGCAACACAAGAGCACGGAAATAAACAACATTCCAATTCTGATAGTATCCGAGTCATAGGAATAAAACTCATTCATCACGAAACCTACAAAATCAAGCCTCACAAGAGCATATCAAAGAAGAAAGCTTGAGAATACAAGAGAATACGTAAAGAAGACTCAAATGAAATGAAGAAAATGAAGGAGATTGAACGTATAAGCCCATTCACGTCTGGCCACGGATGTACCCGCGGCTAGCCGCCGGTGTATATGTGGCTGGACCAGGTAGGTCACGCACCTCCTCTTTTGGTAAAATTAATATTAAAATGTGTCCTTTCGGGTCTGGAAAGGTATATTCGCAAAGAAAAGGGCACTTTCGGCTCATAAATTATTTATTCTCGGCCGATAAAACTCCTAAAAACCTTTAAAATGGTATTGAAAGGCCGAAAGGCATAAGAATTGAGAAAAATAATGAAAAACGGTGGAAAAATGACTGAGAGCAGAGAATTAAAAGTTCACCACTTCTATAATCATATATCAATCTATTGGAGTCAATACCCCGCGAAGGCATTGGCGTCAATATCCAGTGGTAATCAATTAGTTGGTGTCTATACCCGACGAAAGCATCGACATTAATACCCAGTGGTAATCAATCCGTTGGAGTCCCTACAAGAGGGCAAAAATGTAATTTCACCTTGTCGACAACCCTGCGGGAGGGAAAAACATAATTTTCCCCTACAACAACATATTTAAGGATCACAAAGCTAAGGATGAGGTCATAAGAAGCCACCACAACGATCCCCGTGCCGCATATTGCCCAAAATAACCCAATTGACTATCCCGCAGATTTCGAAAGATACCTTTCTGCCTTTCGCCTCATCTTCTCGGATCTGAAAATGGTTAAACTTGATGTCATTGTGTTGCCCTCGTAAAGATCTTTCTAGATTGGTATGGCAAGTCTCCCAACTATTCCCGGATTAAAAGATACGGATGCTTCAGCAAACCGTGTAGCGACTGAAGGAACGAACTTTGAGGTTATGGGACCCACAGGGCCCAACCGCAGGTGCAACCCCGACCAACCACAGGTGCGACCCCGTCCAGCCACAAGTGTACCTGCAGCTGGCTTTGGGGGCTTATATATGGACATCAACAGCACATTTGCAAAGAGATAGCTCATTTTAAAGAGAGAAAGTAACATTTTAGAGAGAGAAGGGCTCGGATTTAGCAACAAAAAATACTAGATTCAAGATAGATCTAGTATTACATAGTTAGATGTTATACATATAGAGTGATATAACATAGATCCAAGTCAAAAGAAGCTTATTTTGTAACACCCTAGTCCCACATCAAAAAATATAAAAAAAATTATCTCTGTATAAGGAATTAAATTACTAACAATAGTACCCTCAGTAATAACCTCTTGGGTGAGCCTGTGGTGGGCTAAGATGACCCAAAAAGATACTATTGGGTCAATGGTTTTAAGGCCTTATTTGGATGGATTTAATTCGATTCGGACTTGGGATTTGACCCAAGATTTGTTCCGGACTCGGAATTTGATCAGAGTTGTTTCATATGGTATCAGAGCCGACTCTCAAAAGCTTGGGTCGGGTCATCCGATCATGTTGTCGGAGGTGGGGACACAAAGGCTGGTGGTATTATAACCAATTGAGAGATGGAGGACCAGAAGTCCGGAGGTGGGGAAACAAAATCAGTAGGTATTATCCCACAATGTCTAGAGAGGAAAAGATATCTGGATCGTGTGTGTGATTAGTTCTGGCTAAAATTTAAGTGAGGAAGTTTGTAACACCCCAGTCCCACATCGAAAGATATGGAAAACATTTGTCTATATATAAGGAATTAAGTTACTACCAATAGTACTTTTAGTCATGACCTTTTGAGTGAGCCTTTGGTGGACTAAGATGACCCAAAAAGATACTATTGGGCTAGTGGTTTAAGGCCTTATTTGGATGAATTTGATTCGATTCGAACTTGGAATTTGACCCAAGATTTGTTCTGGACATATAGTTAAAGTTGCAATCTTTATACATATATTTGTTGTTTATCTATAGATCTATCTAGTTTACCGATTATTTTGCTAGTATATAGTTAAAAATTGAATCTTTTTACTGGATCTACCCTAGATTTAGTCAGTTTTAGCCCTTAATCGGTTCTAAAGCTCTAAAGCTTGAACCTTTATAGTAGATTAGCTCGGATCTAGGTTAGATTTAGTCATTTTCAATGTTTTAAATCGATTTTAAACACTCCGCAAAACCTTAGATCTGTATCTAGTGGGAAGGAGGTCCTAACTAATCGCGTTAGGAATTCTAACCATTGAATCATCTGATAGCGGTTTTAGAATATATTTTTTATATACTTTCATTTAAATTTCGATTGTGTCATTGCGCGATCTTTGGATACCTTAGATCTATGTATCCATGTCCTAAATTATGAGATCTTTTGGTAGATCCTGTCGATACACAATCCCTTGAATGTTGGCTTCGATATCGCAATCTAAAAGATAGAATTACGACACTTTTAGATCTCTTTCGATTATATTCAAGCATATTGATGTGAGCTTAGGAATCTTGGGGTCTTGATCCATGAATCGGATCTTGACTATATTCTCACGATGGACATTTTGTTAAAATATAGTATTAATTGTCCAAATCATTATACAAGTAATTTCGAGCCTTAAAACGACTTTGAGGGCCTGGTCTCGAGAGACCAGATTTGAGGCCCCGTGATAGTGAAAAATGTTATTGTGGGTGTTCGGGTCTATCGAGTTGGCTTTCATGCCCACTGGTGCCCTGGCCCTCTTTTATGTTTTATTTCATGTATTATCATCCAAACAATTTTCAAATTAAAAATAACAAAGATTTTGTAAAATACAAATCACTAGGGGATAGACAAACTTAAGGCTAAAAATCAAATGATAAAATAGAGCAAGGACATCGAGTTCTCCAAATCTTTTTCAAAAAACCTTTTTCATCAAAGTTCAAATTAAAATCAAACAACGTCACTCCTATGATAAAAAGAGGCTTAGAACAACTTATAAAATCAACGCACTTAACACAATTCAAAAAAATATTAAAGGCTTTCTCAAAACACATACACACACACACACACACACACACACACTTCATGCATAGGAAAATAATAAGATGCGGTAATCTTGTTTTCACGGAAGTTGGGGGATGTTTAACACTTTCCCCTCACTTAAACAAGCCCCTAAACTCTATGAATCTCGGGTTCTAGACCAATATTACGAAGTCACTAACTGGGCCATAATGCGAAAACCTAAAAAATAAGGATGAGTTGGTACATCCCTTTGAACTTATACCGACTGACAACTCTGTCTAATTCGGCTCAATCATTAAAATCAAACATTTTCAAATTCGTCGATATTTATATCGATTTTTTTCCTAAAAATCTCCCCCATTTAAATAAACCTCAAGATAGAAATCTTAAAGAGGGTAGTAAGTGTACAAATCCCAGAAACACCATTAGGCAAAATTCCCCAACGTCGACATTGAGAAAGGGGAAAACCATTCTTCAGTAAACGTCGACTAGTCATTCGTCCTCTTTTCTGTTCTTTGTCACTTAGAGGTCATTGTGCGAACTCCAAATAATCGTTCTGAATCTTATAATCTTTATTTAGACATTTTTGTCTTGAAGTAAAATGACACTTTTACACTTCTGTCGCTGTTAAAAAAAAGGTATTAAATTTGAGTGTGTACACTCATATCATCATCAAATCAAATATGTTGATCACAAATTGTTAGTACTAACAACTATGATAAAAACTTTGAGGATAGTTGCCATATTAGCCTTTAAGCAATTAAGCCATGATTTATAACAAAAAAGGATTGTCATTTACAACATTAATAGGTTCTAAGAATATATTGTGAAACAAAAGCAGTAATATCTATAAATTATAATTTTTTAATATGTAATTAATTGTTTTATCTAATAATAACACACACTTAGGTGGTGTTTGTTTGTATCTGAATACCTCTTAATTCACCTGTCTCTGATTCGGTCAGAGACAAATCTTGTTTGGTAAATTTTTTTTGCCTCTTAATGCCTCTTAATCGTTAAGACAGAAACTCAAATTTTAACTATGAAAAGCTGCCTCTTAATAGTTTATTTAAAATTTATAGACAAAAATAACATCAATAAATATTATCCTCTTTCAATTTCAAATTTTAAGATCATTTAAATAAAAATTTTAAATAACTTAGAGGGTTAAAATGGTAAAATAGTATTATTCAAATGTTTTACACTTTTTAGTTATCAAACAGTTTTTTAAATTCAGATGCAATTTCATTCAGATGATCTAATATATTTAGACGTATTTACTATTCAGATCTTAATTACTCAATTTTATCAAACAACACCTTAGTCTACTAATAAAAAATTATTTTGTTTAAATTTATTTAACTAATTAGCATTTTAGATACTACATATGTTACATGTTGTAGTTTTAGTTATTATAGATAATAGGACTATATGTATATACACAAATGTGTATTATACAGTCGTGCTATGGCGACGGTTACGGGTGAAATCGTCGCTATAGCCCAAAAAACCGTCGCCGTAGCCGACTGTTTACTATACATTCATTTTTTTCCTAGATAATATTTGAATTAAAAAAAGAACTAAAATTATTTTTATACAAATGAAATAAAATAATATCTATTAAATTATTTTTCAAAAGTCAAATTAATTTTATAATTTGAAACAAAATAAGTATACATTTGCCTATTATATTTAAACACAAAAAACATTAAAAATGAGATGCAGTTCAAAAATGAAAATCAGTGGACATTTTTTCCCCCATCTGCGCAACTTTGTAAAGACGTGCTTGGGTCTATCTATTGTGTATATAAATATATATATATAGGAAATTGTTATTTCCACTAGAGAAAATTAATATTTTTACAATATTTTTCTCACATACATATTGATCTTATTAATTATTCATGTGAGAATAGTCTTACAAAAATATCAATTCCTCTAGTAAAAATATCAACTTCCATATATATATATACGGAGAGCACCAAAAATGTCATATCTTTATCATCCATGAATCAGAACCTGACCAGTTATTCTCTATAAAGTTTTGTTATATATGAGGACAAATTAAGTCAATAATAAATACCTGCATACATCAATACATGAGAAAAGATAAAATTAAAAAATATCTCATACCAATTTATCCTATATCATTTAAAATTTCATGCCAGTCACAATCCAACTTACATAAATCATTTCCCTTCTTTATATTACAATCAGAGAGAGACTCAGTATTCACGACCCATAAACTTCAATGAGAAATTAACAAAAATACGACAACAGTCTGATCCAAACATTATCAAAATATAAAATAAAAATTCAAAGAAAGTAAGAAATACCAGCAAACTAAGATATTTACTAAGAAGGTGCATGTACTCGAGCTTAATTCACTTCAAAGAACTAAGAAAGCTGAGGCATCTGCTTTTAGAACTCTTATAATACGTGGCATCAATATGTTTGTTCCAAAAACAACAGTGGCTTGGGCAAGAAATATTTCTTTATCCGGAAGCAAGGGATTTTCTTGCTGTCAAACTTGATGGGCATTTTAATTAGGCTAACAGACCTTTACAAAAAGAGATGCATAGACATGGGAATGCAGAAAGGTGAGGCATATACTTTTATAACTCCTACAAGTGCAATAATATGTTTGTTCCAAACTCAATAGTGGATTGGGCAGATATCTCTCAGAAGGCAAACTGTCGAGCTTAATGACTATGTAGATTTGAATTGAATGAAAATCACAAGGAATATTGGAGCATCTAATTTAAAATTAATTGCTACCAAGTGTAGAGATCCCTCAAGCATGTATAGGAAGTTTTCAGGTCAAACTGGATTTTAACCCAACACAACAACCACCCCCGCACTGTGTCAAGCTTAATGACTTTGTAGATTTGAATTGAAGGAAAATCACAAGGAATATTGGAGCATCCAACTTAAAATTAATTGCTACCAAATGTAGAGATCCCTCACATAAGTAATGACAATAATAGTAAAAACGTTAGCTCCGATACCATGTTGAAACATCTAACTTAAGACCAATTGGTAATGACTGTGAATAGTAAATATCTTACTCTTAATTGAACGGGAACTTTAACCCAATACATAACTTGTCAAGAAAACACATCAAGTTATGACAATGCAAGACAGGCACATACATACAGCAATAAGACAATAATGTAACAAATTTGTCCCATCCCACTAAGAAAGGAGATTGAGAAAATAAGGACATGAAATACCCCTTAGAACTTCTGAGTATTCTAAGAAAAAAAATTATTTATGGAAATCAAATTAAAAAAGCAATTACATAATAGACCACACATCAGCTCATAAAAAAACATATAGGTGATTCATTCATCCTATTATTTAACCTGCTGCCCAAGAAACCACCATAAATAATGTTGTTCCTAACGTGGAAACTTTAATATTTTCCTAGTCAGTAAGCTCCTATTCTCAGGTGGTGAGGTGGCAACACGTGTCCTTCAAAATAACCCTAACAAGCTTACTCAAACTACCAACTATGATAATAGTTCTGGCACAAAAAACAGATACTAGACAAGACGGAACATATGTTGAGACAATCACAAACCTCATTCAATCCGGTCCAACTCTTCCTATCCAACTGACTGTTTCTAATTTCTTCTCATACATAACAGGTTTCATATAACAAATTCTTTTAGTCTCAAAGTGCAATCATATATCATGAAATTGAAATACTTTCTCAAAACACTGAAAAACTGAAAATTAACATTCTTACAAAAAAAATAAAAAACAAGCATACCAACACCACTTCAGCATTTGAGAAAAACGGGGACAACTCATGCAAGAGTGATTTCAATGTTCATACACTAGCTTTAACCAAAATAAAAATAAAAAACGGCACTACGCATACAAGGAGTTCTCAATAAATAGGTCCTCGTGCAAATAGACAACCTGATAATCTAACAGAAGTTTGAAGACATTGCCAAAGCACTATTCCTGTTACTATCATACAAGTATATAAGACCATTGCAGTATTAGAGACCCTTTTTTACTACCACCAGTGAATAACCATTAGTTTCATCTTAGTTTTAAAAACACTTCAAGACTATCGAGTTAACTCATATCAGTTATCACGGGAAAATAGATACAATGATTAGAATGAGTTGATAAATTTAATCAAATCACTCCACTACAGGATTTAATTGCTAGCCTCCTGTTAAAAAGTTGATATGAGAAGAAAGAGGATAGGAATTACCTAAATCCTAATGAACACAGACAAATTTGAGCTTTAATAGTAGCAGATGTTAAAATTATAATTGGTTAGTATATAGCCAAAAAGAGGGAATTAATAATTGTTCAGAAAGAAGGAGCGAGACTCAGAAATATTATAGAGACAACAAAGCACATTTCACATTTTTACATGGAGATCATATGTGGCAACAAGAACGTTACCAGCCAAAAACAGAAACCCAATTTTGGAAATGTAGAACATTAGCTTTAAGCAAAAGTTCATGACGAGCATTCACTGCCAATGTCTTAAACGAGACTTAGATATCCAGTCTATAACTACTTTTACTTTGCCAAATTCCTAGAAGAGGTTTTGAACCACACCAATTTGCGCTTACTGCCTTCATATCGTTAACAAGCATATATTACTCGAGCTGAAGCAAGATCTCTAGCATATTATACAATGTCATATCTTATTTACAAATTTTTTCCCTTTCCCCCCTCCTTCCTAGCATGTTTCTTGTGTACTTTGAAAATCTTAAACAGTTTATTTAGCTGAACACTAGATACATCACAACAAATTTTTTATTTTAAAAAAAAAAACATTGTCAATTCCTTTAATAGAAATTCTTTATATTCAGCATTACATCTGACATCTCCTATACTAAATTACAAGGCAGACTAAAAAAATTGTTGCTGCATTAAAAATCAGCCAAACAAGTAAGACCTTCAGAACAGGCAAGACCTCCACATCAATTTTCCCTTACCTTTCTCTATTGCCAACTCATAAAATTTGGTAGAAAAAGTCTTGCAGAATCTATCAAAATGGATGTGTTCTAGCATCATTTTACACAACCTAACAAGCTATGCATATCTAGTAGCAAATCATTTAATGATACAACTAGTATTTTACCAAAACAAGCAATGATTGCAAGTACTTTCGCATTTGAAGGTATTGTTACCAGACATGTACGCTTCAAAAACACCCAAAATAGCAAAACACAAAATATTCTCCTAAACAATATTATGACTAAATTAAACAATTTGAATTAACAGAACAACAAAACAAGATATTTGCAAGAATCAAATACAAATCACACGTATTTCAAAATATACCTAGCCTTAAAGTAACTGGGTTTGAAAATTATGCAATATTATTTTTCCACGTATGTTCAAAAAGAAAACTTTTTGTTTAACTTCATTAATAAAGTAAGCAACATACTTCAGCAAAACAGTAGAGATAAAGCCCTAGAAAGAATCACATGAATCTCAAGAATCCCGCTAATTAAACAGGAATTCCAACTCCAACAAATATAGAAATTATTCATTGTTCTTTGCATTTGTCAAAGGAAAAGATCAATTAAAACCTACCAAGATGCTAGCTTGAAAAACCATACACAATTCAAATCCAATTGATTTTCTACATAAAATGCATCTCCAATTGTCGAGTCAAATTGCCAAATCAATCAATTCTATAGATTAGATTTTGCCAAACAAATAAGGAGGAAATTTTTAAATAAACGTTTTAACGAGATCTACATACCTGCAAATCTACACCTGCAGATCCAAAAAAGAAAATAAACAGATCAATTAGTACAACAAAATTCACAACAAAAACGAAATCAACATAATCAAACTCCATAATATCAATTTAACCAAAGATCCAGCAGATATCAATCTCCGCCGCCTTCGTCGTAATTCTCACAGCTGCCTCCGATTCAATTGATGCAAGGCGGGACCATATTCATCTTCAACACAATCACATATACAACACGGTCCCGACCTGCACCAAGCGAATTAGATACGGCCGCAAAAAAATCCCCCATCAAAACTTGACGGAACGTATTCAAAATTTCAAATATACACATATATACGTATATATAGATCTGCTAAATCCTAGCCTAAGCAGCAAAAGAGAAGGAAAGAGGGAAGAGAGAGAAAATAGAGTTAGGAGGGATACAAAAGTGTTGTGATGAAGGGTTTGGGTTGGGAGTCAGAGCAGAATTTATACTTGGAAAAATCGTATCTAATACTGACACGCGTCGGTAGCACCGGGGACTGATACTACTTTACAAAAGGTTTGCAAGTTTGTTCGAGAGAAATGAAAACCGTGACGCTATTAAAATTTAACCCTGGATTCAACTAAAACTACGAGGGTGCCACCTGAAAATATTACGTGGAGATACAGTAGTGCACGTGCGCCAGTGATAAAACATGTTGTATTCTTCTACGAAAATAGTTGTCAACTATACAGGGGATTAGTTATTTTTTTATTATTATTTTTATATTAGAATGAAATTTAATATTCTTTTATTTGACAAGAATGAATCCCAAAAGTTCATCTATCCAAACTTTATGAATAGATTGGTGGGATTAGTAATTTTTAGTTTCTACTTTGGTATTTATTTAGTTTCACTAGTGTAGACATCCGAAATTTCGCTTCCCTTTTACTAACCTTGTAAGAGGGCAAAAGCGTAATTTCAGTTCGGTAACAGCCTATTTAAAAAAGGATCACGAAGCTTAGGATGAGGTTATAATTGTGACAACCCAAAATTTTTGGGAAATATTAAAATAAAAATTAAACAAAGAAAATTCTTATTAGAGGATATGTTGTGTGATATTGTATTGCACAAGTGAATATGTGTTATGTATAATACATATATTAGTATTATATATTTATTATATGTAAATAAATTGTAGGGGCAATTTATTAAAGGAAATGAGATGGGTGTAGACACTCGAATTTTTCTGTCCCTGTTATTAACATTGTAGGAGGGCAAAATAGTACCATCAAATCAACTCCGATCTCCAATCGGACCGTCAATTCAACCCCGATCTCAATATCGGCCATCAAATCAACTTCGATCTCCAATCAGACTGTCAAATCAACCCCGACTCAATATTGGGCCATCAAATCAACTCCGATCTCCAATCGGACCGTCAGATCAACCCCGATCTCAATATCAGGCCATCAAATCAACTCCAATCTCCAATCGGACCGTCAACTCAACCCCGATCTCAATATCGGGCCATTAAATCAACTTCGATCTCCAATCAAACCATCAACTCAACCCCGATCTCAATATCGGGCCATCAAATCAACTCCGATCTCCAATCGGACCGTCAGATCAACCCCGATCTCATTATCGGGCCATCAAATCAACTCTGATCTCCAATCGGACCGTCAACTCAACCCTGATCTCAATATCGGGCCATCAAATGAACTTCGATCTCCAATTAAACCGTCAAATCAACCTCGATCTCAATATTGGTCCATCAAATCAACTCCGATCTCTAATCGGACAGTCAGATCAACCCCCAATCTCAATATCAGGTCATCAAATCAACTTCGATCTCCAATTGGACTGTCAAATCAACCCCGATCTCAATATCGGGCCATCAAATCAACTTCGATCTCTAATTGGACCGTCAGATCAATCCCGATCTCAATATCGGGATGTCGACTCAACCTCAGTCACCATTATCGGGACAACTACAGCCTCGAACACCAGTCTCGGGATGTCAACTCAGTCCCGATCTCAACCCGGGAGGTACAGATCAGCTCCGATCTCAACCCGGGAAGTGCAGGTCAGTCCCAGTCTCAACCCGAGAAGTCAAGTCAACTTCAGGAACAAACTTGAAGTTCCACAAAACCTCCAAAGGAAAACCTGGAATGACCAAGTCAGCCCCAGATACAACACTGAGGAAAACAGACTTGAATGAGATCCCAAGTCTTGGAAACAACTCCCGGAAGTCAACCAAAGGCTATGCCGACACTGAAGGCAACCCCGGGAGGGACAAAATAGTCATTTTACCAACCCTAAGCTGATTCGGTCAAACTCAAGCCGAATTGATGCCACCAAGGTCAGAACGAACCATAACGACGATCCCGAGTGCAAACAGCGCAAGACAGCTCAACCGATAAACTGCGGGGAATCGAAGACCTGGTTATGAACCCATCTTCTTGGACCCGGAAAATGTTTTATCCCATGTCATTGTGAAACTCTCGGCGAGGGCTTTCCAAAAAGTTATAGCACGCCTCAAACGGACGCTCCGATCAAAAGTTAGAAAGCTTCGACTTCGATCTCGCGTTGCTCGGAGTGCACGTACTTCGAGACGACTCAACCGGACACGTGGGCCCCACCAGGGGAGCTGCACCTCTACCTGCGGCAGCAGCAGGTAGAGCTGAGGCTCCCTGGCCTATAAATAAGCGTGCCCCCCTCATTTTCAAGAATTCCGAAACGCAGCGAACCTTTGTCCGTTTGATTTTCCTAACTTTTTCACCTATTCTAAACCCAAATTTTTTTCACTCTAACAGGTAGATATACCCACATACTACCACATATCAGAAAATAACCAATAGATTCTGACATTTAAAGCCTACGATTTGGCAAAAAGCCCGTTTAGCAGTACATTTTATAAAAGCAACCTCGCGTCCCTTAGATCGCTATCTAGTGGGAATGAGGCGCTTCGGCCGTGTGAACCAGGATTTACTGAATGAATCCTCGGTTCTGGCAATTTTTGGATATATATATATTTCTATGCAAATTTAAACTGTGCAGGTTTATTGGCTACTCATAGTGAGCCTAGAAATCGTGGGATTCATGATCAAATCGATCAGAATCTGATTCCCACGATGGACAAACTCCGCTTTACAGATGTACCCTGCCAGTTTTCTGTAAAATGTACATACAACAGACCTTAAAATGGTTATACGGACTTAAGGTCTCAACATAGTGAAAATATGGTTTGTAGTGTCAGAGTCCCTCCGATGGCTATCATGCCCATGAGGAGATCGACATTTGTATATATTCTGTGGACGAGGATGCTTCGCAACCCGACAATCACCATTCAAACTGTGCCTTAAGGCTGAAAAGATAAAAAATGGAAGTATCAACAGGCTTCAATTCCTATGTTAGCGTAAGGGTTTGATAACCAGCTTTCAAAATATCATTTTCAATCCAATCAAAAGAAAAGCTTTTGCAAATCAAATCAAAGACTTTTTGCAAATCAAGTCAAACCCTTCGTATATATGTTCAACGAAGCAAATCACTACTTTCAATCAATCAAACATAGGCCCAATCTTCAAACAACATTCACACACGCATTTCAATTTTATGGAAAATATTGAAAAGATGCGGTATCGTGTTTACACGGGAGTCATGGGGTGCCTAAACACCTTCCCCACACTTGACCAATCCCCCGAGCTCAAAACTTCGGTTTCAAAAATCAAGTTTCGACAGTATCCAGCAATTGGGCCTCTTTCAAACAAAACTCGGTTGAGTTGGTACAACCATTTTCAAATCTACCAACTAGAGACTCTGTAAAACGTTTAAATCATCGACATGATACATGTTGGCCTTTTTCCTAAAAAATCCTTCAAAACCTTTTTCCTAAATAAAAAGAGTGAGGGTAGAGATAACTTAGGAAGAGATGAAAGATCTGGCCCGCGAATTTTTTAACCAACGTCGACAGGTGGCGATGTGACACTCCCAAATCCGGGTACTTTGTTTCCACATGATTTGGTGTTCACTTTCTAATAAAGCATACATCTACCCAATAATAAAGAATTGCAAAGTAAATTACAACCTTCAAAAACCTTAAAAAAAATCTTCCTTTAAAAATGAATACAACTTGTCCAACAAAATCCCATGGTTAACTAACCTTAACATCAAACAATAAATGCGGAATTAAACATAACATAATCGACTAAGTCTTATTACAATAAAAACTTGAAACCATAAGCCTTCATTTGTTCATCTTTTCTTTTCCTTTACTAGTTGACGGTATGTCAACCTTCTTGGTCTCAACTGCAAGTGGTGGTAAAACATGCAAGAGTGAGCAAACAAAAGCTGTGACGCCCCCAAATTCCAGGACCGCCACTTGGTCTCTCGAATTCGGTTCATCACGTGCTCATGGTAATACATCACAATAATAATAATTAAATATCATACGATCACAGCGGAAAATCTATTCTAGAATAATTTACAATGATTTATTATAATTATTCCCCCAAGTCTCGCAACCTACAGTACTTAATAGATTACATAATAATATCAGTTAACGACTTATTACATAATCTAACTTAAGCTTAAACATAATCAAATCCAGTCTTACTACATCATCTTCATACAATATTAATATATTTAAAACATAACAGACATAAGCTAGTTGGTAGCTTTGCCCTTGCCCTTATCAACGCCCGAAGGTTCACCATGCTCTGCCTTCACTGAAATGTTTTAGGGAAAGCAAGAATGAGCACAAATTGCCCAGCAAGTAATATACAATAAGGGTGAGTAATAAGATTCTCAATTCTCGAAAGGGTATAACAAGATTTGATAGTTCAAGAACAACAAGAATATCAACAGTTCTCAATATCAGTCGCTAAGGACAGGATAATATCAATATGATTCAATAATAAGTCAATTCAAGATTTCAAATAATTGAATACTGAGTAGTCACTACGGACTATGAACTTCTACTAGAATTGACAGTAATAAACTGAAAATCCAACAAAAACAGGTACAACAGGTGATCAGCCTAAAGTACCCTTGTTATGCATAACAATCAACCATACTCAAGTGTGCACGTCGGTTCTCCGACAATTATATATTCCCTTCAAAGAAGGTTGTTCTTCTCAGTCAAATACAAGATCCCGCACCAATCAATTAGTTTGGGTCGCTTTTCAATAATATAAGTCTAGCCGAATCAAATGGCATAGACACTTTCACAATATTCAAGAACAATACTAAGTTCAACATGAATAATAGTTTTAATGAAATAAGAGTTCAAGTATGCTAATTCGATTCAACCGATTAAATAGGAAACTAGTTCGCAATACACAAGATAGGATACTTGCATAGTAAAAGAGTATAAGTTAGGAAACTTTCACAATCATAGCTTTCCTTGCATAAAGTAAATGCGTCGGTTAGGATACTTGCACTTTAAGAGAGTGTAAGTAAGAGAACTTGCCTTTAGCGTAGTTTATCCACGAAAAGCAATCAATACTTTCGAATTCCTATCGTAATACAGTTACGTATATATATGATATTCATTAGTCATATAATTTAACTTCACATTTTCTCTTTGAATATACGATCAACACATAAGCTAAGTTTTACCTAGCTACACAGTTATATAGAATATAATTTCTATCCTTAACGTTCCTTCTTTAGAGTTTAAACGCATTCTCATATTATATAAGATCTCAACAATTAGCAAACATGCTTGCATATTATTAATATCACATAAGACCACAATTAATACTAAATATATTTCATTTTAGCAAGTTACAGCATCTCCTTAAGTTAACCGTCAAAATCGGGTTCAAGTAACATCATATAATATCGCGTAGCATGTATTCATATTTAAAGGATACTTTCATGCTTGTATAACTTTTCCAAATCCAATCGTACATGGTATAGGTTCTTAAGTTAATACTTAAAGCCATTCAAGGACACGAACTCATATGGTCTAACATGATTGCTTTTAAACACATAAGATATTCATATAACTTGTATTAGTCATGCTCATGAGTACTCGTATTGCATATATGTAGCTAGCATTGTTATTATCTTGAAAACATGCTTTGTTTATGCTAAACTTTAATCACGGCAACCAATCATGGTATATATATATGCATGACACATGCATGAGTCTAAGAGTACTATCACATGTGTCCATAAATATCAGAATTTAAATCTCCACGTATCGTGTTAATGCTCATGTGCAAGGCTTGTATTTCTATTGGTGAATCTTACTAATAGAGCCTAACATGTTCATGCTTCCTTACGAACTATATAAACACAAGTTAAGGCTTCATTCATATATTTCAAAGTTATCTAAACATGCTCATAACATCAAAATGACTATATAGCATTTACATGATCATATCCACCTTCAAACTTACATTTTTGTTAGGAATGAGCACTAGTTAGGTTCACATGTTCATATTTTATTACGGAACCAATATAGATAAGCTAACATGCACTTCATGTGTCTCTAGGTGGTACTAACGTGCTTGCAAGGTCAGTATGTAAACATGCTTTATATATGTTAACGTCGTTTATGAAACTTTAAATTCGTTTCCAAACTATGTGTTGTTTGGTTAACCATGCATGCTAATATACTAAAACATGCTTACATTGCCTCATTAGGTTTATATATATGTATTAATCATGCTCCCATGCTTGTTTAAACAAAAATCAAACAATTGGTACATAACAGTTTTGTTGCAGAATGCAGAAAACTGAACACAGAGGCTGGCGCTGCGGCGCGGCACAGTAGCTTAATACTGGCGCTGCGGCGCGAGTGGCGCTGCGTGCGGCGCTGCGGCGCGGGCTGCGGCGCGTGTGGCGCTGCGGCGTCGAGGCAGTTTTCTGGGTTCAGACTGCAGCGAAAACCGACCCAAAACCTCCCATTTCATCGATTTACCCAGATACTATCCTTGTTTAACTTACTAACACATACATATATGCTTATATAACAGTCAATAGCAATTATCAATTCCCAATTTCATGAACTCTAACTAATTTACGAATTTCATGTATTTACAGAAATTGAAGAGGAACAATGGAAATGAAAGACTATTCAGTGGTTCCATCATGTGTGTATGTTCATATAACAACAATATAAGGGTTCTACAAACCAATCATGAACCAATTTGGCATAATCAAGAATTTTAACAAAACTCAGAGAACAACAATGGAGTTCTTTTGACAGAAAATGAAAATGAAGACACGAAGAGGATTTATACCTCTGTTATGGAGTAAGCTTGCTGATATCTCACAATGCTATTATGTATATGCTCTCAACTTATCAACTCAAACAAAATCTCAGCAATGTGAAATGGGAAGAAAGGAAGCCATATTTATAGAGAAAACAAGATACAGACAATGCAATTGCCTACTATTTCAAACTAACAGAAATTTGAATTGTATGCTAGATAAGAGGAAGTTGGTAGATAGTTGTTGAAAGCCATCATTAGAGCCACTCCTCATATAATTATTGCTAGCTAAGCTTGGGAGAAGAATGGGAGAATAGGCCTTAGCCTTTTTGCCATACACGTGAAGGAGAAGGAGGGTGACTATTATATGGGAACAAGGCCATATATCAGCATTCTATAATTTGTATATATACACAACACTTATGCCAAAATATGTTACATGTATATATACTATATAATTAGGCCACAATTATAGTTACAATGTAATTCTAATGATACTAACATGGATTCACATAATGTAATAAGTGTGAATTGTGCACATATAATTCATGTACATTTTTATCATACTGGTATAATTTAATCGGATGTTATCACGTTACATTATCTCATGTATTATTAAATTGTATTACTCAACAATTATTTATAATAGATCCATGATACATTATTTTAATGTATATCCACACATCATTTGTCACCTACACATATCATAATATATAGTTACTATACATTTAATTCGCATGCTTGCACATATAATTTCTCATCTTATAAATTGAATATTAATTAATAATATACACATATCCTACATCAATCAATATAATTGTTAACCTCCATAACAATTTAATTAACCTTTATATGATTAACTATCACTTTGATATAAATCTTATTATATTTATAAACACGTTGCTCATTATTATTATGTTTCTTGCAATAATAATCACATATTATTAATCAATCCCCATTAGTATTTTATAACAGTTAATTAATATTCTTTGATTAACAATTAATATAGATTAATTGTTCGCTTAAATTAATATAATCATTCTTATATTACGTCACTGTGCCACACAAGGCAATCAACGAGTTTATCACAAACTCCACCAATTTCTCAATTATTATAATTATTCAATTATATATAATTGAATTAATTCATCTCATAACACAAAATCATTTATATTCAAATAAATTCTCATTTCCATTAATATATTTATTTAATAATATATGAAAATTCTCGGGTATTACATCCTCCCCCCCTTATAAAAATTCCGTCCCGGAATTGCTACAAGGTTATACAAATAGATGGGGATAGTCTCTCATCATCCTATCTTCTAACTCCCACGTTGCCTCCTCGACATCGTGGTAACGCCAAAGTACTTTTACAGATGAAATAACTTTATTTCTCAAAGTTTGTTCTTTCCTATCTAATATTTGGACAGAAATTTCTTCATACGCCAAGTTCTTCTCCACTTGAATGGGCTCGTAAGAAATCACGTGCTTGTAGTCGGCCTTGTACGGTCGCAACACGAAAATGTGGAACACGTTGTGGATATGCTCCAACTCGGGTGGTAACGCAACTTTGTATGCCACTTCGCCCACTCGCTTCAGTATCTCGAACGGTCCTATGAATCTTGGACTCAATTTTCCTTTCTTGCCGAAACGGATTTTTCCCTTCCATGGAGATACCTTCAAGAATACGAAACTGCCGACTTTGAAGTCTCGGTCCTGCCGATGCAAATCTGCGTATTTCTTCTGGCGATCTTGAGCTGCTACAAGTCTGGCTCTTATCACTGTCACCACGTCTGCGGTTTGTTGAATTAACTCTGGTCCGAGTATTCGTCGTTCTCCGACTTCGTCCCAACATAACGGCGTTCTGCACTTTCTCCCGTAAAGAGCTTCGTACGGTGGCATGCCAATACTCGCATGGTAGCTATTATTATATGCGAATTCTACTAAGGGTAGGTGGTCGTCCCAATTTCCCTTAAAATCCATCACGCAAGTCCTAAGCATGTCTTCTAGCGTTTGTATTGTTCGCTCACATTGTCCGTCTGTTTGAGGATGATAAGCTGTACTCAACCTCAACTGCGTTCCCATTCTTTCCTGCAAACTCTTCCAAAAATTGGACGTGAAGCGCGGATCTCGATCAGAGACAATTGACACCGGCACTCCATGTCGTGAAATAATTTCTTTTACATATAGGCTTGCTAATTGGTTCAAACTGTAGCGGATCTTGATTGGTAGAAAGTGTGCGGTCTTCGTTAGTCGATCCACGATAACCCAAATAGCATCATAACCTTTCTGTGTAACTGGAAGTCCTACCACGAAGTCCATGGTAATATGCTCCCATTTCCACTCTGGTATTTCTAACGGTTGTAGTAAACCACTCGGCCGCTGATGCTCTGCTTTAATGCGTTGGCAAGTCAAGCATCTACTGACGCACTCTGCGACTTCCCGTTTCAAATTAGGCCACCAAAAATGTTGCCTTAGATCTCGGTACATCTTTGTGCCTCCCGGATGAACGGAATATGTCGTATTGTGTGCCTCGTGCAAAATCTCTTCCCTCAACTCGGTTACCGCTGGTACCCACACTCTCCCTTCAAATCTCAAAATACCATCTTTATCCATTCGAAATTTTTCTTCCTCACTTTCTGTGATCCTCTTTCGGATTTTCTCACACTCTTCATCCTTTTCCTGAGCTTCCTTTACTCTATTCAACAACGTCGGACAAGCTTCCATTACAATTAACTTCTCACCAGACTTTTCTGGTCTTTTTACTTTTATCTCTAATTTCTCCATCTCTCTTATCAACTCTTCCTGAGTCGTCAAATTAAACAACTTCTCCCTTCCTTTCCTGCTCAGAGCGTCGGCAACCACATTTGCCTTTCCCGGGTGATAAAGAATATCGCAGTCATAGTCCTTGATTAATTCTAACCACCTTCTCTGCCGCATGTTTAACTCCTTCTGTGTGAAGATATATTTCAGACTTTTGTGGTCCGTGTATATCTCACATTTTTCTCCGTATAGATAATGTCTCCATATCTTAACGCAAAAACTACTGCCGCTAACTCTAAGTCATGAGTAGGGTATCGTTTTTCGTAATCCTTCAATTGTCGTGACGCATATGCAATAACCTTGCCATGTTGCATGAGCACACAGCCAAGCCCCTTGTGCGATGCATCACTATACACCACAAAATTTCCCGCCTCATCTGGTAATGATAATACAGGTGCTTCGCTCAATCTCCTTTTCAGTTCTTGAAAACTTTCTTCGCATTTGTCGGTCCATACAAATTTCACCGTCTTTCTAGTCAAATTGGTCAACGGGGTTGCTATCTTAGAAAAATCTTGGATGAATCTTCGATAGTACCCAGCTAACCCTAGAAAGCTTCTCACCTCCGTCGGTGTTCTCGGTTGTTCCCAATTACTTATTGCTTCAACCTTCGCAGGGTCTACAGAGATTCCATTCTTATCCACCACGTGGCCTAAGAATTGAACCTTCTCCATCCAAAATTCGCACTTAGAAAATTTTGCATACATCTTCTCCTTCCTTAGTGCCTCCAAAATAATCTTTAGATGTTCGGCGTGTTCTTCCTCTGTCTTTGAGTAGATCAAAATGTCGTCGATAAAAACCACTACAAATTTATCCAAGTATGGCTTGAAAACTCGGTTCATCAAGTCCATAAATGCTGCCGGAGCATTAGTCAATCCGAATGACATTACCAAAAACTCGTAGTGTCCATAACGGGTTCGAAACGCAGTCTTTGGTATGTCCTCGTCCCTCACTTTCAGTTGATGATATCCTGTTCGTAGGTCGATCTTTGAGAAACACTTTTGCTCCCTTCAGTTGATCAAATAAGTCGTCTATCCTCGGTAGCGGATACCGGTTCTTGATCGTTACTCTGTTCAATTCTCGATAATCGATACAGAGCCTCATCGATCCGTCCTTCTTCTTAACGAATAGTACTGGTGCTCCCCAAGGAGAAACACTCGGTCGAATGTAACCCTTATCCAACAATTCTTGTAATTGTATCATCAATTCCTTCATTTCTACTGGCGCCATACGATATGGAGCTTTCGAAATCGGTGCCGTTCCCGGTGCTAAGTCTATTACGAATTCGATTTCTCTGTCTGGCGGAAGACCAGGCAGATCGTCCGGAAACACGTCTTGAAATTCATTAACTACGGATATATCCTTAATTTCTACTCCCTTTTTCCGAGTATCAACGATGTAAGCTAAATATCCTACACATCCTTTCCTTAACAATTTCTTGGCCTGCATCATCGTAACGCAACACGATTGCTTAAGCGATGAGCTACCATAAAACACTACCTTAGACTTACTCGGAGTCTGAAGGTTCACACATTTGTTCTGACAGTCAATTATCGCAGCATGGTTATACAACCAATCCATTCCCAGTATTACGTCAAATTCTCCCAGTCTAATAGGAATCAAGTCTACTCTCAGTTCATGTTTACTAATATTTGCGCGACAATTTCGATAAACGTATTCTACAGGGATCACTTCCTTATTAGCAACTTCTATGATCAAAGGATTTTCTAATAGTTCTCGAGGTGTACTAAGTCTACTAGCAAATTCTTCAGATACAAAAGAACAGGTGGCACCCGAATCAAATAATACATAGGCATTTATATCATTGATTGGGATTATACCTGACACCACATCCTTCGCAGCCACTGCGTCTTGGACGGTCATGTTAAAGGTTCTGGCGGTTGGGCGGTTGGATTGTGCCGGTCCACCGATCATCAGCTTGTTGCCTCCTTGCTGATTACTACCCCCGCCACTTCCCTTCTTTGGGCAGTCCTTAATTCGGTGCTCCGTCGAGCCACAAGCAAAGCATCCTTGTATCTTTTTCGGTTTCAAACAGTTGGGCGAGATGTGCCCTTCCTGTCCGCAGTTGTAGCAAGTGCCACGTCCCTTCCAGCACTCGCCCTGGTGATTCTTCCCACACTTCGGGCATCCTTCAGCCCTCTTCTTGAAACCTCCACAAAAATTCCCTGATTGATTATTATTGTTGTTTTTGTTGTTGTTGTTGTTCTCCCACTTTCTCTTTCCCAAGTTGCTTCCTCCGCTACTGCTTCCTCCCGTACGATTCTCTCCTCCAGTATTCTTTCCTTTCTTTTCTTTGTTATACAGACTTAAGGCCTCACTGCCGCCTTCCGCAATGATTGCCTTCTCCAGTAATGTTGCAAAGGAATCAATTTGAAGAACTGATACCTTATTGAACAGCCATGGCTTCAACCCTTGTTCAAAGCGTCTAGCCTTCCTCTCTTCATCACCAACTTGGTGCTCCGCAAATCGCGCTAGTTCGTTAAACCTAGCCGCGTATTGCGCCACCGTCATCTCACCTTGTTTTAACTCTAGGAATTTCACCTCCATCCTATTCTTCATACTTTTCGAAAAGTAATTCTCGAAGAACAGTGTCTTAAACTTATCCCAAGCTATTATCCCTTCTCCAACTCTTTGTTGATTAGCCTCCCACCAGTAGTTCGCTTCTCCCCTCATCATGTACGTGGCAAACACCGTCTTCTGATCTTCGCCTACGCTAGCTATAGTGAAAGCTTTTTCGATCTCTTTGATCCACGTTTGTGCGACGATTGGGTCGGTAGTTCCCTCGAACTCCGGGGGTCCTACACTTTTAAAGTCTTTAAAGGTTGTTACTGGCACAGTTTGAGGGTTCGGGCGAACGGGTTCATTGTTCCTTCCCCTTAAGGCTTCTCCTAACAAGTCTACCAGTTTCTGGATCGGGTCTACTTGTTCTCTCTCATTGTTAACGGATTCTTCGGGTGCAATCAATCTACGTCTGGGCGGCATTATCTGCATCACAATTTTTCATTTTATTATTATTCAAGTATATCACTTAAGTATTTCTTTTAATACTAAAAGAATAAATTTATAACACGTTTCTAAAATCAACTCCATTTATATTCATATGCCATTTCATTTCATTACATGATTTTCCTAGCATACTGCTATAAATGTTATCACATATATCCCCTAATATCACAAAAGACGGGGAATATACCAACCTACTACCATACTACCCCTCTAACAAAAGCTAACTCGGGGTTTACATCATCATCCCACATCTTACACAAAAGATCGGGATTACAACATAGTATATACAATACATAAAGACACAACTAGTACTACCACTAGACTGACTAAGGAAATCTCATCCCATCATCCCGCGCTCCACTGCGCTCTTGTACTCCAACTGTGCTATATACGCAAACAGCTCTCGGCTCAAGGTATGTAGAGTCTGTCCCTGTTCTGCCGGGTAGTGATACACACCATCAATCACCCTTTCAAAAGCTGAACAGAATACATACCCCATCTTGTTCATCTTTCTCTTTTTGCACCTGACCTCATCCTCAAGGTCGTCAGCTCTCTCATTGGACGCTTCCCACTTCTCCTCGAAGTGTAACCTATCCATCACCTCCAACTCTAGCTGAGTACGGAGTGCCTCTTTCTCAGTCTTCTCACTCAGTTCCCTCTGCTCAACCTCTTCTAGCTTCTCTGCCAAATCTGCATTCCTAGCCACTGACTTGTGAAACAGAGTCCCCATCTGGATCCCTGCCTCCCTACGGTAGGCAATCTCCACCTCTAACTCTTGCATAGCCAGCTTCCTCTGGTGGTCCTCGTCCCTCAGCTTCTGGAACTCAGACTCTCTCTCTTGGGCCTCTGCCTCCAGCTCTTGGACTCTGCAGTCTAACTCTAGAATACGCTCCTCGTACTCGCCTAACATCTGTTCCTCTATAGTAGCCTCATCAGAGTCCTCTACTGGCTCATCCTCCATCGGCTCCTCCTTTGGATCAGACTCTATCTCAATCTCGTCCTCGTCGTCAGACTCGAATGGTGCAACAGCCTGCACTGGTGTAGCCTCTAGAGGTGCCTCGTATACTACGTGTATATCCCTGGGCTCCTCCTCTGCAGCTCTACTAGGTACCCCTGTGTCTGTCATCCTACACTCACAAACACAAGACAAGAAATAGCATCTCCATTAGAATGTTAAACAAAATATAAGTTCATTGTATAGAATGAAGTTACATTTCATAACAGACTAAGTCTCTTAAGGAAAACTCTACATGAGTTTTATCTCCTTCCTAACTTCTAAGTTCGCCTAAGTTATAGTCTAAGGGCACTCGTTCCTAAGGTTTATAACTACGGCTCTGATACCAACCTGTGACGCCCCCAAATTCCAGGACCGCCACTTGGTCTCTCGAATTCGGTTCATCACGTGCTCATGGTAATACATCACAATAATAATAATTAAATATCATACGATCACAGCGGAAAATCTATTCTAGAATAATTTACAATGATTTATTATAATTATTCCCCCAAGTCTCGCAACCTACAGTACTTAATAGATTACATAATAATATCAGTTAACGACTTATTACATAATCTAACTTAAGCTTAAACATAAGCAAATCCAGTCTTACTACATCATCTTCATACAATATTAATATATTTAAAACATAACAGACATAAGCTAGTTGGTAGCTTTGCCCTTGCCCTTATCAACGCCCGAAGGTTCACCATGCTCTGCCTTCACTGAAATGTTTTAGGGAAAGCAAGAATGAGCACAAATTGCCCAGCAAGTAATATACAATAAGGGTGAGTAATAAGATTCTCAATTCTCGAAAGGGTATAACAAGATTTGATAGTTCAAGAATAACAAGAATATCAACAGTTCTCAATATCAGTCGCTAAGGACATGATAATATCAATATGATTCAATAATAAGTCAATTCAAGATTTCAAATAATTGAATACTGAGTAGTCACTACTGGACTATGAACTTCTACTAGAATTGACAGTAATAAACTGAAAATCCAACAAAAACAGGTACAACAGGTGATCAGCCTAAAGTACCCTTGTTATGCATAACAATCAACCATACTCAAGTGTGCACGTCGGTTCTCCGACAATTATATATTCCCTTCAAAGAAGGTTGTTCTTCTCAGTCAAATACAAGATCCCGCACCAATCAATTAGTTTGGGTCGCTTTTCAATAATATAAGTCTAGCCGAATCAAATGGCATAGACACTTTCACAATATTCAAGAACAATACTAAGTTCAACATGAATAATAGCTTTAATGAAATAAGAGTTCAAGTATGCTAATTCGATTCAACCGATTAAATAGGAAACTAGTTCGCAATACACAAGATAGGATACTTGCATAGTAAAAGAGTATAAGTTAGGAAACTTTCACAATCATAGCTTTCCTTGCATAAAGTAAATGCGTCGGTTAGGATACTTGCACTTTAAGAGAGTGTAAGTAAGAGAACTTGCCTTTAGCGTAGTTTATCCACGAAAAGCAATCAACACTTTCGAATTCCTATCGTAATACAGTTACGTATATATATGATATTCATTAGTCATATAATTTAACTTCACATTTTCTCTTTGAATATACGATCAACACATAAGCTAAGTTTTACCTAGCTACACAGTTATATAGAATATAATTTCTATCCTTAACGTTCCTTCTTTAGAGTTTAAACGCATTCTCATATTATATAAGATCTCAACAATTAGCAAACATGCTTGCATATTATTAATATCACATAAGACCACAATTAATACTAAATATATTTCATTTTAGCAAGTTACGGCATCTCCTTAAGTTAACCGTCAAAATCGGGTTCAAGTAACATCATATAATATCGCGTAGCATGTATTCATATTTAAAGGATACTTTCATGCTTGTATAACTTTTCCAAATCCAATCGTACATGGTATAGGTTCTTAAGTTAATACTTAAAGCCATTCAAGGACACGAACTCATATGGTCTAACATGATTGCTTTTAAACACATAAGATATTCATATAACTTGTATTAGTCATGCTCATGAGTACTCGTATTGCATATATGTAGCTAGCATTGTTATTATCTTGAAAACATGCTTTGTTTATGCTAAACTTTAATCACGGCAACCAATCATGGTATATATATGCATGACACATGAATGAGTCTAAGAGTACTATCACATGTGTCCATAAATATCAGAATTTAAATCTCCACGTATCGTGTTAATGCTCATGTGCAAGGCTTGTATTTCTATTGGTGAATCTTACTAATAGAGCCTAACATGTTCATGCTTCCTTACGAACTATATAAACACAAGTTAAGGCTTCATTCATATATTTCAAAGTTATCTAAACATGCTCATAACATCAAAATGACTATATAGCATTTACATGATCATATCCACCTTCAAACTTACATTTTTGTTAGGAATGAGCACTAGTTAAGTTCACATGTTCATATTTTATTACGGAACCAATATAGATAAGCTAACATGCACTTCATGTGTCTCTAGGTGGTACTAACGTGCTTGCAAGGTCAGTATGTAAACATGCTTTATATATGTTAACGTCGTTTATGAAACTTTAAATTCGTTTCCAAACTATGTGTTGTTTGGTTAACCATGCATGCTAATATACTAAAACATGCTTACATTGCCTCATTAGGTTTATATATATGTATTAATCATGCTCCCATGCTTGTTTAAACAAAAATCAAACAATTGGTACATAACAGTTTTGTTGCAGAATGCAGAAAACTGAACACAGAGGCTGGCGCTGCGGCGCGGCACAGTAGCTTAATACTGGCGCTGCGGCGCGAGTGGCGCTGCGTGCGGCGCTGCGGCGCGGGCTGCGGCGCTACGGCGCTACGGCGTCGAGGCAGTTTTCTGGGTTCAGACTGCAGCGAAAACAGACCCAAAACCTCCCATTTCATCGATTTACCCAGATACTATCCTTGTTTAACTTACTAACACATACATATATGCTTATATAACAGTCAATAGCAATTATCAATTCCCAATTTCATGAACTCTAACTAATTTACGAATTTCATGTATTTACAGAAATTGAAGAGGAACAATGGAAATGAAAGACTATTCAGTGGTTCCATCATGTGTGTATGTTCATATAACAACAATATAAGGGTTCTACAAACCAATCATGAACCAATTTGGCATAATCAAGAATTTTAACAAAACTCAGAGAACAACAATGGAGTTCTTTTGACAGAAAATGAAAATGAAGACACGAAGAGGATTTATACCTCTGTTATGGAGTAAGCTTGCTGATATCTCACAATGCTATTATGTATATGCTCTCAACTTATCAACTCAAACAAAATCTCAGCAATGTGAAATGGGAAGAAAGGAAGCCATATTTATAGAGAAAACAAGATACAGACAATGCAATTGCCTACTATTTCAAACTAACAGAAATTTGAATTGTATGCTAGATAAGAGGAAGTTGGTAGATAGTTGTTGAAAGCCATCATTAGAGCCACTCCTCATATAATTATTGCTAGCTAAGCTTGGGAGAAGAATGGGAGAATAGGCCTTAGCCTTTTTGCCATACACGTGAAGGAGAAGGAGGGTGACTATTATATGGGAACAAGGCCATATATCAGCATTCTATAATTTGTATATATACACAACACTTATGCCAAAATATGTTACATGTATATATACTATATAATTAGGCCACAATTATAGTTACAATGTAATTCTAATGATACTAACATGGATTCACATAATGTAATAAGTGTGAATTGTGCACATATAATTCATGTACATTTTTATCATACTGGTATAATTTAATCGGATGTTATCACGTTACATTATCTCATGTATTATTAAATTGTATTACTCAACAATTATTTATAATAGATCCATGATACATTATTTTAATGTATATCCACACATCATTTGTCACCTACACATATCATAATATATAGTTACTATACATTTAATTCGCATGCTTGCACATATAATTTCTCATCTTATAAATTGAATATTAATTAATAATATACACATATCCTACATCAATCAATATAATTGTTAACCTCCATAACAATTTAATTAACCTTTATATGATTAACTATCACTTTGATATAAATCTTATTATATTTATAAACACGTTGCTCATTATTATTATGTTTCTTGCAATAATAATCACATATTATTAATCAATCCCCATTAGTATTTTATAACAGTTAATTAATATTCTTCGATTAACAATTAATATAGATTAATTGTTCGCTTAAATTAATATAATCATTCTTATATTACGTCACTGTGCCACACAAGGCAATCAACGAGTTTATCACAAACTCCACCAATTTCTCAATTATTATAATTATTCAATTATATATAATTGAATTAATTCATCTCATAACACAAAATCATCTATATTCAAATAAATTCTCATTTCCATTAATATATTTATTTAATAATATATGAAAATTCTCGGGTATTACAAAAGCTCACTTGAAATTACAACAGTGATATGACATATATATGAATAGCTTCAAGAGAGTTTGAATAACTTTACTTTCATCAGTATAAAGAATTGAATTATAATTCTTTCATCAATACATGAAATTCGAATATAGAATCATCCGAGGGTCATAAGACCTTGAACCATTGTCCTAGGTTATAAATATTTTTATTTAAACCTTTAATAGTCAATAAGACTATGGACCATTAACTCGTACTCAGGGGGATCAACCCTTTATACCATGAATTGTACACAACCATCTTAACGCTTTCGCATAAATGTCCCCTAGTAAATAGGGTTGTTCATTCTCAGTGTTTGAATACAAGTCCACACCAAAGAAAGTTTGGTTTGGATAGATAAGGGAACTTTAGAGTTTCAACTATCATCAACTAGGAGTAGTTGAATCGACTTACAGTACTTTACAGTTCAATAATATAAGAATCATGAACCAATTGCAAGATATGACAATAAACTTCATAATAGATAGGCATGCTTTTAGAAACAACACAAAGCATTCGATAGACTAAGTAGATCTTGCTTGAACAACTAAGTCAAGATCATATTACTAAAATAACACTTCAATACTTACGCTTTATGAATATTGGAGTATGGTATAACTTGTACCACATATAACAAGTTAAGGAACTTAAATGAACTTTCATAATTAATTGAGCAAGGGTTAGGAAACTTGCACAATGAAAAGATACAATGAATAGGCTTGCATAGCATTCAAGAGTAGCTTAAAGAACTTGCACAATATAAATAACAAGTTTAGAAACTTGCTTAATGGTAACGAGTTTAGGGTTTAGAAGACTTGCCTTAAGCGCAAGCTACACTTGAAACACAATTACAATCACTTCACAAACACCCTACACATTTGTATTACATTCAAACCATCTATTAGTAACTAATTACAACTTTTAAATCATCGAACTTCATATCCAAGTCCAACTCACAATGTATTTTACCACATTGGTGGCTAACTAGTCAAGTACGTGAGTTTATACTCACGGCATACATTCATAAGCATATAACACAATGAATCGTGTTATGTGCCTTGCTAAAGTAACACACACACACACACACACACATATAACACATTCATAATATACTTCAATCTAACTTAAACACATCAAAAACATGTTATCCTATTACACATTTCACTTTCCAAGTCATAGAAGCAAGTTAGCTTAACAAACGGGGCATAAAAACTCAAAACCAAAAATCAGAAATTCCCGGACAGCAGGATCACCCACTGGGGCAGGTCCCCATATGGCAAAACCCCCGCTGGGGAGGGTCCTCCCCTTGCTGCACTACATGGTTCGCGAACTGATGGAGAAATAAGCCAATTTGGCTTACTCCGTCACACCGAATTCGAATTTTCCCAATATGACAAACATGAAACTTGTGACAAACAATATTTTAAGCTTATTAACATGTTCATAACATAAAAATTTCATATAAACACATAATCACAACCAAGATTTCATGGAATTTGAAGAAGAACACAATTTTAAGCGTTCTTGACGAAAATTGCTACTACGAATTTGTTTTTCATCCAATTCAAGTTATTCCAATTGTAATCACTTCTATTCTTAACATACTAACATAACACTTAATCAATTTTAACAATAACTCATAATCAACATCAATTTTGATAGTTTCAAAAGCCATTTTTCAGAAATTACTTCACCGAAAATCACTATAAACACACTTCCTATTGTTTATCAAAAATTCATGGATTGAATTGCTAGAACAACCATATAACCCATATATAATCATGTTATATCACATATTACACATAATTCATGCTCACATCAAGGATTTAAAGAAAGTTTCAACATAAATTCATAATCTAAAACTATGAACATGAATTTCATAGTGTTCATCATATACTTGTGAATTGAAATTCTTAAAAAACTATGAAACTCTCATGTAAACATATATACATGTATATATACATACATATCCCATTCACATAACAAAATTATAAAGTTTCGCAAAGAGATTTTTACATAGAATTCCAAAACTATGAACACATTAGAAGAATATGCTTGAGAAACTTGTTTTTAAGACGATTTAATTATGAAAATCTTTTCATGGCATACAATTATATATGAAAACATATGAACACCATATATATACATATAATTTCATAATCATAATAACCCAATATGACAAAGAAGAAAACACAACACATATGAATTAGTTCTAGGGTTAAGATTATAACCTTACTAGTTTTGACTTAAGAGAGAGATGATGAAAATGATGATCCTCTCTTGCCTTCTCAAGCTTTTCTTCCTCTTCTCTCTTCTTCTTCTCTGACAATTCTCTTTAACCCTCTTCTTCTTTCTTTCTTTGTTTTGTAAAACTAACGTAACTTTTAACTTAACATATATTATACAATATACAATATACATATATAATATATATGTAACTTATAAGTAATAAGTATAATACTTAACACCATATTAACTCATACTAATAGCATAGGTTACAAAATTTGAAAAGCCCAAGGCCATGTTTGGCAAAACCACATTATTTTTAAAAACTAACTTCTAGAGCTTAAGGCCTTGTTTGGAAGAAATAAGATTAAACAAGTACAAGGGTCTTGTTTGGTAAAACACTTTAAAACCATTTTCTAGTCTTTTAATAACTCTTTAAATCCATAAATTACATTCTACACCTATTTTAATAAATCACACAATACCATATTGCTACACAATTGTAATTCCTTTATTAAACATAATTCATGTAACAAATTATTATTAACACTTAGCACATAACATTAAATCTAATTGAATTATTCTTAACTAAATTAAAATTATGCTACACCATTGCTAACATATCAATTTAATTAAACATGTAGCACTTAATTAAATTATCCACAATAATTACACAATTTATTTATTAACTCAACAAATAAATTCTATAAAATATTTATTTAATTCAATAAATATTTAAAATTAACATATAAAATTCTCAATCGTTACAGTCTTCCCTTCTTAAAAGGATTCTGTCCCCAGAATCACAACATTAAAAAAAAATTCTCATAAAAATTTAAAATTCAAATTCTCTCTGTTACATTCTTCCCTCCTTAAAAATATTATGTCCCCCAGAATCGATATATAAGGGATTACACAAATCAATTAAGCAAATAGTTGAGGATACGACTTCCTCATTACATCCTCGAGTTCCCACGTGGCTTCTTCAGCACTGTGGTTCCTCCAAATTACCTTAACAGAAGGTATCACTTTATTCCTAAAAGCTTGTTTCTTTCTGTCAATATTTTGAACAGGAACCTCTTCATAAATTAAGTCTTTATCAAATTGTAAAGGCTCGTATTCTATTACATGCTTATAGTCGTGTTTGTAAGGTCGTAACACCAAAATATGAAATACTTTATGTATATTCTCGAGTTTCGGAGGTAATGCCACCTAGTAAGGAACCTCGCCCACCTTTCGTAGTACCTCGAAAGGCCCAATAAATCAGGGACTCAACTTCCCCTTCTTGCCAAATTGAATTTTCCCCTTCCAGGGAGATACCTTCAGAAAAATGAAGCTTCCTGGTAATAATTCTCTATTCTGTCGATGTTGATCGGCATATTTCTTCTATCTGTCTTGAGCAACAACCAATCTTGTTCGGATCAGCTTTATAATTTTGGCTATTTGTTGCACCAATTCCTATCCCAACAGCTGACGTTCACCAACTTCATCCCAGCACAAGGGAGTTCTGCATTTCCTGCCATATAATGCTTCGTAAGGGGGCATGCCAATACTTGCGTGGTAACTATTGTTGTAGGAGAACTCCACCAAATGTAGATGATCATCGCAGCTTCCCTTAAAGTCCATCACACAAGCTCTCAGTATATCCTCTAGCGTCTGAATCATTCTCTCGCTCTGGCCATCGGTCTGAGGATGGTATGCTGTACTCATTCGCAATTGCGTTCCCAGACACTCTTGCAAACGCTTCCAGAAATTTGACGTAAATCGTGGATCTCTGTCGGACACAATCGACACCGGAACACCGTGTCGAGAAATAATCTCCTTAATGTACAATTTAGCCAATTGTTCCAAGTTGTACTTAATCCTTATTGGTAGAAAGTGGGCTGACTTCGTCAATCGATCCACAATAACCTATATCGCATCGAAACCCTTCTGAGTCGCTGAAAGACCAACCACGAAATCCATCGTGATATGCTCCCACTTCCATTCTGGAATTTCTAACGATTGCAGCAATCCGCTAGGTCTCTGGTGTTCTGCCTTGACTTTCTGACAAGTTAGACATTTCACAACGCATTCAGCAACATCCCTCTTCATATTCGACCACCAAAAATGATGCCTGAGATCTTGGTACATTTTCGTACTCCCAGGGTGAATTGAATATCTTGAACTGTGAGCTTCGCTCAAGATCTCCTCCTTAACTTCTGCTACTGGCGGTACCCAGATTCGTCCTTCAAACCATAGCAGTCCATCACCGTCGATTCTGAATTTAAACTCTTCGCCATCAGCTATTCTCTTTCTAATCTTCTCGCATTCTTCATCGTGAAGTTGAGCTTCTTTCACTTTGTCCACAATAGTAGAACCAGTAGTTACTTGAAACAACTTCTCATCCGATTCCTTCGGAAACTTCACTTCCAACTCTAATCTAGCCATTTGTTCTATCAGCTGATTCTGACCAGTTAACATATTCAGCTTCTCCCGACCTTTTATGCTCAAAGCGTCGGCAACAACGTTAGCTTTACCCGGATGGTACAGTATCTCGTAATAATAGTCTTTTATCAGTTCCAACCATCTTCTTTGGCGCATATTCAAATCCTTCTAGGTGAAAATATACTTCAGACTCTTGTGATCTGTGTATATCTCACACTTTTCTCCATATAAGTAGTGCCTCCAAATCTTTAGGGCAAACACTACTACCGCCAATTCTAGATCATGGGTCGGATACCCCTTCTCGTAATCCTTCAGCTGACGTCACGCATAGGCAATGACCTTGCCGCTCTGCATCAACACGCAGCCTAAACCCTTATGTGAGGCATCATTATACACCACAAAATTCTCTGTACTATCCGGTAAGGACAACACAGGCGCAGTACTCAACCTCTTCCTCAACTCCTGGAAACTTTCCTCACACTTCTCCGTCCAAACAAACTTAATTGTTTTATTAGTCAAATTCGTTAATGGAGTTGTGATCTTGGAAAAATCTTGGATAAATCTCCGGTAATAACCTGCTAATCCCAAGAAACTCCTCACTTCAGACGGCGTCTTCGGCTGATCCCAATTTATTACCGCTTCAACCTTCGACGGATCTACCGAAATCCCATCCTTGTCGATCACGTGGCCTAGAAATTGCACACGTTCCAACAAGAATTTGCATTTCGAGAATTTTGCATAAAGCTTCTCTCGTCTGAGCGATTTTAAGGTTAGTCTTAAGTGTTCAGCACGTTCCTCCTCGGTCTTGCAATAAACCAGGATGTCATCTATGAACACCACTACGAACTTATCCAAAAATGGCTTAAACGCCCTGTTCATTAGATCCATAAATGCAGCTGGGACATTCGTGAGACCAAATGACATCACCAAGAACTCATAATGACCATACCGAGTCCTAAAAGCAGTTTTTGGTATATCTTCCTTCCTCACCCTCAATTGATGATACCCACTTCTCAAATCAATTTTCGAGAAGTACTTAGCACCCTTCAGTTGATCAAACAAGTCCTCGATCCTAGGTAAAGGATACCTATTCTTGATCGTAACTTTGTTCAACTCTCCATAGGGAATGCAAAGACGCATTGTTCCATCCTTCTTCTTCACGAATAACACTAGCGCTCCCCACGGCGAAACGCTTGGTTGAATATACTTCTTGTCCAGCAATTCTTGTAGTTGAGCCATCAGTTCCTTCATCTCAATAGGAGCCATTCGGTACGGAGCCTTTGAAATTGGAGCAGTTCCCGGCACTAAGTCGATCTCGAACTCTATCTCCCTATCTGGCAGAAGTCCTGGCAAGTTGCTCAAAAAAACGTCCACAAACTCCTTAACCACCGATATCTCTTCTACCTTCGGGCTCTCCTTACGCGTATCTACTATGTAGGCTAAACATCCTACACAGCCTTGCATCAAAAGTTTCTTGGCTTGCATCACCGTCAAATAATTCGCTTGTCTAGGCGACTTACTACCATAGAACACCACCTTCGACGGAGTCATAAGGTTTACCGACTTCTTCTGACAGTCGATTACTACCCCATGGTTGAACAACCAATCCATCCCCAATATGACATCGAATTCCCCAAGTTTTATCGGAATCAAATCTACCCTCAGCTCCTGACCCTTAATATTCAATCTACAGTTCTTATAAACAGACCTAACAGGAATAACTTCTCTATTCGCAATTTATATATTCAAGGGATAGGCTAACTCCTCTACAGGTAAGTCTAAGGTCTTAGCAAAATCATCAGATATGAATGAACAAGTAGCACCCGAATCAAATAATACATATACATTTATACTATTGATCGGAATAATACCTGCCGCTACATCTTTTAATTACACCGCGTCTTGCACCGCCATGTTGAATGTGCGGGCAGTGGGTCGAACAGCCTGCAGTGGCGACGGTCCGGTAACAGTCAGAGTGCTGCCATTGCCCTTTCCTTCATTCCCTGTGAACCCTGTCGCTGGCTTCTTAGGGCAGTTACGAGCCATGTGATCCTTGGATCCACATGTATAACAAGCTCCCTTCTTGGGGTTTGGGCAATTTGGCGCGATGTGGCCTTCCTGACCACAGTTGTAGCACACGCGTTTCCCTTTCATGCACACTCCAGTGTGGGTCTTCCCGCATGTAGCACAAGCTTCGAGCTTCCTCTTCTATTGGCCTCCCTGCTGACTCCCAACAGAGTTATTATCATTCCACTTCCTTTTTTGGTTGATAGCGCCACTACCACCAGCCTTGGTTTCCGTCTCATTCTTCTTCTTCTTCTCTTGGTTAAACTTAGTCACCGCTTCACTTCCTCCTTCCACTAGAATGGCCTTCTCCAGCACAGCTGCGAACGTGTTAAGTTGGAAAATAGAGACCTTGCTATAGAGCTAGGGTTTCAAGTCCTTGCTCAAACCTTGTCGCCTTCCTAGCATCCGTGCTGACCAGGTAAGTAGCAAACCTGGCCAGTTCATTGAACTTCGTAGCATATTCTGATACCGTCATCGTTCCCTGCTTCAGCTCTAGGAACTGGACCTCCTATCTGGTCCTGCGAACTCAATGGGAAATACATTTCGTAGAGCATCTCCTTGAAACGTTCCCACGCTATGACTCCTTCTCCCTCTCTGGTCTTATTAGCCTGCCACCAGAAGCTAGCATCTGACTTCAACATAAAAGTCACAAATTCCATTTTTTGGTCTTCACTGACCCTAGCCATGTCAAAGACCTTCTCCATTTCCATAACCCACGTCTGAGCATCTATAGGATTTGTCGATCCCTTAAATTCCGACGGTCCTACTGCCTTAAACTCTTTGAACGTCGTGGCCTGCACTTGCGGCTGATTCGCCATTGCTCTTGCCAGCAGGTTCACTAATTGCTGAACCGCGTTAGGGTTTATTCCATCGTTATTGTTGTTGTTCGTCGAACCCTCGGGGTTTTAACGTGTTGGTCTTCTTCTAGGAGGCATTTTCTGTTAAGAAAATATTATTATAAGCTCCTTTATTCAATTCCTAAGTATTCAAGTTAAACTTAAACAATCAAATAACTCAGTTCATATATGAGCACATAGCACATCAACAACTTCGTTTATTCATTACTCGTTGTTTTAAAACATAAGATAGATAGCATTTCTGCTATTTACATCATCTTTCCTGAACTGGAACAAGTTACAGGATTATATTATTAACTCATCCCATTCTTATCTCAAATTATGGGATTTAAATTTATTAATCACAAAAGAAACACATAAAAAAACTCTACTGCCTTGGCATATTAAGACGTCGCACAGCCTCTCTACGTTCCTCCTCCATCACCCGAAATGCTGTCCTTCGGTCCACCACATACCATGGTAACCCTTGGAACTGAGATGGGTAATAGAAAATATGGTCCTGAGCTCTTTCTATCGCTGTGTGGAAAGCATACTCTGTCTCCCTCAGCTTGGCCCTCTTGGCTTCGGCTTCATCTTTAGCTCGATCGGCTCGTTGAGTAGCCCTCAAGCTTATTTTCTCAGCTCTGGCATGCTTCCTCGACTCCTCCTGGATGTCTTGCTTCAGTTTAGCTATCTCGACTCGAGCCGCGTCTCTATCATTCTCTATGTGGATTAGCTTCCACTGTGCTTCCCCTAGATCACTAGCCATATCCTCGATAGTCTCGTCTCGCTGCTGGATGGTTTCCTCGAGATCTCCGACTCGACCATAAAGCTCCACGTGACTGTTGTAGATCGCCTCGTACATCTCAGCACTAACAGAGTGAGGTGGGAATTCCTCTTCGGGATACTCTTCCTCCTCTCCTCTTCAGACTCGTCCTCCTCCTCTGGAATAGGTGTCAGCTCACGCTCCCGACCAGCTACGGTGATCACTTGAGATGGCTCTCTCCTAACCAGCTGCTCCCAAACAACATGGATGTCTCGGGGCTCTTCCTCTCTAGGCACCTGAGGTATATCCTCTCTAGTCTGACTGGATTCTCCAATGTTCGTCATCCTGACAAAAGAATTTTAAAGTTTATTATTATGCGATATCGAATCGTCACTCTTCGAATACCTAAACGTAAACACATAACACATAAGGTAGTTTATTATCTTTACCTATCACCACTATCTTTTTGATCTTCCTATAAGGCTACTACCTAAGGTTTTTCCCCCACCTAAGGTTCACAACCTATAGCTTTGATACCAACCTGTGACACCCCCAAATTCGGGTACTTCGTTTCCATATGATTTGGTGTTCACTTTCTAATAAAGCATACATCTACCCAATAATAAAGAATTGCAAAGTAAATTACAACCTTCATAAACCTTAAAAAAAAATCTTCCTTTAAAAAGGAATACAACTTGTCCAACAAAATCCCATGGTTAACTAACCTTAACATCAAACAATAAATGCGGAATTAAACATAACATAATCGACTAAGTCTTATTACAATAAAAACTTGAAACCACAAGCCTTCATTTGTTCATCTTTCCTTTTTCTTTACTTGTTGACGGTATGTCAACCTTCTTGGTCTCAACTGCAAGTGGTGGTAAAACATGTAAGAGTGAGCAAACAAAAGCTCACTTGAAATTACAACAGTGATATGACATATATATGAATAGCTTCAAGAGAGTTTGAATAACTTTACTTTCATCAGTATAAAAAATTGAATTATAATTCTTTCATCAATACATGGAATTCGAATATAGAATCATCTGAGGGTCATAAGACCTTGAACCATTGTCCTAGGTTATAAATATTTCTATTTAAACCTTTAACAGTCAATAAGACTATGGACCATTAACTCGTACTCAAGGGGATCAACCCTTTGTACCATGAATTGTGCACAACCATCTTAACGCTTTCGCATAAATGTCCCCTAGTAAATAGGGTTGTTCATTCTCAGTGTTTGAATACAAGTCCGCACCAAAGAAAGTTTGGTTTGGATAGATAAAGGAACTTTAGAGTTTCATCAACTAGGAGTAGTTGAATCGACTTACAGTACTTTACAGTTCAATAATATAAGAATCATGAACCAATTGCAAGATATGACAATAAACTTCATAATAGATAGGCATGCTTTTAGAAACAACACAAAGCATTCGATAGACTAAGTAGATCTTGCTTGAACAACTAAGTCAAGATCATATTACTAAAATAACACTTCAATACTTACGCTTTATGAATATTGGAGTATGGTATAACTTGTACCACATATAACAAGTTAAGGAACTTAAATGAACTTTCATGATTTATTAAGCAAGGGTTAGGAAACTTGCACAATGAAAAGATACAATGAATAGGCTTGCATAGCATTCAAGAGTAGCTTAAAGAACTTGCACAATATAAATAACAAGTTTAGAAACTTGCTTAACGTTAACGAGTTTAGGGTTTAGAAGACTTGCCTTAAGCGCAAGCTACACTTGAAACACAATTACAATCACTTCACAAACACCCTACACATTTGTATTACATTCAAACCATCTATTAGTAACTAATTACAACTTTTAAATCATCGAACTTCATATCCAAGTCCAACTCACAATGTATTTTACCACATTGGTTGCTAACTAGTCAAGTACGTGAGTCTATACTCACGGCATATATTCATAAGCATATAACACAATGAATCGTGTTGTGTGCCTTGCTAAAGTAACACACACACACACACACACATATAACACATTCATAATATACTTCAATATAACTTAAACACATCAAAAACATGTTATCCTATTACACATTTCACTTTCCAAGTCATAGAAGCAAGTTAGCTTAACAAATGGGGCATAAAAACTCAAAACCAAAAATCAGAAATTCCCGGACAGCAGGATCACCCGCTGGGGCGGGTCCTCCCCCTGCTGCACTACAAGGTTCGCGAACTGGTGGAGAAATAAGCCAATTTAGCTTACTCCGTCACACCGAATTCGAATTTTCCCAACATGACAAACATGAAACTTGTGACAAATAATATTTTAAGCTTATTAACATGTTCATAACATAAAAATTTCATATAAACACATAATCACAACCAAGATTTTATGGAATTCGAAGAAAAACACAATTTTAAGCGTTCTTGACGAAAATTGCTACTACGAATTCGTTTTTCATCCAATTCAAGTTATTCCAATTGTAATCACTTCTATTCTTAACATACTAACATAACACTTAATCAATTTTAACAATAACTCATAATCAACATAAATTTTGATAGTTTCAAAAGCCATTTTTCAGAAATTACTTGACCGAAAATCACTATAAACACACTTCCTATTGTTTATCAAAATTTCATGGATTGAATTTCTAGAACAACCATATAACCCATATATAATCATGTTATATCACATATTACACATAATTCATGCTCACATCAAGGATTTAAAGAAATTTTCAACATAAATTCATAATCTAAAACTATGAACATGAATTTCATAGTGTTCATCATATACTTGTGAATTGAAATTCTTAAAAAACTATGAAACTCTCATGTAAACATATATACATGTATATATACATACATATCCCATTCACATAACAAAATTATAAAGTTTTGCAAAGAGATTTTTACATAGAATTCCAAAACTATGAACATATTAGAAGAATATGCTTGAGAAACTTGTTTTTAAGACGATTGAATTATGAAAATCTTTTCATGGCATACAATTATATATAAAAACATATGAACACCATATATATACATATAATTTCATAATCATAACAACCCAATATGACAAAGAAGAAAACACAACACATATGAATTAGTTCTAGGGTTAAGATTATAACCTTACTAGTTTTGACTTAAGAGAGAGATGATGAAGTTGATGATCCTCTCTTGCCTTCTCAAGCTTTTCTTCCTCTTCTCTCTTCTTCTTCTCTGACAATTCTCTCTAACCCTCTTCTTCTTTCTTTCTTTGTTTTGTAAAACTAACGTAACTTTTAACTTAACATATATTATACAATATACAATATACATATATAATATATATGTAACTTATAAGTAATAAGTATAATACTTAACACCATATTAACTCATACTAATAGCATAGGTTATAAAATTTGAAAAGCCCAAGGCCATGTTTGGAAAAACCACATTATTTTTAAAAACTAACTTCTTGAGCTTAAAGCCTTGTTTGGAAGAAATAAGATTAAACAAGTACAAGGGTCTTGTTTGGTAAAACACTTTAAAACCCTTTTCTAATCTTTTAATAACTCTTTAAATCCATAGATTACATACTACACCTATTTTAATAAATCACACAATACCATATTGCTACACAATTGTAATTCCTTTATTAAACATAATTCATGTAACAAATTATTATTAACACTTAGCACATAACATTAAATCTAATTGAATTATTCTTAACTAAATTAAAATTATGCTACACCATTGCTAACATATCAATTTAATCAAACATGTAGCACTTAATTAAATTATCCACAACAATTACACAATTTATTTATTAACTCAACACATAAATTCCATAAAATATTTATTTAATTCAATAAATATTTACAATTAACATATAAAATTCTCAATCGTTACAGGCGACTTTGCTGGGGACAGTAGTGGGCTTAGGCCGCTTTCAACTCTTTTCAAATATTTCCCTTTCAAAACTATAAATGCATGAATTCTGTGTCTCCACATTGAATGAATGCGTGAATGCTGCGTCTTTTCATTGAATGAATGTGAATGAATGCTTTCTTGTTTTTTAGTGCTTCACACCCATATTAGTGCTTCCCACCAAATGTCATTATATGCATACGATGAGGACGATGTATGTGAATGTATGTTATGTTCCTCTCATAAGGAGGCAAAACTCGTAGGTGATAAGTAATGTCTCTGGGGATCGGCTAAGTCTCTGGGGCTCATGAAAATGCACCACCCATATTCGCTCCAGTTGAAAGATCGGATTAATTTTCCCTCTAGTAGATTGCGATGATCTGGGGACCTTCATGCCAAAAAGTCGCACGAGAGTAACATAAGATAGGTCAGCCTCTGATTAACAAAATCTGACGGGAAGCTTCTTCATGCCTTCCTCTTTCAATCCAATGTCTAGTTTTCAATTCCAGTAAATATGTCTTGTCATCTTGTCATCAAAATAACTAACCTCTGTTTTGTAGGATAAAATTAAAAACCACATCATGCATTATGACACCCCCGAATTCGGGTCCTCTGACCCCGGTCCGGTCGCCACGAAACAATACTAACATCCACCTTTAAGTAACATACGATAACTAAAATGCAGAATATAATAAACGTACGTCGTTCATTCAAAAGGTGTTACTAGTCCCAAGATTCGATAACCTTAATACATCAATAAAAATATACCCTAGAATAAATATTAGGGTTCATATTACATTAACAGTAATTAAACTAGACATAAAGATGAAGTCTGCTCCTTGCAAACTAATCCTACGTCTTCCCTTTACCCTTGTCCTTCCCTGAAGTCTCGGGCTTAACTACAATATAAGTCATGATATAGCAAGAATGAGCAACAAGTTTGTTCAGCAAGTTTAAATACAACAATAAAGGATATATCATGATGAATGGAAAAATTTCTGACAATGAATTCAACAATATGAATATCTTAAGGATTCAACAATATGAATATTAGAACGATTCAATAATATAAATATCTGAACGATTCAACAATATGAATATCTGAACAATTCAACAATATGAATATTAGAATGATTCAATAATATGAATATTAGATAGATTCAACAATATGAACATCTGAGCAATTCAACAATATGAATATCTGAACAATTCAACAATATAAATATTAAAAGAAAATATAATAATTGCCTTTAGAATGACTGATAGTCGAGTAGACTCTGAACTATAACTTTCCAATGGGTTCAATAGCTAATTGACTCTTTTAGAATTACTGGTTTCTGGCTACAGAAACTAAGTACCTCGAGGAGATCAGCCTCGGGTACAACGTGAATATGCATAACACTTATATCTGCTTACTCGTATCATATATATTAGATACCTGGGCACACTTCTACATATGAGGGGTGTTCTGTTCCGTCTAAGAATCCTTACCATCAATTGGTTTGGATAGCTTCAAAGAAAACTTCATACACTAGTCTGACCGAGCAAAGGTTCAGACTCTTACTGACATAGTTCAAGAAATTTAGAACCTTGAATAATGTACAAGTCCAAGACTGTACGAGCTCAAATGCACTAGGTGCGGACATCAATAATATCAATGTGGAATAATTGATAAGTAATTAAACCACTAAATAACATGCTTGAAAATAAAGTTCAAGCAATTAAGTAAACAACTTTCGATTCAACAATAACCTACTCAGTATAATATGAGAAGGATAGAGAACTTGCATAAAGTGAAGTTTAGAATTTGCACAATATAGGAATTTGTGTAAGTTCGGGGAACTTGCACAATACTCAACGTGTGAAGTTCGGGGAACTTGCACAATACTCAACGTGTGAAGTTCGGGGAACTTGCACAATATTTAACGTGTGAAGTTCGGGGAACTTGCACGATAATAGATTCCTTGCATAAAATAAATGCATAGGCTTAGATACTTACAATATCAAAAGTGAAATTCGAGGAATTTCACTATAATAGATCCCTTGCATAAAGTAAATGCATAGGTTAGGACATTTTCTTACAACGTTCTTTGAGTAAAGTAAACACAAAGATAAGATACTTGCACAATATACGAGTTTGTATAAGTTTAGAGAACTTTCATAATAAAGAAATGAAGTTCGAGAATTTGCAAAATAACCAAAGTGTGAATTTCGGGGAACTTTCACAATACTCAAAATGTGAAGTTCGGGGAACTTTCACAATAACCAAAGTGTGAAGTTCGGGGAACTTTCACAATATAATAATAACCTGCTCAATACAATATGAGAAGGATAGGAAACTTTCACCAAAAATAAGTGAAGTTTAGAAACTTGCTTACACGGTTCATTTAATAAGGTAGTACAAGAATTTAGAATACTTGCACAATAGGGTCCGGATACTTGTACAATAAATAAGTATAAGTCAAAAAACTTGCTCAAATAACAGAGTAGTTCAGGAAAACTTGCAATATAATAATACCCTGCTCAATATAAATTTGAGTAAGGTTAGGGAGACTTGCATTCAAATCAAGTGAAGTTTAAGAAACTCGCTTATAACGTTCCTTGAGTAAAGTAAACACAAGGATAGGATACTTGCTCAAATATAACTTGAGGAAGATAGGGAACTTGCCTGTTAGCTCAGCTACAAATAATTCTAGCTTTAATAAAACTGCGTTGGAACGACCTAGCATTAGCAAGTCGGCCTTTCAATTAGTATGTATAAACTAATATAAGTCTACACTTAACAAACATCTACTTATCATATAATTCTAGCACATAGTTCACGTAAGTCAATCTAATCCTGCCTTTAGATTTAATAACTTTAGATTATCTAGTTACCATGCATCAATATAGGCTTGAAACACATAGCACTTCAAGTTACTGATATAAATCAACACACATGCTTATAGATTATAATCTCTCATTTGAAACTAACATCCTAATCCAATTTCATAGTCATATGTATTCATGCCGGTAAACCTTAAGTTAAACAAGTTCATACTTCAAAGGTTCGCTACTCTGATTATACTATCTCATAACAAGGCTAAACAATACCTAATATGTATGCTTGAGTATACTACACAAATATACTTCAAATCACATAGTTCATATTTGAAGTTCATTTTATATGATTAAGCATGCATAGGTGAAATCTGTGCATAAATAAACAAGGTTCATGTCAATATGTCTATAGGCATAATGACATCCTAATAAACATACTTGCATGATCATAAGATAATTCACATGGTATTTAACTTTCAAATCTTAAGTTCTCTTTTGAAATCTTTGAAATCTTGCAATCATGCATGCTAGTGTGTTCAACACTTTAAACGTACATATATAGACCATACGGTCAGGTTCATAAAATCAGAATTCATATCTCAATGTAACATGCCAAGTCCATGTTCAATGCTCACGTTTCATTACTAAGTTTTCCCTAATGAGGTCTAACATGACCGTGCACATTTTTAAACATGTATATACCAATTAACATACTCTTCATGCCTATCTAGGTCATACTAACATGCTTGCCAAATTAGAATGCATACACAATATCTATATGTTAAAGTTCACCTTTGAAACTTATATCTTTCGTTAGAAATGTTCAATAGTGGGGTTCACATGCTTATATTATATTATAAAACCCGTATACCTAGGTCAACATGTCTCCCATACAATTCTAAGTCATGCTATCATGCTTGCAAGGTCAGAATACTATCATGGCAAGTATACATATCGAGTTTGTTTTCATATTCGAAGTTAGTTTATGAAACGCTAAGTTTATTTCAAACTATAATTACTTGTGCAACTATTAGTGAAACATGCTTACATTGCCTTAATACATCCATATATATATATATATATATATCACTCGTGCTAGTTTGCTTAATCCAAACTAGTACCATAAGTTAGCATGATCAGATTGCAAAAAGGAAAAATTTTCTGCAGACAGGCACTGGCGCAGCTGCGCCGCTGGCTAGTGCAACACTGGCGCAGCTGCGCAGGCTGGCGGCCAGGCTTGAGGCAGTGCAATTTTCGGCAGACTGGAAACCCAACTCAGAATTCTTCCTGTACCAGTTATAATACAATCCTATCATGCATATAACTTCATATAACACTTAAACAACATACTTCAATCACTAAATCAATCAATCTATGATCAATTCAAGAATCAATAACTTAGGAATTTACAGAAAATGAAAATCATGAAAATGAAGTTATACCTCTGAAATTCTGCAATTGGTTTGCTGCTATAACAAATTATATAATGCTGCTATACTATTCTCCCTTAACTTAATTGAAACTCTCAGCAATTCAAAATGAGAAGGAGAAGAGCTCTTATATAGGCAATTGAAATACCAGACAACTCAATTACCTTCCATATTAAATCAAAGGATTGCAAGAATGTTCAATGGATAAGAGAGAGTTGGTGATTTCACTAATGAATCCCACTCCCCATCTATTCATTAGCTCTATATTGTTGAGATTGAGGGAAGGAGTAGAGTAGCTAGCCATGTGCTAGTTCACGTGTGGGAGAAGAAGTGGAGAGGGGCTCTCATTTTAGCTCAGCAACTTGCAAAGTGTATATCATATATGTCCCATACTTGGTTACATAATAAATACACTAGATTATATAATATATATACATAATTCATTTCACATAACATAGATTATAATGATTTAAAAGGGCATACCATGTATTTTCTAATTACAAGGTATCAAGTAGTGTACACACATATAATCCATGTATATTTTCTTAATACCGAATATTGGGTATTATTATTATTCCTCCTCATAACGGTTATTATTGTAATTATAATAACTTATTAAAAACATTATCAATTATCAATTGTTTATGATATTAATATAAGGTGATAGGGTATACACTAGGTTTTACCCACACACTTCATGTTACATAAGCAATTTTATTGTGTACTCTACTAATGCAAATAAATCTTACTATATAGTCTATATATAATATACATAGCCACATTAATGTGCACATTGCACTTTATATAACATATAAAGGTAGCTACCTTATACTAAAGGTTTAATATAACATATACTTGCATATAACAATTAATCAATTAACCAAGTAAATATAATATTATTATATTTATTAATCTCTTACTCATTAATTATTATTTATTCATAATAATAATTAATCAACACATAATCAATTAATTACTCCCAATTCATTAATTATTATTCATAATAATTATAAATCAACAACAATAATAATTTCATACGTTATCAATTAATTACACCAATATCAATTAATCAATCACGATTAACTCTTTACACTATATTCAAGTAAATTTGAATATATAATTACTAACACTTTTATCAATATTCTGATATAAAAGTCTTAGGGTTAATCTACTAATTTAAATAACCATTAGTGATTCCTTTCAATAAAAATCCTAGCATTTATTCGCATGGGTTAAATCACATAAGCACTTAACCACATAAGGTTTAAATAAGTTTAAAAAAATTAACTCCTAAAATTTTTAAATCACATATAAAATTAATAAGGAGCTTAAAATTCCTGGTCGTTACATGCATCCTATCCCTACCTATCTTAGGAAATTGACAAGCCTACGTTTTGGTGTAGGTGAAAAATTGGTCCTGTCACTAGATCTAAGTCTAAGAAAGCACTAAGTCCATCCACGGACATGACTTCGAGTGCTCAACCAGAATCTACCCCTGTGTCTAGGGAAGAGTTCGAAGGACTGAGAAATCAGATAGCTGAACTAGCCAGTTTTCTAAGAGAATAAAGCAAAGCCCTTAAAGGGAAGTAAGCCCAAACTCATACAGAACCAGGAGCACCTGGTGGTAGTGGTAGTCAAGAGACTGAAAAGGATGAAACTCAGATTCCTGGCCCACAAAACCAAGACCCAACCAACAAAACCTCTGAAATCACCGCCCTCAGCAAAGAACAGGAAGCTGGTGACCTTCTAAGAAAGTAAAATAAATGGAAGAAACTCTCCGGTCTATCAAAGGGACTGGAGCATTTGGCAGTGTTAATTACTCCGACCTTTGTATTTTCCCCGGAGCTCGTTATCCCGAGAAATTCAGAACTCCTGATTTTGAGAAATATGATGGATTGGGAGATTCTTATACACATATGAAAGTATTCATCAGAGAACTCGAATCCTATGCAGAGGACTGAGAAACTTCGGATGCAGTTATTTCAAAAGAGTCTAACTGGAAAGGGCAGAGCCTGGTATGCCCGCCTAGATAATTCTAAGATTCACAGCTTAGAAGAGCTGGCCCATGCCTTCCTCAGTCAGTACAGCTTCCAATCTCAGCTGACTCCAGACAGATACCAGATAACCAAAATCAAGAAAAAGAACACTGAATCATTCAGAGAGTATGCCCAACGATTGAGATGGGTTGCAGCACAAGTCACCCCAGCCATGACTGAGTCTAAGATAGTCATGACCTTCATCGACATCCAAGAAGCGCCATATTATGAGACGGTCCTAGCAGGCATAGGAAAACCATTCTCTGAAATGATCAAACACGGCGAAATGGCAGAAATGGGGCTCAAGTCCGGGAAGATAAAAGATCTGACCGCCCTCAAAGCTGTCGCTGAACATATCCAGTCTAGAAATTACAGGAGTAATCCACGGAGGGCACATAAAAAGAAAGATGAAGAAGTGTCCTTAGTATTGCAAGGACAAAATACAAGGGGCGAGTCAAACAGTATTCCCATTCAAAAGAGAAATTATACTCCTTTTCAAGCTCCAGCACAGCCTTCAAACCCTCCTTTCCAGAAGAATATGGAGGTCAGGCGTAGAAGAACTTTCAGCCCTCTAGGGGATTCACTCGAGAACGTGTTCAAGCTTCTGACAGCTTAGAAGAAGATTGTCCAACTCCTTCCACCCACCAACACTGGTGGACAAAATTTTGGCTCAAGCAAGAAGTGTGCTTACCACTCTGGATCTCCAGGCCATGACACACAAGACTGTTGGTCTCTCAAGCACAAGATCCGAGATTTGATCGACAACGCAGAGATTGTGGTCACAAAGCCTGAGCAACCCCATGTACAAGACAATCGTCTACCACAGCATAAAGAGGAGAATGTCAATATGATCAGCACCACAAATGGAGAAGGATCCAAGTACCTCCGTTATGTGGAAGAATCAACTCCATCCATCAATAGCACCCCATACAGTTGGGAAGTTTTAGAAAGAAGGTTCCTGATAGAGCAAGAAATAAATTCTATCAAGGAACGAATCGAATAATTAGCAGAACTGGTTGTCTACCAGCATCAGATTACCAGGAAAATGATCAAACGGGCCAACCGGTCTGATATCGATCGTCCTCCCACACCCGAGATCAATCCCATGAGGGATCATAACTGTGACGAACGAGATTTTTGTAATGTAATTTGAATATTTATTGAATTAAATGAATAATTTTCGATGATTTAATTATTGAGTTAAGTAATTAATTTATGAATTTGTGGTAGATTAATTTAATTATATGTGTTACATCGATTAAATTAATGTGGAGAATTTTTATATGCAAAAGTATGTATTTAATTGAGCTTATTTGATTAAACGAATTATTTAAATAAGCACAATATTATTCTAATTAAATTAATAATTAATTAGAGATTTAATGATTAGACATAATTAATAAATAAGAATTTTAATTATGTGACTATGTGATTTAATGTGGATTTATACTATTTTGATTTAAGTGATTTAAATAACAGTATTTGATTTATTTGGGTGTGACATTAAAACTATATTATAAAGCTTTAATTAAATTAATGGGAAAGAAGATTATAAGGGGCAAGCAAACAAGGCCCTAAGGGGAGTTGCACCAGTTAACCCATTACGGATTAACTGACGCCACTCTCCCATTACTCGTCCACTATACATATTATACGTATTATTCTATACATATATTCTATATACCAGTTTTATATTTTATATATTACAAACGTTAGAGAACTTAGAGAGATTAAGAGAGAAAATTGAGAGAAGAATTGATTTGGAGAAGAGATTGAAGAATTAAAGTTCATATCATCATCAAACAGAGTTTGCAAGGGGTAATTTCTTTGTCCCAGTTTTATTTCACGTACTATGTTTTCTTCATGAACATATATTCTGAGTTCTCTGTGTATGGGAAAAATTAGCAATTTTTGATTATATGCTTATATATGTGTTATTATATCATTATAACATGTTTTGTATTTGGTATGAATGAATTAAAATAATCGAATTCATGTAATTAGGCCTTAATTGGGTTTTCAAAATTTTACAGAGTTTTTCCATTTACGTGCTTTAAAAATTCTCTGTGAATGGAAAAATTGATATTTGTTCATTATATGGCTATATATGTGTTTACAACATATTATATGCCATATATGCATAACTTGCAGTGATCGAATTTTATTTAAATTGGGTTTTCAAAAATTACAGAGTCGTATATATGGCCATACGGCCCTTACGTACAAATTTTATACCATGAATCGATGGTTTAACTTTGAATTAACATTTGCATATGATTGTACACGTTTATACGAACAAAACGGAAGTTAAACGAACGGATTCGGTGTTATAACGAATCCGTAACGTTGAATTTCTTGATTTTCCTTCAAAACATGAAAAAGTATGAAAACAGTGAAATTAGATGCCTTGGATTGTGTGATTACATGATTTTAATTGCCAAGATCATGCTAGAAATGTTGTATAGCGTTTCTGTGAAGTTTTTACATTGTGGGTAGCCTTAAAATTCATTACGTTAGTTTAATTTGGATTTATTTGGGCTACTCTGTGTATCAAAGCTGTAGGTTATGAACCTTAGGTTGGGGGAAAACCTTAGGATAGTAGCCTTTTTAGAGATCGAGAACATAGTAATGATAACTCTTATCGAGTTCTCAGAAAGATAATAACTTACCTTATGTGTTATGTGCTTATACTTATATATTCGAGTATCAATTAGCATCACGTAATTACTAAAACTTAAAATTTTATTTGTCAGGATGACAGATGCTGGAGAACCTAGTCAGTCCAGGGACCTTATACCCCTAGAGGCTAGAGAGGAGGAGCCCCGAGATATCCACGTAGTCTGGGAGCAGTTAGTCCGACTAGAGCCGTCACCCTTGATCACAGTCGTTGGTCAGGAGTATGTGCCGGTTTCTAATTCAGAGGAGGACTCTGAGGAAGACCCTGAGGAGATTGAGGCTCAGGCTGAGGCAGCCGAAGAGGAGGAGGAAGACCCTGAAGAGGTCCCACCGAGCTCTATCAGTGCTGAGATGTATGATGAGCTGTATGACCGTAACATAGAGTTACGTGATACTGTTCAAGAGCTGAGGGATACTGTTTAGGAGCTGAGGGAGCGGTCGGTTACTCAACAGTCTACCATCGAGCTGAGAGATGGAGAGGTTGAGGCTCTTCACACACGTTTGGGAAATATAGAGTGGAATTTGGTTCACGAGAAAGGCCAAACCGAGCAGAAGTCAGAGGAAATAGAGGAATTGAAGAATGAATTAAAAGAGAAATCAGCAAGGCTGGCCATAGTAGAGGAAGCCTGGGTAAGGGAATCACGACGAGCAGATCTCGCAGAAGACAACTGTTGGGCGAAGAAGGCCAAGCTTGAGGAGACGTACTCTACACTTCAGTATGCAATTGACGAGGCCCAGGATCGGGTTATGAGGTACCTAATTCAGTTCGAAGGAATACCGTCGTACATGCTAGATAGCAGGACAATGTCCCGAATTATGGAAGAAGAGCGTGGCAAAGCTGTTCGTCGCCTTAATGGGCAGTGATAGGAACATTTGATTTTGTGAAACCTATCTGGTAGTTAATAATGTAAATTCCAATGTGTTTATAAACAGAGGAATATTTTATGTTTTAAATCCTATAGATTCTTTATCTCGGGATAGTTGATGTAAATAGCAGTGATGCTATCGTATTATGTTAAAACTTTTGATTTAGTAATATATCAGAGTTTATTTGAGATAATGTGTTGACTGATTGTGTCTAAATGTTTAAGTTAAGCCTTAAATATTTAAAAGATAGAATAAAGTTCTAATAAGCGTATATCTTAACAGAAATATGCTGCCAAGGAGAAGACCGAACCGTCGACCGACCCAGGAAGGGTCAACTAACAACAACAACGACGCCAATGCTAACCCTGCTCAGCAGTTGGCGAACTTACTTGCTGGAGCACTTAACAATCAACCTCAAGCTCCATCGAACACAACGTTCAAGGACTTCAAGGCGGTGGGACCGCCAGAGTTTAAAGGCACCATGAACCCGATAGAAGCTCAAACTTGGGTTATGGAGATGGAAAAAGTTTTCGACGTCGCCAGAGTCAGAGAAGACCAAAAAACCGCCTATGCAACATTCATGCTAAAATCCGAGGCCAGCTATTGGTGGCAAGCGAATAAGGTCCGGGGAGGTGAAGGTGTGATTACCTGGGAGAGGTTCAAAGAGATGTTCTTCGAGATGTACTTTTCGACCATTTCGCAGAATCAAATGCAGGTCCAGTTCCTGGAGCTGAAACAGGGGAATATGTCCGTACCAGAATATGCAGCGAAATTCAATAAGTTGGCTAGGTTTGCCACGTATCAAGTGCACACCGATCAGAGGAAGGCAAGGAGGTTTGAGCAGGGCCTGAAGCCCTGGTTGTATAGCAAAGTGTCAATGTTCTAATTGAACACTTTTGCTGGGGTGTTGGAGAAGGCCATTCTCACTGAAGGCGGGAGTGACGCTGTTACAAAGTATAACCAAGATCAAAAAAAGAAGAAGAGTGGAGGTGAAGGAATCAACAAGGCTAGTGGTAGCAACACGGGAGGGAGTAATAATCAAAAGAGGAAGTGGAATGATAACTCATCAACTGGGAATCAGCAAGGAGGTCAGAAGAAGAGGATCGAAGCATGTCCGACCTGCGGGAAAGCTCACCTGGGGGTCTGTATGAAAGGAAAACGAGTATGCTACAATTGTGGTCAGGAAGGCCACATAGCACCTAACTGTCCGAACCCAAAGAAGGGCGCTTGCTTCACTTGCGGCTCAAAGGACCATCTGGCAAGGGACTGTCCCAAGAAGGGATCTGGAGGGGCAGGATCAGGAGGGAACAGGGGAAACAGTGGTGGAAGTAATCTAACTATCACGGGACCAACCGCAACCAACCGACCAACCGCCAGGACCTTCAACATGACCGTGCAGGATGTTGTACAGTCTCGCGATGTGGTGTCAGGTATCATTCCGATCAATAAAGTTAATGCTTATGTACTATTTGATTCAGGTGCTACTTGTTCATTTACATCCGATGACTTTGCTAAGAACTTACAACTTCCTATGGACGAGTTAGAATACCCCATGAACATAGAGATTGCGAATAGAGAAGTGATCCCTGTTAAGTATGTACACAAGAACTGTAGAGTAGATATTAAGGGTAACATTATGAACGTAGATCTTATCCCGATTAGACTTGGGGAATTCGATGTTATTCTGGGAATGGATTGGCTAGTTAATTATGGGGCTGTAATTGATTGCCAGAGAAAGTGTATTAACCTTATGACCCCGTCAAAGGTTGTGTTTTATGGTAGCAAATTGCCTAGACAAGCGAGTTACCTGACAATGATGCAGGCCAGGAAGTTGTTAAGACAAGGCTGTGTAGGATATTTAGCCTACATAGTCGATAGTCGTAAAGAAAACCCGAAAGTGGAAGATATACCAGTCGTGAGGGACTTTATAGACGTATTTTTGGACGATCTTCTAGGACTTCCACCAGATAGAGAGGTTGAGTTCGTGATCGATTTGGCACCAGGATCGACCTCAATATCGAAGGCACCGTACTGGATGGCTCCGATAGAGATGAAAGAGTTGATGGTACAACTTCAAGAGTTACTGGACAAGAAGTACATCCAACCGAGCGTATCGCCGTTGGGAGCGCCGGTGTTGTTTGTGAAGAAGAAGGACGGGACGATGCAACTTTGTATCGACTACAGAGAACTGAATAAGGTCACAATTAAGAATAGATATCCATTACCGAGGATCGACGATCTGTTTGACCAATTGAAGGGTGCAAGGTACTTTTCAAAGATAGACTTGAGGAGTGGCTATCATCAGCTGAAGGTGAGGCCAGAGGATGTTCCAAAGACAGTATTTAGGACTCGATATGGTCACTACGAATTTTTGATAATGTCATTTGGTCTAACGAATGGTCCTGCAACATTCATGGGCTTAATGAATTGAGTGTTCAAGCCGTTTTTGGACAAATTCGTGGTGGTCTTTATCGACGATATTTTGGTATACTCGAAGACCAAGGAAGAACATATAGAACATCTGAAGTTAACATTAGAGGCATTGAGAAGAGAGAAGTTGTACGCTAAATTTTCGAAATGTGAATTCTGGATTGAAAGAGTGCAATTTCTTGGACATGTGATCGACAAGGACGGAATTTCGGTAGATCCCTCCAAAGTCGAAGCTGTGATGAACTGGGATCAACCGAAAACACCGTCGGAAGTGAGGAGTTTTCTTAGATTGGCGGGTTATTATAGAAGATTCATTCAGAACTTTTCCAAGATCGCAACTCCGCTGACGAATTTGACTAAAAAATCGGTGAAATTCGTTTGGACAGAGAAGTGTGAGGAAAGTTTCCAAGAGCTTAAGAGGAGGTTGAGTTCAGCACCTGTGTTATCCCTTCCGGACGACACAGGAAATTTTGTGGTTTATAGTGATGCGTCGTATAAGGGACTTGGCTGTGTGCTTATGCAAAACGGCAGGGTCATTGCGTATGTGTCACAATAATTGAAAGACTATGAGAAAGGGTATTCGACCCATGACTTAGAGTTAGCTGCAGTGGTATTTGCTTTAAAAATTTGGAGACACTATCTCTATGGGAAGAAGTGTGAAATATATACAGACCACAAGAGTCTGAAATATATTTTTACACAGAAGGACTTGAATATGCGCCAGAGAAGGTGGCTAGAGTTAATTAAGGACTATGACTGTGAAATCTTATACCATCCGGGGAAGGCTAATGTGGTTGCCGACGCCTTAAGCAGAAAGGGTCAGGAGAAATTGATGATGTTGACTAGTCAGGAGGAGCTAATTTCAGCAATGGAAAAGCTAGAATTGGAAGTGAAGTATCCAATGGAGATTGACGACAAGTTGTTTCAGATGCAAGCTGGTACAACCCTATTGGATAAAGTTAAGGAAGCTCAACTTCAGGACGAAGAATGTGAGAAGGTTAAGAAAAAGATATCTGAAGGAACCGAACCGAGATTCAAGATAGACAGTGAGGGACTACTGAGATTTGAGAACAGAGTGTGGGCACCGTCAGTGCCAGAGATTAAGGAGGACATTTTGAGCGAGGCTCATAGCTCACGGTATTCGATTCACCCCGGTAGTACCAAGATGTACCAGGATCTTCGACAACACTTTTGGTGGCCGAATTTGAAACGAGATGTTGCTGAGTGTGTTGCAAAGTGGCTAACCAGTCAGAAAGTGAAAGCAGAACATCAGAGACCGAGTGGTTTGCTACAACCCCTGGAAATCCCAGAATGGAAATGGGAACACATTACGATGGATTTCGTGGTCGGCCTTCCGACGACTCAGAAAGGCTACGACGCAGTATGGGTTATCGTTGACCGACTGACGAAATCAGCACACTTCCTTCCGATCAAAATCAGATTCAACTTAGATCAGTTGGCAAGGTTATATGTGAAAGAGATTATTTCGAGACACGGAGTTCCGGTGTCAATAGTTTCCAATAGAGATCCGCGTTTCACATCAAACTTCTGGAAACGACTACAGGAATGCATGGGGACACAGTTGAGAATGAGTACGGCTTATCACCCACAGACAGACGGGCAGAGCAAAAGAACAATCCAGACATTGGAAGATATGCTGATAGAATGCATTATGGATTTCAAAGGCAACTGGGATGATCACCTACCGCTTGTGGAATTCGGTTACAACAACAGTTACCATGCTAGTATTGGCATGCCGCCTTACGAAGCGTTGTACAGAAGAAAATGCAGAACCCCGCTATGTTGGGATGAAGTTGGCAAGAGACAACTACTAGGTCCAAAAATGGTACAGCAAACAGCAAAGATAGTCAAAGTGATCAGAACAAGACTGGTAGCAGCTCAGGATAGGCAGAAGAAGTACGCCGATCCATACCGTAAGAACGTTGAGTTTGAATCGGGTAGCTTTGTATTTTTAAAAGTCTCTCCCTGGAAGGGGAAGATAAGATTCAGAAAGAAGGGAAAATTGAGTCCGAGGTTACCCTTTGAAGTACTGCGAAGGATTGGAGAAGTTGCGTATGAGGTAGCCTTACCTCTGGCGCTAGAGAATATCCACAACGTCTTCCATGTTTCAGTTTTACGCCCCTACAAACCCGATTACAAGCATGTGATTGAATATGAACCCCTACATTTTGAAAAAGACTTATCCTATGAAGAAATTCCTGTTCAAATTGTTGACAGGAAAGAGCAAGTTCTCAGAAACAAGGTTATACCTTCGGTTAAGGTAATTTGGAGGAACCACAACGCTGAAGAAGCTACGTGGGAACTCGAAGAGAATATGATGAAGAATTACCCATATTTATTTACTTAATTTATGTTTATGCGATTTTGGGAACAGAATCTTTGTAAGGGGGGAGAATGTAACGGGACAAAATTTAATTGAACCGTGATTCTGGGGACATAATCCTTTTAAGGGGGGAAAGATGTGACGAACGATATTTTTCTAATGTAATTTGAATATTTATTGAATTAAATGAATATTTTTCGATGATTTAATTATTGAGTTAAGTAATTAATTTATGAATTTGTGGTAGATTAATTTAATTATATGTGTTACATTGATTAAATTAATGTGGAGAATTTTTATATGCAAAAGTATGTATTTAATTGAGCTTATTTGATTAAACGAATTATTTAAATAAGCATAATGTTATTCTAATTAAATTAATAATTAGTTAGAGATTTAATGATTAGACATAATTAATAAATAAGAATTTTAATTATGTGACTATGTGATTTAATGTGGATTTATACTATTTTGATTTAAGTGATTTAAATAACATTATTTGATTTATTTGGGTGTGACATTAAAACTATATTATAAAGCTTTAATTAAATTAATGGGAAAGAAGATTATAAGGGGCAAGCAAACAAGGCCCTAAGGGCAGTTGCACCAGTTAACCCATTACGGATTAACTGACGCCACTCACCCATTACTCGTCCACTATACATATTATACGTATTACTCTATACATATATTCTATACACCAGTTTTATATTTTATATATTACAAACGTTAGAGAACTTAGAGAGATTAAGAGAGAAAATTGAGAAAAGAATTGATTTGGAGAAGAGATTGAAGAATTAAAGTTCATATCATCATCAAACAGAGTTTGCAAGGGGTAATTTCTTTGTCCCAGTTTTATTTCACGTACTATATTTTCTTCATGAACATATATTCTGAGTTCTCTGTGTATGGGAAAAATTAGCAATTTTTGATTATATGCTTATATATGTGTTATTATATCATTATAACATGTTTTGTATTTGGTATGAATGAATTAAAATAATCAAATTCATGTAATTAGGCCTTAATTGGGTTTTCAAAATTTTACAGAGTTTTTCCATTTACGTGCTTTAAAAATTCTCTGTTAATGGAAAAATTAATATTTGTTCATTATATGGCTATATATGTGTTCATATGTGTTTATAACATATTATATGCCATATATACATAACTTGCAGTGATCGAATTTTGTTTAAATTGGGTTTTCGAAAATTATAGAGTCGTATATATGGCCATACGGCCCTTATGTACAAATTTTATACCATGAATCGATGGTTTAACTTTGAATTAACATTTGCATATGATTGTACACGTTTATACGAACAAAAAGGAAGTTAAACGAACGGATTCGGTGTTATAACGAATCCGTAACGTTGAATTTCTTGATTTTCCTTCAAAACATGATAAAGTATGAAAACAGTGAAATTAGATGCCTTGGATTGGTGATTACATGATTTTAATTGCCAAGATCATGCTAGAAATGTTGTATAGCGTTTCTGTGAAGTTTTTACATTGTGGGTAGCCTTAAAATTCATTACGTTAGTTTAATTTGGATTTATTTGGGCCACTCTGTGTATTCATCGCGAACCAGGGAGTGCACCAGCAGGGGGACCCACCCCAGCGGGTGTTCATGGGCATTAGGGCCCGCCCCAGCGGGTATAAGGGCTGTCCGAGAGCCTTTTTCTTTTATTTTTCGAGACTGTTTTGACCTCCTGTAGTAAAATAAGCATAAATTTTTCATACGAACTCCGATTAAGGTGATTCAAGATTATTCGAAAAGATAACGAGTAGACCTACAACTTTCATTCTTTAAGTTTTTCAATTGGAAATCGTTAAAATGGGTAAAAATGGTCATCTTTGTGACTGATGCGTATTCGGAGGCAATCGGAGGGCTTCGGACATGCACGCACACAAGTGCAGTGTTCTCGATAATAAAAGGTGTTGTTTTAAGTTACATACATGAATATTATATGATTTGAAGTTCATGATTAATAAATTAAGTTATTGACATGTATAAAATAATGTGAAGGTTCAAGTTAACAAACTAAGTGCGAACTTGAATATCGTAATTGTAAAACTTGATTACGATTGTTTAAAGGGCTATACATGTGTGATATGCATGTTGTGAGTTTACATTCATGTTATGTGGTTAGCCATTGAGTAATATTATAAACCAAGTTGTAAGTCGAACTTAAGTGAATAGTTTAACAGTTAAACATGGTAGTTATGAAAACTAATCGATGTCGTATACATAATGTAATGTGTAGGACGTTGAGGAAGTAAATTGTAATTATAAATTGTAGCTTGTGCAAGAGGCAAGTTTCCTATCCTTAAACTTGTTTAATATTTTACAAGTTTCCTAAACTCAAACTTTACTTTTTACATTGATCAAGTGTTCTAAACTTTACCTTTATCGAGCAAGTTTCTTAAATTCTAAGTTATTCATTTATCAAGTCATAGACTTGTGTTCTATATCGACCAAGCTCTTGTTCTTAATTGTTCAAGTTCAAAATTTCATAATAGATGTTATAACTCTTTTGAAAGCATGATTCAGTTATACAATACTTATTCAATTGTATACTCTTGAGAATTTATTATTCGATTTGAGCATGGTTTAATGTTGAACCTTATAGGACTAGTGAGCCCTTATTCGATTCGACTAGTCCATAGTTGATGTACGTTCTAAATCCTAGAATCTTTATTGAGCTTATCCAAACCAAACTTCCTTTGGTGCGGACTCTGATGTCAAAACTGAGATGAACAACCCTGTAAAGGGGATTATTTACGCTTTAGCGTTGAGATATTGTGCACAGTATGGTACTAAGGGCTGATCCCCCTAAGTACGAGAAGTAGAGTCCATAGTCTTATGACTGTTAAAGGTTTAAAGCATAAAAACTTTACAACCTAGGACATAGTTCGAGGTCTTATGACCCTCAGACGTTCTTTTGATTCCTGTTATTCATTCTTGAGTCAAAAGTTGAGTTTCTTTATTCAGATATTTTTGATTCACTCGCATGTTATTATATTATTGTCATATTATTATACTTGTGGGCAATCGTGCTCACTCTTGCATAATAATAACATTGCAGTTAAGAACGAAAGGTCTAACGAGCCTTCTACTAGCAAAGGCAAGGGCAAGGTCAACAAGTGATGAAGACTTGTTGTTTATTTTATGTGTTTATGTTTCAGACTTATATTAGAGTTGTGTAAGACTTATTTATTTGTTTATGTTTGCACAAATGTTTAAGGTTAGTATGACCTGGGATTTATTTTATTTATTACTCAGATGTTGTAACCCCATAAGGGAAGGATTTAATTCTATTTATTGCATGGTTTGCATTTACTATGGGTAGATAGATAGATGATATTCGTACAGTGAACACCAAGTCCCGTGGAATTGAAGTACCCGAATTTGGGGGTGTCACAAAAACCTGGTCTCAGGAGCATGAATCCTGGATTGACAAAGGGGTTGAAGAAGCAAGTGTCCAAACTAGTGGAAAATTCCTATTTCAAAGGAATTTCACCAACCTAAACCAGTCAATGAAAGAAATCTTCCAGATGCTAATCAACGAGGGAATGGTTGCAGACTTGTTACTACCGTTGAACCCTCGGGCCAGAAAATTCAAACCTGATCAAATATGTCAATACCACTCCAATTCACCCGGCCATGATACTGAGGATTTTTGGTCGCTTCGTAACCTAATTCAAGACATGATTTAAAATGGTGACCTGATAAGGGGAGATCAACTTCTCGACCTCCCGGATGAAGAAACTCTCTGGATCCCCACTGTATGGAATCAAGGTACTGTAGCTGTCATCTCCTGTAATGAGGAGTTAACCCTCAAACCCTTAGTACTTCCAGGGAAAGGGGTCCAAGAAATACAAAATCCTGTGAAGGTGGCCACACCTGAGCCTTTGATATTGCCCTTCAGACCCCAGTATCCAATTATCAGTCTGAAGCGGGTCCCATAGAACTATGGGAACGATGAAGGGTCCACCTCAAACAACATTATCGTTATACCAAAGGACAATCCATTATACCTGCCTCAGCGAGTGATCAAACCAGTCATCAAAGCTAAAGCAAAGGTGGATGATGAGAAAATTGAAGAGTTCCTCAAAAAGATGGGACACAATAAGATCAAGGTAGTGTAGAGCTTGAAGGATGCACCCAAGCAATTGTCCATCCTAGACTTGGTCTTATCCTTAGTGGACCATCGCAACATTCTAGTGAAAGTTCTAGAAGAAGCCCATCTGCCACATACCGTAGATGCTGAGAAATTCCGTCATGTGGTGGAACACATTTTCAATAGCAATGTGATTTATTTCACTAATGATGATATCCCTATAGAGGAACAGGCCATCATAAGTCCCTGCACATAGCTGTGATGTCTACCGGGTATGTGATCGGAGGGGTACTCATCGACGGATGATCATCCCTTAACATATATCCTTATGATACCTTGGAAAGAATGAAGATCAACCTGAATCGGATCAAAACCAGCCGTATGGTCATCCGAGCTTTCGATGGATCGCGACGCCAAGCTATGGGAGAAATAGAGCTACCCTTGGAGATTGGCCCACACACTTTCTACGTATCCTTTCAGGTGCTCAATATCGCCACTGCATATAACCTGTTGCTGGGTAGGCCATGGATTCACATGGCAGGGGTAGTGCCATCCACCCTCCATCAACAGCTCAAATACATTATCAACGACAACCTCATCACGGTCAATACTGAACCAGAATACCCTGTCAGCATACAGGGAGACATACCAGTGATCGGCCTGGATACAGGGATTGAACCTGCAAGTTTTCAAGCTCTGGAGGTGAGCAATACGCAGTATCTACCTATCGGAGCACCAGCCCTGAAGCCTAAGGTCTCCACTGAAGAATTGACAGTGGGCCAAGAAATGATATCTTTGTGTTTCCAACCTGGAGAAGGGTTAGGAAAGAATCAGCAAGGTATCAAGAGCCTGATACAAATCCCAAGTCAGACTGGGAGAGCAGGATTGGGATATTCATCCAGGGCAAATTATAGGAACCCGCATAAGCATCCCAAGGCTCATGCTTCCACCATACTTTTGCCAAATCTTACTAATGCCAGATGTGTAAAACTAATGAGGAAGATCACTAATATGGTATCAGCAATGCTGTTTCCTCCGATCATACCTGTCAAGGAAAGAAAAGCCCTCAAGCATGAGGCAGATAGCGAAAAGGGAAAAGAAAAGATCCTGTATGAAGGACGAGACCCATTCACTAACATATGGGTCATCATAAACTATGAGGGTATGAATGATGAGATCCCAGATAGCGAAGACGAGGATCAGATTCAAATTTCTCGCATCAAAAAGGAAAAAGGGGGCAGTTCAAAGAAAAACCCTGGCCCTATTATAAAGGATGTCTCAGTCGTCATCCAAGACGAGACAGATAATCACAAATCCCTGATCTTCCCGATTCATGAGGATCTGACCTTGGATAACTGGAGCAGTGTCCCTTGCCTCGGTCGAAAAGGGTAAAGGGGCAGAGAGAGTTAATCTACCCTTTAATCATGCTTTCATTTACTGCTTACTTTTGATTGCATATCCATAGCAGTAGCTTTGTCATGCTTTGCAGAATGCTATGTATATTTAAGCAGTTGTATATATCTAAGATGAAAGCGTTTTTTGTTTTCAGGACTCAAGCGTTAGATGTGTTCCTCTCTCCTGATGAGATGCCAACCTGTCAAAATGACTACGACTTTGATGTAGAACTGAACTTCGACTTGATGGCTATTGATCAAGAGGAGGAAGATGACTATGAGGTGCCTGAGGAGATCAAAGAATGGGTCGAAGACAAACCCAAACCAAACCTCGACCAAACCACCACTGTCAATATAGGAACCTCCAAAAACATCAAAGAAATCCAGATAGGTTTAGACCTCACACCAGACCAAAAAGCTGACATAATCGAACTCCTAACACAGTTCCAGGATGTATTTGTATGGTCACATGAAGACCTGATTGGCCTCTTTACTGACATTGTCATTCATCGCATGCCCATCAAAGATGGGTTCAAGCCAGTCAAACAAAAGCTCAGGCGATTGAAACCTGAATGGAGTCTGAAAGTCAAAGAAGAAGTCGTTAAACAATTCAAAGCCGGGATTATCATGGTATCAACCTATCCAGAGTGGCTTTCAAACATAGTTCCCATGCCTAAGCCCGGGGGGAAAGTACGAGTATGTGTGGATTATCGGGATTTGAACAAAGTCTGCCTCAATGACAATTTCCCGATACCTTTCATCCACATCCTGATAGACAATACGACGTAGTACGACATGTATTCCTTCGTAGATTGCTTTGCTGGTTACCATCAAATCATGGTTGCTGAAGAGGATCGGGAGAAAACATCTTTCATCACTCCCTGGGGAACCTTCTAGTATAGGCGACTATCCTTCGGCCTCATCAATGCTGGAGCCACGTATCAGCGAGCCATGATGGCCCTATTTCATGATATGATGCACAAAGAAATAGAGGTTTATATAGATGACATCATCATCAAATCCCAGAGGGAGGATGATCACATCGACCATCTCACGAAGCTGTTCAATAGGTTACGCAAGTATAACCTCAAGCTGAATCCCGCTAAATGTGCTTTTGGCGTCAAAGCAGGCAAGCTGTTAGGATTCTTGGTGAGTAATCGCGGCATCGAACTAGACCCTGCTAAGATCAAATCCATCACTGAGATGCCAGTACCTCAAATAGAGAAGGAGATACGTGGGTTTTTTGGAAGGATCAACTGCATAAGCCGATTCATTTCCCAGCTCACACCAACCTGTGAGCCCATATTCAAGTTACTAAGGAAGAATGCCTCCACCAAATGGAATGATGATTGTTAACAAGCCTTCCTTGCCATCAAGAAGCAGCTTAATCGAAGCACCAGTATTGGTACCTCCGAGGGATGGAGTTCCCTTGTTCATGTACCTGTCCGTCAATGCCAATGCAATGGGCTACATGCTAGGACAGAAAGATGATAGTAGCAAAGAAAGAGCCATCTACTACATCAGTAAAAGATTCAGCAGTGGTGAACAAAAATACACCCTGATTGAGAAAACATGATGTGCATTAGCATGGGCCGGCATAAGGTTACAACATTACCTATATGAGCACACGATTTACCTTATATCCCACATGGATCCACTCAAATATGTATTCAATAAGTCAATATTGAATTATTGACTGTCCAAATGGCAGTTGATTCTACAACAGTTCGACATTATCTATGTGACTCAGAAGTCAATCAAGGGTCAAGGCATTGCAAATCAATTAGCTAAAGCACCTTCAGGAGGGTTCGAGCCCCTGGAGACTTATTTCCCAAATGATGGAATCATGACAATTCAACAACTCCAACGAGAAAATACAGTCCAACCATAGAAAATGTATTTCGACGGAGCAGTAAACATGGAAGGTGGCGGAGCTGGGGCAGTCCTTATCTCTGGTACAAGAGAACAATATCCTGTGGCTACCAAACTTCAATTTGGCAACACCAACAACACGACCGAGTATAAAGGCTGTATAATGGGGTTGAAACTAGCCCAATCCATGGGTATCAAACACCTACTGGTCTTTGGAGACTCTGAGTTAGTCATTAGACAATCCACTGGGTATATCATACCAAAGAACTGCATTTGCTACCCTATCATCGACAGATCATCATAATATCCCTAGAATTCGAAGACATAATTTTCAGCCATATTCCTCGGGGTAGGAATGATTTCGCTGATGCATTGTCAATGTTGGCTTCATTAATCCGTATATCCGATAGGATTAGGATTCCCTGCATCAAATTCACAGTTCGGAAATCCCTGACATAATGGAATTATATTGGAGAAGTATCAGATGAAATACCTCCTGTCAAGCAGCCTTGGTATCAAGACATCAAGGAATATCTACGAGATGGATCTTCACCCACTGGAGCAAGCCAATCTACGCAAAAGCGGATTCACAAAATGGCTATGAAGTTCTATCTAAGCAGAGACGCCCTCTACAAAAGAGATGTTGGAATAGGCATGTTAAGATGCCTTGATAAAGAACAAGCCCAGAGACTTATAGATGAAATCCACGGTGGAGTCTGTGGTCCACACATGAGCGGTCATCTACTGGCCAGGAAGATATTAAGAACCGGTCATTATTGGATCTCTCTCAAAGCTGATTGCGACGATCACGTCCAGAGATGTTATCAATGCCAAGTACATGGAAATGCCATACACGCTCCTCCAAATGAGCTACACAATATGACTTCACCATGGCTTTTCTCCATGTGGGGAATGGACGTGATTGGTCCAGTGGAATCAAAAGCCAGCAATGGTCATCGATTCATTTTCACCATGATTGATTACTTCACCAAATGGGTTGAAGCAGCCTCTTTTCCCAACGTAACGAAAGAGGTCATCATTGGTTTCATCAGAAATAATATCGTCTATCGGTATGGACAACCTAAGGTGATCATATCAGACAACGCCAAGAACCTGAACAATCAGATGATGATAGAACTGTGCAGTAAGTTCCACATCAAGCATCTCAACTCCGTCATCTATTGGCCCAAAATGAATGGTGTTGTCAAAGCGGCCAACAAAAACATCAAAAAGATCATGCAGAAAATGTCTGCCAATCACAAAGAATGGTCTGACTTGCTGCCTCTAACCCTATTAGCATACAAGACGTCAATGCGCACCTCTACTGGGGCTACCCCCTATTCATTGGTCTATGGCATGGAAGCAGTCCTCCCCGTAGAAGTAGAGATGGAATCCTTGTGAGTGTTGATCGATGCTCAGATAAACGAGGATCAGTGGTTGCAAGACCGATATCACTAACTGTCCCTGATAGATGAAAAAGGGGCTATAGCCATTTTCCACGGACAGTTATATCAGCAAAGGATCGCTTGATCCTACAACAAGAAGGTCCGAATACGGCAATTCAAAGAAAATGATGAAGAAAGTTTTAGCCAATCAAGATGAAGCTAAAGGAAAGGTCACCCCAAATTGGGAAGGCCTTTTCATTGTCAAGGAAGTGTTGACGGGAGGAGCTATCAGATTACAAGAAATGGACGGGAATGAATTTCCCTAACTCATCAATTTCAGACACCATGAAAATGTACTATATCTGAAGCACATGTATACCCACATCCGGGTCCTACAAATCAAATCAGATTTGGTTTTCCCCTAGAAGCCAGAATTAAGAATGACCTGATCTCCCTCCACCCGAGAGTACGTAGGCAGCCATTTCTGGTGCGGTTAAACCAAATAAAAATTCAAAAACTCATCAAACCAAACTCAAAACCCAAGACAAATATTTTTCAAACCCTCTCTAATAGAAGCCAGAACTACGAATGACCTGATCTCCCTGTACCCGGGAGTACGTAGGTAGCCATTTACGGTGCGGTTTGACCTTCAAGAAAAAATAAAAAACCCAGTTCCAAGACACCAAAAGCCATACAGAAGCTATATCCAATCTTCTTGGTTAACAGGCCCATCTGAGATACTCCCTGACATCTCAACTGTCAATCCATCCAGGAGGAGCTCAAGATACATCAACAACAGCGAGTCATGAAAGAAGTGGTAATCACTCAACAATGACGATACATCTCTAAACAGGGAAGTGAATCAAAAATATATTTCTCTGATATAAAATTATTTGATGTATACATAATGCCCTGTACATGACAAAAATGGCTGATCTAGTCTGTGCAGGAAAAATATAGCTAGTCTATGGACCCAAGGATAAGCGGGCCAACAATGCCACAATGGCATCTCTCTCAAAAGATGGAGGAGCGGCTGCAAGTGCAATACCCTCAGCTTCCATACGACTCAAAACCTCCACAATCATCTGCAGTGTGACATTGTGGTCATCAATATATGCGCTAATATCGGTAACCAGGCCGTGAATATAAGATCGAAGAGCAATACTGTCAGCAATGTGGAAATCACGGGAAGCTATAGCCTCATCCCTCTCCGCAAAAGCTGCATCTCTATCAATCAAAGTCTCCTCGATCTCAGCAAAGGTTGCATCTCTGGCTGAGCGGATCTCATCCCTCTCCACAACAGCTGCATCTCTGGCAGATCGGAGCTCCTCTCTCTCTATCAAGCCAGCATCCTGAGTGACTCAAAGTGCGTCCCTCTCAGCTAAAGCTATATCTCTACTAGATAACGTGGTCAACATCTGCGCTCTAGCCGAATCCCGCTCAAAGGTTATCCTTAATAATGAATCCAACGAAGCCGGATCTGTGCCTGCAGGAATAGTCGGTGGATCACTGACCAGTGCCACTGTCAAACCTACGAATAGCTCATCCTCAGTAGGAGAGTCAGGATCCTTTATAGGCTCCTCCTCATCTGAATCTACAATAAGAGCTGAAGGAACAAGTGCAGCCGCTGCCATATCTTTCTCCAACCATGCCGAGTACTCCGGGGAACGGTCCGGATGGCTACTAGAGAACTCATCCCTCTCACTATGAGTCCAACACTCATATACTGGAACCAAGTCGGCTGATAACATAAACAACGCCAACATCCTCCGATCAACAGACCCCTCAAAATGGTGCAAGCTCTGGAATTGATCAAACTGGCTCATAACAGCCAGGGGATGATAAGTAGTCACTCCCCTCAAACACGCTAGGGGAAAGTAATCCATACCAGGTAAATGGGTGATGAAACTATATGGGGAGGCTAACCCTGAGCATGGAAAAATCAAGAACGGATGCTCAATATCCGATAAAAATGCCAACCATGCCTCTGCATCGGTACACTTCGCCGGCTGAAAGGAGTAGGACATAGCTATATCATATGAAAAACAAAACCCATAATGCCTGAAAGATCCAATCGGTTGGATATTGGACATCAGCCAAATGTACAACAAGACCGAACTACCTCTGAAGAACCCCTCCGGGTGGGTAATACAGTAAGTGGTTGACTGCAGCGTCTCAGCCAATATCATCGGGATGATGGTGCTACCCTATCTAAGGGCCCAGACCACGACTACTAACTCCACATCCAAGTGATCCAAGCGCAACAGCATGTAGACGTATGCCACGATGCACATCAGCAGAATATCTACCCTGTCCAGATGCCATGCCTCTGCTGAAATAATAAAATGCCCAACATGTCGATCCTAGCTATCAAGCTCTCCATAATGATCGATCAAGAAGTTAATCGAGATCACACGCCCAAATACGATCTCGTCTGCGACTACCCTTTGATGAAGACCAGACATCCACATGAACGGTCTCCGCATATCACTAACAGCAGTTCGAGCGCATGATAAGTCCAAAGCCAAACCGGTAAGCAGCTCGTACTCCTCCAGAGTCGGCGTCAGCTCATATCGCCCAAATCTGAACACCTGCCCCTCGGGTATCCAGCAGGATAGTATGCCATCCACAAAACCATATGGCACCTAAAAATCTGCAAGGGGCAGTGAATGCCCCAACAGCTGGTCTACTATCCCTCTAGCTGAGAAGGGCAGGCTCTCGTACCATGACCTCAATGATGAAATCACCTCAGATTATGGTAAATGCTCAATACGGCTCACGGCGGATGACGTCATCTGTGTCAACATATCACAAGACCACTCAGGAGTCAAATCTGAACTCATCTGTCTAGATGCATACGTATGACATAATACATGCATAATGACAAGTATAAATATGATGTGATAGATAGGAGATAGCATGAATATCTATGATAAACTATCTACTGCGGGCATCATCCATGTCTGATAATATAAAGCGAAATAAAGAATACAGGAAAATGGGGCACCACCACCCAACTACTAACAGTGGTCTATTAAAATGATGGCACAACCGCCAAATAGCCAAAATAGTGGCTGACCAAAAATATAGATGCCATAGTTATCCAAAGAGATCCAGATAATCTACGTTTAGGTGATCAACCTGCTCTATCTCCGCTGTGGACACAAAGCTGCGGTCATCAGGCATATCTCGGCGGTACAAGGGAGGATGTGCCCCTGCAAAATAGCTGCTAAATGGACCTAAAGAGGGGCCCGCTTCTGAGCTAGACGGGTCAAAAGAAGATGCCTTTGACGGATCTCGGCCAAGATGCCTGATAAAGAAGAGAGCCCTATCCAACTCCCGGGTCAGATCTGTAATTTGGTCTAAATGAGTTGGCTCCCTGAGGCAAGCTATCCAGTCCGTCATCATCACGGACCCTGGCACCATGTCTTCCATAAACTGAGTAGCACGAGTCTGAGCTCCAATAGTGCGAGGACTCCACCATCTGCTGACTGCCTCCTGGCTGAACGGGCCCTCTGCTAGGGAGAAGCCATCAATACCCTCCATGGGAATCTCTTTCAGTGGCATGATCAACGACCAATGATGCCAAGTAGAATGAACAATGGGAAGGCAGATCTCACCCGTAATACTCCTGATGGCACGCTCTCCCAAATAGAGCTCCCAGCCTCCCTCTGTCAAAATCGGGACTCTACGGGTCGACAATGTGACGACCCCAAATCCGGGTCTAACAAACACCTCGGATCCGGTCCGCCACGATACATCTATCGCGGAATTATACATATTTTATTCAAAACTTAATGAATAAATTTCACTTATTACAATATAGAAATATAATTTCTATTCATATCCAAGATCATGTATGATGACCCTAAACCTTAATATAAGTTTTCAAATCTTAGTCATATACCATCCCTGTCTACACATCACATTCGATGTTTACAAAAATGCAGAATAACTAAAACTTTTCTATCTCCTTGTATAAAATCTTTCCTTGAATTCATAATCTTGAACCAATTACATAACCTTGAATCAATTATAAAATATGATTCATTATGTTCGAATTACTGTATAAACGTATACATCTCAGTTCAAAACTCTTATGTGTTACATAACACAACTTTAAATTTTAAATAGGTATAAAACATTGTAATCTATTATCGCATACATCTTCTAGAACCTAAGCATGGTTCAAGAGCATATATATAAATAAACAAAAATCTTTGAACTCTATCACGTAGCACGTAACTCTTATCGTGAGTCCTTAACCTGCAAAAGTGGTTATTTGCAAGAGTGAGCTCGACAGCTCAGCAATTCTAACAGTTTTCATGCAACACATAGCAGATAATATCATACTCAATTCATGCATTTATAATCAATTAATAGCTACTACGCATGTTACTTCTCACATAACAAGCATATCATCAAATATCAATTTTCGATCTCATGCATATCTCATAAACAGTTCATATATACGTTAACATCATCATAGCATAATATAATTCATCCAACAGTTAATGAATTTATATAACATATAAGATCTAAAAGACTTGTCTGATGCGTAGTTTAACAATTACGACTTAACTGCTTAAAGATATTTGCGCTTCGTGTATTCCTACACAATCATATAATTATAGATTCATACATATCAGTTATACATATCCATACATTCTCAATATAATAATCATTAATTATCTAACTTGGTTCTTAGAACCTTCGTTTTACTTTCTTATTACGTTTTTAGAAAACTATGTACGTATAGGTATACCTTATCCATACATACTTACTATAATCTATCATATATATGTATCACACACTTATCTAAAGGTGTTCGACATATATTTAAAATTCATAGATACATGATCTATATTATTCTTTCATATCTCAAACCTTATTCATAAATTCTGGTTTTATATAACCATTACATTCAAACTTTCTAAGTTTCACCTTTCAAAATCATTGTCACACTTAAACTAGTCATGGAAGGCTACTATGTTCCTCATGTATACATGTGAGATGTCATAATAACGTTAATACGCATGCTCACAATTACCTTTATCATATACGCACAACTAGCATCGACAATTGCTTTAAAACATGTCTAATTCATGCTTAACTAACTTTCATAGTGCCTAGTAAGGTGTGTACACATACATGACATTTAAAAGCTCTAGCATGCATGCTCAAACATATTAGAACACTAATACACTATGATCACGCAACTTAGTTTGCAAAAAGTTCGAATCTTACTTTTGAAACCATTACGACTTAAACCATAAATGCTAGGGTAAACTCAACACTTTTAAATCTACATTTCATGCCTTTCTAGACCATGCAATTATGCTCAAAAAGTCAGAACATAAGCATCAATAGTATGTGTCAAGGCTTATAACTTTCTTTAGAAATCGCACACTAACAAAGTCAAGAATGTTCATGCTATGTCAAGGTACTTATTCATACATGTTAAACCTGATTTCATGCATGTCTAAGTCATTTACACATACTCAAATGGTCAGAAATTACAAGACATAAGTCTTGGTCAAGTTCGCTTAAAAAGTTCTTAAGTTCTTCTTTGAAATCATTTGAATCTTTCAATCATGTGTGCTAGTGTGTTCAACACTTTAAACGTGCATTTCATGTCAATATAAACCATACTAACATGTTCATGAAATCAGAATGCTCATATGATGTGTTCGTGACAAGGTTCACTTTTGAAACTAAAAGTTTCCTTTTAAAACATATGTTTTCCTTTCATAAAACATGGCCATGACATATACGTGTAGCATCAAGGAATACATACTTATATCATGTCATTGTACTAATATCTACAAGTTAAATCAGGTTCACAAGCTTTCCAAAGTGATGTTACATGCTAGTATATAACAGGTTTTAGCAGGAAACAGAAACTTCTGTCCAGGGCCCGACGCAGCTGCGCCACTGGCCAGTGCAAAACTGGCGCAGCTGCGCAGGAGTGCGGCCAGACCAGGAACAGGCTGCTTCGGCAGTGACTGCAAACCCAACTCAAAACTTCCATACGAATTCTATCTAGTCATGCTATATTACATTGCTATCATGCTTATAAACTTTATATACCACTTAACAACATCTCTTCAATCAATTAACATCTAATTCAAATGAAATCAAGAATTTAAAAACTTAGGAAATTACAGAAAATGAAGAACATGAATATATTTGATTATACTTCTGCAATTGAAGGATTTGCACTTGCTGCTATCTTAACTCCTTTTTAACTCAAGAATTTTTATCACAGATAAATGGACTAGCTCTCAATTCTAACTTAAAGAAATCTCAGCAATGCAAGGAAGAAGGAGAGCCTTATTTATAGACCAAGCTTGACACAGACAATGGTTTTCTCCATTAATTCAAACCAACGGGTTGAGCAAGAATTTGATGGTTAACAAGAAGTTGGTGAGGAGTTGGTGGAATCCATCATGAATCCCACTCCCCTTCTACTCATTGGTCCTATGTTGCTGAAATTGAGAGAAGGAGTAGAGTGTAGCTAGCTTCTTGTTTGTTCACGTGAGAAGAGTTGGACACTCAATGTGAGGCAAAGTAATAAGAACTCAGCCACTTGCTAGTATATATCATATATGTCCAACACTTAGTTAATAAATACACTAGGTTATATAATATATATACACATAGTATATACACTTAGGATATTCCTAGTTTATACATTTAATTGGTCACAATGTCATTTCAATTAAGTACCCAATAATACATGTATTAAATAAGGATACACATATATTAACATATAATCCATGTACATTTTTCTTAATACCAACTATAATTCAATTGAGTATTATCATTACTCATTATCACAACCCTTATAATTTTAATTAATAATAACTTATTGAAAACATTATCAATTAACAACTGTTTATAAATATAAGGTGATAGGATATACATTAAAGTCTTCCTACACACATCATGTTACATAAGCAATAATATGTAACTCACATAATGCAATTATTTTTACTATATAGTTTTTATAATATATAGCCACATTAATACGTCACCTTGCATTATATACTATATAGGTAACTACCATATATTAAAGGTTTAATTATTGCATGCTTGTACAAAACAATTAATCAAGTAAATATAATCTCATTATATTTATTACTCCTTTGCACATTAATATATTATTCTCAACAACAATAGTTTCATACGTTTATCGATTAATTACTCAAAATATAAATTAATCAATCACGTTTAAACCTCTTCACTATATTCAAGTAATTGAACATTTTATTACTAATTATCTTATCAATTCTTTTGAGATAAAGCTTAAGGTTAGTCTACTAATTTAAATAAATCATTAGTGACTCCCTTTAAATTAATCCTAGCAAATATACCACAGATACTAACTCACATAACATGTATATTTGCACATAGCAATATCAATAAATACCGTTTAATCATTCCTTCATAGCATGATATAATAAGTTTATTATATAATATTATCTCCAATAGATGCATTAATCATAAAAAATAACTTACTCATTTCTTCAAGATATTATTTAAATATAATATCTTAGTATTGATAATATAGTTAGATGTACAACACATGTACACCTTCTATATAGAAAATAGACCATAAGTTATTTCCCATCAATATATTACATATAGTAAATATGTTTCAATATATCTACCCTTATTCATATTACCTCAGTCAAAGACATACAAGGTATTATTATTATTATTATTTAAAATAACACTTCCCCTTGTTTATTAAAATAAATCAATACAAGAAATTATTTTAATAATCTTTATTAGAAAAATATAATAATTATTTTTCTTTCCACCATCCACATAATTCAAGATATATATCTATAACACATATATACATTCCTTTAATACTCACTTCTTGCCTTGAATTCAATTAATTAATAATTCTCTAACCAATACATATCTAACGATATATTAATTTCCTTCTCTCTTTTTAACAACGTACCTATATACAAGTCTAAACTTAGCACACCCCGTGTCTTTACTAGTACTCTATATAGTACACTGAGTGGTTTCTCACAAATAACTAATAAATTAGTTTTCGTCTCGTCTACACTGTTTTCACAGTGAGTTAGATCGGTTACTAATTCGTATATACCTCCGCTCACTGAAGGAATTGTTTAGCCCAGTTCCTATATATCAACCATCAAAGGCTACGATTGCACTGTCGTAAACTTGATACTTGCACGTACATATACTCCAGAAAATGGTGACTATTAAAAATATTTAATGTCATCAACTTACCATGATAAATAATTCTATAAATCATTTAATAACGATAGATAAATATTATCCATCTCCTCTACTAATTCATCTCTATAAATATATAATAATGATATATATTTATTAAACACTAAGAATCACATATTACATAGTTCATATCACCCTATGTAATTCAATACTACAAACCTCATATCACAGATATATATATTTATATTCGAATCTATCTCATGCTTTAAGAATTTTATTCATTAAATTCTTATTAATAATGATTCTTGGAAATTCGGGTTCTTACAATCACCTTTTCTTCTAAGAATTTCGTCCTCAAAATTACAGTCTACAAATCTCTACTCATTTTATTCATCAAAACTAGGTTTTCACGTTAACCTTTACTGATCTTATGCCCAATTTAATGAGTACATACTGCTTCCTTCCATGAGGAGCTCTACCATCATCATATAACTTATTTCTAAGGAGTTAAAACTTTTTATATCTGGCTGAGGGGCCATATAGACCGTGAACTCTGGGTCGTACGGTATTTACTGTAAGACCTCGAATTTTTAGAATTTTCTATAATAAGAATTTAATAAATAAAATTCTTAAGACATGTATTGGATTTGAATATATATATATATATATATATATATATATATATATATATGCGTGTTACGAGGAAGGAAGTATTGCGTTACATAGGGTAATATGAACTATGTGATTTTGTGATTAATAAATATATTATTAATATATATTTGTTATTTATTTTAGAGACGATTCAGTTGAGGTAAAGGAAGTGGATAAAATTTTCTATTGATATTAAATAATTCATAGGACTATTTTATCATAGTAAGTTGGTGATGTTAAATACGTTTAATGTATAATCACTATTTTCTTGTGTATGTATGTTAATAACTAGTATGCTTATAATATAGGTTATTGATAAATCTTAAGCTATCCGTGAATGGTTTTGGATAGTGAAGTATGAGTTAGTTAAGGGAATTAACTAATACGAATAAATATTAGTTAATTTAAGTTGGGAGTTATATTAGGGAAAAATATAATGTGAGTATTGAACCTTAATTAGCTATAATGATATAGTACAATGTTTAATTTACTTAAGGTAAAGGAGTGAATTAATATGTGTGTTGAATATGTAATTATAGTTGATACTTTTTATATATATTACTTAGAGTGGTAATATGTGAGAAAGTTTGACGTGCGAATAACGTTAATAAATATATATACGTTATTATAGGGAGATGGAAATTATTATATCTTTAAATGAATAATTAATATTTGAAGAAATTATTTTGGGGATAATTTATAGAAAGGAAAGAGAAATAAATATTATATATTTCTAATAAAGGATATTAAAATAATTTCTAATATTGAATTATTTTAATATAAAGAGAAAATGTTATTTTTGAATAATAATATTACCTTATACGTTTTTGTATGAGGTAATAGGTATGATTAATTAATATGATAAATATATTAAAATATATTTGCTATATGTAAATAAATTGATGGAAATAATTTATTATAATAGAAAATAAGCTTATTATCTATTTTCTATATATAATATATGTACATGTGTTGTACATGTAATTATTTGATATTATATTAAGAATAATATCTTGAGACAATAAGTAAATTTTGAATGTCTTTATTTGGAAAAAACATAATATTTTATGTTATGGCAAAATACATAATTTCTAATGTATTCTCAAGAGAGTTAATTAATGAAAGAAAGCTAAGTTATTTTAATATATTCTTAAGTTATTATTTTATCGTGGATATTATTATTTAAATAATTAATAGAGTATATATTAATTATTATAATCGTAAAGGTTATACTTATTATAAGTATAATTAATTGAGGTAACTTAGCGTTTAAAATGCTTGAGTCACACAAACATTATATTAAAAGAATATTAAGTATGGTGGAAGTGATAATGAGCTTAATATTGAGCTTGTGAGAAATGCCTTGTGTGGCACGATAGTAGATTCGATGATGAATTAATTAAGTTATTTAAGGTTGGAGGAATTATTAATTAAACAATTAATCTCTATTAATTGTTAATTTTTATAATGGTATGTTGAATTGTTATTATTTCGAGTGATAGCATGATAATAAGTATATTGGTTATAAATATAATAAGATTTATGTTTATTTAATATAATAATTAACCATATAAATGTTAATTAATTGTTATGGAGATTAATAATTACATTGATTGATGAGTGATGAATTAATTAATAATTAATTAATTAATTAATTGCCATTGAGTATAATAATATATAATTGAGTATATTATTAATATGATTTTAATTGCTCAACTAGTTGATATGTGCAAAGGATGTGATTATTAAAAGTATAACATATAGTAGTTACGCATGTGTTATATAAAGTGTAGTGCAACACTTAAGTGTGACCCAATAATTATATATAAACTATATTATATAGTGCAATGTGGCACATTAATGTGGCTATATATTATATGTATAGACTATATAGCAAGATTAATTACAGTATGTGAGTTACATAATATTATTGCTTATGTAACATGAGGTGTATGGGTAAACCTTGTTGTATACCCTATTATTATATAGTAATATCAATAACAATTGATAATTGATAATGATTTCAATAGTTATTATAATAGAAATAATAACTATTGTGATAATGAATAATAATGATACCCAATTGAAATAGGTAATTGGTATTAAGGAAAATGCACATGAATTATATGGATGTACCCTTATTTGTTACATTGTATTTAGAAGGGGCATTGTGACTTAAAAATATACTATGTGTGCATATATTATAACTAAAGTGTATATATAGATGTATAACCCAAGTGTTATATTACAATGCTGAGAATTGCTTGTCCCTATATGAGAGTCCCTCTCTTTCTCTCACATGAACTCCCACATGGCTAGCTAGTCTACCTTCCTTCTCAATTTCAGCAAATATAGCTTATGATTATGGGGGAGTGGAGGTGATGATGGGATTCACCAACCTCCTACCTAATCCATATGAACCATTATGCAATTTTGCAATCCTTTGGTTTTAAATGGTGGAGAATTACAATGTCTGGTTATACAATTGCCTATAAATATAGCCTCTCTTCCTCTCATTTTCTTTTGCTGAGAATTCTGTGAAGTAAGGCTAGTGAGTATAGCATTATAATGAGTAAGTTACTGTGAGAGTTATCAGTAAGGGAGAATTTGTTTAGCAGCAGGTTCATTTTCCATTGCAGAGGATTACACAAAGTGCAGATATCTATAAGCAGTTAAGTCGTTGTTGTTAAACTACGCATCAGGCAAGTCTTTCAGTTCTTATTTGATATATGAATTCAATAACTGTTAGTTGAATTATATTATGTTGTGATGATGTGAACTTATATATGAATTGTATATGAGATATATATGAGATTGAAAGTTGATCTTTGATGATATGCTTGTTATGTGAGAAGTAACATGCGTAGTAAATATAAATTGTTTATAAATGCATGAACTGAGTATGATGTTATTTGCTATGTGATGCATAAAAACTGTTAGAATTGCTGAGCTGACAAGCTCACTCTTGCAAATAACCACTTTTGCAGGCTAAGGATTCACGGTAAAGATTTCGTGCTTCTTGATTGATAAAAATAGATAGTATCGCAACGAAGAATACTATTTAGATTATCGTTTGAACCCTGTTTAGGTTCTAAGAGTTGTACTTGATAATTGTATACGTTGTTTAAAACTTGTCGTACTGTAAAGATGTATTAGTTGATAAATGGAGGATATCAAGTCGAGTTGTAAACGTTATACGATAACTCAAATAGAATGAATTATATTATAAAGTTGTTTCAGGGATTTGTAATTGATTCAAGTTATGAAATCAATAAAAGATTTTATTCAAAGAATATTAAAATGTTTTAGTTATTCCGTATTTTAGTAACATCGAATGTGGTGTTTAGACAGGGATGGTATATGACCGGGTTTTGAAACTTGTAAAAGTTTGGAGTCATCATACAAGATCCTAGATATGAATAGAATTTATATTCTAAATTGTAATAAGCAAAATTGTATTCTTTTAGTAATGAATAAAAGATGTAATAGTTCCGCGATAGTAGTATCGTGACTGCACCGAATCCGAGGTTTCGAAGGAACGTGGATTTGGGGGCGTCACAGGTTGGTATCAAAGCTGTAGGTTATAAACCTTTGGTAAGTGTACCTTAGACTATAACCTAAGAGAGGAAACGATAAAGATTAAAATATATACGTGAAGATTCAAAGACGAATCTTGAAATATTTAGAGAATGAAAATTTTGAGTTTCCTAACTTCGGTGATAAAAATGTTAAGATGAAGTCTATAAGATGTATATGACAAAAATAGGGAGAATGAACTCAAACAAAGTTTGGTTGATAATAGGGAAAGAACCCTAAGGTAAACCAATGATCACGACGTGATCAGTTTGAACTGTTAGATAATAAATAGTCCGTAACGACTAAGTGTGTATAGCTTGATGCTATGAGAGAATGTACTATAAAAAGTACGAGATGAACTCATGAGGAGTTGTATATGGTGAAACCTAGAAAGTTCGTAACGAGGAAGTGATAGAGTAAGATAGAGTTAAGTGTTGGACTTCCATTGAGGACTCATGTGATCGCTTAGTTGTACAAACTTTTGTATGGCCAGAAGTTTTGTGCTTGCACTGAGTGCGTCACATTGATAATTGTTGGAATGTTAGTGTCGCGGTATCATTATACATATGGTGGAAAGGTGATTCTTTTCTCATGTTTATTTTAATAGATAGAGATTTCTAAGATTAATTTAGATAATACTAAGATTAGGTGCGAGTTCTTAAGACCCATGCCTATGACGAGTTCGTGGCTCATAATCGTATGGTGGGACCCCTCAGCGAATGGACGACTTTGGTCTGACTAGGATAAGTTCCTAAACCCATATGATTGTGGTAAGTTCCTGAACTTTCATGGTGTGGTAAGTTGGTGAACTGTACTGAGAATAGATATATTATATAAATGTTTTGGAATAGTGAGAATTGATGGTGGTAAGAGATTGAAGTGATGGAGAAATTGGATTTTCCTAAATCCTCTAGCTATGCTAGATTTTCAATATTTGTTGACTTCGTGCTAGTGTTTGCACTTCTGTTTTCTTGAGAAAAACATTGGGTCAAGTGACTGAACCAATGAGTTTTAAAAACAATATCGTTATTCGTATGTCTAAGCTATTTATTCCGGCTAAGACAAAAATAGTTTAAAAATATTTCAAAAATATATTTTGACCATGTGCATCATTTGATATGGTGTAGGATGGTAAACAATGGAGTCATCATTGCAATCGAACCTAGTGTCGAAAGTGATCGTAAGATCGTCAACCCACTATGGTATGATGTAATATGACAAAGTCACAAAATGACAAAATTTTTAACGTACTACTAAGTTGGTGCGGCATTTTGACGTCATAAAATAATTTTTGGTTTTCTTTCAAATTATGAAAAGTTGACTAAATTATTTTGATTGATGTGGGAATTGCTAATAAGAGTCTAAGCTATTTGATTCGGCTAGGCGACTGTTGAAAAGTGATTATAGAATTCAAGCATTCTTGTGTATTTATGCCAAACCAGATTGCTCTTGTGCGGATTTTGATGTTGAAAAGCTGATGTGAACAACCCTATAACGGGAACATATTTTCAGAAGCAGTAGTCTGAACATGACTTATATAGTCATTTCAACACGCTACGTTGTGGCCCAACGTAGTAGTACAATAGGCTAGCCACCTAGTGTACGTGTGGATGGCGTTTTCAGTCTTTGTGATTGATAAACACTCTGGGTTGCAGTGTGAAGAATTGTGTTGAAGCATTAGTAAACCTGTGGAAAAGTTCAAGGTCTTGTGTGACCCCTCAGCAAAATATGAAATCTGAGTTATTCATACTACTTCCCAATTATTGAAAAATAGTGGAAGATTCTTTTTCTTCTAAAGGATGAATGTAGTAGGGGAATGTTCCTTAGAAAGGAGTAAATGATAGAATGCGATTGAGAAGGTTATAATAATAATAATAATAATAAACTTCCGAAAAGGGAATGAATAAAATTATTCAAGAGAATATGTAATATTCGGAATGGCACCGAGTAGAGGAAGGTTTCGGTGATTCCGAGGACGGAATCCTTATAAGGGGAGAGAGGATGTAAGAACCCGAATTTTCAAAATTTTCTATAATAAGAATTTAATAATTAAAATTCTTCAGACATGTATTGGATTTGAATATATATATGCATGTTACGAGGAAGGAAATATTGCGTTACATAGGGTAATATGAACTATGTGATTTTGTGATTAATAAATATATTATTAATATATATTTGTTATTTATTTTAGAGATGATTCAGTTGAGGTAAAGGAAGTGGATAAAATTTCCTATTGATATTAAATAATTCATAGGACTATTTTATTATAGTAAGTTGGTGATGTTAAATACGTTTAATGTATAATCACTATTTTCTTGTATATGTATGCTAATAACTAGTATGCTTATAATATAGGTTATTAATAAATCTTAAGCTATCCGTGAATGGGTTTGGATAGTGAAGCATGAGTTAGTTAAGGGAATTAACTAATAAGAATAAATATTAGTTAATTTAAGTTGGGAGTTATATTAGGAAATAATATAATGTGAGTATTGAACCTTAATTAACTATGATGATATAGTACAGTGTTTAATTTACTTAAGTAAAGGAGTGAATTAATATGTGTGTTGAATATGTAATTATAGTTGATACTTTTTATATATATTACTTAGAGTGGTAATATGTGAGAAAGTTTGACATGCGAATAACGTTAATAAATATATATACGTTATTAAAGGGAGATGAAAATCATTATATCTTTAAATGAATAAGTAATATTTAAAGAAATTACTTTGGGGACAATTTATAGAAAGGAAAGAGAAATAAATATTATATATTTCTAATAAAGGATATTAAAATAATTTCTAATATTGAATTATTTTAATATGAGGAGAAAATATTATTTTTGAATAATAATATTACCTTATGTGTTTTTGTATGAGGTAATAAGTATGATTAATTAATATGGTAAATATATTAAAACATATTTGCTATATGTAAATAAATTGATGGAAATAATTTATTATAATAGAAAATAAGCTTATTATCTATTTTATATATATAATATATGTACATGTGTTGTACATGTAATTATTTGATATTATATTAAGAATAATATCTTGAGAGAATAAGTAAATTTTGAATGTCTTTATTTGGAGAAAACATAATATTTTATGTTATGGCAAAATACATAATTTCTAATGTATTCTCAAGAGAGTTAATTAATGAAAGAAAGCTAAGTTATTTTAATATATTAAATGCTTAAGTTATTATTTTATCGTGGATATTATTATTTAAATAATTAATAGAGTATATATTAATTATTATAATCGTAAAGATTATACTTATTATAAGTATAATTAATTGAGGTAGCTTAGCGTTAAAATGCTTAAGTCACACAAACATTATATTAAAAGAATATTAAGTGTGCTGGAAGTGATAATGAGCTTAATATTGAGCTTGTGAGAAATGCCTTGTATGGCATGATAGTAGATTCGATGATGAATTAATTAAGTTATTTAAGGATGGATGAATTATTAATTAAACAATTAATCTATACTAATTGTTAATTTTTATAATGGTATGTTGAATTGTTATTATTTCGAGTGATAGCATGATAATAAGTATATTGGTTATAAATATAATAAGATTTATGTTTATTTAATGTGATAATTAACCATATAAATGTTAATTAATTGTTATGGAGATTAATAATTACATTGATTGATGAGGGATGAATTAATTAATTAATAATTAATTTCCATTGAGTATAATAATATATAAACGAGTATATTATTATTATGATTTTAATTGCTCAACTAGTTGATATGTGAAAAGGATGTGATTATTAAGAGTATAACATATAGTAGTTACGCATGTGTTATATAAAGTGTAGTGCAACACTTAAGTGTGACCCTACAATTATATATAAATTATATTATATAGTGAAATGTGGCTATATATTATATATATAGACTATATAGTAAGATTAATTATAGTATGTGAGTTATATAATATTATTGCTTATGTAACATGAGGTGTATGGGTAGACCTTGTTGTATACCCTATTATTATATAGTAATATCAATAACAATTGAGAATTGATAATGATTTCAATAGTTATTATAATAGAAATAATAACCATTGAGATAATGAATAATAATGATACCCAATTGAAATAGGTAATTGGTATTAAGGAAAATGTACATGAATTATATGGATGTACCCTTATTTGTTACATTGTATTTAGAAGGGGGCATTGTGACTTAAAAATATGCTATGCGTGCATATATTATAACCAAAGTGTATATATGGATGTATAACCCAAGTGTTATATTACAATGCTGAGAATTGCTTGTCCCTATATGAGAGTCCCTCTCATTCTCTCATATGAACTCCCACATGGCTAGCTAGTCTACCTTCTTTCTCAATTTCAACAAATATAGCTTATGATTATGGGGGAGTGGAGATGATGATGGGATTCACCAACCTCCTACCTAATCCATATAAACCATTATGCAATTTTGCAATCCTTTGGTTTTAAATGGTGGAGAATTACAATGTCTGGTTATACAATTGCCTATAAATATAGCATCTCTTCTTCTCATTTTCTTTTGATGAGAATTCTGTGAAGTAAGGCTAGTGAGTATAGCATTATAATGAGTAAGTTACTGTGAGAGTTATCAGTGAGGGAGAATTTGTTTAGCAGCAAGTTCATTTTCCATTGCAGAGGATTACACGAAGTGCAGATATCTATAAGCAGTTAAGTCGTAGTTGTTAAACTACGCATCAGGCAAGTCTTGCAGTTCCTATTTGATATATGAATTCAATAACTGTTAGTTGAATTATATTCTGCTGTGATGATGTGAACTTATATATGAACTGTATATGAGATATATATGAGATTGAAAGTTGATCTTTGATGATATGCTTGTTATGTGAGAAGTAACATGCGTAGTAAATATAAATTGTTTATAAATGCATGAACTGAGTATGATGTTATATGCTATATGATGCATGAAAACTGTTAGAATTGCTGAGCTGTCGAGCTCACTCTTGCAAATAGCCACTTTTGCAGGTTAAGGATTCACAATAAAGATTTCGTGCTTCTTGATTGATAAAGATAGATAGTATCACAACGAAGAATACTATATAGATAATCGTTTGAACCCTATTTAGGTTCTAAGAGTTGTACTTGATAATTATATACGTTGTTTAAAACTTGTCGTACTGTAAAGATGTATTAGTTGATACATGGAGGATATCAAGTCGAGTTGTAAACGTTATACGATAACTCAAATAGAATGAATTATATTATAAAGTTGATTTAGGGATTTGTAATTGATTCAAGTTATGAAATCAATAAAAGATTTTATTCAAAGGATATTGAAAAGTTTAAGTTATTCTGCATTTTAGTAACATCGAATGTGGTGTTTAGACAGGGATGATATATGACCGGGTTTTGAAACTTGTAAAAGTTTGGAGTCATCATACAAGGTCCTAGATATGAATAGAATTTATATTCTAAATTGTAATAAGCAAAATTGTATTCTTTTAGTAATGAATAAAAGATGTAATAGTTCCGCGATAGGAGTATCGTGACTGCACCGAATCCGAGGTTTTAAAGTAACGTGGATTTGGGGGCGTCACAGGTTGGTATCAAAGCTGTAGGTTATAAACCTTAGGTAAATGTACCTTAGACTATAACCTGAGAGAGGGAAAGATAAAGATTAAAATATATACGTGAAGATTCAAAGACGAATCTTAAAATATCTAGAGAATGAAAATCAGGAGTTTCCTAACTCCGATGATAAAAATGTTAAGATGATGTCTATAAGATGTATATGACAAAAATAGGGAGAATGAACTCAAACGGAGTTTGGTTGATAATAGGGAAAGAACCCTAAGGTAAACAGATAATCACGACGTGATCAGTTTGAACTGTTTGATGATAAATAGTCTGTAACGACTAAATGTGTATAGCTTGATGCTATGAGAGAATGTACTATAAAAAGTACGAGATGAACTCATGAGGAGTTGTATGTGGTGAAACCTAGAAAGTTCGTAACGAGAAAGTGATAGAGTAAGATAGAGTTAAGTGTTGGACTTCCATTGAGGACTCATGTGATGGCTTAGTTATACAAACTTTTGTATGGGCAGAAGTTTTGTGCTTGCACTGAGTGCGTCACATTGATAATCGTTGGAATGTTAGTGTCGCGGTATCATTATACATATGGCGGAAAGGTGATTCTTTTCTCATGTTTATTTTGATAGATAGAGATTTCTAAGATTAATTTAGATAATACTAAGATTAGGTGCGAGTTCTTAAGACCCATGCCTATGACTAGTTCGTGACTCATAATCGTATGGTGGGACCCCTCCGCGAATGGACGATGGTCTGACTAGGATAAGTTCCTAAACCCATATGATTGTGGTATGTTCCAAAACTTCCATGGTGTGGTAAGTTGGTGAACTGTACTAAGAATAGATATATTATATAAGAGTTTTGGAATAGTGAACATTGATGGTGGTAAGAGATTGAAGTGATGGAGAAATTGGATTTTCTTAAATCCTCTAGCTACACTAGATTTTCAATATTTATTGACTTTGTGCTAGTGTTTGCACTTCTGTTTTCTTGAGAAAAACATTGGGTCAAGTGATTGAACCAATGAGTTTTAAAAATAATACCGTTATTCATATGTCTAAGCTATTTATTTCGGCTAAGACAAAAATGGTTTGAAAATCTTTTAAAATGTATTTTGGCCATATGCATCATTTGATATGGTGTAGGATGGTAAACGATGGAGTCATCAATGCAATCGATCCTAATGTCGGAAGTGATCGTAAGATCGTCAACCCACTATGGTATGATGTAATATGGCAAAGTCACAAAATGACAAAATTTTCAACGTACTACTAAGTTGGTGCGGTATTTTGACGTCATAAAATAATTTTTGGTTTTCTCTCAAATTATGAAAAGTTGACTAAATTATTTTGATTGATGTGGGAATTGCTGATAAGAGTCTAAGCTATTTGATTCGGCTAGACGACTGTTGAAAAGTGATTATAGAATTCAAGCATTCTTGTGTATTTATGCCAAACCAGATTGTTCTGATGCGGATTTTGATGTTGAAAAGCTGAGGCGAACAACTCTATAACGGGAACATATTTTCAGAAACAGTAGTCCGAACATGACACATATAGTCATTTCAACACGCTACGTTGTGGCCCAACGTAGTAGTACAATAGGCTAGCCACCTAGTGTACGTGTGGAGGGCGTTTTCAGTCTTTGTGATTGATAAATACTCTGGGTTGCAGTGTGAAGAATTGTGTTGAAGCATTAGTAAACCTGTGGAAAAGTTCATGGTCTTGTGTGACCCCTCAGCAAAATCTGAAATCTGAGTTATTCATACTACTTCCCAATTATTGAAAAATCGTGGAAGATTCTTATTCTTCTGAAGGATGAATGTAGTAGGGGAATGTTCCTTAGAAAGGAGTAAATGATAGAATGCGATTGAGAAGGTTATAATAATAATAATAATAAAAACTTTCGAAAAGAGAATGAATAAAATTATTCAAGAGAATATGTAAAATTCGGAATGGCACCGAGTAGAGGAGGTTTTGGTGATTCTGAGGACGGAATCCTTATAAGGGGGAGAGGATGTAAGAACCCGAATTTTTAGAATTTTCTATAATAAGAATTTAATAATTAAAATTCTTAAGACATGTATTGAATTTGAATATATATATGCATGTTACGAGGAAGGAAGTATTTCGTTACATAGGGTAATATGAACTATGTGATTTTGTGATTAATAAATATATTATTAATATATATTTGTTATTTATTTTAGAGACGATTCAGTTGAGGTAAAGGAAGTGGATAAAATTTCCTATTGATATTAAATAATTCATAGGACTATTTTATCATAGTAAGTTGGTGATGTTAAATACGTTTAATGTATAATCACTATTTTCTTGTGTATGTATGCTAATAACTAGTATGCTTATAATATAGGTTATTGATAAATCTTAAGCTATCCGTGAATGAGTTTGGATAGTGAAGCATGAGTTAGTTAAGGGAATTAACTAATAAGAATAAATATTAGTTAATTTAAGTTGGGAGTTATATTAGGGAAAAATATAATGTGAGTATTGAACCTTAATTAACTATGATGATATAGTACAGTGTTTAATTTACTTAAGTAAAGGAGTGAATTAATATGTGTGTTGAATATGTAATTATAGTTGATACTTTTTATATATATATTACTTAGACTGGTAATATGTGAGAAAGTTTGGCGTGCAAATAACATTAATAAATATATATACGTTATTAAAGGGAGATGAAAATCATTATATCTTTAAATGAATAATTAATATTTGAAAAAATTATTTTGGGGCTAATTTATAGAAAAGAAAGAGAAATAAATATTATATATTTCTCATAAAGGATATTAAAATAATTTCTAATATTGAATTATTTTAATATAAGGAGGAAATGTTATTTTTGAATAATAATATTACCTTATACGTTTTTGTATGAAGTAATAGGTATGATTAATTAATATGGTAAATATATTAAAACATATTTGCTATATGTAAATAAATTGATGGAAATAATTTATTATAATAGAAAATAAACTTATTATCTATTTTCTATATATAATATATGTACATGTGTTGTACATGTAATTAGTTGATATTATATTAACAATAATATCTTGAAACAATAAGTAAATTTTGAATGTCTTTATTTGGAGAAAACATAATATTTTATGTTATGGCAAAATACATAATTTCTAATGTATTCTCAAGAGAGTTAATTAATGAAAGAGACTAAGTTATTTTAATATATTAAATAACTTAAGTTATTATTTTATCGTGGATATTATTATTTACATAATTAATAGAGTATATATTAATTATTATAATCGTAAAGGTTATACTTATTATAAGTATAATTAATTGAGGTAGCTTAGCGTTAAAATACTTGAGTCACACAAACATTATATTAAAAGAATATTAAGTGTGGTGGAAGTGATAATGAGCTTAATATTGAGCTTGTGAGAAATGCCTTATGTGACACGATAGTAGATTCGATGATGAATTAATTAAGTTATTTAAGGATGGAGAAATTATTAATTAAATAATTAATCTATATTAATTGCTAATTTTTATAATGGTATGTTGAATTATTATTATTGCGAGTGATAGCATGATAATAATTATATTGGTTATAAATATAATAAGATTTATATTTATTTAATGTGATAATTAACCATATAAATGTTAATTAATTGTTATGGAGATTAATAATTACATTGATTGATGAGGGATGAATTAATTAATAATTAATTAATTGCCATTGAGTAAAATAATATATAAACGAGTAGATTATTAATATGATTATAATTGCTCAACTAGTTGATATGTGCAAAAGGATGTGATTATTAAGAGTATAACATATAGTAGTTACGCATGTGTTATATAAAGTGTAGTGCAACACTTAAGTGTGACCCTATAATTATATATAAACTATATTATATAGTGCAATGTGGCACGTTAATGTGGCTATATATTATATATATAGACTATATAGTAAGATTAATTACAGTATATGAGTTACATAATGTTATTGCTTATGTAACATGAGGTGTATGGGTAGACCTTGTTGTATACCCTATTATTATATAGTAATATCAATAACAATTGATAATTGATAATGATTTCAATAGTTATTATAACAGAAATAATAACCATTGTGATAATGAATAATAATGATACCCAATTAAAATAGGTAATTGGTATTAAGGAAAATGTACATGAATTATATGGATGTACCCTTATTTGTTACATTGTATTTAGAAGGGGCATTGTGACTTAAAAATATACTATGTGTGCATATATTATAACCAAAGTTTATATATGGATGTATAACCCAAGTGTTATATTACAATGCTGAGAATTTCTTGTCCCTATATGAGAGTCCCTCTCATTCTCTAACGTGAACTCCCACATGGCAAGCTAGTCTACCTTCCTTCTCAATTTCAGCAAATATAGCTTATGATTGTGGGGGAGTGGAGCTGATGATGGGGTTCACCAACCTCCTACCTAATCCATATGAACCATTATGCAATTTTGTAATCCTTTGGTTTTAAATGGTGGAGAATTACAATGTCTGGTTATACAATTGCCTATAAATATAGCCTATCTTCCTCTCATTTTCTTTTGCTGAGAATTCTGTGAAGTAAGGCTAGTGAGTATAGCATTATAATGAGTAAGTTACTGTGAGAGTTATTAGTGAGGGAGAATTTATTTAGCAGCAAGTTCATTTTCCATTGCAGAGGATTACACGAAGTGCAAATATTTATAAGCAGTTAAGTCGTAGTTGTTAAACTACGCATCAGGCAAGTCTTTCAGTTCCTATTTGATATATGAATTCAATAACTGTTAGTTGAATTATATTCTGCTGTGATGATGTGAACTTATATAAGAACTGTATATGAGATATATATGAGATTGAAAGTTGATCTTTGATGATATGCTTGTTATGTGAGAAGTAACATGCGTAGTAAATATAAATTGTTTATAAATGCATGAACTGAGTATGATGTTATATGCTATGTGATGCATGAAAACTGTTAGAATTGCTGAGCTGTCGAGCTCACTCTTGCAAATAACCACTTTTGCAGGTTAAGGATTCACGGTAAAGATTTCGTGCTTCTTGATTTATAAAGATAGATAGTATCGCAACGAAGAATACTATTTAGATTATCGTTTGAACCCTGTTTAGGTTCTAAGAGTTGTACTTGATAATTGTATACGTTGTTTAAAACTTGTCGTACTGTAAAGATGTATTAGTTGATACATGGAGGATATCAAGTTGAGTTGTAAACGTTATACGATAACTCAAATAGAATGAATCATTTTATAAAGTTGATTTAGGGATTTGTAATTGATTCAAGTTATGAAATCAATAAAAGATTTTATTCGAAAGGTTATTGAAAAGTTTAAGTTATTCCACATTTTAGTAACATCGAATGTGGTGTTTACACAAGGATGGTATATGACCGGGTTTTAAAACTTGTAAAAGTTTGGAGTCATCATACAAGATCCTAGATATGAATAGAATTTATATTCTAAATTGTAATAAGCAAAATTTTATTTTTTTAGTAATGAATAAAAGATGTAATAGTTCTGCGATAGTAGTATCGTGATTGCATCGAATTTGAGGTTTCGAAGGAACGTGGATTTGGGGGAATCACTTTTACCGTAACCAAATTTGTTAACCATGCTGAACATTGGTTTGTTTACAATCACGAAGAAGGTATACTTTCAATTCTGATACGTTAGGTGGTCAATCAATCGTACCTTAGTTCTTAAATTGGAATATATTATCCAACTAGTATTTCCCCATATTTTAGGGTTGTTCACCTCAGTCTTGCTGTCAGAGTCCGTTCCAAAATAATTTGGTTCGGGATAAGTTCTCAAAGAGATGCTTGAATCTTTATAACATTTGTCTAGCTGAATCAATTAGCTTAGACGTATACCAACAATTTGAATATCAATCGAAACATGTAACTGGCCAAATTACTTGGCATCTAACTTTTCTTTAAAGTTCTGGAAATTTTTTTATGACTTTGTCATACTACATCATACCATAGTAGGCATAAATCAAATCCACACCAGGTAATTCGGCATTGATAACTCCATCACTTTTCATTTTATGACTTTGTCATACTACAGCGTATCATAGTGTGCTTAAATCAAATCCAACACTAGGTAATTCTGCATTGATAACTTCATCATTCTTATCATTTCCGCATCAGGTTTTATGATGCATTGATAATATACAAAATATATTTTGATATCTCAAATTAATTTTGTCTAGCCGAAAAAATTAGCATATACTCTTCTTTAAATTGTTCAAAAATCATTGCAAATCATTTTTGATGTTATCATGTCGCACTAGGTAACGATGTGTTAATGACTCAGAGTCCATTTCCACACCCTTGTCACCTTGTTTTGAGGATAACAAAATTCATTTTTTTTGAAAGGCACATCAGTGCGAATTTAGCTTGATGTCAAAAATTTAAAGTCTAGCACAGCTAGAAGATTTGGAATACCTATGCTCCCATCATCAACTTCATTTTCTCTAACGATCAATTGCTTAATAATATATGTTAAAAATCCTCAATTCATCATCCAAAATTTTCTATACCCCAGTACAGTTTATCAAACATACCACACGTTAGGAGTTTAGGAGCTTTCCACAATCATATGTGTTTAGGAACTTATCCTAGTCAGACCAAAGTCGTCCATTCACTGAGGGGTTCCATCATACGATTATGAGTCACGAACTTACCATACGTATGAGTTTATAGAACTCGCACCTAATCTTAGTAATATCTGTCTATCAGAATAAACATGAGAAAAGAATCACCTTTTCGCCATATGTATAAGGATAGCGCGACACCAATATTCCAATAATTATCAATGTAAAAAGCTAAGTGGTTGTCGAACCAAACACAATTCTCTGCCCATACAAGGAACTGGTTAACTCAGCCACTAATCAATGTAGGAAGCTAAGTGGTTCTAAACCCAAGCATAAATTCCCCGCCCATACAAGGAATCATACAACTTAGCTGCTAACAAGAGTCCTCAATTGAAATCCAACACTTAACTCTATCTTACTCTTAACTTGCTTTTTGCTTGCTACGAAATTTCTTCATTTCGTCAAATACAACTCCTCAAGAGTTCATCTCGTACTATTTCATAGCACCTTCTCGTATAGCATCAGGCTATAATTACTTAGTCGATACAGACCATCTATCATTTCATTGTTTAATCTGATCACGTTGTGATCATTGATTTATCTTATGGTTCTTTCCCTATTATCAATTAAACTCACTCAGGTTATAGTCTAAGGTACTTTTACCTAAGGTTTATAACCGACAGCTTTGATACCAACCTGTGACGACCCCAAATCCGGGTCTCACAAACACCTCGGATCCGGTCCGCCATGATACATCTATCTCGGAACTATACATCTTTTATTCAAAACTTAATGAATAAATTTCACTTATTACAATATAGAAATATAATTTCTATTCATATCCAAGATCATGTATGATGACCCTAAACCTTAATATAAGTTTTCAAATCTTGGTCATATACCATCCCTGTCTACACATCACATTCGATGTTTACAAAAATACGGAATAACTAAAACTTTTCTATCTCCTTGTATAAAATCTTTCCTTGAATTCATAATCTTGAACCAATTACATAACCTTGAATCAATTATAAAATATGATTCATTATGTTCGAATTACTGTATAAACGTATACATCTTAGTTCAAAACTCTTATGTGTTACATAACACAACTTTACAATTTAAACAGGTATAAAACATTGTAATCTATTATCGCATACATCTTCTAGAACCTAAGCATGGTTCAAGAGCATATATATAAATAAACAAAAATCTTCGAACTCTATCACGTAGCACGTAACTCTTATCGTGAGTCCTTAACCTGCAAAAGTGGTTATTTGCAAGAGTGAGCTCGACAGCTTAGCAATTCTAACAGGTTTCATGCAACACATATCAATTCATAGCTACTACGCATGCTACTTCTCACATAACAAGCATATCATCAAATATTAATTTTTGATCTCATGCATATCTCATATACAGTTCATATATACGTTAACATCATCATAGCATAATACAATTCATCCAACAGTTAATGAATTCATATAACATATAAGAACTAAAAGACTTGCCTGATGCGTAGTTTAACAACTACGACTTAACTGCTTAAAGATATTTGCGCTTCGTGTATTCCTACACAATCATACAATTATGGATTCATACATATTAGTTATACATATCCATACATTCTCAATATAATAATCATTGATTATCTAACTTGGTTCTTACAACATTTGTTTTACTTTCTCATTACGTTTTTAGAAAACTATGTACGTATAGGTATACCTTATCCATACATACTTACTATAATCTATCATATATATGTATCACACACTTATCTAAAGGTGTTCGACATATATTTAAAATTCATAGATACATGATCTATATTATTCTTTCATATCTCAAACCTTATTCATAAATTTCGGTTTTATATAACCATTACATTCAAACTTTCTAAGTTTCACCTTTCAAAATCATTGTCACACTTAAACTAGTCATGCAAAGCTACTATGTTCCTCATGTATACATGTGAGATGTCATAATAACGTTAATACGCATGCTCACAATTACCTTTATCATATACGCACAACTAGCATCGATAATTGCTTTAAAACATGTCTAATTCATGCTTAACTAACTTTCATAGTGCCTACTAAGGTGTGTACACATACATCATGACATTTAAAAGCTCTAGCATGCTTGCTCAAACATATTAGAACACTAATACACTATGATCACGCAACTTAGTTTGCAAAAAGTTTGAATCTTACTTTTGAAACCAATACGACTTAAATCATAAATGCTAGGGTAAACTCAACACTTCTAAATTTACATTTCATGCCTTTCTAGACCATGCAATTATGCTCAAAAAGTCAGAACATAAGCATCAATAGTATGTGTCAAGGCTTATAACTTTCTTTAGAAATCGCACACTAACGAAGTCAAGAATGTTCATGCTATGTCAAGGTACTTATTCATACATGTTAAACCTGATTTCATGCATGTCTAAGTCATTTACACATACTCAAATGGTCAGAAATTACAAGACATAAGTCTTGGTCAAGTTCACTTTAAACGTGCATTTCATGTCAATATAAACCATACTAACATGTTCATGAAATCAGAATGCTCATATGATGTGTTCGTGACAAGGTTCACTTTTGAAACTACAAGTTTCCTTTTAAAATATATGTTTTCCTTTCATAAAACATGGCCATGACATATACGTGTAGCATCAAGGAATACATACTTATATCATGTCATTGTACTAATATCTACAAGTTAAATCAGGTTCACAAGCTTTCCTAAGTGACGTTACATGCTAGTACATAACAGGTTTTAGCAGGAAACATAAATTTCTGTCCAGGGCCTGGCGCAGCTGCGCCGCTGGCCAGTGCAAAACTGGTGCAGCTGCGTAGGCGTGCGGCCAGACCAGGAACAGGCTGCTTCGGTAGTGACAGCAAACCCAACTCAAAACTTCCATACGAATTCTATCTAGCCATGCTATATTACATTGCTATCATGCTTATAATCTTTATATACCACTTAACAACATCTCTTCAATCAATTAACATCTAATTCAAATGAAATCAAGAATTCAAAAACTTAGGAAATTACAGAAAATGAAGAACATGAATATATTTTATTATATCTCTGCGATTGAAGGATTTTGTGACGCCCCCAAATTCGGGTTCTCTAACCTCGGATTCAGTGCCCACGGTACATCATCATCATAAGCATTCTATAAATTATTGCGGAATAATAAACATATATTGTTTATTACATTAAAGTCTTACAAACATATCTCAAAGTCTATTACCTTAACTCAAACATACCTTATATAAGTTACATCTAGTAACATAAAAGATTTACAAATACATCAAACATAATATCTCATGATACATAAGCATTTATGTTAACTATTCCTGAACCTTTCCTTTGCCCTTGTCTTTCTTAGTCGAACTCTCAGGCTTAGCTGAAATAATTGTCATGATATAGCAAGGGTAAGCAACTAATTTGCTTAGCAAGTTTAAGTATGAAAGAGATATATCATGATTAGAAAAGAATTTAGCTTTCAATGTTCAACAAGATAAATCGATTGTGAAAGAACATGAATTACATCTTTATAACTGTATATTCGAATAATTGAATAACAGATGCTGAGCGGTTTTAAATAAACGTGAACATATACTAAGGTTGTCAGTATTTAAACTGGTCCTTTTAGTAAAGTTTGGTAATCAAGGAGATCAGCCTTTCATACCCTGTGAAATATGCATAATCACTCAATATACTAGCAATAATTGTTTTTCAATAATGCTTTAGTAAAATTATTCTTTTTCTCAGTCAAGAGTCCTTATCATTTCAATTGGTTAGGTACCGCTTTAAAAATATATTTGATTTAACAAATTTAAACATGTTTAATCTAGCTGATACAACTAGCATAGATCAATCTCATAAACAGTTCATGAATGAAAGAACTTTAAATAATTCACAGTCCAATAATAGTAGAACAGAAATTCAATTGCACAAAGTGCGATTTAACAATAATCAATAAGGATGTGAATAATCATCAATAACTATTCACTAACATGCTTTAAAAATATAACTCAAGTTTGAGTTAGAGAACTTGCCTCAATTGTAGTCTACTGCTATGTAATTTACTTTAACTTCTTTAGAGAAAAGACCTATAATTGATCTTTCGATTAGTCATAGCATAACTCACTTATAATCTTACCATTTTATATTAAAGTGTCTAACATTTAAACATATAGTTACATATTAGACATTACACTAAAGTTTTAGTATTACTGTTATACTTTGATAATTTTTTAATCATGTCATAACTTATAATTATAAGTTTTTTCTTTATATGTTAACTTAGTAAACTAGATAACATGTCAGTAAACTGAAATACCATTTCAGTAAACCAAAATATATTTCAGCATCCTGAAATTATAATTTCAGCAGACCAAAATCAAACTCAGTAAACTGAAATTATTTCAGCAATCCTGAATCCATTTCAGTTCCCTGACTTCTTATTTCAATCTACTACCATCATAATATAGCTCATTGCATACCAATTTCAACGACTTATAATTAAAATAAAGTAATTTCTCAATTTTAATCTCCCATTTAATATTATTAATTAAATAATAATATTTTAAACTAATATTATTAACTTTTAATAACATTTAGGTCTAATATTACTAATAATATTTCAATTCAATATTATTAGTCATGTAAAAATATTTTAAATCATTTAATTAATTAATAAACAATTTATTTAATTATTTTTTCTTTCACTAATTAATTTATTTAAATCTTCTAAAACACCATACACATAACCACTCTTCACCACTGACCGAAATCCTCACTACAAATCTGCATCAACCATGCGTAAGGACCTCAAGTCGTGAAACCATTTTTTTTACATTTTTGACATCATATATTTAATTAAATTCATTTAACCATATAATATTATTTATATGAAAAATAGCAAAATAACTCTAAAACCATTTCTTTTCTGGACAGTAGCTACATATAATCCCCTCATGAAAATATATATTTTTGGGAATTTTTAAAATTCATTTACTATATTTAAATAGTCCATAATTGCCAAAAATTGCCAGATTTTCCATAAATCAAAATTAACTTCAACAATTTTGATATTTTGAGGGTAGGCTCCTGTTATATATATGTACTTCAAGTAAAAATTTCATAATTTTTGGATCAATACACAGAGAGTTATTTGGTTAGAGTTTTAAAAGTAGTCCTCGGCCGTAAAATACATAACTGTCAAACCGTATGGCCAAAAATTCTCAAATTTTTGCAGGAGCTACCTAACCTCTGCTATTACCTCTCCAAATGTTTCTCGAATTTTTAAAGCACACGAAGTGGACGAAACTGCCCTCGTGGCAGACAGATCAGAGAGCTTTTTAAAGCTTTTTGTCCACTACGTGGACTGTTTCATACCACGACTTCTAAACACGTGATTTTCATGTTCTACCACTTGGGTTAACTAGTCACCACATATATCTAGCTCCCTTCTTTAACGGATCATGAAAAGACGGTGTAGATTTAACATACCATTTATTCAAAGGGAGAGAAAGCTAGGGTTTTCTAGATTTCTAGAAACCTAGTTTCCTTTCTCTCCTTTTGATCCACTATCTAATACTTGTACAAGTTAGACCCACACATGAATCTTTGTAAAACACATAAACTAATGGGTTCTATACTTCCAAATTATGAACCCTTTATCTCCATCAAATCCATAAAAGAAATTAAAAGCAAAGCTTTAAAAATAGATTATACCTTGATTTCTTGGCCTCTCTTCTTCTCCAACCGTAATAGGTTATAAATCTTGGGTGCATATGGATTCAAGCTCCCTCTCCTCCTCTTCTTCTTCTCCACCCGTGCTCTCTCCCTCTTCTCTCTCTTTCTCTTACTTCCTTCTATCTCTCTCTCTTACGTTAGAAAAATAATAAGAGCACATATGAATTATCAAGTTGGCTAGCAAAATAAAATAAGTAGATAACAACATATCTAATCCATATCTTGCTTTTTTCTCTCTCAATATACAAGATGTTACTTGCAAGCAAAGAGAAATGTGTTGGTCCATTAATTACCCAACACCTCAAAAGCTAATTACCTACTAAAGTGGAAAGTAATGATTAAATGCTTCTCCCCTTGTTCTCTCAACATATCCGGCCACTAAGGCCCTATATCTCACCACTTTTGTTTTTATTAGCTAGCTTAATTAATTACTAAAATGTCCATTACACATGGGCCAAGCTTTGGGCTTTAATAAAATTTCCTATTGGGCTTGCATTTACATTATCTTAGATTACTAACAAACATAAACTTGGCTTTCCTAATTAATTAAATTGGGCCACTATTAAATTATCTTATACATGATATATTGAGTCAATTTAATAATTCAATTGCCCTTAAATCAATTTATCTACAAGTCTCATACTTAAATAAATAATTGGGCTAATTTAATTTATTTATTCTTCTTTAATTATTATCCCTTGAGTTAATGCTCATCATTATTGATATTTCTATATTATTATCCATCAATAATATTAATTCACTTACATAACCTAATTAGACTTGTCGTATTCAAGTTTATTGAGCATTTAACAACTTAAATCCATGTTCTGGGTTATTAAAATACTTAGGTTAGTTCACTAACTTATTTAACTTATTAGTGAAACTTCCTTTAAATATTATAGCATATTATTATTGGGTTTGTACGTAATGCAATCATGCAATCAAATCACATAAATAGGGCGGAAGCGCAAAAACTAGGTTTTCAAAAATTAATACAAACCCATAACCATGATCATTCTTGTGCATCAATTATCAGTGAATATAGAAGGAGAAAAACAGAATTATACCTTTGAAGATCCAAGCTTCCTCAGGTACAAGTTCTACTCCTTTGATTCCTCTGTAGTGGCTCCTTCCCTTGATCAATGTCAGCCATCCAAATGTTTGGCCTCTAATGGTGATCCACCAAGGAAGATGAAGAACTCAAGAAGATGGGTTATTGGCTTAATCCTTGTTTCTATCTCTATAGAATATGTGTACTCCCAACTCTTGGAAAAATTCATGTCCCTTATTTCTGATATAAGACACTCTTATATAGATATTAGGTTAACCCTCCTAATCTAATTAGAATAGGGTTTTATTTAATTAATTAATTAAACACTTTTAATTAATTTATATCCTAATCTTATTAGGATTGAGAGAGAGTACTGATATTATATTAATTCCTAAACTCCTTTAGAATTAAAATAATAATAATAATATTAATATTAATAAGACTCCTCTTATTAATTTATATTTAATATTTCTAAAATATTAAATAATAAACATTAAGCTATTTAATTTATTCTATCACCATAGATTAAATTAATTATACTTAATGCATTATTACTATCATGCCATTTTCTTCTTAAATAATTTTTCTTCCTTTTATGGTGTGACCCTTTAGGTTCTCCATATTAAACCGGTTATGAATAAATCAATTAGAATAATTCTAATCTTATTTAAATAAATAAATTAAACTAATAATTTATTTAAATAAATAATATTTATTCTACAATAGGGATAAGCCTCCCTAGCGATCAACGACTTTCCAGATAATATAGATTTCAACATTAATCATAAAAGAATCCGTGAGTTAATAGTTACCGTACAATTCAATCCTTCCACCATACAATGTCCCAATTAAATATAAGACATGGATTTACTGTCAAGTCTTAATTTATTTAATCATATGTATTTCGATTAGAAAATGCACAACTCCAAATAATGCAAATTAGAAACCTCTTTTTAATTTCATTCTACCTTGGCCAAGGATTCCTGGGTTGTCATTTAACGAATCACATAGGACATATCTCCTCTTTTACTAAAGGTGGTAGATTCTTTATTGATCATACATTATCTCCATATGCAACTCATTATACCCTAGCATACCCTATATATGTCTTAAAAGGCCTTAAGGAATAAGTCAAAGTATAATTTGTTACATACAAGATACTATGATGATCTCAAGTCCAAGGATCACTTGTACTACTATCACATTAGGAATTCCTATTGACAGGCGAGTAAAACTCCATTAGGTATTCCATAGCGAGTCATGTTCAGTGAACTTATTCTCCAATAAGGACCTACATACTTGCTTAAGTGTCTCCACACAAATGACCATGAGATAAGTCATGCTCATCTAATGAGCAAGCAACATATGTACCAATCTATCCGGATTTACTAATCCCCATTTTAGTAATCCCACGATTGGGAACTATTTTAGTTTTCAAGCTTTCTAAGAATTTAGATCTCATTAGCATGATCTCATCATGATTCTAAAAGCATTGCTTAAAACTATGGGTTATTTACATATTATAAAAATAGCACCATGTAGATAATTAAATGCCTTAAATGAATATTTTATTAATAAATAAATAAGATTGTTTACAAAGTATGGGCTTTATCATCATACATGATTGGCTTGTATGCACACTACTATCAATCTCCCACTTGCACTAAAGCCAATCGCCATGGTATCTCATACCCATCTTCTCTAAGTGACGATCAAATTGTTGTTGTGTTAGAGCTTTAGTAAATGGATCTGCAATGTTGTCTTGAGAGTCCACACGCTCCAAGGTGACGTCTCCTCTTTCAATGATCTCCCTGATCAAGTGAAATTGCCGCAACACGTGTTTAGATTTCTGATGAGACCTGGGTTCCTTAGCCTGTGCAACCGCTCCGGTGTTGTCACAGTATACGGGAACTGCTTCTCCAATGCTAGGAACTACACCAAGTTCTGTTATGAACTTCTTCATCCAAACAGCTTCCTTTGCAGCTTCACTTGCAGCTATATACTCTGCCTCTGTCACTGAATCAACAACTGTTTGCTGCTTGAAACTCTTCCAACTCACTGCGCCTCCGTTCAAGGTAAACACATACCCTGAAACAGATTTACTGTTCGTCTGTTTGAAAACTTGAGTCCGTGAATCCCTCAAGTTTTAATTCAGACCCACCGTAGACAAGAAAAATATCTTTAGTCCTTCTTAAGTACTTTAGGATATTTTTCACTGCCTTCCAGTGCTCTTCTCCTGGATTCGACTGGTATCTGCTTGTTACACTAAGTGCGTGAGCAACATCCGGTCTAGTACATATCATACCGTATATGATAGATCCTATTGCAGAAGCATAAGGGATCTTACTCATACGGTCTCTCTCCTCAGGTGTCTTTGGGGCCTGTTTCTTGGAGAGATGTATTCCATGGCTCATCGGCATGAGACCTCTTTTGGAATCTTCCATGCTAAACCTCTTTAGCATCGTATCAATGTATGTTCCTTGGGATAAGCCGAGCATCCTTTTAGATCTATCTCTATAGATCTTTATCCCCAAAATATAGGATGCTTCACCCAAGTCCTTCATGGAGAAGTTTTTAGATAACCAGATTTTAATTGATTGTAACATAGGAATGTTATTCCCTATCAGTAATATATCATCAACATATAATACTAGGAATGATACTGCGCTCCCACTAACCTTCTTGTATACACATGGTTCATCCTCGTTTTTGATAAAATCAAACTCTTTGATTGTCTCGTCAAAACGAATGTTCCATCTACGAGAAGCTTGCTTTAACCCATAAATGGATCGTTGCAGCTTACAGACTTGATTTGTTCCAACTTTTGAAATAAATCCCTCTGGCTATGTCATATACACATCCTCCTCAAGTTTCCCATTGAGGAAGGCCGTTTTCACGTCCATCTGCCAGATTTCATAGTCGTTGTAAGCTGCAATCGCAAGAAAAATCCGAATGGACTTGAGCATGGCTACTGGTGAGAAGGTTTCATCATAGTCAACTCCTTGTCTTTGTTTGAAATCTTTTGCAACCAGTCGAGCCTTATAGGCCTCTACCTTTCCGTCTGCTCCAGTCTTTCTCTTAAAAACCCATTTACACCCAATAGGTTTAATACCTTTAGGTGGTGAAACCAAAGTCCATACTTTGTTTTTATAAATGGAGTCCATTTCGGATTTCATGGCTTCAAGCCATTTCTTTGATTCTTTATTACTTATAGCCTGTCCGTAATTCAATGGATTATCATCATTCATGATGTGTACCTCATCGTCATCCTCTATAACGAATCTATACCTCTCATGTATCTTTGGTACTCTTCCAGATTTACGAATAGGGTGTGGTACAGTAGGTTCTTCTACTTGGTCAGGTACCTGACTTTGATCTGTGGTAACTTGTGGTTCTTGAACTTCTTCAAGATATATCTTACTCTTACTGACCCCTTCATGGATAAACTCTTTCTCCAAGAAGGTAGCATGTTTCGCAACAAACACCTTTTGATCAGTTGGGTGATAGAAATAATACCCTACGGTTTCTTTAGGGTATCCCACAAATCTACACTTATCGGATTTAGTCTGTAGCTTATCATTTTCAAACTTTTTGACATAAGCTGGATAACCCCAAGTCTTAACATGCTTAAAATTTGGTTTCCTCCCTTTCCACATCTCATATGGAGTCTTTGGGGCGGATTTGGTAGGTACCTTATTAAGTAGGTATGCAGCCGTTTCTAGGGCATATCCCCAGAAGGAAATTGGAAGGTCGGTAAAACTTATCATGGATCGAACCATGTCCAACAGTGTTCGATTTCTCCTTTCAGATACTCCATTTAACTGTGGTGTACATGGAGGAGTCCATTGTGAGATTATACCATTTTGTTTGAGACAATTGAGAAACTCACTGCTTAAGTATTCTCCACCTCGATCTGATCGAAGTATCTTAATACTCTTGCCCGTTAGTTTCTCTACTTCACTTCTGAACTCTTTGAACTTTTCAAATGATTCTGATTTGTATTTCATCAAATACACATATCCAAATCTTGAGTGATCATCAGTGAAAGTAATAAAATAAGAATACCCACCCCGTGCACTTGTTGTCATGGGTCCACAAACGTCTGTGTGAATCAATGCCAACAACTCTGTAACTCTTTCTCCTTTTCCTCTAAAAGGAGATTTAGTCATTTTACCCATGAGACAAGATTCACAAGTTGGATATGATTCATAATCAGATAACTCGAGGAGCCCATCTTTATGCAACTTGGATAATCTTGTTTCATTGATATGACCGAGTCTACAGTGCCACATATAGGTATAATTAATATCATCTCTTTTCCTTTTCTTAGTTTGTTCAATTTGAAATATATTTTCTTGTAAGTCAAGTGTATAAAGTCCATTTCGCAAATTTTCAATACCATATAAAACATCGTCTTTATAAATAGAACAACCATTGTTCTTTATAATAACGTCAAAACCTTCTATATCCAATACAGAAATTGAAATAATATTTTTAATAATATTCGGAACATAATAACAATTATTAAGATAAATGGACTTGCCCGAAGGCATTGCTAAACAATAAGTTCCTACAGCTAATGCAGCAACCTTTGCTCCATTCCCCACTCGTAGGATCACCTCATCATTGTTCAGCTTTCTACTTCTGACCAGTCCCTGCACAGTGTTACATATGTGAGAACCACAGCAGGTATCCAATACCCAAGTAGAATTATGACTTTCAAAAAAATTAATTTCAATTATAAACAAACCTTGATTGGAAGTCGAAGCTTCTCCAAGCTTCTTCTCTGCTAGAAACTTCTTGCAGTTCCTCTTCCAATGTCCCGGCTCATTGCAATGAAAGCACATTCCTTTAGCTGGTTCAAGTTTCTTTTGTTCATTTTCTTTCCCCTTTCCCTTAGCCTTCTTGGATTTCTTCTTTTCAGAAGACACCTTGGGCCTCTTCCTTTTATTGGAAGAATCCACCATCAAGACATGGTTCTTCTTGGATGAGAAGTGACCTTCTGCAGTTTTTAGCATATTAAGCAGCTCAGGCAAGCTGACATCTAGCTTATTAATGTGAAAATTAACCACAAACTGCGAGAAGGTCTCAGGGAGTGACTGCAAGACCAAGTCTTGACTCAATTCCCCATCTATGACGAACCCAAGCTGTCCAAGGCATCAATCAAATTAATCACCTTTAGGACATGAGTCTCGACGACAGTACCCTCGGTCATCTGAGATCAGAAGAGCTCCTTAGATAACTCATATCTAGTAGTCCTACTCTGTTCACCATACAACTCCTTGAGGTGAAACAGCATAGCAGGAGCATCTATTTTTTCGTGCTGACGCTGAAGCTCATTATTCATGGATGCGAGCATGATGCATTGAGCCACAGATGCATCATCTTGCCATTTATTGAAAGTGGCAATCTCTTCCTCAGAGGATGTTTCCGAAACAGATTCAGGGATAGTTGAATTTAGGACATAAGAAATCTTTTCAGCAGTGAGAACAATTCTCAGATTTCTTAGCCAGTCCTCATAATTCGGGCCGGCAAGCTTATTTGCATCAAGTATGCTTCGTAGTGAGATTAGTGATTTTGATATTTTTAAAATTCTGCATGTGAAAAGACAACATTTTAGCAAACATTCATTTTATTAACTTTGCATACCAAAATAAATATAAGTCTTTATTTTAAATTGGTAGCTCCCACTATTTTCATCAAACTATATTACCATCACTTATATAGTTCGGCAACATCTAATTAAAGATTTGCTAGTGAGATTAAGGATCCCATTTTAAATGTATATAACCTTGTGGATAGCACAACAAGCGATATACAAATAAATAGGTAGACAACTCTTGTCAATTACATCACCATGTAACTCCTTTTATTTTGCCTCTTAAATCATAATGGTTATGTGTGTGCACATCCAAACTAAAATAATTTAAGTTAAGTCCAGCCTAGCACTTCCATAAATTCAAAAAAAAAAAAAATTTGGTTCCTTGTGGATAGCACAACAAGACTAGATCGTTCAATTTTCTTGATAAGCATCAAATGTGATTAATTAACATCTTAAATATTCAATACTCGTCTTGTGGATAGCACAACAAACTCATATTAAATATTTAATACTCTATTAATTAATCATACTAGAAGGCAATGTTCGATATTCCAGATATCATTTGAACGCTTTAGACTTAATATTATTTCTTTGAGGGGTTTGTTATTATTTGTCTCATCTTGTTTAGCGCGCATGCACACACACACACACACACACACACACACACACACACACACACACACACACACATATATATATATATATATATATATATATATATATATATAAAATACGCGTTATTTTATTAAACATGCGAAGCATGTTTGCATAAAATATAATATATATAATATTTAGCATGCAATATAGAATACTATATTCTACCCGGATTGATTATGGACTTTTATTCTAGTTTGGTTCACTAGAGCCACCAAGTGAACCAAAAGGTCAAACCTAGGAGTGCAAGAATTTAAATTTTAAATGTAACTATTACATTTAAACCCGGGCTCCATACAAACGGGTCTTCACGCGCTCCTTGCTCCTTGGTCTCTAATTTCTTCAAAATAATTCTAACTATCTCTATTACATTAACTATTTAAAATTAAATAGAAACCTTGATCAGCAGTTAAGGGGAAGTACATAGAAAGGAGATAGAATTTACATCGAGAATAAAACTAGAGAAGACGAGGTACGCAGACCCCATTTTATAAAACTCATTCATTCAAGCATTCAACCAAAATAAAATCCAATCACATTGGTCATAGTCCATAATCAATCCCTTTTATTACCATACATATCATCATACGTATCAATAAAACTTATTCATCTCATGAAAATAAATTCATTCCATATATGTATTAATATCAGTTAATGGGCAAAAGTTTGCTAAACTTTGTTTTTGGAAAAATAAACTCCTTTATTTCATTCAAAAATAATTCCAAATTAAACTCTTTAATTTTAGCAATTCTGAAATCTCATTTCATATAAAATAAATATCTTTATTTTAAACCTTTATTAATTAAATAAACCATTCATTTAATTAAATAAAACAAAAAAAAATTCAGTTCCTGTCTAGTGGCGCAGCTGCGCCAGGAATGTAAAGGGAACCGACGCAGCATGAAAACCAGGAACAGTAACCGGCGCAGCTGCCCAGCAATATTGCCTTGTACCGGCGCAGCTGCGCAGCTTCACAGAATCTGAAAAATTTTTGTTGCCCAGAACTCGATCCAATCGCATATCATATATGTATGGAATCACATAGACTGATAATTAGCACAAGATTGGCTCTGATACCACTGTTGGGTTTGTACGTAACATAATCATGCAATCAAATCACATAAATAGGGCGGAAGCGCACAAACTATGTTTTCAAAAATTTATACAAACCCATAACCATGATCATTCTTGTGCATCAATTATCAGTGAATATAGAAGGAGAAAAACAGAATTATACCTTTGAAGATCCAAGCTTCCTCAGGTACAAGTTCTACTCCTTTGATTCCTTTGATTCCTCTGTAGTGGCTCCTTCCCTTGATCAATGTCAGCCACCCAAATGTTTGGCCTCTAATGGTGATCCACCAAGGAAGATGAAGAACTCAGAAAGATGAGTTATTGGCTTAACCCTTATTTCTATCTCTATAGAATATGTGTACTCCCAACTCTTGGAAAAATTCACGTCCCTTATTTCTGATATAAGACTCTTATATAGATATTAGGTTAACTCTCCTAATCTAATTAGAATAGGATTTTATTTAATTAATTAATTAAACACTTTTAATTAATTTATATCCTAATCTTATTAGGATTGAGAGAGAGTACTGATATTATATTAATTCCTAAACTCCTTTAGAATTAAAATAATAATAATATTAATAATATTAATAAGACTCCTCTTATTAATTTATATTTAATACTTCTAAAATATTAAATAATAAACATTAAGCTATTTAATTTATTCTATCACCATAGATTAAATTAATTATACTTAATGCATTATTACTATCATGCCATTTTCTTCTTAAATAATTTTTCTTCCTTTTATGGTGTGACCCTTTAGGTTCTCCATATTAAACCGGTTGTGAATAAATCAATTAGAACAATTCTAATCTTATTTAAATAAATAAATTAAACTAATAATTTATTTAAATAAATAACATTTATTCTATAATAGGGATAAGCCTCCCTAGTAATCAACGACTTTCCAGATAATATAGATTTCAACATTAATCATAAAAGAATCCGTGAGTTAATAGTTACCGTACAATTCAATCCTTCCACCATACAATGTCTCAATTAAATATAAGACATGGATTTACTGTCAAGTCTTAATTTATTTAATCATCTGTATTTCGATTAGAAAATTCACAACTCCAAATAATGCAAATTAGAAACCTCTTTCTAATTTCATTCTACCTTGGCCAAGGATTCCTGGGTTGTCATTTAACGAATCACATAGGACATATCTCCTCTTTTACTAGAGGTGGTAGATTCTTTATTGATCATACATTATCTCTATATGCAACTCATTATACCCAAGCATACCCTATATATGCCTTAAAAGGCTTTAAGAATTAAGTCAAAGTATAATTTGTTACATACAAGATACTATGATGATCTCAAGTCCAAGGATCACTTGTACTACTATCACATTAGGAATTCCTATTGACAGGCGAGTAAAACTCCATTAGGTATTCCATAGCGAGTCACATTCAGTGAACTTATTCTCCAATAAGCACCTACATACTTGCTTTAGTGTCTCTACACAAATGACCATGAGATAAGTCATCCTCATCTAATGAGCAAGCAACATATGTACCAATCTATCCGGATTTACTAATCCCCATTTTAGTAATCCCACGATTGGGAACTATTTTACTTTTTAAGCTTTCTAAGAATTTAGATCTCATTAGCATGATCTCATTATGATTCTAAAAGCATTGCTTAAAACTATGGGTTATTTACATATTATAAAAACAGCACCATGTAGATAATTAAATGCCTTAAATGAATATTTTATTAATAAATAAATAAGATTGTTTACAAAGTATGTGCTTTATCATCATACATAATTGGCTTGTATGCACACTACTATCAATTATTCACATAATCACTTAATCCTCCGTAATATATTACAGATTATTTAATATATTTATTTACAATGCAATCAGAAATCCTTGGTTATTACATTCTCCCCTCTTTATAAGAATTCCGTCCCCGGAATTCCATTAAGGTTACTAAAAAATATTCGGATAATTCTTTCTCATCTTTTCCTGAAGCTCCCACTTAGCTTCCTCAGCATTGTGGTTTCTCCATAGGACTTTGACGGAATGTATAACCTTATTTCTCAATTTTTGCTCTTTCCTATCCAAAATTTCTATAGGAACCTCCTCGTACGATAAGTCCTTCTCAACTTGAACTGGCTCATAGGATATCACATGCTTGTAATCTGGCTTGTACGGAAGCAACACTGACACATGAAACACATTGTGAACATATTCCAGTTCAGGAGGTAGAGCTACCTCGTACACCACTTCCCCTATCTTCTTCAATATCTTAAACGGTCCAATAAATCTTGGACTCAATTTATATTTCTTCCTAAATCTTATCTTCCCCTTTCAGGGAGATACCTTCAGAAATGCATAGCTTCCCACTTCAAAGTCTATTTTCTTACGATGAAGATCTGCGTACTTCTTTTGTCGATCCTGAGCTGCTACTAGTCGAGCTCTTATCAATTTGATGATCTCCACAGTTTGTTGCACCAATTTTGGCCCCAACAATCTTCGTTCACCTACCTCGTCCCAACATAAGGGCGTTCTGCATTTTCTTCCATACAGGGCTTCATACGGCGGAATTCCAATGCTTGCATGATAACTATTGTTATACGCAAACTCCACCAATGGAAGATGATCTTTTTAGCTTCCTTTGAAATCCATCACACAGGCTCTGAGCATATCTTCTAGCGTTTGAATCGTTCTCTCGCTTTTCCCATCTATCTGTGGATTATATACGGTACTTAACCTTAGCTGTGTCCCCATTCTTTCTTGTAGACTCCTCCAAAAGTTTGACGTGAAGCACAGATCTCTATCAGACACAATTGATACTAGCACTCCATGTCTTGAAAGTATTTCCTTGATATATAATTTGGCTAACTGGTCCAAAGTATATCTGATCTTGATCGACAAAAAGTGTGCTGACTTTGTAAGACGATCGACAATCACCCATATGGCGTCATAACCTTTTTGTGTCGCTGAAAGTCCTACCACAAAATCCATCGTGACGTGCTCCCATTTTCATTCTGGAATTTCCAACGGTTGTAATAGTCCTCTAGGTCGTTGATGCTCTGTCTTGATTCTTTGACAAGTTAAACATCAGCTGACGCATATATTCAGCAACCTCTCTCTTCATGTTTGGCCACCAATAATGTTGATGCAAATCTTGATACATCTTCGTGCTTCCTGGGTGTATTGAGTATCTCATATTGTGCGCTTCTTGAAGAATCTCTTCTCTTAACTCTGGTACTGCAGGTACCCAAATTCTTCCTTCAAATCTCAGCAATCGAGTGCCGTCGTACTATCACTATACACTGTAAAACCTCTCGTACTATCTGGTAAAGATAATACAGGTGCTTCACTCAATCTTTTCTTTAGTTCCTGAAAACTCTGTTCACACTTCTCTGTCCACACGTACTTAACGGTCTTCCTCGTCAGATTAGTCAACGGTGTCGCTATCTTCGAGAAATCCTGAATAAACCTTCGGTAATAACCTGCCAATCCCAAGAAACTTCTAATCTCTGTGGGTGTCTTCGGCTTGTCCCCAATTTTTCACCGCTTCTACTTTCGCTGGATCAACAAATATTCCCTCGTTGTCGATGACATGTCCCAAAAACTGAACCCTCTTCAACCAGAACTCACACTTTGAGAATTTCGCATACAACTTCTCTTCTCTTAAGGTTTCTATTACAATTTGAAGTTGTTCAGCATGTTCCTCTTCAGTCTTTGAATACACCAAAATGTCGTCAATGAACACAACCACAAACTTATCCAAGTACGGTTTAAATACTCTGTTCATTAAGTCCATAAAAGCAGCTGGTGCATTCGTCAGTCCAAACGACATCACTAGGAACCCATAATAGCCGTAACGAGTTCTAAATGCTGTCTTTGATACATCCTCTGTCCTTAGTTTTAACTGATGGCAACCAGTCCTTAAGTCAATCTTAGAAAAACATCTCGCTCCTTTAAGTTGATCAAACAGATCGTCTATTCTCGGTAACGGATATTTGTTCTTGATTGTCACTTTATTTAACTCTCTATAATCCATACACAACCTCATCGAACCATCCTTCTTCTTCACAAACAACACCGGTGCTCCCCACGGAGATACACTAGGTTGAATGTACTTCTTGTCTAATAATTCTTGTAGCTGGATCATCAATTCTTTCATTTCTACCGGAGCCATTCGATATGGTGCTTTCGATATCGTCGCTTTCCCCGGTACTAATCAATCACAAACTCTATCTCTCTGTCTGGCGGAAGTCCTAGAAGTTCTTCTAGAAAGACATCCCCAAACTCATTAACTATAGGTATCTGCCCCATGTCCAAATTCACAACCCGTGTATCCACTACATGAGCCAAATAACCTTCACATCCTTTTTGTAACATCCTCCTGGCCTGCATCATCGTCAGACAACTCGTTTGACTTGGTGACTTTCTACCATAAAATACCACCTTAGACTTATTTGGTGTCTTAAGGTGTATAATCTTCTTCTGGCAATCTATAATCACCTCATGGTTAAACAACCAATCCATCCCTAAGATAACATCAAATTTTCCTAAGCGTATCGGAATCAAATTCACGCTTAACTTATGTCCCCTTATTTCCACACCATAATTGTTATGGATAAAATCTACAGGGATCACTTCTTTGTTTGCAACTTCTATGTTCATAGGGTTCTTTAACTTTTCACAGGGTAAGTTTAATTTTCTAGCAAATTCATCAGACACAAATGAACAGGTAGCTCTCGAATCAAATAATACATATGCATTTATATTATTGATCGGAATTATACATGATACCACCTCTTTTGATGCAACTGCGTCTTGTATAGTCATGTTAAAAGTTCGGGCTGTCGGCTTACTCTGCTGCGTTGGCCCTCCAATGGTTAACTTTGGGGTACTGCTCCTGTTTCCACTTCCTCAGTCAGTATTCTTCTTAAATGGACATTCTTTAAATCGATGTCCCGTTCCCCCACAAGAAAAGCAACCTCCCTTCTTTGGTTTAGGACAATTCGGTGAGATATGTCCTTCCTGGCCGCAGTTATAACAAACATTCTTTCCCTTCATACACTCCCAGAGTGATTCTTTCCATACTTTACACATGTTGGCTTCTTTTGTGGTGTACTCCCTTGTTGAGTTCCCGATTCGTTGCCACTGTTCCACTTGCGTTTCTTAGTGTTACTGCCTCTACTGCTGGCACCCTGATGTCCTCCTTCAATGTTCTTCTTATTCTTCTCTCGGTTGAATCTAGATATTGCCTCACTACTCCCTTCTACAATGATAGCCTTTTCTAACAGTGCTGAAAACGTAGCAATTTGTAGTACCACAACTTTGCTGTGTATCCACGATTTCAACCTATTTTTAAACCTACGTGCCTTTCATAGTTCTGTATCCACCTGATGAGGTGCGAATCTGGTTAGCTCATTGAATTTTGCTGCATATTCGGCAACTGTCATATTTTCTTGCTTCAATTTAAGAAACTGCACTTCCATTCTGGCTTGCATGGCCTCCGAGAAATAGCTTTCTAAGAACAATTCTTTAAAACTGGTCCATGTTACTACCTCCATTCGGCTCTAGCTTGGTTCGTCTCCCACCAGTAATTAGCCTCACCTTTCATTAAGTAGGTAGCAAAAGCCGTCTTTTGCTCTTCGGCTACCCTAGCAATGATAAAGGCCTTTTCTATCTCTTTCACCCATGTCTGAGCTGCTATGGGGTCCGTGGTTCCGCTAAATTCTGGCGGTCCTACAGCCTTAAAATCTTTAAAATTTGCTAATCTATTATCAGCTTGATTCCTTGCTGCAGGTGTACGAGTCTGTATAGCTCGTGCTATCATATTTGCAAAGTTCTGCATTGGGTCATCTTGATCCCTTTCATTGTTCACAGAACGTTCCTCCCTCTGGTTACGATTTTGACGTCTTGACGACATTATCTGGTTTTAACAAAATCTTACATTATCACTTCGAGTTTCATTATATGTTATAAGTATTTAAAATACAACATGTAATTTAAACTTTAATAATCACTTTATCATCATATTCAACTTGCTGAAATATTATTTTCAGCTTGCTGAAATACCCTTTTCAGCTTGTTGAAATAAAACTTTCAATTATCACAGAGATAACTTACTATCTTCATTCTCAAAATTTATCTACTTAATCAAACATTTAGTCATAATACCGCATTTATATTCATATCCCAATTCTTAGTGTCACACACTTACATGCTTGGAATATTTCTATAAATGCTAAATATCCCATCCTAAACATCTAGAGATGGGATCTATCAAAAGGCATACTCCCCTATACACATAAATGGGGATACATCAAACAAACATATTACCTCACATAGTCTGAGGTTTACATCAAGCATAAAACCCTAATAAACAAAAGGGGTTCTACTGCATCTATATACAATAGAAAACTACAAAACTATCACTGCGCGTCTAGAAGGGGTGTGCTTGCATGCTCCTGCTTTGGTGGAATGAGTCCATCCATAAGTCGACGTCTATCAGATCGACTCGACTCTCCTTTCTCTGAGGATCTCCTCACTCCTGCCCGCTGACCCATGTAAGCGGCATCCAGGGATTGTCCCAAAGTATCCACTCGAACCTCACTAGCCTCCAGCTTCTCCTCAAGTTGGTCCACCATATTGGATGCTCTAATCCATGCTTGTTCGATCCTGATCTTATCTGAAATCTCTAGATCGAACTGAAATCGCATGGCTTCATGCTCAACTCTTAACACTCCCAGCTTTATCTCCTCTTGTTCTAGTCTATCTCTTAGCTCAGCATTCATGGCAACCATCTGTGTAGCCAAGGTTGTCTGCACCTGCAACTGTATCTTCATCTCAGCAAGCTCGGTCTGAGCTTGATATGCCAATTCTTTGTACTGAGTCTCAGTGAATTGATGAGTAGCATTCTCCTTCTCTAACTATGTCACTCTATTCTCCAGCACCATGTTCTCTTCGAACAGGTCCTCCATCATATTCTCGTCATTCCCATCACTATCCTCTTGATCCTCTATCGGATCTATCGGTTCCTGTAACGACCAGGAATTTTAAGCTCCTTATTAATTTTATATGTGATTTTAAATTTTTAAGATGTTAATTTTTCAAACTTATTTAAAACCTTATGTGGTTATGTGCTTATGTGATTTAACCTATGCGAATAAATGCTAGGATTTTTATCGAAGGGAATCACTAATGGTTATTTAAATTAGTAGATTAACCCTGAGACTTTTATAACAGAATATTGATAAAAGTGTTAGTAAATTATATATTCAAATATAGTGTAGAGAGTTAATCGTGATTGATTAATTGATGTTGGTGTAATTAATTGATAACGTATGAAATTATTATTGTTGTTGATTTATAATTATTATGAATAATAATTAATGAATTGGTAGTAATTAATTGATTATGTGTTGATTAATTATTATTATGAATAAATAATAATTAATGAGTAAGAGATTGATAAATATAATAATATTATATTTACTTGGTTGATTGATTAATTGTTATATGCAAGTATATGTTATATTATACCTTTGGTATAAGGTAGCTACTATATAAAGTGCAATGGGCACATTAATGTGGCTATGTATTATACATATAGACTATATAGTAAGATTAATTTCATTGTGTAAGTTACATAATATTTTGCTTATGTAGCATGGCGTGACCTTAATATATACCCTATTGACATATAGTAAGTTCAATTGTTAATTAATATTGAATTCTATAAAGTTATTATAATTGTAATAATAACTGTTATGATAATAAACAATGATAATACCCAATTGCTTTATATTCAGTGTTAATAGAAAATGTACATGGATTATATGTATATACCTTACTTGATGCATTATATCATTATTTGTTCATTAGAAATAACATTGTAGCTCCCATTTAAATGTATATGGAATAAATATATATAACTGAAGTATATCTATGTGCATATACATTATATAATCTAAGTATGTATATATTGTGCTAAGTGTTGAGCATACATAATATATATACAATTGCAAAGGCTGAGTTTACATTGTCCCTAAATGAGAGTCCCACCCTCATTTCTCATTCACGTGCCTACACTCCTCAAACTCAGCAAAGCTAGGATAGCCTTGTAGCAATAATAAGCAACGGAGTGGAGATTATGATGAGATATACCAACTCCTCACCCACTATTTGATAACCATTAGCAAATTGCATCTCCCATTAGTTTGATTTGAGGAACAATGTCAAGAACCGGGTAAGAAATTGGCTATATAAGAGTTCTTCTCTTCTTCACAAATTCATTGCTGAGATTTTTCTCTAAGTTTAGAATTGAGCTTGTATTCAGAGATTTCAATTGAGTTGAGGGAGAGAAATATGCAGCTAGGTGCATTCCATAATAGAGGTATAATCATTGCATTCAAGTTCTTCATTTCTGTATAATTTCTAGTTCTTGATTATTGAATTGATCATGGGTTGATTAATTAATGGATTGGGATATGTTGATAAGTATTATATGTGATTATAAACATGTTAGATTTATACTATATCATGTTTAGATAAGTTTTCGTTGGAAAACTTCTGAGATGGTTAGCAAATTGCCGAAGCAGGCTGTTCTTGGCCTGGAAACGGAGCCGCGCGGCCAGCGCGTCTTCTAATTCTAACTTGGCGCGGCCGCGCGCCCCTGCAGATTTCGTTTTAATTTCTATTCAAGCTGCTGTTCTGTGCTATCATATAGTAACTTGTTAGAGCAAGCATGTAAGCTAGATTAGCACACTTATATGAGTACATTGAACTAATGTGAGCATGTTATATTAGGATCGCATGCTTGAATGGTGAGGTTATAGATTTCACAATAAACTTAGAGTTTCAAAATGAACATTGACTTATTATATATGTTTTGATGTTCTGACTTTTGATGCATATTAGTATGACCTAGAAACACATGAAATGCGTGTTAGCTTATGTATATAGATTCCGTGACTTGATATGAACATGTGAACCTAACTAATGCACGTTCCTAACTAAAATGGAAGTTTTGAAAATAAACTTGGACATGCTATAACCATTCTGATATTCTGATCTTACGAGCATATTAAAATGGTTTAGAAATGCATAAAAGACATGTGGTCTTACGTATATATGGTTCGTAGTATGACAAGAGCATGTTAAACCTCACTAGCGAACATTCTTAACAAAAATGTGAGTTTTTAAAAGTAAACTTAACAAAGACTTGTGTCTTTTAGATTGTGACCACTTAAATACATGTATGTAACTTATATATGCGTTCTAATACATGTGAATAACGGTTACGAGATACTTTACATGTACCGTGTTGTCTTTTTGACTTGGTGAACCTTGTAATAGAAACTTAGAATGTGAATGCTAATGACATCAATTACCATGTGAAATACTTTATGATAATGCAAGCATATATGTTAGAATTTTATTATGCCTATAGATGTGTTGACATGAGCATTATATACAGATTTCACTTATGTACGCATGTTCATAGAAAGTGGATTTCTAAGGCATGAACTAGTGGTTCAAGTATGCATGAGTAGTATACGCACAAGCATGTTTACTAAGTGTTATTAGCCTTGTTATGTGGTATTATGACTTTAATAGTTGACCTTGAGGCATGGACTTGATTAACTTAAGATTTACCGGCATTGAACATTATAACCTTGAGATATAAACAGAACCTTGCAATATATGTATCTTAAACTGTATTGTATGATTAAATTTGAATGCTATGTATTCAAGCCTATATTGATGCATATGAACTAGATAATCTACAGTTATTAAATCTAAGACAGGATTTGATTTACTTACGTGAACTATGTGATAGAATTATATGATAATCAGATTCTTGTTGGTATAGACTTATATTAGTTTATACATGCTAATTGAAAGATCGACTTGTTAATGTTAGGTTGTTTCAACGAGTTTAATTAAAGCTAGAATTATTTGTAGCTGAGCAAACAGGCAAGTTCCTTTGAACCCGTTGTTGTATTATTTGCAAGTCTCCCTAACTTTACTCAAATTTATATTGAGCGGGGTATTATTATATTGCAAGTTTTCCTGAACTACTCTTTTATTTGAGCAAGTTTTTCTTGACTTATACTTATTTATTGTACAAGTATCCGGACCCTATTGTGCAAGTATTCTAAATTCTTGTACTACCTTATTCAATGAACCGTGTAAGCGAGTTTCTAAACTTCACTTGTTTTTGGTAAAAGTTTCCTATCCTTCTCATATTGTATTGAGCAGGTTATTATTGTATTGTGAATGTTCCCCAAACTTTACAATTTGAGTATTGCGAAAGTTCCCCGAACTTCACACTTTGGTTATTTTACAAGTTCCCGAACTTCATTTTTTTATTATGCAAGTTCTCTAAACTTATACAAACTCGTATATTGTGCAAGTATCTTATCTTTGTGTTTACTTTACTTAAAGAACGTTGTAAGCAAATGTCCTAACCTATGCATTTACTTTATGCAAGGGATCTATTATGGTGAAATTCCCCGAATTTCACTCTTTGATGTTGTAAGTGTCTAAGCCTATGCATTTATTTTATGCAAGGAATCTCTTATCGTGCAAGTTCCCCGAACTTCACACGTTGAGTATTGTGCAAGTTCCCCCAAACTTCACACGTTGAGTATTGTGCAAGTTCCCCCGAACTTCACACGTTGAGTATTGTGCAAGTTCCTCGAACTTCACACGTTGAGTATTGTGCAAGTTTCCCGAACTTGCACAAATTCATATATTGTGCAAATTCTAAACTTCACTTTGTGCAAGTTCTCTATCCTTCTCATATTGTATTGATTAGGTTATTGTTGAATCGAAAGTTGTTTACTTAATTGCTTGAACTTTATTTCCAAGCATGTTATTTAGTGGTTTAGTTACTTATCAATTATTCCACATTGATATTATTGATGTCCGCACCTAGTGCATTTGAGCTCGTACAGTCTTGGACTTGTACATTATTCAAGGTTCTAAATTTCTTGAACTATGTCAGTAAGAGTCTGAACCTTTGCTCGGTCAGACTAGTGTATGAAGTTTTCTTTAAAGCTATCCAAACCAATTGATGGTAAGGATTCTTAGACGGAACAGAACACCCCTCATATGTAGGAGTGTGCGCAAGTATCTAATATATATATGATACGAGTAAGCAGATATAAGTGTCATGCATATTCACGTTGTACTCGAGGCTGATCTCCTCGAGGTACTAAGTTTCTATAGCCAGAAGCCAGTAATCCAAAAAGGGTCAATTAGCTATTGAACCCATTGGAAAGTTATAGTTCAAAGTCTACTCGACTATCAGTTATTTTAAAAGCAATTATTATCTTTGCTTTTAATAGTCATATTATTGAATCTTTTAGATATTCATAGTTTTGAATCATATAGATTGTTGAATCATTCTAACATTCATATTGTCGAATCTTTAAGATATTCATTTTATTGAAATCATTGTCAGATATTTTTTTTCCATTCATCATGATATATCCTTTATTGTTGTATTTAAACTTGCTGAGCAAACTTGTTGCTCATTCTTGCTATATCATGACTTATATTGCAGTTAAGCCCGAGCCCTCAGGGAAGGACAAGGGTAAAGGAAAGATATAAGATGGTTTGCAAGGAGCAGACTTTGTCTTTATGATTTGTTTAATTACTGTTAATGTAATATGAACCCTAAAATTTATTCTAGGGTATGTTTGTATTGATGTATTAAGGTTATCGAATCTTGGGACTAGTAACACCTTTTGAATGAACGATTATTTCATTCCGCATTTTAGTTATCGTATGTTACTTAAAGGTGGATGTTAGTATTGTTTCGTGGCAACCGGACCGGGTTCAAAGGACCCGAATTCGGGGGTGTCACAGCTCCTGTTCGACTGTATGGCTGTCTTGTCCTTCCTCAGGCATCCTATAACCAAACAAACACAACATCAGTATCACAATAAAATATATTCATTGATAAAATGTAACGATATTTTATTATGTACAATCTATACTAGATGAATCTCCACAATCCACCTCTTAGTATACTCTATACGAGTTTTCTTCTAAGGTTATAACCTAGGTTTCGCATCCTAATGTTTTTAACCTACAGCTTTGATACCAACCTGTGACGCCCCCAAATTCGGGTTCTCTAACCTCGGATTCAGTGCCCACGGTACATCATCATCATAAGCATTCTATAAATTATTGCGGAATAATAAACATATATTGTTTATTACATTAAAGTCTTACAAACATATCCCAAGGTCTATTACCTTAACTTAAACATACCTTATATAAGTTACATATAGTAACATAAAAGGTTTACAAATACATCAAACATAATATCTCATGATACATAAGCATTTATGTTAACTATTCCTGAACCTTTTCTTTGCCCTTGTCTTTCTTACTCGAACTCTCGGGCTTAGCTGAAATAATTGTCATGATATAGCAAGGGTAAGCAACTAATTTGCTTAGCAAGTTTAAATATGAAAGAGATATATCATGATTAGAAAAGAATTTAGCTTTCAATGTTTAACAAGATAAATCGATTGTGAAAGAACATGAATTACATGTTTATAACTGTATATTCGAATAATTGAATAACAGATGCTGAACGGTTTTAAATAAACGTGAACATATACTAAGGTTGTCAGTATTTAAACTGGTCCTTTTAGTAAAGTTTGGTAATCAAGGAGATCAGCCTTTCATACCCTATGAAATATGCATAATCACTCAATATACTAGCAATAATTGTTTTTCAATAATGCTTTAGTAAAATTGTTCTTTTTCTTAGTCAAGAGTCCTTACCATTTCAATTGGTTAGGCACTACTTTAAAAATATATTTGATTTAACAAATTTAAACATGTTTGATCTAGCTGATACAACTAGCATAGATCAATCTCATAAACAGTTCATGAATGAAAGAACTTTAAACAATTCACAGTCCAATAATAGTAGAACAGGAATTCAACTGTACAAAGTGCAATTTAATAATAATCAATAAGGATGTGAATAATCATTAATAACTATTCACTAACATGATTTGAAAATATAACTCAAGTTTGAGTTAGAGAACTTGTCTTAATCGTAGTCTACTGCTATGCAATTTACTTTAACTTCTTTAGAGAAAAGACCTATAATTGATCTTTCGATTAGTCATAGCATAACTCACTTATAATCTTATCATTTTATATTAAAGTGTCTAACATTTAAACATATAGTTACGTATTAGACATTACACTAAAGTCTTAGTGTTACTATTATACTTTGATAATCTTTTAATCATGTCATAACTTATAATTATAAGTTTTTCCTTTATACGTTATCGTAGTAAACTAGATAACATGTCAGTAAACTGAAATAACATTTCAGTAAACCAAAATATATTTCAGCATCTTGAAATCATAATTTCAGCAGACCAAAATCAAACTCAGTAAACCGAAATCATTTCAGCAACCCTAAATCCATTTCAGTACCCTGACTTCTTATTTCAATCTACTACCATCATAATATAGCCCATAACATACCAATTTCAACGACTTATAATTAAAATAAAGTAATTTCTCAATTTTAATCTCCCGTTTAATATTATTAATTAAATAATAATATTTTAAACTAATGTTATTAACTTTTAATAACATTTAGGTCTAATATTACTAATAATATTTTAATCCAATATTATTAGTTATGTAAAAATATTTTAAATCATTTAAGCAATTAATAAATAAATTATTTAATAACTTTTTCTTTCACTAATTAATTTATTTAAATCTTCTAAAACACCATACATATAACCACTCTTCACCACTGACCGAAATCCTCACTACAAATCTGCATCAACCATGCCTAAGGACCTCAAGTCATGAAACCAATTTTTTTACACTTTTGACATCATATATTTAATTAAATTCATTTAATCATATAACATTATTTATATGAAAAATAGGAAAACAACTCCAAAACCATTTCTTTTCTGGACAGTAGCTACATATAATCCCCTCATGAAAATATATTTTTCTGGAAATTTTTAAAATTCATTTACTATATTTAAATAGTCCATAATGGCTAAATATTACCAGATTTTTCATAAATCGAAATTAACTCCAAAAATCTAAAATTTTGAGGGTAGGATCCTGTTATATATATGTACTTCAAGTAAAAATTTCATAATTTTTGGATCAATACACAGAGAGTTATTCGGTTAGAGTTTTAAAAGTAGTCCTCGGCCGTAAAGTACATAACTCTAAAACTGTATGGCCAAAAATTCTCAAATTTTTACAGGAGCTACCTAACCTCTGATATTACCTCTCCAAATTTTCCTCAAATTTTTAAAGCACACGAAGTGGACGAAACTGCCCTCGTGGCAGACAGATCAGAGAGCTTTTTAAAGCTTTTTGTCCACTACGTGGACTGTTTAGACCAAAACGCATACCACGACTGCTAAATACATGATTTTCATGTTCTACCACTTGGGTTAACTAGTCAACATATATATCTAGCTCCACTCTTTGACGGATCATGAAAAAAGGTGTAGATTTAACATACCATTTATTCAAAGGGAGAGAAAGCTAGGGTTTTCTAGATTTCTAGAAACCTAGTTTTCTTTCTCTCCTTTTGATCGACTTTCTAATACTTGTACAAGTTAGACCCACACATGAATCTTTGTAAAACACATAAATTAAAGGGTTCTATACTTTCAAATCATGAACCCTTTTTCTCCATCAAATCCATAAAAGAAATTAAAAGCAAAGCTTTAAAAATAGATTATATCTTGATTTCTTGGCCTCTCTTCTTCTCCAACCGTAATAGGTTGTAAATCTTGGGTGCATATGGATTCAAGCTCCCTCTCCTCCTCTTCTTCTTCTTCTTCTTCTCCACTCGTGCTCTCTCCCTCTTCTCTCTCTTTCTCTTACTTCCTTTTCTCTCTCTCTATCTTACGTTAGAAAAATAATGAAAGCACATATGAATTATCAAGTTGGCTAGCAAAATAAAATAATTAGATAAAAATATATCTAATCCATATCTTGCTTTTCTCTCTCTCATTATACAAGATGTTACTTGCAAGCAAAGAGAAATGTGTTGGTCCATTAATTACCCCACACCTCAAAAGCTAATTACCTACTAAAGTGGAAAGTAATGATTAAATGCTTCTCCCCTTGTTCTCTCAACATATCCGGCCACTAAGGCCCTATATCTCACCACTTTTGTTTTTATTAGCTAGATTTATTAATGACTAAAATGTCCATTACACATGGGCCAAGCTTTGGGCTTTAATAAAAATTCCTATTGGGCTTGCATTTACATTATCTTATCTTACTAACAAACATAAACTTGGGCTTTTCTAATTAATTAAATTGGGCCACTATTAAATTATCTTATACATGATATATTGAGTCAATTTAATAATTCAATTGCCCTTAAATCAATTTATCTACAAGTCCCATACTTAAATAAATAATTGGGCTTGTTTAATTTATTTATTCTTCTTTAATTATTATCCCTTGAGTTAATGCTCATCATTATTGATTTTTTCTTATTATTATCCATCAGTAATATTAATTCACTTACATAACCCAATTAGACTTGTCGTATTAAAGTTTATTGAGCATTTAATTAGGGTTTAACACCTTAAATCCATTTTCTGGGTTATTAAAATACTTAGGTTAGTTCACTAACTTATTTAACTTATTAGTGAAACTTCCTTTAAATAATATAGCATATTATTCACATAATCACTTAATCCTCCATAATATATTACAGATTATTTAATATATTTATTTACAATGCACACAAAAATTCTTGGTTATTACTGATTTGCACTGGCTGCTATCTTAACTCCTTTTTAACTCAAGAATGTTTATCACAGATAAATGGACTTGCTCTCAATTCTAACGTAAAGAAATCTCAGCAATGCAAGGAAGAAGGAGAGCCTTATTTATAGACCAAGCTTGACACAGACAATGGTTTTCTCCATCAATTCAAACCAACGGGTTGAGCAAGAATTTGATGGTTAACAAGAAGTTGGTGAGGAGTTGGTGTAATCCATCATGAATCTCACTCCCCTTCTACTCATTGGTCCTATGTTGCTGAAATTGAGAGAAGGAGTAGAGTGTAGCTAGCTTCTTGTTTGTTCACGTGAGAGGAGTTGGACACTCAATGTGAGGCAAAGTAATAAGAACTCAGTCACTTGCTAGTATATATCATATATGTCCAACACTTAGTTAATAAATACACTAGGTTATATAATATATATACACATAGTATATACACTTAGGATATTCCTAGTTTATACATTTAATTGGTCACAATGTCATTTTAATTAAGTACCCAATAATACAATGTATTAAATTAGGATACACATATATTAACATATAATCCATGTACATTTTTCTTAATACCAACTATAATTCAATTGAATATTATCAGTACTCATTATCACAACGCTTATAATTTCAATTAATAATAACTTATTGAAAACATTATCAATTAACAACTGTTTATTAATATAAGGTGATAGGATATACATTAAAGTCTTCCTACACACATCATGTTACATAAGCAATAATATGTAACTCACATAATGCAATTATTTTTACTATATAATTTTTATAATATATAGCCACATTAATGCGTCACCTTGCATTATATACTATATAGGTAACTACCATATATTAAAGGTTTAATTATTGCATGCTTGTACAAAACAATTAATCAAGTAAATATAATCTCATTATATTTATTACTCCTTTGCACATTAATATATTATTCTCAACAATAATAGTTTCATACGTTTATCAATTAATTACTCAAAATATAAATTAATCAATCACGTTTAAACCTCTACACTATATTCAAGTAATTGAACATTTAATTACTAATTATCTTATCAATTCTTTTGAGATAAAGCTTAGGGTTAGTCTACTAATTTAAATAAATCATTAGTGACTCCCTTTAAATTAATCCTAGCAAATATACGCACAGATACTAACTCACATAACATGTATATTTGCACATAGCAATATCAATAAATCCCGTTTAATCATTCCTTCATAACATGATATAATAAGTTTATTATATAATATTATCTCCAATAGAGGCATTAATCATGAAAAATAACTTACTCATTTCTTCAAGATATTATTTAAATATAATATCTTAGTATTGATAATATAGTTAGATGTACAACACATGTACACCTTCTATATAGAAAATAGACCATAAGTTATTTCCCATCAATATATTACATATAGTAAATATGTTTCAATATATCTACTCTTATTTTTATCTTTTAATATTTATTTAATTGTGGATTCTTGGTTTTGATTCAATAATAATGAACTAAATCTTTTGTTTGAGATTACAATGGATCTTATTACGTAACTTATTTTAATATATTTCTCTATTAATTATTATGATCTATCGTGGGGATTGTCTATTGTGATTTGGAATTAATTGTTTAATTGCCTAGCTAACAATTACCGTGATAATCCATATGAAATCGAGAGACGGATTATGGGTTTAGATCTGATCATAATGGTATGTGATTGTGTTTTATGCATGGCATTGGAATTCATAATTTATGTCTAGGATAGAGATATACCTATGCATCGCATGTAATCTGATAAAGAACTTGTGCTTGAAATCCTCTTTAATTATAATTCACATAGAGATATAGTAGATTAGTTAATTAGGGTATTTTTCTTAATTCTATTATATTTGAATTTAAGTTGATTTGAGTATGATGCATTGAGAGATGGTCATATTTATTTATATGTTCTTGATTAACAATTCAGAATAGTGAGCATAATGGATAGGAAGTGTATTAATTTAAGTGAAACAATAAGTGAAGTTGTCATCTTAACTCTCCATAATCTTAGTTTAACTAGTAGTAATTAGTATTAGTGTAATTAAATAGTTTAATTCAAAACTTTAAATGAATTGTTTAAATAAAATTAGTTTGGTTAAGAGTTAGTATTTAGTAATTTTTATTAAATAATTCCTCGTGGGAATGATACTTTACTTTCATTTTATTACTTGTTGACCACGTATACTTGAGTGTTGTGTGTAACTAGATTTTACCCAACACTGACGTCCAACTTATTCATGTGTAAATTCACAACAAAGTGTGAGAAGGTGTCTGGGAGTGACTGCAAGATCAAATCTTGACTTAACTCCCCATCCATGGTAAACCCCAATTATTCTAATTGTTCAATCAAATTAATCAACATTAGACAATGAGTCTCAACTGTAGTGCTCTCGGACATGCGAGATGGGAAGAGCTCTCTAGATATCTGATACCTAGCAGTCCTGCTTTGCTCACCATATAAGTCTTTTAGGTGCAGCAAAATAGAATGGGCATCCATTTTCTCGTGCTGACGCTGTAGCTCGTTACTCATGGATGCGAGCATGATGCACTGCGCAATTGATGCATCATCTTGCCACTTTCTAAAAGTAGCAATCTCTTCCTCATAGACTGTTTTTGCAACCTTTGCAGGGACATGTGAATCTTGGATATAAGAAAGCTTTTCAGCAGTGAGAATAATTCTCAAATTACCAGTCCGTGTAGTTTGGTCCGGTCCACTCGTTAGCATCAAGTATGTTACGCAGTGATAGTGAGTGTGACATTTTTCAAATTCTGCATAAGAAATAAAATAACATTTTTAGCATACATTCATTTAATTAATTACTAAAATAAATTAGGTCTTATTTTAAATTGGTATCTTCCACTATTTTCATCAAACTATATTACCCTCATAATATATAGTTCGACAAATTTATTTTAAATTTTGCTAGTGAGAATTAGGATCCCATTTCAAATATATATAGCCTTGTGGTGACACAACAAATGATATATAAATAAATAGATAGACAACTATTGTCAATTACATCATCATGTAACTCCTTTTATGCCTCTTAGATTATTTTGATCAAGTGGTGACACATCCGAACCAAAATTATCTAAGTCACTTCCATATATTCAAATAAAAAAAATACCATCCTTGTGGTGACACAACAAAATAGTATTGTTCAATTTTGTTCTAAGCATCAATATGTGATAAATCAACATCTTAAATATTTAATACTTGCCTTGTGGTGACACAACAAACTCATATTAAATATTTAATACTCTATTAAATTTATCATGCTAGAAGGCGACGTTCAATATTCCAAATATCTTTTGAACGCTTATGACTTAATATAAATACTTTGAGGGATTTGTTATTAATTGTCTCATCTTGTTTAGCTCGCATGCATACACACACACACACACACACACATATATATATATATATATATGTATATATATAATATGCGTCATATTAATTGACATGCAAAACATATTGCATAATATAATATATATATATATATATATATATATATAGTATAACCATGCATATAGAATACAATATTCTATCCGGATTGATTATGAACTTTTATTCTAGTTTGGTTCACTCCAGCCATCAAGTGAACCAAAAGGTCAAACCTAGGAGTGCAAAAATTAAATTTAAACATAACTATTACATTTAAACTCGGGCTCCATTACAAACGGGTCTTCATGCGCTCTTTGCTCTTTGGTCTCCAATTCTTCAAGATAATTCTAACTAATCCTATTACATAAACTATTTACATTAAATAGAAACCTTGATCAACAGTCAAGTGAACTACATAGGAGGGAGATATAATTTACATCAAAAAAAATTAGAGAAGACGAGGTATGCAGACCCCATTTAATAAAATCCATAAATTCAAGCATTCAACTAAAATAAAATCCAATCGCATTGGTCAATAGTCCATAATCAACCCCATTTATTATCATACATATAATCATATGCATCAATAAATAAAATATTTAATATATACATTAATATCGATTTAATGGGCAATTTTAATTTGTTTCGAAATTCAATTTCAACTCTAATTAATTATCATGGAATCCAATTCCAACTCTAATTAGTTAGCATAAAATCCAATTCTAATTAAAATAAATATCTTTATTTTAATCCAATTCCAAATCTAATAAATTCCTTTATTAGTCTGGAATTACAGAAAAATATATAATTTTAATTTTAATTAAAATAAACCTTTTATCTCAATTAATTTTTTTTTTTTTTGGGAAGTGGCGCTGCGGTGCCGCTAGTGAACTAGCATCCGGTGGTGCGACGCCACGTCAGTAGTTTTTAAAAAACCAGGGACGGCGCTGCAGCGCTCTGATTATACTTTAATCAGGCGCTGCCGTGCCGGGTCACCCTTCCAGAACTCGAGTCGGCACTGCAGCGCCATGAATTACACTTTAATTTGGTGCTGCGGCGCCAGTCGCCAGGAATTGTTTTTCCAATTCGTGAATTGTGCAGTTTTTCTCCAAAAACATGATTTCTTATTAATAATTATGCCCAATTAAATTGTTCAAAACACATATCAATATATATATATATATATATATATATATCAAATAAAAAAAATTAATAACTCGCATAAAGGTTTGACTCTAATACCATTGTTAGGTTTGTAAGATCAAATTAACATGTAACAATTACATACATAGCAGCGGAAGTGTAAAAATAGAGTTTTAAAATTTTACAAACCATGAACCCGGATCATCCTTTATGCACAATTATTAATTTAATCTAAAGAGATGAAGAACGAATCATATCCTTGAAGATTCGTGCTTCCTCATGTACGAGTTCAACTCCAATCCTTTCCTTGTTTAACTTGAATCTACCTAGTGTGATTTCTTCCTTTGATCAACGTCAGCCACCCAAGTGTTTGGCCTCTAGATGTGATCCACCAAGGATGAACAAATATTAAGAAGGTGGGTTATTGGCAAAAATCTAGTTTTCTCTCTCTAGAAAAAGTGTGCTCTCCCAACAATTGAAATTACATAAGCCCTTAATCAAAATAAAACTCCTCTTATTTATAGATGTAGGCAACCCTCCTAAACATTATAGGATTATGGTTTCAAAATAATTAATTAAACTCTTTTAATTAATTAGGCTTCCTAATCTTATTAAGAACAATTAATTAAACTCATTTAATTAATTTACCTCATAATCTTATTAAGAATATGGGAGAGTACATTTATTAATTAATTCCCAAACTCTTTTAGGAATTCAAATTAATAATAATAATAATAATAATAATAATAATAATAAGACTCCTATTATTAATTTATATTTAATCTTTCTAAAATATTAAATAATAAATATTAAGCTATTTAATTTATTCTATCACCATAGATTAAATTAAATACACTTAACTTATTATTAGGATTATGCCATTTGCTTCTTAAATAAATATTCATTCTTTTATGGTGTGACCCTTTAGGTTCTCCATATTAAACCGGTTGTGAATAAATTAATTAGAACAATTCTAATTTTATTTAAATAAATAAATTAACTATTAATTCATTTAAATAAATATTTATTCTACAATAAGGGTAAGCCTCCTTAGCGCTCAACGACTTTTTAGATAATATAGATTTTAGCATTAATCATAAAAGAACCTTTGAGTAAATAGTTACCGTACAATTCATTCCTTCTACCATACAGTATCCTAATTAATTATAAGACATGGATTTACTATCAAGTCTTATTTTATTTAATTATATATATTCCAATCCTAAATGCACAAACTCCGATAATGCAAATTAGAAACTACTTTCTAATTTTATTCTGTCTTGGCTAAGGACTACTAAGTTGTCATTTATCGAATCACATAGGACATTCACTTCTTTTTCTAGAAGTGGTAGATCCTTTATTGATCATTCATTATCTTCATGTATAATTAATTATACCCAAACATACCCTTTGATATACCCTCAAGGTCTTAAGAGACATGTCAAAGTATAACTCACTATACATAAGATACTATGATGATCTCAAGTCTAAGGATTACTTGTACTACTATCACTAAAGAAATTCCTATTGATAGGTGAGTAAAACTCCATTAGGTATTCCTTAGAGAGCCTCGTTCAGTGTACTTATTCTCCAATAAGCACCTACATACTTACTTTAGTGTCTCCACATAAATGATCATGAGATCGATAATCCTCTTCCAAAGAGCAAGCAACGTATGTACCAATTTATCCGGATTCACTAATCCCTTAGTAATCCATCGATTGGGAACTATTTTAATTTTAAGCTTTCTATGAATTTAGATCTCATTAGCATGATCATCATCATGGTTCTAAAAGTATTGCTTAAAATTATGGGTTTATCATATTTAAATATAACAACATTATGTAGATAATATAAACGCCTTTAAATAAATAATTCTTTTATTAATAAATGAATAAAATTGTTACAAAGTATATGCTTTATCATCATAATGATTGGCTTGTGTGCATACTGATAGTAGTATTGATAGTAGTGTGCATACAAGCCAATCATGTATGATGATAAAGCACGTACTTTGTAAACAATCTTATTTATTTATTAATGAAATATTCATTTATTACAGGCATTTAATTATCTACATGTTGCTGTTTTTATAATATGTAAATAACCCATAGTTTTAAGCAATGCTTTTAGAATCATGATGATGATCATGCTAATGAGATCTAAATTCTTAGAAAGTTTTAAAACTTAAATAGTTCCCAATCGTGGGATTACTAAAAAGGGGATTAGTAAATCCGGATAGATTGGTACATATGTTGCTTGCTCATTGGATGAGGATGATTGATCTCATGATCATTTGTGTGGAGACACTAAAGCAAGTATGTAGGTGCTTATTGGAGAATAAGTTCACTGAACGTGATTCGCTATGGAATACCTAATGGAGTTTTACTCGCATGTCAATAGGAATTCCTAATGTGATAGTAGTACAAGTGATCCTTGGACTTGAGATCATCATAGTATCTTGTATGTAACAAATTAGACTTTGACTTATTCCTTAAGACCTTTTAAGGCATATATAGGGTATGCTTGGGTATAATGAGTTACATATGGAGATAATGAATGATCAATAAAGAATCTACCACCTCTAGTAAAAGAGGAGATATGTCCCATGTGATTCGTTAAATGACAACCCAGGAATCCTTGGCCAAGGTGAAATGAAATTAGAAAGGAGTTTTTAATTTGCATTATTTGGAGTTGTGCATTTTCTAATCGAAATACATATAATTAAATAAAATAAGACTTGACAGTAAATCCATGTCTTATATTTAATTGGGACATTGTATGGTGGAAGGATTGAATTGTATGGTAACTATTAACTCACAGGTTCTTTTATGATTAATGTTGAAATCTATATTATCTGGAAAGTCGTTGATCGCTAGGGAGGCTTATCCCTATTGTAGAATAAATATTATTTATTTAAATAAATTATTAGTTTAATTTATTTATTTAAATAAGATTAAAATTATTTTAATTGATTTATTCACAACCGGTTTAATATGGAGAACCTAAAGGGTCACACCATAAAAGGAAGAATAATTATTTAAGAAGGTAATGGCATAATCGTAATAATGCATTAAGTATAATTAATTTAATCTATGGTGATAGAATAAATTAAATAGCTTAATGTTTATTATTTAATATTTTGGAAATATTAAATATAAATTAATAAGAGGAGTCTTATTAATATTATTACAATTATTATTATTTTAATTTCTAAAGGAGTTTAGTAATTAATTTAATATTTAGTACTCTCATTTATTCCTAATAAGATTAGGAGACAAATTAATTAAATGAATTTAATTAATTATTCCCATGTGGTGGGAAGCCTAAATTAATTAAAGGAGTTTAATTAATTAAAAGAAATCCTATGTCTAATAGGATTAGAAGGATTTGATGCAATTCCAATTGTTGGAGAGTACTCCTTTTCTATAGAGGATAGAAAACTAAGGTTAAGCCAAACACCCTCCTTCTTGATAATTTCTCTTCCTTGGTGGATCACCTCTAGAGGCCAAACACTTGGGTGGCTAACGTTGATCAAAGAAAGGAATCTAACCCGGAAATTCAAGGAGATCACGAAGAACAAGGAGTTGAACTAGTACCTGTGGAAGCTTCGTTCTACAAGGGTATGATTCCATAACTTCTTATTTATCGTTTTAAATTAATAATTTGCATAAAGGATGATCCGGGTAATGGTTTTGTAGAAATTTTTTTAAACTCTGATATACCATGCTTCCGCTAATTTTTGCAATTTGATTGCGTCACGATTTCGTACAAACCCAACAGTGGCATCAGAGCCAAATCTTTATGCAATTATTAATTTTTTTTGATTTCATATACATATGGGTATGTATTTAAAATAATTTATTGGGCATAATTTTATTGTATAAAATTATATTTTTTAAGAAAAAAAAAAGAGACTTTTTTTGGGACGAATCACAATTTTTTTTTTTTGTTCCTAATCTTGAATTCTGCAAAGAAAAGGTGTTGTCTCTTTCTTACTCCAAAAAGAAGGTGACCCATCAGGAAAGGACTTTTTTAATAAACCTGCAGGACTCTTTTAATAAAAGAAGGTGACTTCTTTTTAAAATATAAATATGATATATTTATATATTATATTCTAAATAATTTTATAATTAAAATAAAGAGTTTATTTTAATCTTGAAATTGGATTTCATGCAATTTAAAATTGCCCATTAAATGATACTCATATATATATGGAATGTTTTAATTCATGAGATGAATATTTATTTATTGATATATATGGTGATATGTATGAAAATAAATGGGGATTGAGTATGGACTATTTGACCAATGTGATTGGATTTTATTTTAGTTGAATGCTTGAATGAATGGGTTTTATTAAATGGGGTCTGCGTACCTCGTCTTCTCTAATTTTTTTTTTCTTGATGTAAAATTCTATCTCCCTCCTATGTACTTCCCCTTGACTGTTGATCAAGGTTTCTATTTAAATTAAATAGTTTAATGAAATAAGAATAGTTAGAATTATCTTGAAGAAATTGGAGACCAAGGAGCAAGGAGCGCGTGAAGACCCGTTTGTATGGAGCCCGGATTTAAATGTAATAGTTATATTTAAATTTAAATTCTTGCACTCCTAGGTTTGACCTTTTGGTTCACTTGGTGGCTCTAGTGAACCAAACTAGAATAAAAGTCCATAATCAATCCGGGTAGAATATAGTATTCTATATTGCATGCTAAATATTATATATATTATATTTTATGCAAACATGCTTCGCATGTTTAATAAAATGACGCGTATTTTATATATATATGTGCATGCGCGCTAAACAAAGATGAGACTAATAATAACAAACCCCTCAAAGAAATAATATTAAGTCCAAAGTGTTCAAATGATATTTGGAATATCGAACGTCGCCTTCTAGCATGATAAATTAATAGAGTATTAGATATTTAATATGAGCTTGTTGTGCTATCCACAAGGCGAGTATTGCGTATTTAAGATGTTAATTAATCACATTTGATGCTTATCAAGAAAATTGAACGATCTAGTCTTGTTGTGCTATCCACAAGGACGAACATTTTTCTTTTTTGAATTTATGAAAGTGCTAGGCTGGACTTAACTTAAATTATTTTAGTTCGGATGTGCACACACTTGACCATTATGATTTAAGAGGCAAAATAAAAGGAATTACATGGTGATGTAATTGACAAGAGTTGTCTACCTATTCATTTGTATATCGCTTGTTGTGCTATCCACAAGGTTACATACATTTGAAATGGGATCCTTATTCTCACTAGCAAATCTTTAATTAGATGTTGCCGAACTATATAAGTGAGGGTAATATAGTTTGATGAAAATAGTGGGAGATACCAATTTAAAATAAAGACCTAAATTTATTTTGGTATGCAAAGTTAATAAAACGAATGTTTGCTAAAATGTTGTTTTCTTTCACATGCAGAATTTTAAAAATGTCAAAATCACTAATCTCACTACGAAGCATACTTGATGCAAACAAGCTTACCGGACCTAATTATGAGGACTGGCTAAGAAATCTGAGAATTGTTCTCACTGCTGAAAAGATTTCTTATGTCCTAAACTCACCTGTCCCTAGAACTGTTCCAGAAACAGCCTCTGAGGAAGAGATTGCCACCATTGTAAAGTGGCAAGATGATGCATCTGTGGCTCAATGCATCATGCTCGCATCCATGAATAACGAGCTTCAGCGTCAGCACGAAAACATGGATGCTCCTACTATGTTGATTCACCTCAAGGAGTTGTATGGTGAACAAAGTAGGACTGCTAGATATGAGATATCTAAGGAGCTCTTCCGATCTCGGATGACCAAGGGCAAAGTGAACATAAAGGAACAAAAGAAATCTGATCCAGCTAGCAAAGGAATGTGCTTTCATTGCAACAAGCCGGGACATTGGAAAAGGAACTGCAAGAAGTATCTAGCAGAGAAGAAGCTTGGAGAAGCTTCGACTTCCAATCAAGGTTTGTTTATGATTGAAATTAATTTTTCTGAAAGTCATAATTCTACTTGGGTATTGGATACCGGCTGTGGTTCTCACATATGTAATACTGTGCAGGGACTGGTCAGAAGTAGAAAGCTGAACAATGATGAGGTGATCCTACGAGTGGGGAATGGAGCAAAGGTTGCTGCATTAGCTGTAGGAACTTATTATTTAGCAATGCCTTCGGGCAAGTCCATTTATCTTAATAATTGTTATTATGTTCCGAATATTATTAAAAACATTATTTCAATTTCTGTATTGGATATGGAAGGATTTAACGTTGTTATAAAGAACAATAGTTGTTCTATTTATAAAGACGATGTTTTATATGGTATTGGAAATTTGCGAAATGGACTTTATACACTTGACTTACAAGAAAATATATTTCAAATTGAACAAACTAAGAAAAGGAAAAGAGATGATATTAATTATACCTACATGTGGCACTGTAGACTCGGTCATATCAATGAAACAAGATTATCCAAGTTGCATAAAGATAGGCTCCTCGAGCTATCCGATTATGAATCATATCCAACTTGTGAATCTTGTCTCATGGGTAAAATGACTAAATCTCCTTTTAGTGGAAGAGGAGAAAGAGTTACAGAGTTGTTGGCATTGATTCACACAGACGTTTGTGGGCCTATGACAACAAGTGCACGGGGTGGGTATTCTTATTTTATTACTTTCACTGATGATCACTCAAGATTTGGATATGTGTATTTAATGAAATACAAGTCAGAATCATTTGAAAAGTTCAAAGAGTTCAGAAGTGAAGTAGAGAAACAAACGGGCAAGAGTATAAAGATACTTCGATCAGATCGAGGCGGAGAATACTTAAGCGGTGAGTTTCTCAATTGTCTCAAAGAAAATGGTATAATCTCACAATGGACTCCTCCAGGTACACCACAGTTAAATGGAGTATCTGAAAGGAGAAATCGAACACTGTTAGACATGGTTCGATCCACGATGAGTTTTACCGACCTTCCAATTTCCTTCTGGGGATATGCCCTAGAAACGGCTGCATACCTACTTAACAAGGTACCTACCAAATCCGTCCCAAAGACTCCATATGAGATGTGGAAGGGGAGGAAACCAAATCTTAAGCATGTTAAGACTTGGGGTTGTCCAGCTTATGTCAAAAAGTTTGAACATGATAAGCTACAGACTAAATCCGAAAAGTGTAGATTTGTGGGATACCCTAAAGAAACTGTAGGGTATTATTTCTATCATCTAACTGATCAAAAGGTGTTTGTTGCGAAACATGCTGCCTTCTTGAAAAAGGAGTTTATCCATGAAGGGGTCAGTGGGAGTAAGATATATCTTGAAGAAGTTCAAGAACCACAAATTACCACGGATCAAAGTCAGGTACCTGACCAAGTAGAAGAACCTACTATACCACACCCTGTTCGTAAATCTGGGAGAGTACCGAAGATACCTGAGAGGTATGGATTCGTTATAGAGGATGACGATGAGGTACACATCATGAATGATGATGATCCATTGAATTACGAACAGGCCATGAGTAATAAAGACTCAGGGAAATGGCTTGAAGCCATGAAATCCGAAATGGACTCCATGTATGAAAACAAAGTATGGACTTTGGTTTCACCACCTGAAGGCATTAAGCCTATTGGGTGTAAATGGGTCTTTAAAAGAAAGACTGGAGCGGACGGCAAGGTGGAGACCTATAAGGCCCGACTGGTTGCAAAAGGTTTCAAACAAAGACAAGGAGTTGATTATGATGAAACCTTTTCACCAGTAGCTATGCTCAAGTCCATTTGGATTTTGCTTGCGATTGCAGCTTATAACGACTATGAGATCTGGCAGATGGAAGTGAAAACAGCCTTCCTCAATGGGAAACTTGAGGAGGATGTGTATATGACACAGCCAGAGGGATTTGTTTCAAAGGTTGGAATAAATCAAGTCTGTAAGCTGCAACGATCCATTTATGGATTGAAGCAAGCTTCTCGTAGATGGAACATTCGTTTTGATGAGACAATCAAAGAGTTTGATTTTATCAAAAATGACGATGAACCATGTGTGTACAAGAAGGTTAGTGGGAGCGCAGTTTCATTCCTTGTATTATATGTTGATGATATATTACTGATAGGGAATGACATTCCTATGCTACAATCAATTAAAATATGGTTATCTAAACACTTCTCCATGAAGGACTTGGGAGAAGCATCCTATATTTTGGGGATAAAGATCTATAGAGATAGATCTAAAAGGATGCTTGGTTTATCCCAAGGAACGTACATTGATGCAATGCTAAAGAGATTTAGCATGGAAGATTCCAAAAGAGGTCTCATGCCGATGAGCCATGGAATACATCTCTCCAAGAAACAGGCCCCAAAGACACCTGAGGAGAGAGACCGTATGAGTAAGATCCCTTATGCTTCTGCAATAGGATCTATCATGTACGGTATGATATGTACTAGACCGGATGTTGCTCATGCACTTAGTGTAACGAGCAGATACCAGTCGAATCCTGGAGAAGAGCACTGGAAGGCAGTGAAGAATATCCTAAAGTACTTGAGAAGGACTAAAGATATTTTTCTTGTCTACGGTGGGTCTGAATTAAAACTCGAGGGCTTCACAGACTCAAGTTTTCAAATGGACCAAGATGACAGTAAATCTGTTTCAGGGTATGTTTTTACCTTGAACGGAGGCGCAGTGAGTTGGAAGAGTTCCAAGCAGCAAACAGTTGCTGATTCAGTGACAGAGGCAGAGTATATAGCTGCAAGTGAAGCTGCAAAGGAAGCTGTTTGGATGAAGAAGTTCATAACTGAACTTGGTGTGGTTCCTAGCATTGGAGAAGCAGTTCCCATTTACTGTGACAACACAGGAGCAGTTGCACAGGCTAAGGAACCCAGGTCTCATCAGAAATCTAAACACGTGTTGCGGCGATTTCACTTGATCAGGGAGATCATTGAAAGAGGAGACGTCACCTTGGAGCGTGTAGACTCTCAAGACAACATTGCAGATCCATTTACTAAAGCTTTAACACAACAGCAGTTTGATCGTCACTTAGAGAAGATGGGTATGAGATACCATGGCGATTGGCTTTAGTGCAAGTGGGAGATTGATAGTAGTGTGCATACAAGCCAATCATGTATGATGATAAAACACGTACTTTGTAAACAATCTTATTTATTTATTAATGAAATATTCATTTATTACAGGCATTTAATTATCTACATGTTGCTGTTTTTATAATATGTAAATAACCCATAGTTTTAAGCAATGCTTTTAGAATCATGATGATGATCATGCTAATGAGATCTAAATTCTTAGAAAGTTTTAAAACTTAAATAGTTCCCAATCGTGGGATTACTAAAAAGGGGATTAGTAAATCCGGATAGATTGGTACATATGTTGCTTGCTCATTGGATGAGGATGATTGATCTCATGATCATTTGTGTGGAGACACTAAAGCAAGTATGTAGGTGCTTATTGGAGAATAAGTTCACTGAACGTGATTCGCTATGGAATACCTAATGGAGTTTTACTCGCATGTCAATAGGAATTCCTAATGTGATAGTAGTACAAGTGATCCTTGGACTTGAGATCATCATAGTATCTTGTATGTAACAAATTAGACTTTGACTTATTCCTTAAGACCTTTTAAGGCATATATAGGGTATGCTTGGGTATAATGAGTTACATATGGAGATAATGAATGATCAATAAAGAATCTACCACCTCTAGTAAAAGAGGAGATATGTCCCATGTGATTCGTTAAATGACAACCCAGGAATCCTTGGCCAAGGTGAAATGAAATTAGAAAGGAGTTTTTAATTTGCATTATTTGGAGTTGTGCATTTTCTAATCGAAATACATATAATTAAATAAAATAAGACTTGACAGTAAATCCATGTCTTATATTTAATTGGGACATTGTATGGTGGAAGGATTGAATTGTATGGTAACTATTAACTCACAGGTTCTTTTATGATTAATGTTGAAATCTATATTATCTGAAAAGTCGTTGATCGCTAGGGAGGCTTATCCCTATTGTAGAATAAATATTATTTATTTAAATAAATTATTAGTTTAATTTATTTATTTAAATAAGATTAAAATTATTTTAATTGATTTATTCACAACCGGTTTAATATGGAGAACCTAAAGGGTCACACCATAAAAGGAAGAATAATTATTTAAGAAGGTAATGGCATAATCGTAATAATGCATTAAGTATAATTAATTTAATCTATGGTGATAGAATAAATTAAATAGCTTAATGTTTATTATTTAATATTTTGGAAATATTAAATATAAATTAATAAGAGGAGTCTTATTAATATTATTACAATTATTATTATTTTAATTTCTAAAGGAGTTTAGTAATTAATTTAATATTTAGTACTCTCATTTATTCCTAATAAGATTAGGAGACAAATTAATCAAATGAATTTAATTAATTATTCCCATGTGGTGGGAAGCCTAAATTAATTAAAGGAGTTTAATTAATTAAAAGAAATCCTATGTCTAATAGGATTAGAAGGATTTGATGCAATTCCAATTGTTGGAGAGTACTCCTTTTCTATAGAGGATAGAAAACTAAGGTTAAGCCAAACACCCTCCTTCTTGATAATTTCTCTTCCTTGGTGGATCACCTCTAGAGGCCAAACACTTGGGTGGCTAACGTTGATCAAAGAAAGGAATCTAACCCGGAAATTCAAGGAGATCACGAAGAACAAGGAGTTGAACTAGTACCTGTGGAAGCTTCGTTCTACAAGGGTATGATTCCATAACTTCTTATTTATCGTTTTAAATTAATAATTTGCATAAAGGATGATCCGGGTAATGGTTTTGTAGAAATTTTTTTAAACTCTGATATACCATGCTTCCGCTAATTTTTGCAATTTGATTGCGTCACGATTTCGTACAAACCCAACACATACTACTTTCATGAAGAAGGGAGTAGCCCCAACAGTGAATTGACACTGTTCTACCAAACCTTGAATGACCATCATCTTCTTCCTTCTTCCATCAGTTTTAATTCTTGGGCAAAGCCATTAATCGGTTAATGATTTTCCTATAAATGAGAGTCTCCACTTCTCAAACTGGATTGCACAAAATATCTGATAGAATATAAGTGTTGCAACATTGGAGAAGCAATTAGCAACAAGCTTAGAATCTAACTTCACAGAGGTATAATTCTTAAAATGTGTTCTTGATTTTAATTTGAAAGAATTCTAGAATTTCTTGAATGCTTATTAATTGATTTAGAAATGGAATGTCATTATGTTATATGAGTTTACATGCATCCAAGATAGCAATGTGATTGATTTTGAGTCTGTTACGTAAAGAATTTCATGAATGGGTTTGAGTTCTATATGAGTAGAGCTTTTCCTGGTCTTGCCCAGTAAGGGCTCAACTGCGCCCATCTGGCAGCTCAAACCAGCGCAGTTGCGCTGTGCACCAGCAGGAAATTCTAACTTCTGTTGCAATCCAATAATTTCTAACATGTTAATATGACTTAGACATGCTTAGAACTAAACTTGGCTTATGGTCTATAGTCACCTTACATAACACGAGTCGTTTTAATATGTGTAATGAATGTTTCCTAAAGAAAATTGGAACCTTGATAATGAATGTGACAAATCTTATAGTGTCTAAGTTCGGACTTTGTTAACACGTGTACATGACTTAACTATGCATGAAAAGTGATTCGAAGTTGCTTCGTATATGCTTGATTACTTTGACTTGGTTAAAAAGACTTTTAAAAGCTAACTTTGATGTGTTGCAAACTAAAAACTATGAGCATGATTTTATGTACGTTCTGAACTTAGAGTATGTATGTTAGTACTCCTTATGTGGCCACACATAAACCATACGTATGCCCATCTTGATAGACACAATGTGAGTTAGCCAAGCATGGATTTAGATGAGTTTTAAAGTAATGAAAGCTACTAACAATGTATAGCTAAAGTTAATGCCAGTAAGCATGCATATTATAGATTGTATAACATCCTTATGTTGTTAAATGGCCAATGAGATTAGACCTTTGATTTCATGAACGTATTTGGCCTTAGTCAGTAGGATCTTCAACAAGAGTCATAACATGAAGGGAGATGAACTTGAATTGAACTTGGATAAATATAAATCTCTTAACATAAGTGTATAAGATGTATTAGTATCCATGTATGCTAGAAAACCAAAATAGAACCAGTAATCAGGAACTCAAATCTGGTCTGGCCAGAGAAGGGCTTAGCTGCTCCCATTCCATGCCAAACTGCAGCGCAGCTGTGCCGCAGGGTAGAGTGACCAGACTGTTTTATTTGTGATTTGAACTTGGCAGCTTGCTTACATTGCTATTCTAAGGTATAAAACAGAATTGGAATGATGTTTTAAGTATTTAAATGTGTATTAATAGTATAACATAAAGATTTCAAGAAATGTAAACTATTTATAAGTGAAGTTTTCAAAACGTGAAGACAACATTGATTTCAAAGCTACGTGGCTTGGTAGTATGCTGATATGTGACCTAATTGTATAATATAGATGGGAACTGTACTTGTCCTATATATTTGAATATGTGTTATATAGATGTGTGGGATGACTACTCTATATAGCAAGTATGTGTAACTAATGAATGTGTATATTTACATAACTATGATACAATAAGACGTTGAGGTGACCTTAAGCTTTAGATTCATAAACTACGCATAAGGAAAGTTCCCTAACTCTCTTAACTTTACATATTGTATAAATTTGAATTGTAGTTATATCAACCATGTTTACATCAAGAAAATATCTATTACTATTCAGAAACCATTTATATATCTTGATGTTGTTGCAAGCATTGAACTTATCATTCCTAAATGCATTATAAAAGTTGTCTAAGCCATTTGTTTCGGCTAGACTAATATCATGTGTTAGAAAGCTATCCAAACCAATTGACTTGGTGCGGACTCTTATATATCTACTGAGGTGAACAACCCTCATTGAAGGGGAAATTATATAATTGTTAAGGAACTGATGTGCGCACATACTAGCATGTTTAAATATTATGCATAACATAGGGTACTTTAGGCTGATCACTTGTTGTACTTGCTTACATTGGATTTTTAGTATAATACTGTTAATTCTAGCAGGAGTTCTTGGTCCATAGTGACTGCTTAGTGTTCATTCTTCTTGAACTTTGAAATGATTAAACCTTTGAATCTTGATGATATCTTTTAGTCCATAGCGACTCTTATTTAGAATAATAGATACTTCTTGTTATTCTTGAACTATCATTTACTGTTATACCCTTGAGATTTTAAACTTTATATTTGTTCACCCTTACTACTATATTACATGTTGGGCAAATTTGTTGCTCATTCTTGCTTCCCTAAAAGCTTTATAGTTAAAGCAGAGCAAGGCAGTACTTCCAGAACTGACAAGGGCAAGGGAAAGGCTATGGAATAGCTTTAGTCCTTTAAGATTAGGAAAGCTATTATTATTATTATTATTATTATTATTATGATGTATTAAGGAATGATTAATATATGTTTTAAGTTATGTTTTAGATATATTTATGTATGGTTGTAGTAACAGTTACGAGACCTTGGGACAAGAATAATTATGTTATAACAATGTAAATTATTCTATTATTCCGTTGTTGGTGATTTTAGTATGATATTAGAATTAGAACGTGAAGCACTGAAATCGAGGTATAAGTACCTGAATTTGGGAAAGTCATAGGTTGGTATTAAAATATTAGGTTATAAACCTTAGGAGCGAGAATCCTTAGACTATAACCTTCGAAGAACTTAGAAGAGAGAAGGAGATAAAACTCATGTAAAGTTTTCTTAGAGAGTTAGTAGTGTTATGAAATATATTTTCATTCCATACAATGAATTTATGTTTTATTTAACATTCTGATGGAGTTTATTGTTTGTTGTCTTGTGTTTGTGGTTGTAGGATTTTCGACGTCGGGAAAAATCTTTGATTTCCTTTTCCTCTGTCTATTTCTACCCTTGATGTTTTCTATTTGAATTGGTTTTATCTGAAGGGTGAATTTCTAGGAAAAGACCAACATACAATGTCGACGATTTTGAAAATCTTGATTTGATCTCCCGGGGTTGTCGCCGAGGTTTTGATTTGATCTTCCGGGGTTGCCGCCGGAGGTTGATTTTGTAACGCCTGAGAAAATCGAATGTTTATGTAAGTGAATTTTATTTGATTTATTGAATAAAGTTTGATTAATTGTTTATTAAATTGAGGAAGCTAATTGGAGGTCGTTATATGACCTAGAGATTTCAGAAATGGTTAGTATTCAGGCTAAGTGCTAGAAATAATTGATGTGAATTTATAAGACGAAAATAAAATATTTTTGAGAAAAAGACGAAATAGGCACTATTCACAGATGAAACCTTAAGGGTTAGGGTTTGAGACTCTAAGCCTTTTAGGGAGTTTGGAATGTCGGAATGACATTCTGTCCAAACATTTGACAATAATATATCGTGAAAAGTTAAGTTCGCCGAGAAAAGTTTTCTCGGGAGGAAATCACTATTCATCTATTTCTGCTCGAGAATTATTATTAAAATTTCGAGAAACGTGTAATAATAGGATTTGAAGACGAGATGGAATATGTAATAATATTTCATTTATGGCTCACGAAGTTTTTACGTGAAGACTTAAAATCCTAAATGTTTGGGAAAGTGAAACCTAAAGAATAATTGTTTACGTATAATAATAAATGATTATTATACAGAATGAATACGCGTATAATACGAGATATTGTACGAGTATAATACGAATAGGATACGAGAATTAATACGACGTATAATACGAATTTTATACCAAGTAAATACATTCAAATTGAATTAATTTTAATAACTAAACCCGTGGGTCGAACTATTGGGTAAACGGGTGGGTTAAACCCATGGGACAACCCATGGGGCAACCCATGGGCACATGGGTGACATGAGGAGCATGTGGGGTGGCATGTGCTAGCATATGGCAAGACATAGGCAAGATGATGGTCAAAGGAGGTTTAGTCCAATGACCAAACTACCCTAAGCTAGCCAACTTCTATAAATACAAGAGTTCTTTGTTCATTTTGTTGGTTGATAAAATTGTGAGCATATATATATATATATATATATATATATATATATAGATATATATAGAGAGAGAGAGAGAGAGAGAGAGAGAGAAGAAGAAGAAAGCTAGTGCATTGCCTTTGATAAGAAACTAATCAACCAAGGAGCTAAGAAGTTCTAAGCTTTCTACCAAGAACATCCAAGAACACTAAAGGTATAACAATAAGAAAATTGTGTAATAATCATTTGTCTTTCATACTAAATTTGATAGAGAAATGATTTGAGGAAGCATGAGTTATAAGAAGTTATATGGTTGGCTAAAGGGTGAACTAAGAACACTAACAAGCCATGCATGATGAAATTATAGTAATTGATTAAGAACAAATGAAGAACTTATTAAATTCATGAGAATTTGAATGATGATAATGCTAAACCATTAAAACATAAATGTTTAGAATGGTTAGAATCATTAATAATCAACCAATGGATTGATTCCAATTGATTTGAAGTAAAAATATCAAAGAACGAAGATTCGACGAAAGTTGCGCAATTAGACGATAATCGTCGAAAATGTAAATTTCCCAGAATAGAGGTCAAAAGTCATCGTGTGATTCAAAAACAATGGTTTCCAATTACAACACGTGTAATTAGGTAAATAAGACTTACGGGAGCAAGAACAAACCAATTCAGACTTAAAACGAATAATTGAGCGTCGAACATTCACGAACGTTTAACTAACGCGTAAAAATGGACTAATCGGCTAAATTCTCGTCGACGGATTCATAAATGAACTCCAACTTGATGAAATGATAAAACATAACATTTATGAACTATTGGCTTTAGAACGAGCCAATTCTGAGTTGTAACGATTGTGTTACGAGCTCGGAAAATTCAAGTTTAGAAAAAAATTTCAAAGGCTGGGGGCCGGCGCTGTAGCGCCGCCCAGACCTTAGGTTCCTATGACAACCCGAAAAATTGGATTGTCTAGAAATTAAGATTTAAAGAATTATAATTAATAAAAGGAATTTAATTGATTATATTCCGTGATATATGTTTTTTTAATCATTTTATGACATAGGATGATTAGAAGTGGGGTGGATTATGGCTTCGAGCTAGAAAGAATGAGTAAGAATTTTCAATACGAAAATAAAAGATTTTGAGATTAAAAATATTTGCGAGAAAAAGACGAAATATACACTATTCATGAAACCCTAAGGGTTAAAGTTTAACCCAAAGCCTTTCCGGGAGATTGGAATGTCGAAAGATTTGACAACAATATGTCGTGAAAAGTTAAGTTAGCCGAGAAAAGTTTTCTCGGGAAGAAAAGGACGAAAATAACTATTTATCCGTTTCTACTAGGAAATTTTATTGAAATTCCGAGAAACGCGTAATGATAGGATTTTGAGATGAGATGGAATATGCAATAATATTTCATTCATGGCTCGCGAAGTTTTTGCTTGCGGACTTAAAGCTCGAAGGGTTAGGGAAAGTAGAATTAAAGAAGGAAATGATTATGTGTAATAATAAATGATTATTATACATAATGAATACGAGTTATTATACGAGTATAATACGAGGAAGATACGAGAATTAATACGACGTATAACACAAATTTTATACGAAGTAAATAGATTTAATTTGAATTAAATCTAATTATTAAACCTGTGGGTCGAACCGGTGGGTAAACAGGTGGGTAAAACCCATGGGGCAACCCATAAGCACATGCTAGCACAAGGTGGCCATGTGCTAGCACATGGGAGGACATAGGTTGTATGTGGGGTGACATGGGCTAGCATGTGGGAGGAGGTGGGCAAGAGGAGGTTTGCCTAGATGACCAAAAGACCCTTGCTCTTCATTTGCCTATAAATAGAAGCTCAAGGCTTCATTTGATGAGTTTGGAAAAAAAATCAACTCATGTGTGAGGGAGAAGAGAATAGAAGAGAAGAGAAGAAGGAGATCTTCGACAAGCTACCAAGGAAGCAAAAGAAGCTATGTAAGAGTATTGTCAAGAACAAACTCAAGAACACTTAAGTTATAAGTGTTAACCTTAAGATTCATCTTTCTTTCAATTCTCAAATTGATAGAGAAATGAAAATTGAAAAGCATGGGTTGTGAGAGATGATGAGATTGATGTTACTGGAATTGTAAATCACTAATAATCAAGAACAAGTGAAACTACAAGTAAATGGTTAAGAAATAAGTGAGAAATGAGTTAAAACAATATGAAATGGTTAAGTGAATTAATGAAGTGAAACTATGAAAACTTAAATGGTTAATATGGTTAGAATCATAAATGAACAACCAATAGATTGATTCCATTTGGTTTGACGTAAAAATATTGAGAAATGAAGATTCGACGAAAGTTACGCGATTAGACGTTAATCGTTGAAATCGTAAATTTTCCCGGAATGAAAGTCAAAAGTCGCCGTTTGATTCGAAAACATTGGTTTTTGATGGTGTCATTTGTAATTATGTGAACAAGACTTGCGAGAGCAAGAACGAATGAATTCAGAGTTAAAACGAAGAAATGAGCGTTGACGAAAATGTAAAAATGGATAAAACGATCAATTTTCTGCCAACGAATTCAGAAATGAATTCTAACTGGATGGAATCGTAGAACATGTTATATGTGAACTATTGGCTTTGGAACGAGCAAATTTTGAGTTGTAACGATCACGTTACGGACTCAGGAATCTCAGAAATTTTCAAAACTTAGAAAATTTTTCTAAGGTGCAGGGCCGCCGATGCCACGCCGCCCAAGAGGCTTAAACTGGCGCTGCCGCGCCAGTTTGGGGAAGGATCCCTGCACGGTGGGTGCGCAGCACTGTCGGTAAGGGTAATCCCGGCTCCGCAGCCCTAGGACGGGGGAAAATCCCTGCAGGGTGGGCGCTGCTGCGCCGCTCGGCAAGGGAAAGGTGGCGCGAAAAAAGTTCTGACATGGCTATGTTATGTCCCAACTTTCTACATGATAATTATGGGGCAAGTATATAAGTAAGATTCATAGAGAGAAATCACTTAAGCAATGTGTTTAAGATCGATTTTAAGAATTAAACATTGACAAAACGTATTTAAATTCTAAAACTCGAAACCCTAAAATGTGAACTGGGGTTTGTGGTCGAGTTTGATGCACACCTCAAAGTTACATGTTATGTAATAGAGGTGTGGCGTGCGAGAATGTAAAGAAATGAAGTTAAAACTTACTTAATTTCTATACGGAGTCCAATAACGGGAATTCGATGGAAATGTGTGCTACCTAGCAAACCGATTATGGTTTCGCTTGTCGTGAGGTCTAACGACGATCGACGAGAGTTGGTTGATGACACATGAATAATAGTGAACATATAATTCACTTAATGTAACACTTAAACAAGTGATTTAAACCTTAGTAAAGGTTGAATGAGAGTAAGAGACGAGTAACGTGAACGCAGGATACGTGAACGATTCTCGTGAATTGTATCGGCGTTGAGTAAATGTTCTAAGTGTACATTGGTTGTATAAATTAGACATTAACGAATGTTGGCATATGATTGATGATAAGCCGTAACAAACGATAATTAGAGAATGAAGAATAACGTATAACGTTGAAGAGCCAAGTTAATGGTAATAACTTGAATGAACGTTCTGAGTCGTATGGACCGGACGTGGTATGGAATGTAGTGAAAGTTAAACCAATGCATAAGTCAAGTATTTGACTAATTGGTATTTGTTATTCCTTATGTGCTATATAGGAATTTCGATGAGCAGCTCAGCATAAATCCTAAGCGGTAGCTGTGCAGAAGGCAAGTTTCTAATCTTGCTCAAGTTCTACTTAATGCAAGTTCCTAACTTCATTCATTTTCATATGAATGTTAGTTTCTTAACTTCCTCGGATGTTGAATATGAGGAATAAATTTTGTATATGCAAATGTGTGATATTTGTACAAGAGGGTAGTATGTATGAGGCCTTGTGCCACAATGTTAACACTTCGGTGTTTAAGTGAAATGAACTGTTCTGTGATTGAGCTGTTAAGTATGAAAGAGTTAGGTTTATTCATGTACCGTTCTTGTTAAGTCTGTGCTATTGATTCTAGCCAGACAGAGTGTGTATGAAAGAAGTAGAAGGATGAATGTATGACAAAGTATATGTGATGTATGTTTTAAAATGATAGGAATCAGAACGTATCCCGATTAGTCGAGTTGCTTCATAACCATTGTTCGGTTATTGAAGTCTTAAAAGAATTTTGATTATTGAGTTGTTAATATTCAACTGCTATGACTTGCTGAGCAATTGAATGCTCACACTTGCTTGAAATAAAAACATTTTCAGCGAACGACGGTAGTATATGTTAAAGGACCTGATGAACATCATGATGATGGATGTCCTGCTATGGTGAGATGCTATGGTCGCGAGTACCATTAGCGTCACAAGAGGAAGTACTGTTCATGTTATGAACAAGCGTGAAGATCAAGTCGAGACTTGGAGAATAGTTAGATTCGAACTATTCTATAGATATGGTGACTAGTTAAGTCACAGATGTAATGTGATAAGAATAATGTAATTACCATTGTTTTAATGAATGAACGTTTTGAGGTAACAGAACCTGGGAATGTATGAATATATCATGTATCTTCCGGATATAATGATGTATGTATGGAATGAGGAGTACTCGTAATGCACGAGATTTGGTGAAAAGAATAGGCCAGATTTCGGGGAGTCACAAGTTGGTATTAGAGCTGATAGGTTATAAACCTTAGGTATGAGTACCTAAGACTATAGCCTGAGAAGACAAGGGTAAGAAAATTGTGGAGATAAATGATTAAGGAAGAGATCACTATGTGATCTCATTAAATCGTAAGAACAAGTTTCTTGTCAAACGATCGATGAGTAATAGCTACGTGCGATAATGAAAGGGTGCTATGAATAGTATGGGGAAAAGGAACTCAGAGCGAGTGATAGAGAAGGATAAGAAAATTATTGAGTTAAACGATTAAGGATGAAGATCACGACGTGATCATATTAAATCGTAATAACAGGTTTCCTGTTAAATGATGGATGAATTATAGCATAAGGCTATAATGTAATAGTATTGTGAATAGTACGAGAAGAAGAACTCAGAAGAGTTGTAAGGTATATGAGTTAAAGAAAATTGTATTAAGTTAAGAGAATGTGAGAAGTTGGTAAATTTCAATTGAGGACTCATGTAATAGTTGAGTTGTATGAACTTTTGTTATGGGCGAAGGTTTATGCTTTGGTGTAACAACCACTCAGTCTATTATAGTGATAATCATTTGAATAGTAATGTCTCGCTATCGATATGTATATGACGAGAAGGTGATGTTTTTCTCATGTGCATATTGGATATTAGAATGTACTAAGATAGGTGCGAGTTCTTGAAACTCGTACTTATGAAAAGTTTGTGACTCATAGTTGTATGCTATATTTTTGAGCCCTGAGCATATGCACAGTCCTTGATTTGTTCTTGGATTACATATTGCGAAGATAAGTTCTTTAACACATATGGTTGTGGAAAGCTCTTGAACACATAAAGTGTGGCAAGTTTGATGAACTATACTAAGGTATAGGAAGTTTAAATTGAAAATGAGTGATTTTTGGTATAGATAGCACTTAAGGAGCTAGAAGAGGTTAATATTGTCGCAAGGATGACAATGAAGGAAGAAGAAGGAAGTAGAAAATTCCAAGTCTTCTAGCTATACTAGATTTTGAAGTTATTGTCATCGTGCTGATGTGGAGGTTTTTGGAAAGAAAATATTGGTTTCAACTTTTGGAAACTAATGGATTTTGAAAAGAACTATTCTTTGTATGTCTATGCTAATTGTTCTGGCTAGACAGAGTTTGATTTGAAATATCAAAATAAATTTTATATCATCAGTGCAATTGATGCATAGATGGTAAAAAGATGAAGTTAATATTATATCTGAGCATACCTTGAAGTCTATGACTGTATGTAGTATGACGAAGTCCTCAACGTACTTGAAAGTAGTATGGTATCATAACGTCATTAAATATTTTAAGTTATGATGAAAGAATTTAAAGAAGTAGTCGATGTCAATTGATTTGACTAGACGAATGGTTCAAGTTGATATCCAGTTTATTGGATGGTCTGAGCTATTTGATTTGGCCAGACAAATGGTATGTCATGTTTAAAAAGAAATCGAGCTTTCTTTGAGAAGCTATGCCAAACCAAATTGTTTTGGTGCGAAATCTGAATACATAAGTCTGAGGAGAACATAACTCTAAATGAGGTTGTACAATAGGTTGATAACCTAACGTACCAGAAGATGTAGTTTACTTTCTTTATGATTGTAAACAGGCCGACAAAGAGGTAGTTTACTTTCTTTGTGATTGTAAATAGGCCGACAGAGGAATTGGTTTTCGGTAAATACCGATAAATCAAATTCAAAGAGTTCAAAGTCTTTATGACCCCTCAGCAACTTATGAAAAGTTTTAAAGGAATCTTTATATTCCTAGTCCTTCGTTCAACTCCATAATTCGTTTAAAGTTGTGGGGATTCTTGAATGAAGGGAATATGAGAACTTTAGAGAAGAGAAGTTGAGAAGAAGGATAAGTTAACAATTTTGAGCATACGGCCTTAGTACCGGGATGTTCTGTTATAAAAAGCTCTTGAATGGGCGTAGGATGATGACTTCTGTGAGGAGAAGTTGAGAAAAGGCTATGTTAACAATTTCGAGGACGAAAGTTTTTTTGAAGAAGGGGTAAATGTGATATCCCGAGAAATTTGAGGTATAGTTATTATGATGTTTATCATCTGACAAGTATAACAGATAATGATCCTTGGGGGAAGGATGGTGAAGTGATAATGAGAAGGAATGGTTAGGTAAATACCTAATTGAAAGAAGATGTTGAGATTTTTTCAACAAAAATGGAAAGAAGTAAGATTAACTCTTTGATGAAGGGTTGTAAAGATAACGCATCCGGGTATGGATGTGGTTTGTGAAATTTCGAGGACGGAATTTTTATAAGGAGGGAAGAATGTGACAACTCGGAAAATCGGATTGTCCAGAAATTAAGATTTAAAGAATTATAATTAATAAAAGGAATTTTATTGATTATATTATGTGATATATGTTTATAATCATTCTATGACATAGGATGATTAGAAGTGGGGAGGATTCTGGCTACAAGCTAGAATGAATGAGTAATAATTTTCAAGACGAAAATAAAAGATTTATGGGAATAAAAATATTTGCAAGAAAAAGACGAAATAGACACTATTCATGAAACCATAAGGGTTAGGGTTTAACCCTAAGCCTTTTCTGGTTGGAATGTCGGAATGACATTCTGTCGAAAGATTTGACGACAATATGTCGTGAAAAGTTAATTTAGCCGAGAAAAGTTTTCTTGGGAAGAAAAGGACAAAAATTACTATTTATCTATTTCTGCTCGGGAATTTTATTGAAATTTCGAGAAACGCGTAATGATAGAATTTTGAGACGAGATGGAATATGTAATAATATTTCATTTATGGCTCGCGAAGTTTTCGCTTGCGAACTTAAAACTCGAAGGGTTAGGGAAAAGTGGAATTAAAGAAGAAAATAATTATGTGTAATAATAAATGATTATTATACATAATGAATACGAGTATAATGCGAGTTATTATACGAGTATAATACGAGAATTAATACGACGTATAACACAAATTTTATGCGAAGTAAATAGATTTAATTTGAATTAAATCTAATTATTAAGCCCGTGGGTCGAATCGGTGGGTAAACGGGTGGGTAAAACCCATGGGGCAACCCATGAGCATATGCTAGCATAAGGTGGCCATGTGCTAGCACATGCTAGCACATGGGAGGACATAGGTTGCATGTGGGGGGACATGGGCTAGCATGTGGGAGGAGGTGGGCAAGAGGAGGTTTGCCTAGATGACCAAAAGGCCCTTGCTCTTCATTTGCCTATAAATAGAAGCTCAAGGCTTTATTTGATGAGTTTAAAAAAAAACCAACTCATGTGTGAGAAGGAAGAGAAGAGAAGAAGGAGATCTTGGACAAGCTACCAAGGAAGCAAAAGAAGCTATGTAAGAGTATTGTCAAGAACAAACTCAAGAACACTTAAGGTATAAGTGTTAACCTTAAGATTCATCTTTCTTTCAATTCTCAAATTGATAGAGAAATGAAAATTGAAAAGCATGGGTTGTGAGAGATGATGAGATTGATGTTAGTGGATTTTAAATCACTAATAATCAAGAACAAGTGAAACCATAAGTAAATGGTTAAGAAATAAGTGAGAAATGAGTTAAAACCATATGAAATGGTTAAGTGAATTAATGAAGTGAAACCATGAAAACTTAAATGGTTAATATGGTTAGAATCATAAATGAACAACCAATGGATTGATTCCATTTGGTTTGACGTAAAAAATATTGAGAAACAAAGATTCGACAAAAGTTACGCGATTAGGCGTTAATCGTCGAAAACGTAAATTTTCCCGAAATAAAAGTCAAAAGTCGCCGTTTGATTCAAAAATGTTGGTTTTCGATGGCGTCATGTGTAATTAAGGGAACAAGACTTGCGAGAGCAAGAACGAACGAATTTGGAGTTAAAACGAAGAAACGAACGTTGAGCGTCCATGAACGTTCGACGAAAACGTAAAAATGGACAAAACGATCAATTTTCCGCCAACGGATTCAGAAATGAATTCCGAATGTATGGAATCGTAGAACATGTTATATGTGAACTATTGGCTTTGGAATGAGCCAATTTCGAGTTGTAACGATCACGTTACGGACTCAGGAATCTCAAAAATTTTCAAAACCTAGAAAATTTTTTTGAGGTGCAGAGCCGGCGCTGCCGCGCCGCCCAAGAGGCTTAAACTGGCGCCGCCATGCCAGTTCGGGGAAGCATCCTTGTATGGTGGGAACCATAGCACTGCCGGTGAGGGTAATCCCTGCACCGCAGCGCCAGGACGGGGGAAGATCACTGCAGGGTGGGCGCTGCCATGCTGCTCGTCAATGGAAAGCTGGCGCTGGCGCGCCTGCTGGGGAAAAAGTTCTTACTTGGCTATGTTATGTCCCAACTTTCTACATGATAATTATGGGGCAAGTATATAAGTAAGATTCATAAAGAGAAATTAGCTAAACAATGTGTTTAAGATCGATTTTAAGAATTAAACATTGACGAAACGTATTTAAATTCTAAAACTCAAAACCCTAAAATGTGAACTGGGGTTTGTGGTCGAGTTTGATGCACGCCTCAAGGTTACATGTTATGTAATAGAGGCGTGGCATACGAGAATGTAAAGAAATGAAGTTAAAACATACTTAATTTTTATACGGAGTCCAATAACGGGAATCCGATGGAAATGTGTACGACCTAGCAAACCGATTATGGTTACACTTGTCGTAAGGTCTAACGACGATCGACGAGAGTTGGTTGATGACACATGAATGATAGTAAACATATAATTCACTTAATGTCATACTTAAACAAGTGATTTAAACCTTTGTAAATGTTGAATGAGAGTAAGAGACGAGTAACGTGAATGCAGGATACGTGAACAATTCTCGTGAATCGTATCGGCGTTGAGTAAAAGTTCTAAGTATACATTGGTTGTATAACTTAGACAGTAACGAATGTTGGCATGTGAATGATGATAAGCCGTAACAAACGATAATCAGAGAATGAAGAATAACGTATAGCGTTGAAGAGTTAAGTTAATGGTAATAACTTGAATGAACGTTCCGAGTCGTATGGACCGGACGTGGTATGGAATGTAGTGAAAGTTAAACTAATGCATAAGTCAAGTATTTGACTAATTAGTATTTGTTATTCCTTATGTGCTACATAGGAATTTCGATGAGCAGCTCAGCGTAAACCCTAAGCGGTAGCTGTACGGAAGGCAAGTTTCTAATCTTGCTCAAGTTCTACTTGATGCAAGTTCCTAACTTTATTCATTTTCATATGATTGTTAGTTTCTTAACTTCCTCAAATGTTGAACATGAGGAAGAAATTTTGTATATGCAAATGTGTGATATTTGTACAAGATGGTAGTATGTATGAGGCCTTGTGCCACAATGTTAACACTTCGGTGATTAAGTGAAATGAACTGTTCTGTGATTGAACTGTTAAGTATGAAAGAGTTAGGTTTATTCATGAACCGTTCTTATTAAGTCTGTGCTATTGATTCCAGCTAGACAGAGTGTGTATGAAAGAAGTAGAAGGATAAAAGTATGACAAAGTGTATGTGATGTATGTTTTAAAATGATAGGAATCAGAACGTATTCCTATTATTCGAGCTGTTTTATAACCATTGTTCGATTATTAAAGTCTTAAAAGAATTTTGATTATTGAGTTGTTAATATTCAACTGCTATGACTTGCTGAGCAATTGAATGCTCACATTTGCTTGAAATAAAAACATTTTCAGCGGACGACGATAGTATATGTTAAAGGACCTGATGCACATCACGATGATAGATGTCCTGCTATGGTGAGATGCTATGGTCTCGAGTACCATTAGCATCACTAGAGGAAGTACTGTTCATGTTATGAACAAGCGTGAAGATCAAGTCGAGACTTGGAGAATAGTTATATTAAAACTATTCTATAGATATGGTGACTAGTTAAGTCACAGATGTAATGTGATAAGAATAATGTAATTACCATTATTTTTAATGAATGAACGTTTTGAGGTATTAGAACCTGGGAATGTGTGAATATATCATATATCTTCAGGATATAATGATGTATGTATGGAATGAGGAGTACTCATAACGAATGAGATTCGGTGAAAAGAATAGGCCGAATTTCAGGGCGTCACAGTTCCAGCACTGCAGCGCAGGAATATGGGATTTGGGTTCTGCGAGCCAGCGCCGCATCGCGGGCTTTATGCCTATGGCTTGCGCTGCAGCGCCCTGAAGTAAAGTTTTTCCTACGTGAAGATTTCTAAACTTAGCTTTCTACATAGTAATTATGGGGCAACTATATAATGAATATTCATGAAGAGAAATTAATTAAACAAAATGTTTAAGAACAATTTTATGAATTAAACATCGACGAAACGTATTGAAATTTAAAACTCGAAAACCGATAATGTGAATTATGAATCGTAATCGAGTTGTGAGCATACCTTAAGGTTATATAACATGTAATAGAGGTGCGTAATGCATGAATGAAGTTAAAACTTGTGTAAATTCTATACGGAGTCCGATAATGGAAATTCGACTGTAATGTGAGTAACGTAACGAACTGGTTAGGGTTTTGTCCGTCATTGTGCTTCATGATGATCGACGGGAGTCGGTTTATAACATATAGATGTTAATAAGCCATATTAAATGCTAGATAACTTGAACAAATGTTATTAGCTAAATAATTCGGTTAAGTTATACAAGAAGGAGAAGTTAGGTTATACATTGTATATCAACTATAAATTCTCATTGGTATGCTATGTGTTATGCTTTGGAGACGTTGTAAAGACCGAGTAGAGTACGTTTAAAGGTTAAAGACGCAAAGGCAAGTTTCCTAACCTTGTTCAAGTTCTACTTGATGCAAGTTTCTAAACTCTTGTCTATACATTATGGTTGGACAAGTTGTCGTTATGCATGATTGCTTATACATAAACTGTTATTGGATAGTCGATGCCATTTGATTCTGCTAGACTGAGACTTAGCATATTTTGGTGGGTTTTTCCACAAATCTTTCCAAAATATATACAATGTTGTGATCCTATGCTAATTGATTGGTAAGGATTCTTAGGTAAACCTGAGTATGAATAAACAAATGTTTTTACGTCGTTAATTCGACAGGCACGTGAGGTTACCACCAATTAAATGTAAACACGTTTAATATATGAGTGTTGATCAACATAGAGTACTACAGGCTGATCACCTGGATGTGCTCGTAAGCTATATCGAACTTACGGCCTTTGTACCGGGTTGTTCCTTTCATGAATGAGAACTAAATGATGGTTCGTGGTCGTTGACCAATACAGATTCTGAAGAGGCTATAAGTTCTTGGGAATGGTTTTAAAGAAATCAAAACGTTATTTTGATTATTCTTAAGTACTTCATAACTATTGTACAGTTATTGAAGATAAAGTGAGATGATTCTTGATTTTGTGGCTTCAAGATATGTTGTTTAACTTGCTGAGTTATTTATGCTCATTCTTGCTTAAAACTAAATGATTTCAGCTAAGAGCGAACGGACTGAAGGATCCGGTAAAGACAAAGGCAAGTCCAAGATGGACAAGTAGTGATCCTTTGTAATAGCATAATATTAGTATTGTAATTACTGATATTATGACAATGAACAATGTAATGGTTATAAGTACATGGGAAGAAAATTAATAGAATGTAATATTTAGTAAACTCATGCATGTTATGGAAGTTTTTCATTGAATGTATGAGTAAATGGTAGTATCGTGCAGCATCATATCCAGGGTTTGAAGGTACCCGGATTTGGGGGTGTCACAGGTTGGTCAAAGCTTTAGGTAATAAAACTTAAGGGGAAAAAGCTTAGGCTGTAACCTTGAGAAGGAAGTAGAGGTTAGAAGTAAATAAACTCGGATAGAGTTTTAAAGAAGAAAGTAACCTTAAACAAATTAAATGTGGTATATGTTTCTAATATTTTGATTGTATACTAATCCAATTAATTGTGTCTTATGGTAGATAACAGGAATTATGGACATGTATAATGAAATACATGAAGTTCAGGAAATCAGTGAAGGGTCTATTAATATGATAGAAGTAGTACCGATGCCGATACCAGAGGTACCGGTAGTAATTCTAGAGGAGACAGATTCGAAGGAGGAGGATCCGTTCGAGTACTCGAATAACTTTGACTTCGCGTCATTGTTTGAAGGTATATCGGAGGAAGAGGTAGAAACAGTGCCGATTAATACGGTACTGCTGTGACACCCCCAAATCCGGGTACTTCATTTTCCACGGGATTTGATGTTCACTGTCCAATCATCATATATCTATCTACCCATACTAAATGCAAACCATGAAATCAATAGAAAGAAATCCTCCCCTTAAGGGGTTACAACATCTGAATACATAAATAAATCCCAGGTTGTACTAACCTTAAACATCAAATGCGGAAATATAAACAAATAATTAAGTCTTAAACAACATTGTTAGTTCCCAAAGGCACGTTAGTTATCTAGAAGGGGGGTTGAATAGATATTTTAAAAATTCTTTATTTAAAATACTTTGTCAGTATTGATTATACTGACAACAGCGGAATATATATTTTGTTCCCCTTCAAGATATTGCAGTTATGGTTTGATGAGCAGTTAATGCAGTTATAACAGATATGACAGTTATAGCAATTAATGAGAGACAATGAGACACAAGATTTTAAGTGGTTCAGAGCACACAAGGCTCCTAATCCATTCTTCTACTCCACAAGTAGGAAATCCACTAAGGATGTCTCTTACAACTAGATCACTTAGATCCCTTCAGGGCTAGTAGCCCTGGAACTTCTTTTAGTTCACTTTTGAACTCTTCAAGTCCTCTGACTTGGATATGCTCTTAGTTCACTTTTGAACTCTTCAAGTCTTCTGACTTGGATCTTCACTTAGTTCACTTTTGAACTCTTCAAGTCCTCTGACTCGGTTCCTCAATTGGATTGAGAGTAGTTGTTGAGGAGTGTTACTCAGTTGCAATTAAGCATTCGTTCTAAAGAACTGAGTAACAAAGCAAGCTTTCCTCTTTCAGGATCGTAGAGTTGACCGTTGAGTATTCTTGAGCTTTTCTCTTGATATTCTATCTTTTTGTATCTTGCTTGCTTAGTCTGAATTTTTGTCTGATGTCCTTATAAAAAAGCCATTCAAAATATATCCATTTGAATGATCCCGTTGCTTCATTTAATGCTTCAGACATTTCTGTGCAGTTGATGTTGACATCTTTCTGTCCTACGGTACTGCAGACTAGCCCACTGGCACAGCAGACATCAACCTCATAAAACACCTGAAAAGGTATTTTCTGCAGGCGGTTTAGTCATTTCCTTAGCTTCTTCAATACGCTTCTTCGATTTGAACTAAGGATGAATATGGAATCATTGGGACTGTCAAATTGTGAATGACTATAAACCTTTCTTCATTTGTTGCTCTTCCTCCCTTCATCAGAACTACGATCTTTGATGCTGACTGGAGGAACACTACGATTATGGTCATTGTAACACAATCGTTGTGTGTTGGTTTGCACAGCTTGACTCAGACTTGATCGTAGAGAACACTACGATTTCTCTTAAGCTCTCTGGTAGACTACAATTCCTACTTGCTTGTCTTGCAGACTTCACACTTCCAAGAGCACACTGTGTTTCTTGACTTGGTTTGGATTTTCTCTATGATTCTCAGTGCGACTTCCAAGGGCAGACTGTGATTCTGATACTTTCACTTAAGCTCCACGAATCTTGCCTTGGTCTCTGCAAGCTTGATTCTCTTGGCAGACTACGATTCTGGACATCTTCATTTAAGCTCCACGATTCTGCCTTGTCTTCTGAATGCTACCTTTGACAGACTACGATTCTGTCAAGGCTTTAACATTTTCAGCACAAATAGATCAACCTAACAAATTTGATCTTTCCTTCTATACATTTATTTACATAAATGATAAACATTAAAGCTCAGATTAACTTAACATTTTTGATCTATCATCTAAGTCCTTGTACATTTGATCATTGAAGGGCTGTACACTTAAGCATTTATATTTACTTTCAATATCAAATATGAATTTGCAATTCTCAACAATCTCCCCCTATTTGATGTTGATATAATCAAGGAGATTTGGATCATAGCATCATTTTCTAAGTGCAGAGTGCTAGAAAGTAAATATGGCTTAGTGTTTTAATGAGCAGCTAAAATCTTTAGAGAATAAGCATAAATTTATTGATGTTTAAACATATATTACAATCTAGCATAGAAACATCAATACACAGTTAATCTTAGACTTATCTCTATTTCTTTGTCTCTTATTTCTCGGAGGGTTGGCATGCTCTGCAGCTCTCCTTCTTGTTGAGGCTTCATCTCTCCTTGCAATGTCTTCTAGCTCATCTCGGGTCAGTGGTTCTGAATGATCATGTCTGTTCATGAAAGCATAATCTCCAACTGGTAGACTAAATCTAGTGGAGGTTATACCTTGTGAGCTAGAAGCTTGACCTTGACTCATTTGAGTGGGTTCAGCCATGAGAGAGCTTTATAGATGTTAATCCAATCGTGGAGGTTGAGATTTTGAACTTCTGATATACCCACCCAATGATTGGCCAATGTGAGTTTGTCTTTGCCTTCTACTTCCTCCTCTGCCTCTGCCTCTATCTTCTCCTTCCTCATAATTCTCCCCCTTTATGTCAACATCAAGGGTTCGAACATCTTCAGAGAGGCATTTGATTCCTTCATCCAGCTCATGCATCTGTGAGTGGTTTTGAGAAGTATCACTATAATTTTCAGCAACTCTAGCCTCAGTGTGTCTTTGTTGTTATTGAATCCGCTCCATTGCACTGTGATTCTGATTGAGTTGAGTTATGCTGTAGGTTTGGAAGAATTGAAGTGAGGTTCGTAGTTCTGAAATTTGGTTGGTTAACTTTTCATTTTGAGATTGCTTATTTTTTTGCATTATCTCCATAGCTTCTTTATGCTTCTCTGTGGCAGCAAAGTGAATATCATCCCTTTGATTTAGACTTTCAGCCATTTCCTTAACAATCTCTTTCAGCTTCTTTGACAATTCAGTTTCCAACTTCCCTGGTAGAGGCTTGACTGATTCGATTATATGGTGGAATCTCATATGAAGTGCTAGGGAGTGTGCTTCAAGAAGCTCTCCAGATTCTGACCCTATTTGGTTTAATGCTCCAGTCAGCTCTTCCTTTGTTGGCATGAGAGACAGTTGATTGAGAATTCGCTATGTCTCTAGAAGAGGAGGAGCTGTCGTAGTGTGTTCACCTCTCCTTGACATGCTTGCGAGGGCAAGTGTCATGTCAAAATACTCGTTATTGGAGGATGAGGGGATATCTGCTTGGGTTAGGGGTGTGGCCATATGGTGTATAGGTGGGATGTTTGGTCCAGGTGCATTGATCTGTTCTTGGGACTCTACGATTGCCGAGTCAGATTGATCATTTGACATAGATCGTAGTTCGTCATCTTGAGCAGATGTCTCAATGGTTGATCTATCAAGCATCTCTTCGACGATTTTGGTGACATGCTCAATAACCCTTGGATCATGGTAGTTTGCTCGACGATGATAATTTTGTTATTTGGTCTGTCAGTCACAGAGTTTTGGGACTCTGTAACTGGAAATTGGTTGAGTGGGTGAAGAACCACTTCCATCCATTTAGGTATTTTATAGAATTCATTAAAGTGTGATGATGGAGAGTGATTCATAATAAATGAAAGAGGAGTGGAATATACCTCATGCTCAGACTCTAGTGTTGAAGCATTAGTGATCAGTTTCTGGGCTAACCTCATTTCTCTTGGGAATCCATGAGCAAGCACTGAGATTGCTGGATATGCTTTGAAAGTCCAGAATATGTGATCCCAGGAGTTGAGAATCATAGCTCTATAATATGGCATCATGGGCAAGTAATCGAACATCTGATTGTAGTTTGCTGTTCTTTCGCCATCTTGTTCCACATATATGACCTCAAGATCATCATCTTCTTCTTCATCACTCTCTGCATCATAAACTTGCACCACTTTATTCATCTCATCATTATCAGTAGTATTCATCATTCCTGCAGTATCAGACTCTACGAATTCTTTTAGAACTGAGGGAACTTTAAGAATTTCTTTTGGTGGCTCCCCCTCAGCTTCTGCATTCTCTGTCTCTATTTCTTCTAACTGCTCCCCCTCAGCTGAAACACTTTCTTGAACAGGATCTTCCAGAATCTCTTCTTCTTGTATTTTAGCAGTGCCATCCTCATTTGGGCTTATCACAATGATTTCTGGCATAACCTTTTTTGCCATTTCTTCTCCCAGAGATTCATTAGCATTAACACCAGTATCAGACATCTCCATATCATCTTGATTTATAGTCTGATCAGGTGCAACAGAGTTGTGAGTATCTCTGATGTAAGTTAGTACGTCTTCAATGATTCTGATCTCTTATGAAATTGGACAAGATGCTTGAGGCTCGGTGACCTGTTCAGCCTTCTTAGTAGTCTTTCTTTTATCATCTTCTTCTAATATCTCTTTATTGGTAAGACCACCTTTATTAGCCATCTTCTTCATCCTCTTCTTTGCCTTGTGCACATTCTTTACATCTTTCTCAGCTTTAGCCCTTATAATCTGTTCAGGCTGAGGGGCTGTGGTGGCTTTTCCTTCTTCGGTGGCAGTCAATCTAGACTCTACGATTGGAGATGATTCCACAATCGTAGTGAGTGAAGACTTCTTTGCTCTTTTGTTGTGTTTCTTCTTCTGTTGAGGTTCAGAGCTATCTTCAGCCTTATCTTCACTTATCTCCCTCTTTTTCTTCTTCTTCTTTTCTTTTAGAACCTTATCTGGTGATTCAGAAGTGATGACTCTGTTGGATGTAAGACTTATGAACTCCACATCAGTACCAGGATCCTCTTAGAGTGCATCAGTGGTTGAGCCTTGGTGCTTTTCAGTTGTTTAAACATTTTCATACATTTTCTTTTTCCCTTTACTCTTTTTGGTCAGAGCTATAGTCTCTTCTTGGTTGACCTCTTCTTCTTCTTCTTCTTCCCTAGCCTCCCTTACAGCAGATGAAGTTACAGACATCATCTTCACATTTTTTGCTGGATTCCTCTTCCAGTTCTGGAACAGCTGCTGGGACATCTTCCTATTGGGATTGATTGAAATGCCTTCACTGTCCCCAATTTTGTCACCCAGTGCATACTAAATAATGATGTTGATAAACCTCACATAAGGCATTTTGGCAGTGCTCTTGGTCTTCTTTGGGCTTTGCATCCATTTTCCAAACCAATCCATCAGCAGGGTTCCATAGTTGAGTTTGATTCTGAGGCGGATGGCTGTCATGAGCTTCAGTTGCTTTTCGTTGACTGAATCGTGACCGGAGCTCTTGCAGCATATGCACTTTCCAACAATGTCAGCTAGGAATTCATATTCTTGGGGAAATTTTTTCTTCTTGTATCCATTCTTCCCTTTAGTTTTTGTATAGTCCATCTTCTTCAGACCCTTATGGAAGTCAACAATCTCCATGGATGAAAGACCTTCATTTTTAAAACCTAGGGCTTGGTTTATGCTTTCAGCGTTGAGTCGGATTTGCACATCATTGACTTTGGTAAGAATGAAATCTTCATTAATAATTCCATTGCAATAGAACTCCTTTACCAGCTTTGGATATATCCGTGTGCTGGTGCTCAGAGCATTTTTGAGGCCTGCTTTCTTCAGGAGTGAAAGGATTTTGTGTATCTCGGGTTCAGCCTCCTTGAATCCATCAAAGCATAGTTGGTAGCCGAAAACTATAATGGAAGCAGCCATTTGTGTAGATTGATTTTCCTAGAACGAACAATTTTGGCTTAGTTTTTTGAAACTTAGGGTTTTTCTTGAGAGAGAGAGAGAGAGAAGCGTTTGGAATTCAAAAAGTAAACTGACAAATGACAGTTTAAAATTAATTTAAAAACTTTCCTCCATATTTTGCATCGTGGGACACGTGTCAAGTTCTGCAGGACTCCACAGTTTTAAGTTATGTGGAAAGTTCCATTCTGCCCTTAGCTCCCCCTGAGCTAGTGAGTCCTTGTAAGAGAACTACGATAGTCGAGAACCACTCCACGATTGTTGAGTTCGATCCTTTGCTTGCTCTTCAACCATTGACTCTACGATTTTTATGATGCATTCTGAACTGACATCCCTTCTGGATTAAGATTGCACAGGAAGGGCCAATCCCTTAGTTTGACACTAAGGATCAGGTTTTTCCCTGAGATACTTATCAGAAAGGTTGTCTGACTGGATGATGCTGCTATCACAGTGAGCTTTTCTGTCTTGACTGGATCACTCCACGATCTTGGTTTCTCTTAGTCATCTCTATGATTTTGACTTAGCCTTTATATCTGCAAGGTTAGCACCATCTAGAGCATAAAATTTATGGTTGCAAATTCAACATACCTAACTCACTTATCAGTTTATTAAATCTGGATTCATCTAAAGGTTTTGTAAACACATCAGCAAGTTGATCTTCAGTAGGGATATATTGCAAAGATATTGTTCCATTTTGAACATGATCCCTAATAAAATGATATCTTATCTCTATATGCTTGGTCCTAGAATGCATGACAGGATTATTTGTTATTGCTATGGACACTTGTGTTATCACAGTGTCTGGGTATAAATTTGAAATCAAACCCATTATCTGCTAGTTGGTTCTTCATCAATAGGATTTAAGCACAACAGCTTCCTGCAACAATGTATTCAGCTTCTGCTGTTGAAGTTGATACTGAGTTTTGATTCTTGATGAACCAGGACACTAGTCTATTTCCTAGCTGTTGACAAGTGCCACTGGTGCTCTTTCTGTCTATTTTACATCATGCAAAGTCAGCATCTGAATATCCTGTCAGTTCAAATAAGGATTCCTTGTGATACCATAGACCCAAGTAGGGTGTACCTTTAAGATACATGAAAATCATTTTTATAGCAATTAAGTGTGATTCCTTAGGGTTAGCTTGAAATCTAGCACAGATACATGTTGCAAACATTATATCTGGTCTATTGGCAGTTAGGTAGAGAAGGGAGCCTATCATACCTCTGTATTGAGTAATATCAATACTTTTACCTTTCTAATCTTTGTCAAGCTTAGTTGCTAGAGCAATTGGTATTTTCATGGGAGAGGCTGATTCCATGCCATACTTCTTAAGTAAGTCTTTGATGTACTTGGCCTGGCTTATGAAGATACCTTCATCAGTTTTCTTTACTTGCATCCAAGGAAGAAGTTCAGCTCACCCATCATGCTCATTTCAAACTTGCTCTGCATAAGCTTGGCAAATCTCTTACACAAATTTTCATCAGTAGAGCCAAAGATAATATCTTCTACATATATTTGAACTAGTAAAACTTTATCTTTGTGCTTCCTAAGAAATAGCGTAGTATCTACTCTACCTCTAGTGAACCCTTTTTAATAAGAAAGTTTGTTAGTGTTTCATACCATGCTCTAGGTGCTTGTTTAAGTTCATATAAGGCTTTATCTAATCTGTAGACATAATCAGAGAGGGTTGAATTGACAAAACCTGGGGGTTGTTCCACATATACTTCTTCTTGAAGTTCACCATTTAGGAATGCACTTTTGACATCCATCTGAAATACTTTGAACTTCATGTGAGCAGCAAATGCAAGGAATATTTTGATTGCTTCAAGTCTGGCAACTGGTGCGAAGGTCTCATCGTAGTCTATGCCTTCTTCTTGAGAATAACCTTTGGCCACCAGTATAGCTTTATTCATTATGATCACCCCACTTCATCCATCTTATTTCTGAAGACCCATTTGGTGCCGATGACTAGGTGATTCTTTGGTCTTTTAACTAATCTACCAAACTTTGCTTCTCTCAAATTGATTTAGTTCCTCTTGCATGGCTTCAATCCAGCTTGCATCTAGCATTGCATCTTCAATCTTCTTGGGTTCTATTTGAGATAGAAAACTCAAATAGAAATACTCATTCTGAGTTGCAAATCTTGTTCTGATTCTGGCAGTTGGATCACCAATGATCAGATCTTGAGTGTGATCTCTTGCCCACATATTCCCTGTTGGAACATCTGTTCTGGTGCCTTCTTGTCTGAACTCCTCAAGATTGACTTATGGTTCTTGTCGATCAGAATCATCGTCTGGTTCAGCTCTCTCTATAATTTCTTCTTCGGACACTACGATTCTTTGTTCAGGAACTACGGTCGTAGTGCCAGGCTCGACCACTTCATTCGTAGTGTCGGTGTCGTCAATCGTGGTGTCTTGTGGTGCAGACTTGTCTGAGTTTGTTTCATCAAAGATGATGTGGATTGAGACTTCAACACTTAATATCTTCTTGTTGAACACTCTGTATGCTTTGCTGTCTGTGGCATATTCGAGGAATATTCCTTCATCTGACTCGGGTTGGAACTTAGTCAGATATTGCTTCCCATTGTTGAGAATGTAGCATGAATAGCCAGACACATGGAAGTAACTGAAATTTGGCTTTCTTCCTTTCCACAGCTCGTAGGGAGTCTTCTTCAACGTATAGTGTACAAGAGATCATGTTCTGTGTATAGCACGCAGTGTTGATGGCTTCTGCCCAGAAGTATTCAGGCAGATGAGCTGCTGCTAGTAGAGTTCTTCCAGCTTTTATAAGTGTTCTGTTCTTCCTTTCAGCTACTCCATTTTGCTGAGGAGTTCGTGGTGCTGAGAAGTTGTGACTGATGCCATTATCTGCATAGAACTGATCCATTTCTGAAAAGTCAAACTCTCTGCCATGATCACTCCTGATTGCCTTGATAGTCTCTCTTTTTTCATTCATCACCAGCTTGAACATCTTTATCAGTTGGGAGCTCGCCTCATCTTTTGAGTTGAGAAAAAACATCCATGTGTATCTGGTGTAGTCATCCACTACGACCAGTGAGTATCTCTTTCCACCTAGGCTCATAGTTGGAATTGGCCCAAAGAGATCTATATGTAGTAACTGTAGGGGCCTGTTAATTGAGTTGACTGCTTTGCCTTTGAATGAGCTTCTTGTTTGTTTTCCAAGCTGACATGCATTACATGGTCTTTCTTTGATGAAGCTGAACTTGGGTAAACTTGCTACCAGATCTTTGGAGGCCAGCTTAGACATACTCTTGAAGTTGAGATGAGATAATCTTCTATGCCAAAGCCAACTTATTTCTTCAGATACTTTAGCAAGAAAACATACTGTCTCATCAGAACTGAGCTGAGCAAGGTTAACAGTGTATACATTTCCTTCTCTTGTTCCTGTCGGCTTGATAGAGGATGTCTCTAGATCTCTGACTTGACACTGATTATTGAGAAAGGTGACTTGATGACCTTTATCACAGAGTTGGCTGATGCTAAGAAGATTATGCTTCAATCCATCAATATAAGCCACTTTGCTGAATGACACCGCACCATTCCCAGCTGATCCATAGCCTCTTGTCTTGCCAGAGCTGTTATCTCCAAAGATAACTGTTGGTCCCTCCTTCCCTATGTAGTTTGATAGGAGGGCTTTGTTCCCGGTCATATGCCTTGAGCAACCACTGTCCAGATACCATGTTGTAGTCGTGGTGCTCATTTCCTACAGACAGATTCAACTTTCATGTTGTTACCCAGACTTGCATGGGTCCTGCAATGTTAGTACCCTTAGGAACCCAAATCTGCTTGACTTTGGGTCTCCCATGCACAATATTATGAAAGCATGATGCAGCGTTATGACCAAATCTTCTACATGCAAAGCATCTAATATAATTTATGTGTATATGTGTGTGTGGATTCTTTCTTCATTTGGACTTGTGTGGGTATTTGTTGGCCTTACCCTTATATTGCATCTTCCTTTTCCATGCAGCCTCGGAGTTCACGTTTTGTGCCGAGTAAGCCTCAACACCACGATTCCTTCTAGGTTAATTCGTGGAGTCTGTTTTACTTGACTCTACTATTCGTTGAGGTTGGACAGTGGTGACTGAGTTTCTCTTCTCTTTTCTGAATCCCAAGCCAGCATGAGATCCGTAGTGTTTAGAAATATGTCTTGGATCAAAAGAGCAAGGTTGCACTATTTCTTTCTTCTGTGTGGATTTCACAAATACAATGCTTCTATTTGAATTAGAAGCAATGATACAGTTTGTGTCCTTCATCTTTTCCACACTTGACTCTAAGGTAGATTCCCCATAACCCAAACTTGTTCTGTCAGAAGTACTTCTCTGACTTGAGATCAGGGAATCCATGGACGAGGAAGATCTATTCCACATAGAGATAGTCTTCTCTAGCTCCTCAATTTTGTAGGTTAGTTTTGACTCTCTTTGTGTGCTCAGTTCATTTGTCTATTTTAAGATTTTATTTCTGCTTCAACCTGAGAGAGAGATGCACAACTAAGTAGAGCTATTTCCAATTCTTTCTGAGCCTTCTCTTTCTCATTTGAAGATCGGAATAATTCTTGGACAGAATTCTGAGCCTCCTCATATAATGATAAAGATCATATGCTATATCATGAATAGTAGTTTTTCAGCAACATATACTTACATCAGAAATGTCAAAGTCAAGTACCTCATCTGTGTTTACCTTAGGATGGTCAATATTTTTCATGTTGTCTGCATCCTTGGCCATTAAACATAGGTTTGCCTTTTGAGGTTCTTCATCATCTCCAGACTCAGCATTTGTATCATTGTCTGAGTCACTCCACGAACTTCCAGCTACAAGGCCTTTGTCTTTCTTCTGATGTTTGTTGTAGCCTCTGAACTCCTTCTTTGGATTTATTCTTCTTTTGAGTTCTTCTTTGATAGGTTTGTTGCAGTTTGCAATGAAGTGGCCTGGCTTTTTGCAGATGTAGCATAGCTCATTGATCTGCTCCTGATTGCTGATGTTTCTGAATTTCTTAGGTCTGCCGCTTCTTCCTTTATGCATGAACCTTCATAGTTTTTTGGCCAGCATTGCAACTTCGTTAGCATCAGCATCATCATCTTCATCAGATGAAGATTCTTCTTCCTTACAGGCTTTGAATATTTCTTCTGTTGCCTTAAGAGCAACTCCCTTATCCTTCTTTCTTCCTTCAGATAGAGTCTCAGCTCTTTGAGTCAGCTCTAGTTCATATGTAAGAAGGTTTCCGTAGAGTTGTTGAACAGTCATCTCATGCAGGTTCCTTGATTCTCTTATTGCAATGGTCTTGGCATCCCATCTGCTTGGTAAGGACCTTATGAACTTGTTGACTATATCTTTGTTTGGATATTTCTTTCCATAAACTCGAAGATAGTTGAGCAGTGTAGTGAATCTTTCATAAGTGGAAGTGACGTTTTCTCCTGGAACATGAGCAAACATCTCATACTGTTGGGTCAGTAGAGATTGCTTGTTTTCTCTGACTTTTTTAGTTCCTTCATGCATGATGAGCAATGCATCCCAGACTTCTGTGGTAGTTTGGTAGTTGACCACGTTTTTAAATAGAACATCTTCTAAAGACTGGAACAGAATGTTCTTAGCCTTTTTGTCTAGCTGCACATTCTTTTTCTCGTTTTCAGTCCATTCAACTTTGACCTTGATCACTATGTTGTTTGGATCTTCTGGAGTTGGTGCAAGCCTTTTTGTAACATAGGGCCCATTCAGAACTGTTTCAAATAGATCATCATCTATTGAATCCATGTAAGCCTGCATCCGAAATTTCCAGTTGGCAAATTTATCTTTGTTGCATATAGGTGGTTTGCTTCCTCCACCTGTCTTGGTCTCGCTTATCAGTTGTGCAATTGGATCTACTCAAGCTTGTATGCTTAGATGTGAGAACCTGCTCTGATACCAATTGTTAGTTCCCAAAGGCACGTTAGTTATCTAGAATGGGGGTTGAATAGATATTTTAAAAATTCTTTGTTTAAAATTCTTTGTCAGTATTGATTATACTAACAGCAGCGGAATATATGTTTTGTTCCCCTTCAAGATATTGCAGTTATGGTTTGATGAGCAGTAAATGCAATTATAACAGATATGACAATTATAACAATTAATGAGAGACAATGAGATACAAGATTTTAAGTGGTTCAGAGCACATAAGGCTCCTAATCCACTCTTCTACTCCACTAGCAGGAAATCCACTAAGGATGTCTCTTACAACTGGATCACTTAGATACCTTCAAGGCCAGCAGCAATGGAACTTCTCTTAGTTCACTTTTGAACTCTTCAAGTCCTCTTACTTGGATCTGCTCTTAGTTCACTTTTGAACTCTTCAAGTCCTCTGACTTGGTTCCTCAGTTGGAGTGACAGTAGTTGTTGAGGAGTGTTACTCAGTTGCAATTAAGCTTTCGTTTTGAAGAACTGAGTAACAAAGCAAGCTTTCCTCTTTCAGGATCGTAGAGTTGACCGTTGAGTGTTCTTGAGCTTTTCTCTTGATATTCTATCTTTTTATATCTTGCTTTCTTAGTCTGAATCTTTGTCTGCTGTCCTTATAAAAAACCATTCAAAATATATCCGTTTGAATGCTCCCGTTGCTGCATTTAATGCTTCAGACGTTTCTGTGTAGTTGATGTTGACATCTTGCTTTCCTGCGGCACTGCAGACTGGCCCACTGACACAGCAGACTGTAACCTCACCTAACACCTGAAAAAGTATTTTCTCTAGGCGGTTTAGTCTTTTCCTTAGCTTCTTCAATACGCTTCTTCGATTTGAACTAAGGATGAATATGGAATCATTGGGACTGTCAAATTGTCAACGACAATAAACCTTTCTTGATTTGTTGCTCTTCCTCCCTTCATTAGAACTACGATCTTTGATGCTGACCGGAGGAACACTACGATTATGGTTATTGTGACACAATCGTTGTGTGTTGGTTTGCACAGCTCGACTCAGACTAGATCGTAGAGAATACTACGATTTCTCTTAAGCTCTCTGGTAGACTACGATTCCTGCTTGCTTGTCTTGCAGACTTTACACTTCCAAGAGCACGCTGCGTTTCTTGACTTGGCTCAAATTTTCTCCATGATTCTTAGTGTGACTTTCAAGGGCAGATTGCGATTCTGATACTTTCACTTAAGCTCCACAAATCTTGCCTTGGTCTCTGCAAGCTTGATTCTCTTGGCAGACTACGATCCTGGACATCTTCATTTAAGCTCCACGATTCTGCCTTGTCTTCTTTGACAGACTACGATTCTGTCAAGGCTTTAACATTTACAGCACAAATAGATCAACCTTACAAATTTGATCTTTCCTTCTATACATTTATTTACAAAAATGATAAACATTAAAGCTCAGATCAACCTAACAATTTTGATCTATCATCTAAGTCCTTGTACATATGATCATTGAAGGACTGTACACTTAAGCATTTATATTTACTTTCAATATAAAATATGAATATGCAATTCCCAACAAACATCATAGTCTTAAACATAACATTCTCAAATAAATAACAAGTCTTCAACACTTGTTAACTTTGCCCTTTCCTTTGCTAGTAGAAGGCTCGTCAGTCCTTTCGTTCTTAACTGCAATGTTATTATTCAAGAGTGAGCACGATTGCCTACAATTATAACAATACAACAATAATAATAACATGCAAAAAATCAAAGGGTCCTGAATAACAGAAAACTAGGCTTTTGAATCAAGAATGAATAACAATAATCAAAAGTACATCTGAGGATCATAAGACCATGAACTATGTCCCAGGTTGTCAAGTATTTCTACGTTAAACCTTTAACAGTCATAAGACTATATGGACTCTACTACTCGTACTTAGGGGGATCAGCCCTTAGTACCATGAATGTGCACATCATCTCAACGCTAACGCGTAAATAGTCCCTAGAAAAGGGTTGTTCATCACAGTTTGACATCAGAGCCCGCACCAAAGGAAGTTTGGTTTGGATAAGCTCGATAATAGTTCTAGAATGTAGAATGCTCATCAACTATGGACTAGTCGAATCAATAAGGGTTCGCTAGTGTTATAAGGTTCAATAATAAACTAATACTGAAATCAAATAACGAATCTCAAAAGTATACAATCGAATAAGTATTGTGTAACTGAAATAATACTTTAAAGGAATTATAATATCTCATATGGAATCTTGACTTGAATAAACAAGAGTAAGAACTTGCTCAATATAGAAATATAAATCTAGGACTTGCTCAATGAATAACTTAGAGTTAAGAAACTTGCATCATGATAATGAATCAAAGATAAAACTTGCTTAATTAAAAGTAAGAATTAGGAAACTTACCTCGTGCATAAGCTACAAATATAATTTTCGTTCCACAATTAGTCCTACATACCATTACATTCACAGTACAAATTAATTCTAAGTCCGATGATACACATCGAATCCCAACATCAATCCTTGAACGCGTTATAAGACTTTTCGAATAACAAGTTTAAATCTTGTATTTCATTTACCACTTAATCACGTAAAACAATCATGTAAAACTTCATTGACAAGTTAGTAACACCTTAATATATACATAACATGTTATCACGTTCATTACATTAGGTTTTAAAACACATTTCTGAACTTTGAGCACTTAAATAAAATTTATTAGGTCATACTGCTGGCTGGCACTGCAGCGCATAGTTTGTACTGGGGACTGGCATTGCAGCGCTGAACCCACGTTAGCCAAGTTGTTGGCCTGGTGTTGCAGCACTGGGTTCCTTCTTCAGAATCGGCGCTGTTGCGCTATGCTTATGTCAGCTATGCTTTAGTCTGGCACTGCAGCATTGGTTCCTTCTCAGAACCGGCATTGCCGCTCCTCGACTACGTCTGCCAACTGTCTGGCTAGCGTAGCAGTGCCCGGTTCCTTCACAGAACCGGTGCTGCGGCACCGAGTCGCAGTGAAGTCTGACAGTTCGCGACAAATGCACAAAGAAAGCCAAATAATGCCAAATTAAGCTCAATCAGCACATTATAATATTACCCATGAACTATAAACTTCACAAAAACATGTAGTAACATATATAGCATGCATTTGACAACTTAAATCACGTAATTAGTCAAGTTAGAACACATATATTTACCGTTTTTGGTATGTTTCGAAGTTTCGAGAAAAATTATGAAATTCATCATTACATATTCGTTATAACACTGAATCTGTCCGTTTGAATTTTGTTTTGTTCGTTTTAACATGTATAATCATAATCAACTATCAATTTCAAGTTTAATAAATAATTAAAGCGTGAAAAATTGTACATATATGCCATATTTATGTTTTTCATACTCTGTAACTTTCAAATCTCTAATTAAAGCATAATTACATGATTTTGATTACTTTAAAGCATAAATAATTGACATAAAGCATGTTATAAACATATATTAACATATGTATAATCCTATAATCAAGAATCATTTATGAATGTCAATCACAGAGAACTTAAGAACACACGTTAATGGAAAACATGAAATACAAAACTTAGATAAGGGGTTACCCTTGCTTTCTTGTTTGATTAGATGAAAGAAATCCTCACTACTTCTTCTTCAATTCACCAATTCCCTCTCAGTTTTCTCTCTAAGTTCTCTCTGAAATATTTCTCTGATATGAATATATGAATAGTAACTGATATATTATATAAAGTCTAATACATATAATATATAATTGATGATATAATGGGTGTCTGTTTATCCCAGCAATGGATTAACTGCTCCCAATCCCTTAAGGCATTGTTTGGTCTGTCCCTTTTATTCCTTTTTCTATTATTTTAATTAAAGTGTTTATTATATAGTTTAATTGTCACACTTTAATTAATCAAATAATCTTATTTAATTTTAATTAATCAAAATATAATATTACTCATTAAATCACATCATCACATAATTAAAATTCTTATTTATTAATTATGTCAAATCATTAAATCTCTAATTAACTATTAAATTGATTAGAATAACATTATACTCATTAAATAATTTATTTAATTAAATAAACTCAATTAAATTCATACTTTGAACTATAAAAATTCTCCACATTAATTTAATAAATACATCACATATAATTAAATTAATCTACCATAATTTTATCAAATAATTATTTAACTAAAAAAATAAATCATCAAAATATTTATTTAATTCAATAAATATTTAAATTAAATTAAAAAATTCTCGTTTGTCACATCTTTCCCCCTTAAAAGGATTCTGTCCCCAGAATCATGGTTCAATTAAGTTCGTCCCGTTACATTCTCCCCCTTTATAAAGATTCTGTCCCAATAATCACTTACAAATAGATTAATTAAATAACTTTGGGTAAGTTTTCATCATATGTTCTTCAAGTTCCCACGTAGCTTCTTTAGTGTTGTGGTTCCTCCAAATTACCTTAACAGAAGGTATCACTTTATTTTTATGAGAACTTGCTCTTTCCTGTCAACAATCTGAACATAAACTTCTTTATAGGATAAGTCTTTCTCAAATTGCAGGGGTTCATATTCAATCACATGTTTGTAATCGGGTTTGTATGGTAGTAAGACTGAAACATGAAAAACGTTGTGGATATGCTCTAGCGCCAGAGGTAGGGCTACCTCATATGCAACTTCTCCGATTCTTCGTAGTACCTCAAAGGATCCAATGAACGTTGGGCTCAATTTCCCCTTTTTGCCGAATCTGATCTTTCCCTTCCAGGGAGAGACTTTCAAGAAAACAAAGTTACCCAATTCAAATTCTACAATATTGCGTGCGGATCGGCGTATTTCTTCTGCCTATCCTGAGCAGCTACCAATCTTGTCCGGATCACCTTAACGATCTCGGCTGTCTATTGCACCAGTTCTAGACCTAGCAATTGTCTTTCGCCGACTTCATCCTAGTTTAATAGAGTTCTGCACTTTCTGTCGTATAACGCTTCATAAGGCGGCATGCCAATACTTGCCTGGTAACTGTTGTTGTAACCGAATTCCACGAGCGGTAGGTGGTCATCCCAATTTTCTTTGAAATCCATGATGCGTACTCTCAACATATCCTTTAATGTCTGGATCGTTCTTTCACTCTGACTATCTGTCTGAGGGTGATATGCCGTACTCATTCTCAACTACGTCCCCATACATTCCTGTAGTCGCTTCTAAAAATTTGATGTGAAGCGCGGATCTCGATCAGAACAATCGACATTGGAACTTTGTGCCTTGAAACAATCTCCTTCACATACATCCTTGCCAACTGATCTAAGTTAAATCTAATCTTGATCGGTAAAAAGTGCGCTGATTTCGTCAGATGATCCACGATAACCCAGACCACGTTGAAACCCTTCTGAGTCATCAAAAGACCTACGACAAAATCCATCGTGATGTGCTCCCATTTCCATTATGGGATCTCTAGTGGTTGTAGCAACCCACTTGGCCTCTGATGTTCTGCTTTCACTTTCTGACAAGTCAGGCACTTGGCCACACAATCTGCAACGTCTCGTTTCATATTCGGCCACCAAAATATTGTCGGAGATCCTGGAACATCTTTGTACTCCCGGGGTGAATCGAATACCGTGTACTATGAGCCTCGCTCAAGATTTCTTCCTTAATCTCTGGCACTGGCGGTACCCCAACTCTGCTCTCGAATCTTAACAGTCCTTCACTGTTGACCTTAAATTTCTGTTCATTCCCTTCAGATATCCTCTTCCTGATCTTCGCACATTCCTCATCTAGAAGTTGTGCTTCCTTAACCTTATACAGTAAGTTATACCAGCTCTTAGGTGGAACAACTTCTCGTCAGACTCCATTGGATATCTCACCTCTAATTCCAGTTTCTCCATTGCTGAAATTAGTTCCTCCTAGGTAGTCAATATCATCAATTTCTCTCGACCCTTTCTGCTTAAGGCGTCGGCAACCACATTCACTTTACCCGGATAGTATAAGATCTCACAGTCGTAGTCTTTTATTAATTCCAACCATCTCTCTGGCGCATGTTCAAATCCTTCTGTGTAAAAATATATTTCAGACTCTTGTGGTCTGTATATATTTCACACTTATCCCCATAGAGATAGTGTCTCTAGATCTTCAAAGCAAATACTACCGCGACCAATTCCAAATCATGGGTCGAATACCCCTTCTCATAATCCTTAAGTTGTCGTGATGCATACACAATAGCCTTGCGGTTTGCATAAGCACACAGCCTAGTCCTTTATGCGACACATCACTATACACCACAAAATTTCTTGTGTTATCTGGAAGAGATAACACAGGTGCCATACTCAGTCTCTTCTTCAGCTCCTGGAAACTTTCCCCACACTTCTCCGTCCAAATGAATTTCACCGATTTCCTAGTCAAATTTGTTAGCGGATTTGCGATTTTGGAAAAGTCCTGAATGAATCTTCTGTAATATCCTACTAATCCAAGAAAACTTCTGACTTCCGACGGTGTCTTCGACTGATCCCAGTTCATCATAGCTTCGACCTTGGAGGGATCTACCGAAATTCCGTCCTTATCAATCACATGTCCAAGAATTCGCACTCGCACTATCCAGAATTCGCATTTCAAAAATTTGGCATACAACTTCTCCCTTCTTAATGCTTCCAATGTCACCTTTAAATGCTCTGCGTGTTCCTCCTTGGTCTTCGAATACACCATAATGTCGTCGATAAGCACCACTACGAATTTGTCCAAAAACATCTTAAACACTTTGTTCATTAGGTCCATAAATGCTACAGGGGCATTCGTTAGACCAAATGACATCACTAGAAATTCTTAGCGACCATATTGAGTCCTGAACGCTGTCTTCGGAACATCCTCTGTCGTCACCTTCAACTGATGATAACCACTTCTCAGGTCTATCTTCGAGAAGTATCTTGCTCCCTTTAATTGGTAAAAAAAGTAGTCAATCCTAGGTAATGGATACTTATTCTTAATTGTGACTTTGTTTAACTCTCTGTAGTCGATTCAAAGCTGCATCGTCTCATTCTTCTTCTTAACGAACAACACCGGCGCTCCTGACGGTGATACGCTCTGTTGAATATACTTCTTGTCTAGTAGTTCTTGTAGCTACACCATCAATTCTTTCATCTCTACCGGTGCCATACGGTATGGTGCCTTCGATATTGGAGCGGTTCGTGGTGCCAAATCTATCACAAACTTTACTTCCCTATCTGTTGGAAGTCCTGGAAAATCATCCGAAAATACATCCATGAAGTCTCTCAAGACTGGTATTTCCTCCATCTCCGGGCTCTCTTTACGACTATCGACTATGTAGGCTAAATATTCTACACAACTTTGTCTCAACAACTTCTTAACCTGCACCATCGTCATATAACTCGCTTGTCTAGGTGACTTGCTGCCATAAAACACAACCTTTGACGGAGTCATAAAGTTAATACACTTCTTTTGGCAATCAATTATTTCCCCAAAATTGAATAGCCAATCCATTGAATCACTTCCCTATTCGTAATCTCTATGTTCATAGGGTATTCTAATTCATTCTTAGGCAATTCTAAGTTTTTAGCAAAGTCATCGGATATAAATGAGCAAGTAGCACCCGAATCAAATAACACATATGCTTTAAAATTATTGATTGGAATGATACCTGACACCACATCGCGTGACTGCACAGCATCTTTCACGGTCATGTTTAATGTCCTGGCGGTAGGTCGGTTGGTTGGTGTTGGTCTCGTGATAGTTAGAGCATTGCCAGCACTAGTTCGTCTACTTCCTCTTGCTCCTATCCCTCTTGATACTTTCTTGGGAAAGTCCCTTGCCAAGTGGTCCTTAGATCCACACGTGAAACAGGTGCCCTTCTTAGGGTTAGGGCAGTTAGGTGCTATGTGGCCTTCCTGACCACAATTGTAGCAGACTCTTTTACCCTTCATACAGACCCCTGGGTGGTTCTTCCCGCAAGTCAGACATACTTCAACTCTTTTCTTCTGGCTCCCTTGCTGATTTTCGATCGATGTGTTGTCATTCCACCTTCTCTTCTGATTATTACCTCCTTCAGTGTTACTACCACTAGCCTTGTTGTTACCTTCTCCTTCACTCTTCTTCTTCTTCTTCTACTCTTGGTTGTACTTGGTCATAGCATCGCTCCCACCTTCAGCGATGATTGTCTTCTCCAATACTCCCGCAAAGGTGTTCAACTGGAATATTGACACCTTGCTATACAACCAGGGCTTAAGTCCCTATTTAAATCTCCTTGCCTTCATTTCATCTGTGTGCACTTGGTATGTGGCAAACTTGGCCAACTCATTAAATCTCGCCGAATAATCTGGCACTGACATGTTACCTTATTTTAACTCAAGAAACTGAACCTCCATTTGGTTATGTGCGCTCGTCGAGAAGTACATCTCAAAGAAAATCTCTTTGAACCTTTCCCGAAGTTATCACACCCTGTCCTCCCCAGACCTTGTTTGCCTGCCACCAATAACTCGCCTCGGCCTTCAGCATAAACGTTGCGTAAGCGGTCTTCTGATCCTCGTTGACCCTAGCGACGTCAAAAACCTCCTCCAATTCTATACCGAAGTCTGTGCCTCGATTGGGTTCATAAATCCCTTAAACTCTGGCGATCTTTGAACATCGTGTTTGGTGGAGCTTGCTGCTGATTGGCCATCGCTCCAGTCAATAAGTTTACCAACTACTGAACGGGGTTGGCATTGGCACTGGCGTCATTGTTATTCTTTGAACCTTCTTGGGCTGGTTGATGAGTTGGGCGTCTTCTCGACGGCATATTTGTATTTAAGATATACACTTATTAGATCTTCATTTAATTCCTTAAATATTTAAGACTTAACTTAAACATTTTAAGACATTCATTTAACACATAACATCTCAAATAAACTCTGATATTTTATTCAATCAAAAGTTTTAACATACGAAAGATAGCATCACTGCTATTTACATCAACTATCATGAGATAAAGAATCTTCAGGATTTAAATCATCATCATATTCCGTTGTTTATAACCACAGTGGAATTTACATTATTAACTACCATAAAATATTCACATAATCATGTTGTTCCTATCACGGACTACTAAGACGTTGAACATCTTTTCTGCGCTCTTCTTCCATAATACAGAACATCGTCCTACGGTCCATCATGTACCAAGGTAAGTCCTCGAACTGAATCGAATAATAGACAACTCAATCCTGGGCCCTATCTATTGCTGTCTGGAACGTATAGTCTGTCTCCTCAATCTTTGTCTTCTTGGCCCGATCGTCATCCTCGACAAGATATGCACGTCGTGAAGCCCTCATCCAAGCGTCCTTTTCTCTAGCACCCTTCGCTGATTCCTCTTATAAATCATTTCTCAGCTTCTCTATCTCAACTGACTTTTCTTCATTTTGGCCCTTCTCATGAACCAACTCCCACTCCACGTCTCCAAGACGTGTATCCAGAGTCTCGATCTCACCATCCTTCTGCTCGATGGTAGTCTGCTGTGCAACTGTGCTTCTTCAGCTCCTGAACAGTATCCTATAACTCTATGTTACGCTCATACAGCTCATCGTACATCTCGACATTGATAGAGTTTGGTGGAAACTCATCAGGGTCCTCATCCTCCTCCTCAGCTTCATCCTCAACCTCTATCTCTTTAGAGTCCTCCTCTAAATCAAACACTGGCTCATGCTCCTGACCAACAACAGTGATCAATGGAGATGACTCTCTACGAACCAACTGATCCCAGACTGTATGAATGTCTCAGGGCTCCTCCTCAATAGCCACTCAGGGTACAACCTCCCTAGGCTGACTGGATCATCCAACATCCGACATCCTGACAATCAAAATTTTAAGTTCTTAGTTATTACGTGATGCTAACCGATACTCGCGCAAGTACATAAATATAAACACATAGCACATAAGGTAATTTATTGTCTTTCTTAGAACTCGATAAGAGTTTATCACCACTATGTTATCGATCTCTTAAAGGCAACTACCCTAAGGTTTTCCCGCACCTAAGGTTCATAACCTACAACTTTGATACTTGTGACACCCCCAAATCCAGGTACTTCAATTTCCACGGGATTTGGTGTTCACTGTCAAATCATCATATATCTATCTACCCATACTAAATGCAAACCATAAAATCAATAGAAAGAAATCCTCCTCTTAAGGGGTTATAACATCTGAATACATAAATAAATCCCAGGTTGAACTAACCTTAAACATCAAATGCGGAAACGTAAATAAATAATTAAGTCTTAAACAACATCATAGTCTTAAACATAACATTTCAAATAAATAACAAGTCTACAACGCTAGTTAACTTTGCCCTTGCCTTTGCTAGTAGAAGGCTCATCAGTCCTTTCATTCTTAACTGCAATGTTATTATGCAAGAGTGAGCACGATTGCCCACAAGTATAATAATACAACAATAATAATAATATGCGAAAAATCAAAGGGTCCTGAGTAATAGAAAACTCGGATTTTGAATCAAGAATGAATAACAAAAATCAAAAGTACATCTGAGGGTCATAAGACCATATACTATGTCCCAGATTGTCAAGTATTTCTACTTTAAACCTTTAATAGTCATAAGACTATATGGACTCTACTACTCGTACTTAGGGGGATCAGCCCTTAGTACCATGAATGTACACATCATCTCAATGCTAAGGCGTAAATAATCCCCTATAAAAGGGTTGTTCATCACAGTTTGACATCAAAGTCCGCACCAAAGGAAGTTTGGTTTGGATAAGCTCAATAATAGTTCTAGAATTTAGAACGCTCATCAACTATGGACTAGTCGAATCAATAAAGGTTCGCTAGTCTTACAAGGTTCAACAATAAACTAATACTGAAATCAAATAACGAATCTCAAAAGTATAAAATCGAAAAAGTATTGTATAACTGAAATAATACTTTAAAGGAATTATAATATCTCATATGGAATCTTGACTTGAATAAACAAGCGTAAGAACTTGCTCAATATAGAAATATAAGTCTAGGACTTGCTCAATGAATAACTTAGAGTTAAGGAACTTGCATCATGATAATGAATCAAGAATAAAACTTGCTTAATTGAAAGTAAGGATTAGGAAATTTGCCTCGTGCGCAAGCTATAAATATAATTCTCGTTCCTCAATTAGTCCTACATACCATTACATTCACAGTACAAATTAATTCTAAGTCCGATAATACACATCGAATCACAACATCAATCCTTGAACACATTATAAGACTTTTCGAATAACGAGTTTAAATCTTATATTTAATTTACCATTTAATCAGGTAAAACAATCACGTAAAACTTTATTGACAAGTTAATAACACCTCAATATATGATTAACATGTTATCATGTTCATTACATTAGGTTTTAAAACACATTTCTGAACTTTGAACACTTAAAATTCACTAGGTCATACTGCTGGCTGGCACTACAGCGCCCAGTTTGTATTGGGGACCGACGCTGCAACGCTGAGCCAACGTCAGCCAAGTTTTTGGCCTGGTGTTGGAGCACTGGGTTCCTTTTTCAGAACCGGCGCTATGCTTATGTCAGCCATGCCTTGGTTTGGCGCTGCAGCGCTGGGTTTCTTCTCTGGACCGGCGCTGCTGCGCCACGACTATGTCAGCTAACTGCCTGCCTGGCGCTGTAGCGCCCAGTTCCTTCACAGAACCAGCACTGCGGTGCCGAGTCGCAGTGAAGTCTGACAGTTTACGACAAATGCACAAAGACAGCCAAATAATGCCAAATTAAGCTCAAACAAAACATTATAATGTTACCCATAAACTATAAACTTCACAGAAACATGTAGTAACATACAAAACATGCATTTGATAACTTAAATCACGTAATTAGTCAAGTTAGAACACATAATTTTATTATTTTTGGTATTTTTCAGAGTTTTGAGAAAAATCATGAAATTCATCATTACAAATTTGTTATAACACCGAATCTGTCCGTTTAAATTTTATTTTGTTCGTTTTAACATGCATAATCATAATCAACTATCAATTTCAAGTTTAATAAACAATTAAAGCATGCAAATTTGTACATATATGCCATATTCATGTTCTTCATACTCTGTAACTTTCAAATCTCTAATTAAAGCATAATTACATGGTTTTGATTACTTTAAAGCATAAATAATTGACATAAAGTATGTTATAAATATATATTAACACATGTATAATCCTATAATCAACAATTATTCATGAATGTCAATCATAGAGAACTTAAGAACACACGTTAATGGAAAATATGAAATACAAAACTTAGATAAGGGATTACTCTTACTTTCTTGTTTGATTAGATGAAAGAAATCCTCACTACTTCTTCTTCAATTCACCAATTCCCTCTCAATTTTTTCTCTAAGTTCTCTCTGAAATATTTCTTTGATATGAATATATGAATACTAACTGATATATTATATAAAGTCTAATACGTATAATATATAATTGACGATATAATGGTTGTCAGTTAATCCCCATAATGGATTAACTGCTCCCACTCCCTTTAAGGGATTGTTTGGTTTGTCCCTTTTATTCCTTTTCCCATTATTTTAATTAAAGTGTTTATTGTATAGTTTAATTTTCACACTTTAATTAATCAAACAATCTTATTTAAATTCAATTAAACAAAATATAATATTAGTCATTAAATCACATCATCACATATTTAAAATTCTTATTTATTAATTATGTCAAATCATTAAATCTCAATTAAATTCATACTTTGAACTATAAAAATTCTTCACATTAATTTAATCAATGCATCACATATAATTAAATTAATCTACCACAATTCCATCAAATAATTATTTAACTCAATAAATAAATCATCAAAATATTTATTTAATTCAATAAATATTTAAATTAAATTAAAAAAAATTCGTTTGTCACAACTGCCTACTGAGGAGGTGGAGGAGTCTACACCGGAGGAGTCTATGAAGGCCTTATTCATGGCAATATTGGACATGAACGTCCAATTGAGCAAGGAAGTGCGTGACCTCAAGCAAGTGGTTCACGATGTACAGGTGGATAAGGAAGACATGGAGGTCTTCTGGGAGGTCGAGCATGACGAGAGAGTGCTAGCCGAGGATAAAGTCCGGGACCTAAAGCTAGATGTCTAGGAATTAAAGACTGAGCTTCTGAATAAGAAGCAAAAAAATAAGTAGGATGTTTTACATCCATAGAAGCTCGCATGAGTATTACCAGCACAAGATTGCTGAGTATCTAGTTGAAGAGGGATAGACTCGGCATACGATTAGCCGGGACATTTTGGCCAGTATGGCCGATGCGGATTACGAGAATGCCGTGAGGCAGATGTAGTCCAATTTGATTAGTAATGTAAATATTGTGTATCTAGTAGTGACGTAAAACCCTCTTTTTTATAAACAAGGGTAGTCTTTTGTAAATCCCAACTTTTGGAAAATAATTACGGGATAGTATGGTAAACGGCTGAAGCCATGTACTGAACGATGTAATGTTATACTACGAAGAAACATCTTAATATAAAAGTTTATTGAAATACTTGTCAATGTGATTTGACTTGACTTTTCAATGGAACGGGACTTGGCTTTTGAGTGGGATATAAGGGGGCTCATTTTGGGCAAGAAAGAGGATCCTATATACATGTATTGGCCTTAAGCCCTAGTTTTTCCTCTTCCTTCTCTTTCAATTCCTTTTCTAGGAATAGATTAGGTTAGAGATTAGTGTTAGATTAGTTTAAAGTAGTTAGATTCTAAGATTTGATTTGTATTGAAGATTGAAGCAAGAGGATTGACATCTAGGGTCAAAGCTTGGAGAAAGATTTGAAATCTCTATCCTTAATCTCTCTTTGCTATTACATTGTATATTTAGATGATGTTATTAAATCTTGTGGATAATATACTTGAGTTATTTATGGCTTAAGCTTATTTTGAGGTTCCAATGGAACCTTTTGAGTAGTTTACCTTGATATGCTTCCATGCTTGTCTCTTTGATTGTTATATGACTGTCTATTACAATTCGTGCTTGCATTGTTTAATTGATTCGCGACCAATTACTGTGATAACCTATGTGAACTTGAAAGAGAAAGCGTAGGTTTAGATCTAATTGTAGTAGTGGGTGGTTGTGCATTCACATGGCGTTGGATGTATGATTTGTGCTTAGGATAGACATATACCGAAGCGCCGTCCGTAGTAAATAGAGGACTTGACCTTAAACCCTATTTATTTGTAAACACCATAGACATTAGATAATGTGGGTGTTCACGTGCGTTCTATCATCTGTGGATTGCACGTGATATGGAGTAGGAGCATCGGAAGATGGTCTTCTCTCACGTTTGTTTATCGGCTAACTATCTTGACTATTAATTTGACCTAATTAGAAGTATGTCGATTTAAATAAATCATTAGGGGAAATTGGAATCTCTTATCTTCATTATCTAATTCGACTCTAGGATTAATTAGTTTGACTTCAATTCCTTGCCTAGTTTAACTTAGATTAATTCCATCTTCTTCTCACCCGTTTAAATAAGACTGAAAAGGTTATGTGCTAGTGGTTTGGCGACCTTTTATCTGTTAATTTCTCGTGGGAACGATATCTGTACTTACACTTTATTACCTATTGACTGTGTATACTTGCACGAATACATTGATCGGTAAAATGACCAACAAGTTTTTGGCGCCGTTGTCGGGGAATTATTTGGATAACTGTTTGCCAACATTAGTTTCAATCAAATTAGTCTTAATTTAAACTTTTTATTTTTGTTTTAATTCTTCCTATATTCTCTTCTCATGTACAATGGACTTAAATTTCTTTCCATGGAACTGTACAAGACAAGAGCAACCAAGGGAAGCAAACACTGATGGACTCGACCCAATTGCCACACTCTTAGCACAGTTAGAGGAGCTCTCGAGAAAGTTGGATATTGTTTCAGCCCAACAGAGTCGAGAGCCAGTGACTTCATATAACTATGGTGCTGGAGCTTATATGAGCCATCAAGAGCCTATCAGTTATGGACAGGAGCAGTATGGGGGTGAGTACTTCCAGAGTGAGCTGTACACCAATTATCAGCAAGATTGGGGTTATCACCCGAGCCCTTCCAAAAATTACTATCAAGACCAATACTGTGAGCCGAGTCCAATTTTTACACCCGAACCCACTTATCCATCCCCATGTTTACAAGGAGAACAGTCTACCATGGACATCCTGGATAGAGCCTTAGCGTAGCAAGAGGAGATGATTAGGAGCCAAGAAGAATCTAACCAAAACTTTCTGAACTAGATGGCCCTAATCAATAATCCTTCAACAAATGAGCCTCAATACATGGATCCCGAGACGGAAACTGAAAAGGAAGGATTGGACAATTTATGGGGAAATTCCATAGCATCAACACATGAGACCTCAGTTGAGCAAGAGTAGTCAAGCGAGAATCTCCAGAATTGGGCAAATCAGAATAACATGGCCTTGATGAAAGAGGAGTTGATTGAGTAAGGGATACAGACTCAAAATCTTCAGAATTAGTTCTCTCAAGTAGTAGAAGCCATGAGCAAAGGACCTCAGAACTCCAGTGAGTTTCAGTACATAGATTCTGAGGATGAAGCAGAAGAGGAGATCTTGATTGAGCAAGAGTATTCAAATGAAGATCTTCAGATTTGGGTGGAGCAGATTAGCACGGCATTAAATAAAGACTGAGGTATATGAACAAGAGATAACAATGCAAGCTGTTGTACCTCCAATGAATGATGCCATGAGTTACGACCCTCAGAAAGATCGGTGCTATGACATGGGTGTAGAAACTGATAGAAAATTCGAAGTGCAATTGCAATTGGACGAGCCGAAAGCAATGGAAATAGAGGAGCCAATTGGGGATGTGGAGTATGAATGTGAACCAACAGTGAAAATCCCCCAAGAGCCTTCTCAGCCTTCGTGGAACAAGCCAGTCAAGTTTGAACACCCTTGCCCCCTTGGAAGCCACATTATAGAGCCGGATCTCGATGATATGAGAGAGTCCACCAGCTTCAAACCATGGAGGTCAGAAGAGAAGAGAATAGAAGAAGAGTCTATTGTGTGGTCTATGCCTTCATGCCCCGATCATTTCATATACACAGCGGAACCATTGCCTAGCTCCCCGACTTTTTGTCGGGGGAATTCATATACATATCCGACACTAGGTAGTTTAAATTCGAGTCCTCCTCTATTGGGAAGCCTCCAAAAGCATATAGCAATTCTGATGGATGGAGGGGTTCTCCAATATCGAAGGGGAGTCAGATAGCAGTGGTCAGACACAGTCCAGCTAGAGGACTATAAATCAAGCACTCGATGGGAGGCACCCCATCATTTCTCTTTCTCTCTCCTTGTTTAATTCTCCATTTCCTGCTTTATATCATACTTCCCTCCCCCTTGTTTAATTCTTATTAGTTTAGTATTTAGTTTAAAATTTTTGAATGCTCGTAGATTTAGAAGCTCATGCCTACATTTTTGGTTTTAGGCATGAATGTGTATAATTTTTGGGAACATAAAGCTTATAGCATACTTTTGATGCACTTGCATTGCTTATACGCACCTTTAGAGAATTTTTGGGAATTTAATGCTAATATCTTTCCATGGTTAATTCTCTTGATGTAAATAGATAATATACTTTTGATAATGTATGAGGGCTTAATAAATGTTATATGTCGTTCTCAGGGTCAATCTATGCTGCAAGAAGCAAAGCTCAAGGGCCAATCAAGTGCACAAAGCAAAGGCTGCAGAAATGGAAAACAGCAGGCCGCCCGACAGCGGCCATGTAAGCCTACATCCGCGCGCGGCCGCGCCTAGCACAAAAAGGGCCTAACTTAAGGAAAATCTTGCAGCTTTTGGGGGGGCATCGCTTCATGTAAATTATCAACAGCACACAAGCCTCTTATCTCTCAAGTTCCTTCATGCAATCCCCTATCTCTTCCATCTCATGCAATCCCCTCCACTACAAGCCTTAGTTTTGAAAACCTCCTACCTCCTCAATCCAAAGTACCAATTCTCATCGACCTCATCCTCTCAACCTGATCAATTGAGATATTGAGTGTGGGATCTCTAGCAGAGCAAGATTGATATAGAGTTGAGTTGGTTTATTGAGTATAGTGTTGAGCTGGGTTTATTTTACCAATTGTAGAGAGAGACGGGGAAACTTCTGAGAGGATGCCACTTTATTTCATGCAGCATCAGAAGCCAAATAGGGGAGTTTCTTTTTACCTTTACCTTCAATGAGGACATTGAATAGTTTAAGTTTGGGGGTATTGACTTTATTTTGCGTCTAGGGTAGTTGCATTCATATTGTATATTATGTTTGTTTATTTAGTGCATGTAGGTTGTAAATAGTTAAAATTTGTGAAAATTTTAAATTTTTTCTTTTGTTTTTGCATTCTGTGTTAGAGCATACTACATAAATCCAGTTTTCAGTTGGTTAGTTATGTATTTTGCCTGTGAAGAAACTGAAATCACTTGATTGATGAACTGATTTGAGACTTAAGCCTGATTTCATGGTCATATATGTAAATCCTTACATGTCAGATACTATGTAACCAGTAAGCACGATAGAGTAAACACTATGATATGCTAAGTTTAAATGTTTACATACTTGTCTTCTGGTGGAATAACTATATTTTAATAAAAGAGTTTCAGTTCGTATATAATAATAACTAGACTGTTAAAAGCTTAAGTTTGGGGGAAACAGGGGACATGCATGATTTATGAGGGGAGATGGAGCGTAAGACGCACTCCCTTGCAGAAAAAGAAAAAGAAAAAGAAAATAAAAGAAAAGATTAAGAAAAAGAATAAAAAAAGAATAAACACTTCAGCTACGTCGAGTTCTGTGGCCTTTGATATTCGAGCAAGTAAGCCCTAGGGGTGTCTCTACACCCAGCGCCCTAAGGCCGTCTGGTCTGGGAGTCGTTGGTCAAAAGCTCGCTACATGGATATCATTGAAAAGCCTAAGAGAACTAGGCATTGCACAGTCGAATGTGTACACAGAAAAGTGAGAATATGCCCTCGTGAGTAATAAAGGTTTAATGAAAACCCCCTGTTGACACTTAACTCTAGTAATACATGGTCTTAGTTAGAACTTATATGATTTACTATTTTTCTTAAGTTAAAGCTTGTTTTTCCCCTAAGAAGCATAGTATGTGAGTTATTTATCTGAATGCATATCTAATGGTTGCTAGGCACACAACGCACAATACATCAGTGTTGACAGTTTTGGATTTATAGAATATGCCTTATGGTCTTGTTTTGGGTAGCTTATCTGTTCGACTATCTCGTGGTATTATGAGGCATTGCTTTGAAAGTTCAATACTGGCTGGGAACTTGGATTCGCATTCATGATAGCGTAGGTTGCATACATTGTAGATACTGCATTGCATCTTTTGTTTAGTTTTTTTTTGGTTGCTTGAGGGCAAGCAACGTTTAAGTTTGGGGGTATTTGATAAGTGGCTTTTATGACCACTTATTCGGATAGTAACCAACTCATTCTATTGCTTAAACTTAAGTATCGTTGTGCATTTTATATGTTTTTGGTTTGGTTTGTGATTTTTAGGTTTAAAAACTCTCTGGGTGCAAATTGAGCTTAAAAGGGCAAAAGAACGCATAAATGGGGCAAAGCACTAAAATAGGCTTAAAGCATGAAGATAGCATGGGTGAGGAAGCAATGAAGGTGATGCCACGAGTCTAGAGGCCAAAAAGAGCAAGAATGGCATTTAAAGCAAAAATGGGAAGGAAATGCAATCCGGACATCGTTTGGGGGGTTTATGTTCATTTCATGTTCTTGGATTGGAGCTTAGTTCATATTGTAGAGTGTCTTCTAAGCTTTCCAAAACATCTTGAATTATCCCAATCAGAGTTCGGAGGCGAGAGTTATGCCCCGTATACCAACGGACGTTAAACTCCACAGTTTTGGGTTTCTATTGCATAGCTATCACTTGGAGCTCAATTTCAGCCTTCATCCATCTATTATTTATCAATTCTCAAAGAATGAAAGTTGTAGAACTCTTTGATAGCTTCAATTTGACAGGTGGCAGGCCTCGTAGCTCCTCCCGGATCAAAAGTTATAGCCATTTTATCAGAGGACTCTGCAGCAGAAAAGCCTTGGCGCGGGCGCACAGATTCTAGTGCATTTTTGGGCGCGGCCGCGCCAGTCCCCAGCTGTGCCAGACTTGACTTTTCAATTGAACGAGACTTGGCTTTTGAGTGGGATATAAGGGGGCTCATTTTGGGCAAAAATGAGGATCATATATACATGTATTTGCCTTAAGCCCTAGTTTTTCCTCTTCCTTCTCTTTCAATTCCTTGTCTAGGAGTAGATTAGGTTAGAGATTAGTGTTAGATAGTTTAAAGTAGTTAGATTCTAAGGTTTGATTTGTATTGAAGATTGAAGCAAGAGGATTGACATCTAGGGTCCAAGCTTGGAGAAAGATTTGAAATCTCTATCCTTAATCTCTCTTTGCTGTTACATTGTATATTTAGATGATGTTATTGAATCTTGTGGATAATATACTTGAGTTATTTATGGCTTAAGCTTATTTTGATGTTCCAATGGAACCTGTTGAGTAGTTTACTTTAATATGCTTCCATGCTTGTCTATTTGATTGTTATATGACTGTCTATTACGATTCGTGCTTGCATTGCTTAATTGATTCGTGATCAATTACTGTGATAACCTATGTGGACTTGAAAGACAAAGCGTTGGTTTAGATCTATTCATAGTAGCGGGTGATTGTGCATTCACATGTCGTTGGATGTATGATTTGTGCTTAGGATAGACATATACTGAAGCGCCGCCCGTAGTCAATAGAGGACTTGACCTTAAACCCTATTTATTTGTAAACACCGTAGACATATAGGGGTTTAGATAATGTGGGTGTTCATATGCGTTCTATCATCTGTGGATTGCACGTGATATGGAGTAGGTGCATCGAAAGATGGTCTTGTCTCACGTTTGTGTTCTCGGCTAACTATCTTGACTATTAATTTGACCTAATTGGAAGTATGTCGATTTAAATGAATCATTAGGGAAAATTGGAATCTCTTATCTTCATTATCTAATTCGACTCTAGGATTAATTAGTTTGACTTCAATTCCTTGCCTAGTTTACTTAGATTAATTCCATCTTCTTCTCACCCGTTTAAAAAAGACTGAAATGGTTATGTGCTAGTGGTTTGGCGACTTTTTATCTGTTAATTCCTCATGGGAACGATATCTATACTTACACTTTATTACTTGTTGACCGTGTATACTTGCACGAATACATTGATCGGTAAAACGACCAACAATTCGAGCAAGGATTGAAACCCTGGCTCTATAATCGGATATCGATTTTCCAAAGTGTTACCTTTGGAGCTGTGTTGGAGAAGGCTATTATAGCCGACGGTGGTAGTGAGGCGTTGACCCAGTACCGCAAAGAAATAAAGAATAAAGGTAAGACTGACGTGTCAGTCAAAATCGAGGGAGCCAGTGGGAGTGGCCAGAAGAGGAAGGGTTTTAGCTCCGGGAATACCGGAGTAAAGCAGGAGTTCCCTAAGAGGAAGATAGAGGCATGCAAGACCTGCGGTAAGACTCATCTGGGAGTCTGCCTCAAGGGTAAGGCGGTGTGTTACAACTGCGGACAGGAGGGGCATATTTTGCCTAACTGTCCCAGTCCAAGGAAGAACCGTAGTTTTTTTGTGTGTGGATCTACGTGCCACATGGCACGGAACTATCCGAAGAAGGGTTCGGATGGTGGGAAAGGAGCTAGCGCTAGTAAGCTGAAGATTGGTGGCACAGTACCACAGGGCAGACCGACTGCCCGCACGTTTAACATGACGGTCCAGGATGTGTTAGCATCAAGCGACGTCATAGCAGGTATTATGTCGGTCAACGACATAAATGCATATGTATTATTTGATTCGGGTGCAACATGTTTGTTTATAGCATGTGAGTTTGCTAAACGATTAGGATTACTTCCCGAAAAACTTGTAATACCTTTGAATATTAAGGTAGCAAACGAAGAAATGATACCTATTGATTCTATTCATAGGAGTTGTTGTGTAGATATTAGAGGTAACAAATTGTCGGTAGATCTTATATCGATAAAATTGGGAGAATTTGATGTAATTCTTGGGATGGATTGGTTAGTTAACCATGGGGCGATTATAGATTGCCAAAATAAAAGTGTGAACCATTGGATTTCTAAGAAACCCAAGGTAGTGTTGTTGCTCCGTTTCGGTGTTAGCAAAACAGATACAAACGCGTGCAAGTATACACGGTCAATAAGTAATATAAGATAAGTAAAGATCTTTCCCACAGAGAAAAGCAATTATGTTTAAGCTATCATGCAACAATTCTATAGCTATTTTCGGCTGGTCAAACGAGTATCAAAGTGTGAATTAATAACTAGAATGATCTTAAAGTAAAATTAACTAATTAACAGACGATGGATTCAAATTAGAGAAATATGGGATCCTAACTTCACTTATTATGCCATCCAGTCTATACACCTCATGTTATGCTAATCAATTACTACAGAATGCTAGTCGAGAGCACGAATGTGAGAAATGGCTATCTTTCAATATACCAATTCCATATCATATAAAATCCACAAAAGTGATAGAATTCATATAAACATCAATAAAACCTAAATCACTATATATCTATGTGACTTATAAGCCATATCGATTTAAGTGCAAACTCTCAATTAACTACATATGGTAAGCCGGTATATGCCTATCCGGATTACCAATCACAAAATTCATCGCATGCAAATTTTATGAACATATGCTAGCATGGGCAAATCTAAGTTGGTACTTCCTCTTTTAATTCCATACAAACTATTACGGTAGATGGTGATCAAGCATCTATTCAATCTATACAACCATGCTAGGCATTCAACACACAATCAATTACACATAACAAAGAGGTATATCGAACTAGATTAAACAATAAGATCCATTAGAATCCCATAATGGTGGTTAGTTCATCTCTGAACCAATAACCATTATGGGATTTGATCTAGGCATTAAAAATATAAAATAAGAGCAAAGGGATAAAGAGATGATGAGAATGCAAATTTGATATTCCTCTGTCCACAATAAGCTTCCAAGCTCCAATTCAGATCACAATCAATCCAAGTATAAACCTTAGAATGGAAATCTACTTAGAACTAGAAGAGAGAAGAAGTGAAGCTCCAAACCTTCTCTAGCTCTCTAAACCCTAGAATAGTAAAATAAAATTGAATTATAAAAACTGAATATTACGTCCTTTGCAAAATACACCTATATATAGAATACACCCTCAGCAGAAATGAATAAATGAAAAGTCATAAAATTCCTCAATCTTGACCGGTGCGGCCGCGCATCCCAGTAGTGCTTTTGGGGCGCGCTTCTTCAAAAATCCGGGCTGACTACATCTTGGCGCGGGCGCGCGTCTTTCCTTTATTAAACAGGCACGGCCGCGCGATGCTGCATTTTTACTGGTGCATTGCTGCTCTTTTCTGCTTTCTTGCTTCTTCTTTGCCTTCACTTGCCTTCACTCCCAACTGAATGAGACCCTTTTCACAAGCCATAACCTGCCTCCTTTCACTAAGTCCACCTTTGGTTCATCATAAGCTCTCCATGAAGCCTTTTAACCCATTTCATGCCAAATTCATGCCTTTATCATGCTATTCCCTGCCATTTGAGTTTCCTGATTGAAATCTATAAAATAAAGATAAAACATATCAAAAGACACTAGAATACCTGAGATTAAGCCATAATCCTAGCAAGTTGATAGACAATAAGTAGGTATAAAACCTACTTATCAAATACGCCCAAACTTGAACTATTGCTTGCCCTGAAGCAACTGACACAAATGCAAACTACATGCTATGCAACTAAACTAACATAAAAATGAATCCCAAAATTTTAGCCATGTTGTGAATTCCAATAAGATGTGCCTCAGAGAAATAACAAGAACTATGAATATAGTATCAACTCAAGCTACAGGCATAAAGACATACAATCCTGAAATCACAACATGTTGCTAAGATGTAGTGTGTGTGTGCTATGTCACAAATAAGCTTGATAGAGGCAAAGTTTCCATATGCTATACTTCTAAGGAATGAAAAGCTGAGGTTTTAAGTTAAGAATTTTTTTTTATATATAAAACAATGACCAATCCAACACATAGATACAAGCTAAGGTGCAACAAGAGTTTATTATGCTTTTATTCACACACGAGGGCGATATTCGCGCTTTCCCGTGGCTACACCCGACTGTGCAATGCTAAGGCCTCTTAGGCTTTTCAGTGATACCCATTTATCGAGCTTTCGAGCAACGACTCCTAAACCATAAAGGTCTTAAGGCGCTGGGTGTAGAGACAATCCCCTAGGGCTTATTTGCTCGAGTATCAAAGGCCACAAGACTTAGCTAGCCAAGGTGTTTATTCTATTTTTTTCTTTTTCTCAATTTTCTTTATTTTCTTTTTCTTTTTCTTTTCTTTTTAGCATGCATACCCTATATTTTCCCTCAAACTTGCATTTCTGTGTCATTAAGGCTATTATTCATTTTCTTACACAATTCTATCATTAAAAACAAAATTTTCCTCTTAGAAGACAAGCATTTACTAATCTAACCAACAAGTAGATGATAACAATACCGTGCTATCCGATAACATCAAAGCAATAGGCATAGATTACATCATGTATAACGTTATAACTAAGCTTAACTATCCACTAAGTTCAAAAATCTATCATATTTCAATGTCATCATTGGCTAGACTAGAATTCAACAGGCGAAAAACATGGGGTTATGTTATGCAATGAAACTAAACACATACTAACTAAACAAAACAAAACAGAAAAAAATTTATGCAAAATTTAACTAATAAAATACTAAAATGCAGCTAGTACGCAACCTAACATACAATAAACTATATGCAATTAACTATATGCGACTACTACTAACTACACTCAATACCCCCAAACTTAAAATTTTCAATGTCAGCATTGGAAGTAAAGGGTAAAGAAACTCCCTTATATATCGGCATGGCCACCCTCCTCGGGTGGTGAATCTGGCAGTGGGAATGGCATGGCAGAACCAAAAACAGGCCACTCTACTAGCGTACCCCTTCCTCTCCAATCGCCTAATCTGGCGATCTTGCGGCCCTGTACTGGCGGTGGAAGGACCGGCTACTGCTGCTGGCTGCGGTGGGAGAACTGCTGAAGGAGTCGGCAGGATGAACCCTTTTTCTCGTGGGTGTGCTGTGCCACCAGGACAATCTTCAAACTTCTTAATTGTGGCATGATTAACGTCCCCACTCGGCATTTGGACCTGTTCATCATCCCATTCAATGCCTGCCTCAAAACACAAATGAGCCACCACTGATACGTGTGTACACTATGACGAATTCTGGAATGGAATTATATGATGAGGGTGCCGGCTAGGGTTATGCTTTAGAGAACCGGGGAGAGTGTGATTGTATGTAAGAAGGAGAAGGCTGGTGTATGTGTATAGGGTTAGAACTAGGATTAAGAGATAAACTTTGAATAGGAGAGGGATTTCGAAGGATACACTCTAAGAAGGGAGGTGTGCGTGCGTTTTGAGAGAATGAGTAGAATAGATATAGAGTAAAGGCTTGAAACGATTTTGTTTTAAACTGGCAGTTCGCAGGTGTCGGGCGTGGGTACGCCGCTTTGTACTGTGAATGGGGCACTGGCCGCGTGGGTTCTCAGAATCTGCTCTCTGGCCTGCACATTGGTGCATCCGCCCTATATTAAGCCTTGAATATGGCGCAGCCGCGCTATCCTTAGCCCAGCCAAAAAAATTTACTTGTTTTCTGCAACATAGAATGAAGGCTTAAGCAGCAACTCAAATGCAATTTCTTTCCTGCCCATATAGCATTCAAAAAATGAGATGTAACTTGATTCCATAATCATAATTTGCCTATATAAGATGTATGTACGCTTAAATCCTTAGCAATGCTATATAAGTGAATTATATGTATATGAATCCCCAAAAATACTATCTGTGCTTATATGCAATATGCCAATACTTCAAAAATATGTTCAATGAGCTCCCAACCCCAAAAATATATGCAATAATGCCTAAGTCCAAAAAATAGGCACTGAGCTCCTAACACCAAAACTGTTCAAAATTTTTCAACTTTTTTAAAATGCGTAGAATTAAACAAGAGGAAGGAAAATATAGTGTCATGTAACCAGAATTAAATACGAGGGAGAAATAGAAGTATGCGATAAGAATTATATATGAGGGAGAGAAGATAGAGATGATGGGGTGATTCCCATCGAGCGCTTGTTTACAGTCCATTAGCTCGACTCTGTCTGCATTGGTCAAGTGGTGGAAAGAATCGAGGCGACCTTCTCTCGATTGACTTCACCGCCATAATAATGCTTTAACCTTTGTCCATTCACTTTGAAAGGCTTGTCTGGGTATTGATTGAAAATCTCCACTGCGCTATGTGGAAACACAATTTTCACTGTGAAGGGGCCCGACCACCGTGATTTGAGCTTTCGAGGAAAGAGTCTGAGATGAGAGCTATACAGCAATACTGCTTGCCCCGGCTCAAATGTCCTTTCCATGATCTTCGGTCGTGACACTTTTTTACCTTTTCTTTATACAGCTTGGAGTTTTCATAGGCTTGTAGTTTGAATTCATCGAGCTCATTAAGTTGGAGAAGCCTCTCTCCCCTGCAGCCTTCCTAGTAAAAATTTAGCTTCTTTATGGCCCAGTAGGCCTTGTGTACAAGTTCCATGGGAAGGTGACAGACCTTCCCATAAACTAGCTGATATGGTGACATACTGTGATACCCCCAAATCCGGGTCCTCTGACCCCGGTTCGGTCGTCACGATACAATACAAACATCCACCTCTAAACAACATACGAAAACTAAAATGCGAAATATAATAAACGTACGTCGTTCATTCAAAAGGTGTTACTAGTCCCAAGATTCGATAACCTTAATACATCAATACAAATATACCCTAGAATAAATAATATTAGGGTTCATATTACATTAACAGTAATTAAACAAATCACAAAGACAAAGTCTGCTCCTTGCAAACCATCCTAAATCTTTCCTTTACCCTTGTCCTTCCCTGAGGGCTCGGGCTTAACTGCAATATAAGTCATGATATAGCAAGAATGAGCAACAAGTTTGCTCAGCAAGTTTAAATACAACAATAAAGGATATATCACGATGAATGGAAAAATATCTGACAATGATTTCAACAAAATGAATATCTTAAAGATTCAACAATATGAATATTAGAACGATTCAATAATATGAATATCTGTATAATTTAGCGATATGAATATCTGTAAGGTTCAACAACCGGCATGATTCAACACTATGAATATCTGAACGATTCAATAATATGACTATTAAAAGCAAAGATAATAATTGCCTTTAGAATGACTGATAGTCGAGTAGACTCTGAACTATAACTTTCCAATGGGTTCAATAGCTAATTGACCCTTTTTAGAATTACTGGCTTCTGGCTACAGAAAATAAGTACCTCGAGGAGATCAGCCTCGGGCACAACGTGAATATGCATAACACTTAAATCTGCTTACTCGTATCATATATGTTAGATACCTGGGCACACGCCTACATATGAGGGGTGTTCTATTCCGTCTAAGAATCCTTACCATCAATTAGTTTGGATAGCTTCAAAGAAAACTTCTTACACTAGTCTGACCGAGCAAAGGTTCAGACTCTTACTGACATGTTTCAAGAAATTTAGGACCTTGAATAATGTACAAGTCCAAGACTATACGAGCTCAAATGCACTAGGTGCGGACATCAATAATATCAATGTGGAATAATTGATAAGTAATTAAACCACTAAATAACATGCTTGGAAATAAAGTTCAAGCAATTAAGTAAACAACTTTCGATTCAACAATAACCTACTCAATACAATATGAGAAGGATGGAGAACTTGCACAAAGTGAAGTTTAGAATTTGCACAATATAGGAATTTGTGTAAGTTCGGGGAACTTGCACAATACTCAACGTGTGAAGTTCGAGGAACTTGCACAATAATAGATTCCTTGCATAAAATAAATGCATAGACTTAGACACTTACAACATCAAAGAGTGAAATTCGGGGAATTTCACCATAATAGATCCCTTGCATAAAGTAAATGCATAGGTTAGGAAATTTTCTTACAATGTTCTTTGAGTAAAGTAAACACAAAGATAAGATACTTGCACAATATACGAGTTTGTATAAATTTGGAGAACTTGCATAATAAAGGAATGAAGTTCGGGAATTTGCAAAATAACCAAAGTGTGAAGTTCGGGGAACCTTCACAATACTCAAAATGTGAAGTTCGGGGAACTTTCACAATAACCAAAATGTGAAGTTCGGAGAACTTTCACAATAACCAAAATGTGAAGTTCGGGGAACTTGCACAATACAATATTAACCTGCTCAATACAATATGAGAAGGATAGGAAACTTTCACCAAAAACAAGTGAAGTTTAGAAACTCGCTTACACGGTTCATTGAATAAGGTAGTACAAGAATTTGGAATACTTGCACAATAGGGTCCGGATACTTGTACAATAAATAAGTATAAGTTGAGAAAACTTGCTCAAATAAAAGTGAAGTTCAGGAAAACTTGCAATATAAAATTGAGTAAAGTTAGGGAGACTTGCACAAATAATAAGTGTAAGTCAGGGAAACTTGCTCAAATATAACTTGAGGAAGATAGGGAACTTGCAAATAATACAATAACTGGTTCAAAAGAACTTGCACAATCAAAGAGTGAAGTTCGGGAACTTGCCTGTTTGCTCAGCTACAAATAAATTCTAGCTTTAATAAAACTGCGTTGGAACGACCTAGCATTAACAAGTCGGCCTCTCCAATTAGTATATATAAACTAATATAAGTTCACACATACAAGACTCTAGTCATTATATAATTCAATCACGTAGTTCACGTAAGTCAATCTAATCCTGTCTTAGATTTAATAATTTTAGATTGTCTAGTTCATAAGCATCAACATAGGCTTGAACACATAGCACTTCCAGTTACTGATATAAATCAACACATATGTTTATCAAGTTTATCAAACTCAAGTTCGAAAGCTAATATATTCATTCTATGTCCACTTCAAGACCACATGTTTGTATGTCGGATATTCACATACTTTAAACAATATAAGTTCATGCTTCAAGATTGGTTACTAAAGTCATGTTATTACATAACAAGGTCAAACAATACTTAAGTAGTTATGCTTGTGCGTATACTACAAGTGTACACTTTAATCGTCATAACTCATGCCTTAAGATTCCACTTTCTATGAGTATGCGTGCATAGTTAAAATCTGTGTTTAACCAAGTGCGGTTTATGTTAATATGTCTATAGGCATAATGACATCCTAATAAACATCCTTCCATGCACACAATATGACTCACATGGTATTTAACTTTCAAATCTTAAGTTCTCTTTTGAAATAGTTGAAATCTTGCAATCGTGCATGCTAGTGTGTTCAACACTTTAAACATACATATATAGACCATATGGTCAGGTTCATAAAATTAGAATTTATATCTCAATGTAACATGCCAAGTCCATGTTCAATGCTCACGTTTCGTTAGTAAGTTTTCCCTAATGAGGTCTAACATGACCGTGCACATTTTTCAACATATATATACCAATTATCATGTTCTTCATGCCTATCTAGGTCATACTAACATGCTCGTTAAATTAGAATGCATACACAATATCTACATGTTAAAGTTCACCTTTGAAACTTATATGTTTAGCTAGAAATGTTCAATAGTGGGGTTCACATGCTCATATTCTATTATGAAACCCGTATACCAAAGTCAACATGCCTCCCATACAATTCTAAGTCATACTATCATGCTTGCAAGGTCAGAATACTATCATGGCAAGTATACATATCGAGTTTGTTTCCATATTCGAAGTTAGTTTATGAAACGCTAAGTTTATTTCAAACTATAATTACTTGTGCAACTATTAGTGAAACATGCTTACATTGCCTCAATACATCCATATATATATATATATATATATATATATATATATATATATATCACTCATGCTAGTATGCTTAATCCAAACTAGTACCATAAGTTAGCATGAGCAGAAAGTAAAATAGAAAGCAAAACTGCAGACAGGCACAGCCGCTGGCCAGTGCAACACTGGCGCAGCGGGCTGGCGGCCAGGCCTGAGGCAGTGCAGTTTTCGGCAGACTATAAACCCAACTCAAATTTTCTCCAACAAAAATCATTCTAACAATTTCTAACATGATTATAACTCCATATAACAAACATATATCACAATTCAATTACCATCAATCCTTGTTCAATCAAGAATTCAAAAATCATGAAAATTGCAGAGAATGAGATAGGGAAAGCATGAATTGGAATTTATACCTCTGTCAAACGGAATGGACTGCAATACCAATTCTCCCTCACTAATAACTCTCTCAACTCAATTGAAAACTCAGTCTACTAGCTCAATTCTATACTTTAGAGAAAATCTCAGCAATGTTAATTATGAAGGAGGAGAGCTCTTATATAGACAAATGGATAACCAGTCCATGACTTTGCAAAACAATGGAAATCCAGATTATACAATGGGCAAGGAATGGTTGGTAAGTAGTTGGTGATTTCATCATGAATCCCACACCTCTTGAAATCATTAGCTAGCTTTGTGAAGAAATTGAGGAGAAGTAGAGTAGTGTAGTAGCCATGTGGGTTCACGTGTGAAGAATGAAGAGAAGAGGGGCTCTCATATTAACTCAGCAACTTGCATTCCATGTACCAATGTTATATATATTTATACATATAGTATATACTTAAGCTACATGTATCCATTCCATATATATTTAAATGGGAGCTACAATGTTATTTCTAATGAACAAATAATGATATAATGCATCAAGTAAGGTATATACATATAATCCATGTACATTTTCTATTAACACCGAATATAATACAATAGTGTATTGCTCATTATTTTACCGTAACTGTTATTATTATAATATCATAACTTATTGAAATCATTATCAATTAATAATGTTTTTTTGATAAAATATAAGGTGATAGGGTATTCATAATAGTTTTCCTACCTTCATCATGTCACATGCTCTAAGTACACATTACACTTATCAATCTCACATAATACAATTAAAATTACTACATATTGATGAGGCATACATGAATGTTTACTTACACACTTCAAGTCACATAAGCAATATTATTGTGTACTCTACTAATGTAAATAAATCTTACTATATAGTCTATATGTATAATATAAGCGACATTAATATGTTACCTTGTACTATATAAAATATATAGTTAACTACCATATATAAAAAGTTTACATATCAAATGCTTGTATAAAATAATTAATCAATTAACCAAGTAAATATAATATTATTATATTTATTAGTTCTCTTACTCATTAATTATTATTTATTCATAATAATTATAAATCAATACATAATTAATTAATTACTCCCAATTTATTAATTATTATTTACTCATAATAATTATAAATCAACAACAATAATAATTTCATACGTTATCAATTAATTACTCAAATATAAATAATTAATCACGATTAAATCTCTACGCTATATTCAAGAAATTTGAATATATAATTTACTAACACTTTTATTAATATTCTAATATAAAAGTCTCAGGGTTAATCTACTAATTTAAATAACCATTAGTGATTCCCTTTAATAAAAATCCTAACATTTATTAGCATAGGTTAAATCACATAAGCACATAAACACATAAGGTTTAAATAAGTTTGAAAAATTAACTCTCAAAAATTTTAAATCACAGATAAAATTAATAAGAAGCTTAAAATTCCTGGTCGTTACACATACCGAGTGGTGTCTTGTAGGCAGTCCTATATGCCCACACTGCATCGTCAAGCTTGAGGGACCAATCCTTCCACGTGGGATTTACAACTTTCTCTAATATTCATTTCACCTCACGATTTGACACCTCAGCTTGGCCGTTTGTTTGGGAATGGTACGCCGTAGAAATACGGTGATTCACCCCATACGTGGCCAAAAGAGCAGAAAACTGATCATTACAAAAGTGGTTTCCTTCATCACTTATGATGGCTCTAGGGGTCCAGAAGCGTGTGAATATGCTCTTCTGAAGAAAATGCAAGACCATTCTAGCATCATTGGTCGGTAAGGCTACTACTTCTACCCACTTAGAGACGTAATCAACTGCCAGCAAGATATATAGATTTCCACATGATGAGACAAAATGTCCCATGAAGTCTATCCCCCAGACGTCAAAGATCTCGACCTCTAGGATCATATTCAAAGGTATCTCGTTCCGCTCGGATATATTGCCCACTCGCTGACAATGGTCACATTTTTGGACGAAGTTATAAGCATCTTTAAACAATGTTGGCCAATAAAAGCCTGCCTGAAGTACTTTGGTAGCTGTCCTCTCACCCCCATAGTGTCCTCCATAACCTGATGAGTGGCAATCCCGCAATATGCTATCCATCTCACTTTCTGGGATGCACCGTCTGATCATCCTATCAGCACACTGCCTACACAAATACGGCTCATCCCAAATATACCATCTAGCATCATGTAGAAACTTCTTTTTTAGGGCTCTGGTGAAGTCAGAAGGGATAATATTGCTCACTAGGAAATTCGCAAACCAGGGCATTTCGCCTTACACCACGAATAACTGTTCATCCGGGAAGGACTCATTAATCATCACTTTGTCGTTTGTGTTCATTCACGGGTTCTCCAGTCGAGATAAGTGGCCAGCCACTTGGTTTTTGGTCCTCTTTCTGTCTTTAATTTCTCAATCAAATTTCTGTAGAAGAAGTATCCACCGAATGAGACGATGCTTAGAATCTTTCTTTGAAATCAGGTATCGAATTGCAGCATGATCTGTGTATACAACTACCCTTGTCCTAATTTGATAAGACCTGAATTTATCAAAAGCGTATACCACTGCTAGAAGTTCCTTCTCTGTGGTGGTGTAGTTTAGTTGGGCATCCGTCAAGGTTTTTCTTGCATAGTATATCACATAAAAAACCTTATCCCTTTGTTGTCCCAAGACGACTCCCACAGCGAAGTCACTTGCATCGCACATCAATTCAAATGGAAGAGACCAGTAAGGAGCTGTAATGATGGGTGCCGTAGTCAATTTCTTTTTCAAGTGTTCAAAGGCCACCAAGCATTCCTCGTCGAATCTGAATGGAACATCCTTCTCAAGCAAACTGCACAGAGGCTTAGTGATCTTTGAGAAGTCTTTTATAAAGCGACGATAAAATCATGCGTGGCCGAGGAAACTATGAACTCCCTTTACTGAGGTTGGTGGCGGTAAACTTTCAGTGGTCTCCAATTTAGCCCTGTCCACCTCTAAACCTCTCCCAAAAACTTTGTGGCCCAAAATAATGCCTTCCTGAACTATAAAATGGCACTTTTCCCAGTTCAGTTCTAAGTTGGTCTCAACATATCTTTTTAAGACCAATACCAGATTCTCCAAACAGATGTCGAAAGAGTCTCCAAAGACGGAGAAGTCGTCCATGAATACTTCTACATTTTGTTCAACCATATCAGAGAATATTGCCATCATGCATCTCTGGAATGTGGCTGGAGCGTTGCATAGCCCGAAAGACATCCTTCTAAATGCAAAAGTACCGTATGGGCATGTGAATGTAGTCTTCTCTTGGTCCTCTTGGGCTATAATGATCTGGTTATACCCTGAATAACTGTCTATAAGGCAATAGTAGTCGTGTCCTGCTAGCATATCCAGCATCTGGTCAATGAACGGGAGAGGGAAATGGTCCTTCCTTGTAGCTTTATTCAGTCTGCGATAGTCCATGAAGACCCTCCACCCCATAACTGTCCTAGTAGGTATAAGTTCATTCTTCTCATTTGACATGACTGGCATGCCTCCCTTCTTCAGGACACACTGCACTAGGCTCACCCAAGAACTGTCTGCGATTGGATAAATTATTCCAGCATTTAACCACTTGAGGATCTCCTTTTTGACAACCTCTTTTATAATCGGATTTAATCTCCGTTGTGGCTCTATCGATGGCTTGCTGTCCTCCTCTAAGAGTATTTTGCGTATCCAGTATGAGGGGCTGATCCCCTTGATGTCAACTACGGTTCACCCAATAGCTGATTTGAACTCTCTTAGAACCTGCAGCAACTTGCTCTCCTGACAGGATGATAGAGCAGAAGCGATGATAACTGGCAACGCGGAAGATTCTCCCAGGTATGCATATCTCAAATGTTCATGAAGAGGTTTAAGGTCAAGTATGGGAGCCACCTCAAGAGAAGGCTTTAGTCGCACTGATGACTCCCGGTATGTCTGAGTGGTTCGATGGGAATCTTAAACTTTCTTATCTGAGGCACCGTATTCAGAATTTGGATGTACTCCACCACATATGTCTCATCCATGTGGGATTCTCCCAGTAGAGCACTCTCTAATGGATCCATACTCAGCAATTGTTCAGTCTCTTCATGCAGGACATTGTCGACAATATCAACTCTGAAGCATTCTTCTTCATCTGTGGGAAACTTCATAGCATTGAAGACATTAAACGTGACCTCTTGGTCCTGAACCCTCATAGTCAGTTCTCCTTTCTGTACGTCTATGAATGTTCGCCCAGTAGCTAAAAACGGTCTCCCAAGAATGATTGGTATGTTCTTATCCTCTTCAAAATCCAGAATAATAAAATCGGCAGGGAATATAAACTTGTCTACCTTCACCAACACATCTTCTACGATACCTCTGGGGTAGGTGATAGACCTATCTGCTAGCTGCAATGATATGCTTGTCGGCTTAGGAGCCGGCAATCCCAACTGAGTGAACACCGATAGAGACATCAAATTTATACTTGCCTCCAAGTCGCATAATCACTTATTGAAGGACAACTTCCCAATAGAGCATGGTATCGTACCCTGGATCCTTGAGCTTTGGAGATAGTTTTCTTTGTAAGATTGCACTGCATTCCTCTGTCAAGGCTACTATTTCATAGTCCTCTAGCTTCTTCTTCCTCGACAAGATTCCCTTCATAAACTTCGCGTAGCTCAGCATTTGCTCCAAAGCTTCGGCGAAGGGTATGTTGATCTGCAATTTCTTGAATACCTCCAAAAATTTTGTGAATTGTTTGTCTAGTCTCTCCTTCTGAATCCTCTGTGGGTATAGTGTAGGAGGGTAGATCACTTGTGGTGTAGCCTTGGTTTTCTTAGTAAGTACCTCCTTTTCTGCCTCAACTGCATTGCCCCCATCTTGCCCATCATTCAAGCTTGTCTCAGCATTTTTTGCACATAGGCGCGCCCGCACCAAGTTTTGTTCTTCTTGGGGCGCGATCGCGCCAGCCTCTAGATCAGCAGTCTGCTTCCCAAACCTTAGTGTAATGCCTTGGCATTGTTCCTTCCCATCCCTTCTTCCTGGATTTGCTTCAGTAATGCTTGGAAGGGTCCCTTGCGGTCTGTTAAGGAATGCATTGGCAATCTGGTCTATTTGAGTCTCCAATATATTGAGAGACACCGTTTGGCTCTTAACCATCAACTGGAGTTCTTCTATTTCAGCTTTCTCCTCTGATTGTGGAATAGGAGCTGTATTGTGTTGATGTTGTTGTTGATTAAATCTTGGAGGATGTGGTTGTCTAGGGGCATACTGTTGTTGAGACTGTTGTGGTTGAGCTTTTTGTTATTGGTACGGTTGATATTGAGATTGTTGAGCACTTTGGTATGGTTGTTGTTGAGGAGGTTGGTATTGAGATTGTTGAGACTGTTGAGCATTTTGGTTGTTACTCTAGCTGAAATTAGGATGGTTTCTATTGTTTGGATGGTAGGAGTTTGAAAATTGATTCTGAGGCTTTTGATAGTTGCTAACGAACTGAACCGACTTTGTAGTGATGGCACAATGTTTTGTCGGGTGTGCTCCGGCACACAACTCACATACAAAAGCAACTTTTTGACCTCTAGTTTTAGCCATAGAGTCAATCTTCTTTGACATCGTCGCCATTTGAGCTGAAAGGGCTGTGACGGCATCCACATCCAAGACTCCTGCCACTTTTGGTTGCGACATTCTAGAGGTCGGATTCTGATATTCATTAGCCGCCATGGTCTCAATTAAGTCATATGCTGTTTCATAGCTCTTGGTCCATAGAGCTTGTGACGCCCCCAAATCCACGTTCCTTCGAAACCTCGGATTCGGTGCAGTCACAATACTATTATCGCCAAATTATTATATCTTTTATTTATTACTAAAAGAATACAACTTGCTTTATTACAATTTAGAATATAAATTCTATTCATATCCAAGATCTCGTCTTTACATCATATTCGATGTTACTAAAATGCGGAATAATTTAAACTTTTCAATCCTCCTTGATTAAAATCTTTTATTGATTTCATAACTTGAATCAATTACAACCCCTGAATCAATTATAAAATATGATTCCTTCTTATCTGAGTTATCGTATAAGTATTTACAACTCAACTCGATATCCTCTATGTATTATCTAATACATCTTTATAGTACGACAAGCATTAAACCTCGTAAACAAATATCAAGTACAACTACTAGAACCTAGACATGGTTCGAGTAATAATCTAATCAGTATTCTTCGTTGTGATACTATCTATCTTTATCAATCAAGAAGCACGAAATCTTTACCGTGAATCCTTAACCTGCAAAAGTGGTTATTTGCAAGAGTGAGCTCGACAGCTCAGCAATTCTAACAGTTTTCATGCATCACATAGCATACAACATTATACTCAGTTCATGCATTTATAAACAATTTATATTTACTATGCATGCTACTTTTCACATAACAAGTATATCATCAAAGATCAACTTTCAATCTCATTTATATCTCATATACAGTTCATATATAAGTTCACTTTATCACAGTATAATATAATTCAACTAACAGTTATTGAATTCATATATCAAATAGGAACTGAAAGACTTGCCTGATTCGTAGTTTAACAACTACGACTTAACTGCTTAAAGCTATCTGCGCTTCGTGTATTCCTACACAGTTATATAATCATGGATTTACATCCATCAGTCATACATTTCATATGCTCTTAATAGAATAACAATTCGTATATCGTTTTCTAATCTTGGTTTCGTTTCACTCTATCTTAGGATAACCACGATGTTACAATATCATACCTTCATACTTATTCTATAGAAACCATTCTATTTCGGTCCTTAGGGTTCTTAAGGAAAATAACTTAGGACCAGACAGTTAACAAACTGTTCTTGGCAGCTCTGCAACACGGCGCGGCCGCGCGACAATTTAGCTTGGGAGTGGCGCGGCCGCGCGACTCCCTGCCAGAACCAGAACTTAGATTTCATAAACTTAGTTTGGTCCTAACATATCATGCATTCTGATATATATTATACACACACATTAAGTAGGTTTTCAAATTCATATTCGAACTATTTAGCTTTGAATAGCGTAGCTCTACGTTGAATTACTTAAATTAATAAAGCTCAACTACTAAAGTCATGTTGTCACATAACAAGGCTTAACCACACTAAGTAGGCATGCTCGTGCTTATACTACACATGTATACTTAATCACATAGTCTACGCTTTTGAAATTCATTTTCTCGAATATGCGTGCATAGGTGAAATCCATGTTTCATCACATGATGCTTATGTCAACATGTCTATAGGCATAATGAATCCTAATATACATGCTCGTGTGATCATAATGTAACTCACTCCGTGTTTGATGCTATCATCTTACACATTCTAAACATTTCATAAAAATCGCTTTAAGTCAACAAAGGTAACTAAGTATATGCAAAGTACCTTGTAGTCATGATTCTCATGTATTAGAACACATATATAAGTCATCTATACATGCTCAATGATCAGAACGTGGACATCCTATATATATGTCCAAAAACTCTAAGTTTGTCTTTTGAAATCATTTTTAATTTAAACAATGTGTTCTAGTGTATGCTCAATACCTTCGACTCACATATCATGCATATCTAAACCATATAATCATGCTTAAAAAGTCAGAATATAAACATGACTTATATACGCCAAAATTCATTTATAAAACCTTAAGTTTTCATTAAAAACTCCACTACAACAAGGTATAATTGTTTACTATTAGCCAAGATAATTAATCAACAACTACCTTCATACCCATTGATACACATAACCAAGACACTTACACATGTCTCAAAAGTCCGACTCAAAGAACACAAAATTCGTCAAGTCTCATTTTCAAAACTTTACGTTTTCTTTTCGGAAATCATGTTAAACCAACTAATACAACTCACTATGTGCATGACAATCTTAGTACACATGTCAGACCCCTTTATGAAATTATTAGAGTCTAACTAGTATGCTTAACCAACTAGAAAACACAAAATCACCAAGAGTTTCTGCAGAGGGCGCGGCCGCGCCCCATTTGTACTAGGGAGACGCGCGGCCGCGCGTCCCCGTTTCCAGACCAGAAACTTTACTGCTAAAACAGAGCTTCAGCTAATCCTTTTCTTACTTCATGTAACAAGCTTGAAAGCCATCATATTGTATTTATAACATATATTTAGACTCTACTTAACATGTTAACATCATCTTACATATCAATTCTCCACTAATTCATGAAATCTCTTATGAATTTATAAACTCACAACTAAGAATTTAAAGTAAGAGTTATACCTCTTGGAGCTTTGAATTACTAAGCTTGCTTCCCAAATCAGTTTTCTCACATAACTCTCATCACCATATTCTCTATATCAACTTAGCAATTATTTAGCAACTTCAATTTGTGAATATGAAGCTTCAATTTATAGAGAATTTATGGACCAAATTTGGTTCTTGCACATTGAATCAAACCAATGGGTTGATCAAAGACATGGAGGTTAACAAGAGGTTAGTAAGGAGTTGGTGAAATCCATCATCAATCCCACACCCCTCACAATCATCACACTCATTGCTAGCTAGGAAGTTGAGAGATGAAGGAGATAGGCTAGCCTTAGCCATTCACGTGAAAGAGAAGTTGGGCACTCATTGTGAGACAAATAATCTAACTCAGCAATAACAATTAGCAAATGTAATTCCACACTTGGTTACACACCTCTATATATAATATATACACTTAGGTTATATAATATATACATATATACACATTCATACATATAGCTTAGGTTATGAATGAATTGTAAATAAAATCTCTAATTACAATGTATCATATATCATCCATATATATCTCATCTTACCGGATATAATTCTATCGGGTATTATCACATTACATTGTTTCCTTTATTATTAAATTTTATTAATTTAATAATTATTTATAATATATCCATGATATATTATTTTATTGTATACTCATATTTTAAATATACACTACTACATATAATCATGTACCTCATGTACATAGGTTAAGCTAATATTCTAATTGGACTAAATATAATATGGTTGGGTACTATCATCCCACCATTTTCCATAAAATTATTATCACAAATATACTCAAATATTATAATGATAATTAATATCAACCATACATTTTCTTCTAATACTTCCCATTAAATCCCCTTGATTTAACTTCATTATTTATGCCACACAAGGCATAATTATGTGAACTTAGTACTTAATAGTCCACAAGTTTATAATAATATAATCTCCTAAGATAATATTATACTCAATGTTACATCTTATAATATGTTCATAAAGTAATACCATTACATTACATGTTCTCTATTATAAACAATCTATTACCCTCCTATGGGTAATACCCAATGGTCAAAGAGGAGTTGGTGGCTAACTCCACCAACTACTACTATTCATGGTCCTTCCTCATCATTACACCTTATAACATGCTCATGGTGTAATTACATTTCTTATTATATGCTTTCTTAGCAACAATGTAGTAATTGAATTAACAAACTCTACACACCAATGTATTGCATCTATTCATTATCAAGCTATTATCCTCCTATGGTTATTACCCAAAGGGCAAAAGAGAAGTTGGTGGCTAACTCCCACCAACTACCACTATTCATGTACCCTAACCACTTAATTGACCATTATTGCTCTCACATGGACTAACTTGAAAGCTTATATCTAATAACTTAATGTTATTACCATATGATATGATAGGGTCACACATACAGCCCATCATATAATCCATGTACATTTGACAATACCGAAAATATTTTAATTGAGTAGTGTCACACCCCATTATTTCCTATATTATATAGTTTTCTTGAAGTGTCACACTTCATTCCATATTATATAGATGTATCTATTATATAACTTATAATTACACATCATTGCACATAGGAATTTATTCACATAATAATAATAATTAATTCCATTAATTATTCATTCATTAATTTATTTAATGAATGTTTATTCCACCACTTTGCCACACTAGGCATATCTCACAAGCTTACCTTAAGCTTATTATCACTCCCATCACACTTTAATATTCTTTTAATATAAGGTTTGTGTGACACATGCACTTTAATGCTAAATTATTTAGCTACCTTGAACAATTATATGTATAACCTTTACACTAGAATAATTAATATTTACTCTATTAATTATTATAAAATCTACGATAAAATAATAACTTAAGTTATTTAATATATTGAAATAACTTAGTTTTCTTTCATTAATAAACTTTCTTGAAAATACATTAGGAATTATGTATTTTGCCATAACATAAAATATTATGTTTTCTCCAAATAAAGATATTCATTGTTAGGAAATAATTTACTTATTGTCTCAAGATATTATTCTTAATATAATATCTACTAAAATAATTACATGTATGGCACATGTACATACATTATATATAGAAAATAGGTAATAAGTTTATTTTCTATTATAATAAATCGTTTTCATCAATTTAATTACATATAGCAAATACGTTTTAATATATTTACCATATTAATTAATCACACTTATTACATCATACCAAAAACATATAGGGTAATATTATTATTCAAAAATAATATTTCCTCCTTTATTAAAATAATTCAATATTAGAATTTATTTTAATATCCTTTATTAGAAAAATCATATCTCTTTCTTTTCTATAAATTGTTCCCAAAACAATTTCTTCAAATATTCATTTAATCATATAATGATTTCCATCTCCCTTTAATAACGTATATATATATTTAACGTTATTCGCACATTAGATTTTCTCACATATTACCACTCTAAGTAATATATATAAAAAGTATCAACTATAATTACATATTCAACACACATATTAATTCACTCCTTTACTTAAGTAAATTAAACATTGTACTATATCATCATAGTTAATTAAGATTCAATACTGACATTATATTATTCCATAATATAACTCCCAACTTAAATTAACTAACATTTATTCTTATTAGTTAATTCCTTAACTAACTCATGCTTCACTATCCAAACCTATTTACGGATAGCTTAAGTGCTATTAATAACCTATATTGTAAACATACTAGTTATTAATACACATACTCAAGAATATGGTGATTATACATTAAGGATATTTAATGTCACCAACTTACTATGATAAAATAATTCTATAAATTATTTAATATCGATAGGAATTTATCCGCTTCCTTTACCTCAATTGAATCGTCTCTAAAATAAATAACAAATATATATTAATAATATATTCATTAATCACAAAAACACATATTACATAGTCCATATTACCCTATGTAATATAATACCACATACCTCATATCACATATATATCTTTTTATTCGAACCCATCTCACGGTTTAAGAATTTTATTTATTAAATCCTTATTTAATAATATCTGAAAATTCGGGTTCTTACAGAGCTCCTCCTGATGCGGCATTAATGATTGGCCTTGACTGCCATCCCAAACAATTATAAAACGAGCTGATTACCATCTATTCTGGCATTCCATGATGCGGACATTTCCTTAGCATCTCTTTGTATCATTCTCATGCCTCATATAAAGATTCCCCCTATTGTTGTGCAAACTGAGACATGGCACTCCTCATCTGAGCAGTCTTAGCCATGAGAAAGAATTTGGCTAGAAACTTCTGTGCTATGTCCTCCAACGTAGTGATTGAGCCTGAGGGTAGTGAATGCAACCAACTCTTCGCTTTATCCCTCAAGGTGAATGGAAATAGTCTAAGCTTTTTCGCATCATCCGTCACATTGTTGTATTTGAATGTGTCGCATGTTTCAATAAAACTCATGATATGCTCATTAGGATCTTCTGTAGCTGCACCCCCAAACTGGACTGTGTTCTGAACCATCTGAATTGTCCCTGGTTTGATCTCAAAAGTGTTTGCAGCTATCGCTGGCCTGACTATACTAGATTGTAAGTCATTGATCTTTTAGTACTCCCTCAACGCTCTATTTTTGGCTCTCTGTTCCTCGGCTGCCATTTCTACAGGCTGTTCAGGTTCCTCTTGTGCGTTAGTATTTCTTGTGTTCGCTCTCTAAGCTCTACCGTTGATGTTTTCTTGTAGAGGCACAACTGCAGAATTCGTGGATCGAGTGTGCATAAACTAACCATAAGTACCTGAAACGAAAATAAAAATAAAATAGAAATGAGATAAGAAGTGAATTATTCAAGTCAGACAAATCTAACAAAATTGATGTTAATAGTAATAAAAATAACAACTTATCCCCGACAACGGTGCCAAAAACATGTTGCTCCATTTCGGTGTTAACAAAACAGATACAAACGCGTGCAAGTATACATGGTCAACAAGTAATATAAGATAAGTAAAGATCGTTCCCACGAAGAAAAGCAATTATGTTTAAGCTATCATGCAACAATTCTATAGCTATTTTCGGCTGCTCAAACGAGTATCAAAGTGTGAATTAATAACTAGAATGATCTTAAAGTAAAACTAACTAATTAACAGACGATGGATTCAAATTGGAGAAATATGGGATCTTAACTTCACCTATTATGCCATCCAGTCTATACACCTCATGTTATGCTAATCAATTACTACAGAATGCTAGTCGAGAGCACGAATGTGAGAAATAGCTATCTTTCAATATACCAATTCCATATCATACAAAATCCACAAAAGAGATAGAATTCATATAAACATCATTAAAACCTAAATCACTATATGCCTATGTGACTTATAAGCCATATCGATTTAAGTGCAAACTCTCAATTGACTACATATGGTAAGCCGGTATATGCCTATTCGGATTACGAATCACAAAATTCATCGCATGCAAATTTTATGAACATATGCTAGCATGGCCAAATATAAGTTGGTACTTCCTCTTTCAATTCTATACAAACTATTACGGTAGATGGTGATCAAGCATCTATTCAATCAATACAACCATGCTAGGCATTCAACACACAATCAATTACACATAACAAAGAGGTATATCGAACTAGATTAAACAATAAGATTTATTAGAATCCCATAATGGTGGTTAGTTCATCTCTGAACCAATAACCATTATGGGATTTGATCTAAGCATTGAAAATATAAAATGAGAGCATATGGATAAAGAGATGATGAGAATGCAAATCTGATATTCCTCTGTCCACAATAAGCTTCCAAGCTCCAATTCAGATCACAATCAATCCAAGTATAAACCCTAGAATGGAAATCTACTTAGAACTAGAAGAGAGAAGAAGTGAAGCACCAAACCCTTTCTAGCTCTCTAAACCCTAGAATAGTAAAATAAAACTGAATTATAAAAACTGAATATTACGTCCTTTGCAAAATACACTCATATATAGAATACACCCTCAACAGAGATGAATAAATGAAAAGTCATAAAATTCCTCAATCTTGACAGGTGCGGCCTCGCGGCCCTGTAGTGCTTTTGGGGCCCGGGCACGCGCTTCTTCAGAAATCCGGGCTGACTGCATCTTGGCGCGAGCGCGCGTCTTTTCTTTGTCAAACTGGCGCGGCCGCGCGGTGTTGCATTTCTGCTGGTGCATTGCTGCTCTTTTCAGCTTTCTTGCTGCTTTCTTTTGCCTTCACTTGCCTTCACTCCCAACTGAATGAGACCCTTTTCATAAGCCATAACCTGCCTCCTTTCGCCAAGTCCACCTTTGGTTCATCATAAGCTCTCCATGAAGCCTTTTAGCCCATTTCATGCCAAATTCATGCCTTTATCATGCTATTCCATGCCATTTGAGTTTCCTGACTGAAATCTATAAAACAATGCTAAAACTTATCAAAAGACACTATAATAAATGAGATTAAGCCATAATCCTAGCAAGTTGATAGACAATAAGTAGGTATAAAACCTACTTATCAAGTGTTTTACGGTAGTAAATCACCGGGACGCTCTTATTATCTAACTATGACGTAAGCTAGGAAATTGTTAAAGAAGGGATGCGAAGGCTACCTGTGCCATGTTGTTGATACTAAGTGATTGGGAGCAACATTGGAACATATACATATCGTCAACGAATATGCGAATGTCTTTCCGAGCAATTTGCCAGGTCTTCCACCTGATAGGGAGATTGAGTTCATTATAGACCTTGCGTCAGGAAGGACACCTGTTTCGAAGGCATCGTATCGTATGGCGCCAGTGGAATTGAAGGAGTTGATGATTCAGTTGCAAGAACTGTTGGAAAAGAAGTACATTCAATCGAGTGTTTCTCCATGAGGAGCACCTATACTATTTGTAAAGAAGAAGGATGGATCGTTGAGGCTTTGTATCAACTACTGAGAGTTAAACAAACTAACGATAAAGAATAAACACCCATTGCCCAGGATCGATGATCTATTTGTTTAGTTGAAAGGGGAAAAATATTTTTCTAAAATAGATTTACAGATGGGGTATCACCAGTTGAAGATTAGAGCGGAGGATGTACCTAAGACAACATTTAGCACTCGTTACGGCCATTACGAGTTTTTAGTGATGTCATTTGAGTTGACGAATGCGCCAGCCGCATTCATGGATATGATGAATAAAGTGTTCAAATAATATTTGGACAAGTTCATCGTAGTGTTCATTAAAGATATTCTAGTCTATTCCAAGACGAAAGAAGATCATGCTGAACATTTGAGATTAGTGTTGGAAGCACTAACAAAGGAGAGGTTTTATGCAAAATTCACTAAGTGTGAATTTTGGTTAGAAAATGGTGCAGTTTTTGGGGCAAGCCATTGATAAGGAAGGTATTTCAGTTGATCCATCAAAAGTTGAATCAGTGATTAACTGGGAACAACCGAAAATACCAACTGAGGTGAGGAGTTTCTTAGGGTTAGCGAGTTACTATTGGAGGTTCATTCAAGACTTCTCGAAGATAGCTACTCCGTTGACAAATTTAACACGGAAGATCGTGAAGTATGTGTGGACAGAGAAGTGTGAAGACAGCTTTCAGGAGCTGAAGAAAAGGTTGAGTCAAGCACCGGTATTATCTTTATCGGATGAGACGGGGAATTTCGTAGTTTATAGTGATGCATCACATAAATGACTGGGTTACGTGCTCATGCAGCATTGCAAGGTCTTTGCATATGCATCTAGGCAGTTGAAGGAGTATGAGAAAGGTTATCCTACTCATGACCTTGAACTTGCCACAGTGGTTTTCGCCTTAAAATTTTGGAGGTATTACCTATATGGGGAGAAATGTGAGATCTACACTGACCATAAATGTTTGAAGTATATCTTCACACAAAAGGAGTTGAATATGAGGCAAAGAAGGTGGTTGGAGTTGATAAAGGATTACAACTGCAAAATCCTGTATCACCCAGGGAAGGCGAACGTGGTGGCCGACGCCTTAAGTAGAAAGGGTCGGGAGAAGCTGTCAATGTTAACAACTCAAAATGAGTTGGTAACAGAGATGACAATAATGGAATTAGAAGTGTGATGTCTAAATGAGGAAGGGGAGAAGCTGCTTACGATAGAAGTTCAACCTACTATCGTGGAGTAGGTGAAGGAAGTGCAACTCAGAACTGATGAGTGCGAACGGATAAGGAAGAAGATTGCAAACGGTATCGAGGATATGTACATTCTTGATAACGAAGGGTTATTAAGATTTGAAGGAAGAATTTGGGTTCCGTGTGAGCCAAAGTTGAAAAAGGAGATCATGGACGAAGCACATCACTCGAGGTACTCGATCCATCCTGGTAGTACCAAGATGTATCAAGACCTTAGAACAAATTTTTGGTAGACAAACATGAAGAAGAAGATAGCAGAGTTTGTGAGTAGGTGCTTAACTTGTCAGAAAGTTAAGGCCGAACATCAATGACCCAGTGGTTTGCTACAATCTTTGGAGATTTCGGAGTGTAAGTGGGAGCATTTCACGGTGGACTTTGTGGTGGGACTTCCAATGACGCAGAAAGGATACAACACTATTTGGGTAATAGTGGATCGTTTGACGAAGTCGGCTCATTTCTTGCAGATAAGAGTCAGGTATAATTTAGACCAACTAGCTAAGTTATATGTCAAGGAGATTGTCTCCAAACATGGAGTACTAGTTTTGATAGTGTCAGATCGAGACCAACAATTCACCTCGAATTTCTGGAAGAGCTTGCAAGAATAGTTGGGAACGCAACTGAGGTTGAGCACGGCGTATCATCCACAGACGGATGGACAAAGTGAAAGAACAATTTAAACGCTAAAAGACATGTTAAGGTCTTGCATTATGGATTTTAAAGGGAGTTGGGATGATCATCTACCATTAGTAGAGTTTGCCTATAATAATAATTATCACGCTAGTATAGGCATGCCGCCTTAAGAAGCATTATATGAACAGAAGTGCAGAATGCCACTGTGCTGGGATGAAGTGGGAGAGCGTCAAATGTTAGGACCAGAGATGGTATAACAAACGACGAAAGTGGTTAAGTTGATACAAACACGGCTAGTAGCAGCTCAAGAGAGACTGAAAAAGTATGCCGATCCACATCGGAAGAATACAGAGTTTGAAGTCAGTTCGTATGCTTTCTTGAAGGTGTCGCCTTGGAAAAGGAAGATACGCTTCGGGAAGAAGGGAAAGTTAAGTCCTAGGTTCATAGGACCTTTTGAAATTTTGAGAAGGTTAGGAGAGGTAACATATGCGATAGCATTACCTCCAAAATTGGGACATATCCATAACGTATTTCACGTATAGGTATTGCGTCCCTATAAGCCGGATTACAAGCACGTAATCGAGTATGAACCAATTCAAGTTGAGAAAGACTTAACTTATAAGGAGATTCCTATTCATGTCGTTGATAGGAAAGAACAAGTCTTGAGAAGCAAAGTTATACCTTCGGTGAAGGTGATATGGAGGAACCACAATGCCAAAGAAGCAACGTGGGAACTCAAGGACAAGATGAGGAAGGCTTATCCTCATCTATTTGATTAACTTGTATCGAAATTATGGGGACATAATTCTTATAGGGGGGAGGAGATTGTAACGCCTGAAAAAATCGAACGTTTATGTAAATGAATTTTATTTGATTTATTGAATAAAGTTTGATTAATTGTTTATTAAATCGAGTAAGCTAATCGGAGGTCGTTCTATGACCTTGAGATTTTAGAAATGGTTAGTATTCTGGCTATTTGCTAGAAATAATTGATGTGAATTCATAAGATGCAAAATAAAATATTTTTGAGAAAAAGATGAAATAGGCACTATTCATAGATGAAACCCTAAGGATTATGGTTTGACCCTAAGGGTTAGGGTTTGAGACCCTAAGCCTTTTAGGGAGTTTGGAATGTCGGAATGACATTCTGTCGAAAGATTTGACGATAATATATCGTGAAAAGTTAAGTTAGTCGAGAAAAGTTTTCTTGGGAGAAAATCACTATTCATCAATTTCTACTCAGGAATTATTATTGAAATTCTGAGAAACGCGTAATGATAGGATTTGAAGACGAGATGGAATATGTAATAATATTTTATTTATGGCTCATGAAGTTTTTACATGATGACTTAAAATCCTAAGTGTTAGGGAAAGTGAAACCTAAAGAATAATTGTTTATGTATAATAATAAATGATTATTATACGGAATGAATACGCTTATAATATGGGATATTATACGAGAATAATATGAAGAGGATACGAGAATTAAAACTACGTATAATATGAATTTTATACGAAGTAAATACATTTAAATTGAATTAATTTTAATAACTAAACCCATGGGTCGAACCGTTGGATAAACAAGTGGGTTAAACCCATGGGGCAACCCATGGGCACATGGGTGATATGTGGAGCATGTGGGGTGGCATGTGCTTGCACATGCTAGCACAAGGCAAGACATAGGCAAGATGATGGTCAAAGGTGTGACGCCCCCAAATTCGGGTACCTTCAAGCCCAAGACATGGTGCTACACGGTGCTACAATCTACTCATACATTCAATTGAGGACATCAATATCAATGCATAAGTTTACTAATTATTACATTCTATTAAATTCCTTCCCAAGTATTCGTAACCAATACATTATTCTGTGTTATAATATCAGTAAATACAATACTAATACTATACTATTACAAAGGTCACTACTTGTCCAGCTTGGACTTGCCGTTGTCTTTACCGAATCCTTCAGTCTGTTCGTTCTTAGCTGAAATCATTTAGTTTTAAGCAAGAATGAGCATAAATAGCTTAGCAAGTTAAACAGTATATCTTGAAACCACAAAATAAAGAATCATATTTCTTGGTCTTCAATAACTGTACAATAGTTATGAAGTACTTAAGAATAATCAAAATATCATTTTGATTCCTTTAAAACCATTCCCAAGGACTTTATAGCCTCTTCGAAATCCATCTTGGTCAACGACCATGAACCATATTTTAGTTCTCATTCATGAAAGGAACAACCCGGCACGAAGGCCGTAAGTTCGATATAGCTTACGAGCACATCCAGGTGATCAACCTGTAGTACTCTATGTGGATTAACACTCATACATTAAACGTGTTTACTTTTAATTGGTGGCAACCTCACGTTCCTGTCGAATTAACGACGTTTGAAACCTTTGTGTTATTCATACTCAGGTTTACCTGAGAATCCGTACTAAGCAAGTGGCATAGGATCAAAACATTATATATATTTTGGAAAGATTTGTGGAAAAACCCACCAAAATATGCTAAATCTTAGTCCAGCCGAATCAAATGGCATCGACTATTCAATAACAGTTCATGCATAAGCAATTATGTACAATGACCTCTTGTCCAACCATAATGTATAGACAAGAGTTTATAAAACTTGCATTCATAGTAAAGTATGAACGAAGTTAGAAAACTTGCCTTTGCGTCTTCTAAACCTTTACACATAGTCTATTCAGTCTTTACAATGTCTACAAAGCATAACACAAAGCATACCTATGAGAATTCATCATCGATATACCAAGTATAGCCTAACTTCTCCTTCTTGTATAACTTAATCAAAATGTTAAATTAATAACACTTATTTAAGTTATTTAATGTTCATTACGGTTTATTTAACATTTAATTTTCATAAACTCTTACTTAAACATGTTGTTTAAGGTTTACATTACATCATTTACTAGCCCCTTAATGATATGCAAAAGGTTAAGTAATTATTAACAATGTCAACTTTTCTCACATGCTGGCGCTGCAGCACCTGATATTGCTCTTGGAGTGGCGCTGCAGCGCTACTCTCCAGAGTTTTCTCCCGGGTGTGGCACTGCGGCGTCGGCTTAAGCCTATTGGCTGGCGCTGCGGCGCCAGCTCTACAACTTAGAAAAATTTTCTAAGTCATTGAAAATTCTAAAATTTTGGAGTCCGTAACTTGATCGTTATAACTCGGAATTGGTTCGTTCCAAAGCCAAAAGTTCATAAACAACATGATCTACCATCCTATTAAGTCGAAATTCGTTTCTGAATCCGTCGACGAGAAATTCGCTGATTAGTCCATTTTTACATTTTCGTTAAATGTTTGTGAACGTTCGACTCTCAAATCTTCGTTTTAAGTCGGAATCAATCTGTTCTTTCCCTCGTAAGTCTTATTTACCTAAATTCACGTGTTGCAATCAAAAACCATCATTTCCAATGCTCACGGTGACTTTTAACTTCTAATCCGAGAAATTTACGTTTTCGACGATTATCGTCTAATCACGTAACTTTCGCCGAATCTTCGTTCTTCATTATTATTACTCCAAACTACTTGGAATCAATCCCATGGTTGATTATTACTAATTCTAATCATTCAAAACATTTAAGTTTTTCATAGTTTCACATATTCATTAGTCCATTTCCTATGAATTCATTAAGTCCATTATTAGTACCTAATCAATTCTTAGTCTTCCATCATGCATGGCTTGTTAAGGTTCTTAGTTCACTATTAAGCCATCCTTATAACTTTTTAGGGTTCATGCTTCCTCTAACACTTCTCTATCAAAATTGTTATTGAAAGAAAAGATGATGTTTATATACTTTCTTATGGTTATACCTTTTGTGTTCTTTGTGGAGTGAGTATGGAGACTCAATGGTCTTTTTCCTTCTTGATTGATGAGTTAACTAGGCAAAGCTCAATCTAGCTTCTTCTTCATCTCTCTCTCTCTCTATCTCTTGGTTGGAGGAATTGTCAAACAACAAAATAATGAAGAGCAAGCTCTATATTTATAGAGGTTGGCAAGACTTAGGGTAAATTAGTCTTTTAGGCGCAACCTCCTCAACTATTCCCACCTCCTCAATTACTTTCCCACCAAGTTTGAGCCCATGTGCTAGCATATGGCCAACCATGTCCCCCCCCCTTGTGCTCCCACATGCTCCCATGTGGCCTTGTTCCCCCATGTCCAACATGGGTTGTGGGTTGAACCATGGGTTAAAACCACCCGTTTACCCAATGGTTCGACCCACGGGTCAAACTTATCAACTTTTAATTCCAATTCAATTCGTTTTAACGTATTTACTCCGTATAAGAATTTATATTGTATGTTGTATAATTCTCGTATTATCTCCGTATTATTCTTGTATAATACCTCATATTATACACGTATTCTTTCCGTACAATAATCATTTATTATTATACGTAAACAATTATTTCATTAGATCACTTTTATTAACCGTTAGGATTTTAAGTCCCTACGCGAAAACTTCGTGAGTCATAAATAAAATATTATTACTTATTCCATCTCATATCGAAATCCTATCATTACGCATTTCTCGAAATTTCAAAATAAATTCCCGAGCAAAAATGAATGAATAGTTTTTCCAGTACTTTTCCTCCCGAGAAAACTTTTCTCGGCTAACTTAACTTTTCACGGTATATTATCGACAAATCTTTCGACCGAACGTCATTCTGACATTCTGAACTCTTGGAATGGCATAGGGTCAAACCCTAACCCTTAGGGTTGAACAGTGTCTATTTCGTCTTTTCCCAAAAATATTTTTATTCTTGGAAACCCTTTTTTCCGTCTTATAAATTCATATCATTTATTCCTAGCACGTAGCCAGAATCCTACTCATTTCTGCATTCTCTAGGTCATAAAATGACCTACAATTTACTTACTCAGTTTAATAAACAAATAATCCAAATTTTATTCATTAAATCAAATAAAAATTCATTTACATAAACGTTCAATTTTCTCGGGCGTTACATTCTCCCCTTCTTATAAGAATTCTGTCCCCAGAATTACCATACAAGTTAATCAAACAAATGAGGGTAAACCTTCCTCATCTTGTCCTCGAGTTCCCATATTGCTTCTTCGGCATTGTGGTTCCTCCATATCACCTTCACCGAAGGTATAATTTTTCTTCTCAACGCTTGTTCCTTCCTATCAACTATTTGAATAGGAATCTGCTCATAAGTTAAGTCTTTCTCGACTTTAATTGGTTCATACTCGATTACGTGCTTGTAATCCGGCTTATAGGGATGTAATACCGAAATGTGAAACACGTTATGAATATGCCCCAACTCTGGAGGTAATGCTATTTTATATGCTACCTCTCCTACCCTTCGCAAAATTTCAAACGGTCCTATGAACCTAGGGCTTAACTTCCCCTTTTTCCCAAAACGCATCTTCCCCTTCCAAGGTGACACCTTCAAGAATGCATACGAACCGACTTCAAACTCCCTGTTCTTTCGATGTGGATCGGCATACTTTTTCTATCTGTCCTGAGCTGCTACCAGCCGCGTTCGTATTAACTTAACTACTTCTGTCGTTTGTTGTACCACCTTAGGTCCTAACATTCGACGCTCTCCCACTTCATCCCAATAAAGTGGCGTTCGACACTTTCGTCCATATAACGCTTCGTAAGGCGGCATGCCTATACTAGCGTGATAACTGTTGTTGTATGCGAACTCTACTAATGGTAGATGATCGTCCCAACTCCCCTTGAAATCCATAACGCAAGACCTTAGCACGTCTTCTAGCGTCTGAATTATTCTTTCGCTTTGTCCATCTGTCTGTGGATGGTACACCGTACTTAACCTCAATTGTGTTCCCATCTGCCCTTGCAAACTCGTCTAGAAATTCGAAGTGAATCGAGGGTCGCGATCTGACACGATCGAAACTGGCACTCCATGTCTCGAGACAATCTCTTTAACATAAAGCTTAGCTAACTGGTCTAAATTTTATCTGACTTTTATTGGCAAGAAATGAGCGGACTTCGTCAAACGATCCACTATTACCCAAATAAAGTCGTATCTGTTTTGCGTCATTGGAAGTCCCACCACAAAGTCTATCGTGATATGCTCCCATTTCCACTCCCGAATCTCTAATGATTGTAACAAACCACTGTGTCGTTGATGTTCGGTCTTAACGTTTTGACAAGTTAAGCACCTACTGACGTACTCTGCTATCTCTCTCTTCATATTTGACCACCAGAAATTGGTTCGAAGGTCTTGATACATCTTGGTACTACCAGGATGAATCGAGTACCTCGAGTGATGAGCTTCATCCATTATCTCCTCTTTTAACTCTGGCTCACACGAAACCCAAATTCTTACTTTAAATCTCAATAACCCTTCGTTATCAAGACTGTACTCTATTTCGGTACCGTCTGAAATCTTCTTCCTTGTCCGCTCGCACTCATTAGCTCTGAGTTGCACTTCCTTCACCTTTTCCACTATTGTGGGTTGAACTTCAATTGCAAATAGTTTCTCCCCTTCTTTAATTGGACATCATACTTCTAATTCCATTCTTGCCACCTCTGTAACCAACTCATCTTGAGATGTTAACATTGATAGCTTCTCCCGACCCTTCCTACTTAAGGCGTCGGCCACCACATTTGCCTTCCCTGGGTGATACAGGATTTCACAATCGTAATCCTTTATCAACTCCAACCATCTCTGTTGTCCCATATTCAACTCCTTCTGAGTGAAGATATACTTCAGACTTTTATGGTCTGTGTAGATCTCACACTTTCCCCCCATATAGGTAATGCCTCCAAATCTTTAAGGCGAAAACCACTGCGGCAAGTTCAAGATCATGAGTAGGATAATTCCCATCATACTCATTCAACTGCCTCGATGCATATGCAATGACCTTGCCATGCTGTATGAGCATGCAACCCAATCCTTTATGCGAAGCATTGCTATACACTACGAAATTCCCCGTCTCATCCGGTAACTATAATATAGGGGTTTGACTCAACCTCTTCTTCAGCTCTTGAAAGCTGTCTTCAAACTTTTCCGTCCATATGTATTTCACCGTCTTCCTGGTTAAGTTGGTTAACGGAGTAGTTATCTTCGAGAAGTCCTGAATAAACCTCCGATAGTAACCCGCTAACTCAAGGAAACTCCACACCTCAGTCGGCGTTTTCGGTTGTTCCAAGTTCATTACTGATTCCACCTTCGCTTGATCTACTGAAACTCCTTCATTGTCAATGACGTGCCCCAAAAACTACACCCTCTCTAACCAAAATTCACACTTTGTGAATTTTGCATACAACTGCTCTTTTCTTAGTGCCTCCAACACTAATCTCAAATGTTCAGCATGATCATCAATGAACACCACGATGAACTTGTCCAAATATTGTTTGAACACTCGGTTTATCATGTCCATGAATGCGGCTGGCGCATTTGTCAACCCAAAAGACATCACTAAGAACTCATAATGGCAGTAACGAGTCCTAAATGCTGTCTTAGGTACATCCTCCGCCTTCACCTTCAACTGGTGATACCCCGTACGTAAATCTATCTTTGAAAAATATTTTGCCCCGCTCAACTGATTAAAGGGATTATGGATCCTGGGCAATGGGTACTTATTCTTTATCATTAGTTTGTTCAACTCTCGGTAGTCAATAAAAAGCCTCAACGATCCATCCTTCTTCTTTACAAACAATACCGGCACTCCCCATGGAGAAACACTCGGTTGAATATACTTCTTGTCCAACAGTTCTTGCAACTGAATCATCAACTCCTTCAACTCCACTGGCGCCATACGATATGGTGCCTTCGAAACTGGTGCCGTCCCTGGCGTAAGGTCTATAACCAATTCAGTCTCCCTATCAGGTGGAAGACCTGGCAAGTCACTCGAAAATACATTGGCGTACTCGTTGACTATAGGTATCTATTCCAACATTTCCCCCAACCGTTGGGTATCAACAACATGGCACAGGTAACCTTCGCATCCTTTCTTTAACACTTTTTTTGCTTGTGTCATGGTTAGACAACAAGAGCGTCCCGGTGATTTACTACCGTAGAACACTACCTTGGGTTTCTTAGAAATCCGAAGATTCACACTCTTATTTTGGCAATCTATCATTACCCCATGGTTAATTAACCAGTCCATCCCGAGAATTACATCGAATTCTCCTAACTTTATCGGTATAAGATCTACCAACAATTTGTTACCTCTAATATCCACACAATAACTCCTATGAACCGAGTCCACAAAAATTACTTCGTCGTTAGCTACCTTAATGTTTAAAGGTATTACAAGTTTTTTGGGGAGTAATCCTAATCGTTTAGCAAACTCACATGCTATGAACGAACACGTTGCACCTGAATTAAACAGTACATATGCATTAATGTCATTGACCAGAATGATACCTGCTACGACGTCGCTTGATGCTATCACATCTTGGACCGTCATATTAAAAGTATGAGCAGTCGGTCTACCCTGTGGTACTGCACCACCAATCGCCAGCTTATTACCGCTAGCTCCCTTCCCACCATCCGAACCCTTCTTCGGACAGTTACGCGCCATGTGGTCCGTAGATCCACATACAAAACAACCGCGACTCTTCTTGGGACTGGGACAGTTAGGCGAAATATGCCCCTCCCGTCCACAGTTATAACAGACCGCCTTACCCTTGAGGCAGACTCCCAGATAAGTCTTACCGCAATTCTTGCACGCTTCCATCTTCCTCTTGGAAAACTCCTGTTTTACTCCGGTATTCCCGAAGCTAAAATATTTCCTCTTCTGGCCACTTCCACTGGCTCCTTCGATCTTGGCTGATACCTCAGTCTTGGTTTTATTCTTCTTCTCTTTGTGGTATAAGGTCAACGCTTCACTACCACCCTCGGCCATAATCGCCTTTTTTAACACCGCTCCAAAGGTAACACTTTGGAAAACCGATATCCGGTTGTAGAGCCAGGGTTTCAATCCTTGCTTGAACCGTCGTGCCTTCCGCAACTCTGTGTCTACTTGGTGTGGAGCAAACCTTGTCAGTTCATTGAACCTGGCTGCATATTAGGGTACCGTCATGTCCCCCTGCTTCAGTTCTAGGAATTGAATCTACATTCTCCCCTGCATGCTCATGCGGAAGTAGTTCTCAAATAATAACTCCTTGAAACGCTCCCACGTAACCACTTTTGTTCCGGCCCTACCCTGGTTGGCTTCCCACCAGTAGTTGGCCTCCCCCTTCATCATGTAAGTCACAAAAGAAGTCTTCTGCGCCTCACCGACATTTGCTATGACAAATGCCTTCTCTATTTCTTTCACCCAAACTTGGGCAGCTATTGGGTCCGTAGTTCCATAGAACTCAAGCGAACCTATTATCTTGAACTCCTTAAAGGTAGTTCCCCGACTTACCCCAGGATTAGTGCGTACGGTACCTCTCGTTCAATTGAGAGCCATAGCTAGAAGATTCACAAATTCCTGCATCGGGTTATTATTCCTTTGGTCCTCCTCATTACGAGGTTCTTCTTCATGATTTCTGGCACGTCTTCTTGGCGGCATTTTTCTGTTAATACGAAAACATTTCGTTATTCTTTATTTCTTTATTTGGTTATTATTAACAATCAAATAATAACTCAATCACATTGCCAAGTATTTTAACTAAAACCTTTATATTAAAATACTTCCTTGTAGTATAACACTACACTTTACATTACATGGCTTCAGCCATTTACATTACTATCCCGCAATTACTTTCCAAAAGTTGGGATTTACAAAAGACTACCCTTATCTATACAAAAGAGGGTTTTACATCATCACTAATAATACACACATTTACATAGATATTTACATCGCTATCTTTTCTATACATATTACGAAACTACATCTGCAACACGGCATTCATGTAATCCGCATCGACCATACTGGCCACAATGTCCCGGCTAATAGTATGCCGAGTCTGTCCTTCCTCCACAGGATACTCAGCTATCTTCTGCTGGTAATCCTCGTGTGAGCACCTATGAATATAGCACATTCTACCTATCTTCTGCTTCATGTTCTGAAGTTCAGCCTTCAATTCCTGGACTTCTAGCTTTAAGTCCCAGACTTTATCCTTTGCCAGCACTTTCTCATCGTGCTCGGCCTCTCAGAAGATCTCCATATTCTCTGTATCTTCTACCACATCATCCACCACTTTCTTGAGGTCACGGACCTCCTTACTTAGTTGGACATTTCTGCCCAGTGTTGCCATAAATAGTAGTTTCATGGAATCTCCCGGTGTAGAATCCTCCCCATCTACCTCCGTAGGCAATACCGTATTAATCGGCATTGTCTCCTCCTCCTCAGTAGGTAGTACCGTATTAATCGGCACCAACTCAACCTCCTCCTCTGACATACCCTCAAGAAATGACACGTAGTCAAAGTTATTAGAGTACTCGGACGGGTCCTTTTCCTCTATATCAATCCCCTCTAGAATCACTAGTGGTACCTCCGCCACCGGCATTGGTACAACTTCTACCAAGTTGACTGAATCCTCGCTAACCTCATGTATTTCATTATACATGTTCATTATTCTTGTTATCTACATAAAACATAAATAACTGGATTAGTATACAATCAACTATGAACAGTTTATATCACATTTAATATGTTTAAGGTTACTTTCTTCTTTCAAAACTTTACCCGAGTTGGTTGACATCTAACTTCTACTTCACTTCTCCAGGTTATGCCTAAGGTTTTTTACCCCTTAAGTTTTATAAACTACAGCTTTGATACCAACCTGTGATGCCCCCAAATTCGGGTACCTTCAAACCCAAGACATGGTGCTACACAGTGCTACAATCTACTTATACATTCAATTGAGGACATCAATATCAATGCATAAGTTTACTAATTATTACATTCTATTAAATTCCTTCCCAAGTATTCGTAACCAATACATTGTTCTGTGTTATAATATCAATAAATACAATACTAATACTATACTATTACAAAGGTCACTACTTGTCTAACTTGGACTTGCCTTTGTCTTTACCGGATCCTTCAGTCCGTTTGTTCTTAGTTGAAATCATTTAGTTTTAAGTAAAAATGAGCATAAACAGCTCAGCAAGTTAAACAGTATATCTTGAAACCACAAAATCAAGAATCATATTCCTTGGACTTCAATAACTGTACAATAGTTATGAAGTACGTAAGAATAATCAAAATATCGTTTTGATTTCCTTAAAACCATTCCCAAGGACTTTATAGCCTCTTCGGAATCCATCTTGGTCAACGACCATGAACCATATTTTAGTTCTCATTCATGAAAGGAACAACCCGGTACGAAGGCCGTAAGTTCGATATAGCTTACGAGCACATCCAGGTGATCAGCCTGTAGTACTCTATGTTGATCAACACTCATACATTAAATGTGTTTACATTTAATTGGTGGCAACCTCACGTAACGACGTTTAAAACCTTTGTTTTATTCATACTCAGGTTTACTTGAGAATCCGTACCAAGCAATTGGCATAGGATCACAACATTATATATATTTTGGAAAGATTTGTGGAAAAACTCACCAAAATATGCTAAATCTCAGTCCAGCCGAATCAAATGGCATCGACTATTCAATAACAGTTCATGCATAAGCAATTATACGCAATGACCTCTTGTCCACCCATAATGTATAGACAAGAGTTTAGAAAACTTGCATTCATAGTAAAGTATGAACGAAGTTAGAAAACTTGCTTTTGCTTCTTCTAAACCTTTACACGTAGTCTATTCATTCTTTACAATGTCTACAAAGCATAACACAAAGCATACCTATGAGAATTCATCAATGATATACCAAGTATATACTAACTTCTCCTTCTTGTATAACTTAATCGAAATGTTAAATTAATGACACTTATTTAAGTTATTTAATGTTCATTACGGTTTATTTAACATTTAATTTCCATAAACTCTTACTTAAACATGTTGTTTAAGGTTTACATTACATCATTTACTAGCCCCTTAATGATATGCAAAAGGTTAAGTAATTATTAACAATGTCAACTTTTCTCACATGCTGGCGCTGTGGCGCCAGATATTGCTCTTGGAGTAGCGCTGCAGCGCTACTCTCTAGAGTTTTTTCCAGGGTGTGGCGCTGCGGCGCAGTCTTAAGCCTATTGGCTGGCGCTGCGGCGCTAGCTCTACAACTCAGAAAAATTTTCTAAGTCTTTTAAATTTTGAAATTCCGGTGTCCGTAACTTGATCGTTATAACTCGAAATTGGTTCGTTCCAAAGCCAAAAGTTCATAAACGACATGCTCTACCATCCTATCAAGTCAGAATTCATTTCTGAATCCGTCGATGAGAAATTTTCCGATTAGTCCATTTTTACATTTTCGTTAAACGTTTGTGAACGTTCGACGCTCAAATCTTCGTTTTAAGTTGGAATCAATCCGTTCTTTCCCTCGCAAGTCTTATTTACCTAAATTCACGTGTTGCAATTTAAAACCATCGTTTTTGATGCTCACGGTGACTTTTGACTTCTAATCTGAGAAATTTACGTTTTCGACGATTATCGTCTAATCACGTAACTTTCGCCGAATCTTCGTTCTTCATTATTATTACTCCAAACTACTTGGAATCAATCCCATGGTTGATTATTACTAATTCTAATCATTCAAAACATTTAAGTTTTTCATGGTTTCATATGTTCATTAGTCAATTTCATATGAATTCATTAAGTCCATTATTAGTACCTAATCAATTTTTAGTCTTCCATCATGCATGGCTTGTTAAGGTTCTTAGTTCACTATTAAGTCATCCTTATAACTTTTTAGGGTTTATGCTTTCTCTAACACTTCTCTATCAAAATTGTTATTGAAAGAAAAGATGATGTTTATATACTTTCTTATGGTTATACCTTTTGTGTTCTTTGTGGAGTGAGTATGGAGACTCAATGGTCTTCTTCCTTCTTGATTGATGAGTTAACTAGGCAAAGCTCAATCTAACTTCTTCTTCTTCTCTCTCTCTCTATCTCTTGGTTGGAGGAATTGTCAAACAACAAAATAATGAAGAGCAAGCTCTATATTTATAGAAGTTGGCAAGACTTAGGGTATATTAGTTTTTAGGCGCAACCTCCTCAACTATTCCCACCTCCTCAATTACTTTCCCACCAAGTTTGAGCCCATGTGCTAGCACATGGCCAACCATGTCCCCCCCTTGTGCTCCCACATGCTCCCATGTGGCCTTGTTCCCCCATGTCCAACATGGGTTGTGGGTTGAACCATGGGTTAAAACCACCCGTTTACCCAATGGTTCGACCCACGGGTCAAACTTATCAACTTTTAATTCCAATTCAATTCGTTTTAACGTATTTACTCCGTATAAGAATTTATATTGTATGTTGTATAATTCTCGTATTATCTCCGTATTATTCTTGTATAATACCTCATATTGAACACGTATTCTTTCCGTACAATAATCATTTTTTATTATATGTAAATAATTATTTCATTAGATCACTTTCCTTAACCGTTAGAATTTTAAGTCCCTATGCGAAAACTTCGTGAGTCATAAATGAAATATTATTACATATTCCTCCTATCATTACGCGTTTCTCAGAATTTCAAAATAAATTCCCGAGCAGAAATGGATGAATAGTGATTCCCGTACTTACCTCCCGAGAAAACTTCTCTTGGCTAACTTAACTTTTCGCGGTATATTACCGTCAAATCATTCTACCGAACGTCATTCTGACATTTCGAACTCTCGAAATGGCATAGGGTCAAACCCTAACCCTTAGGGTTGAATAGTGTCTATTTGTCTTTTCCCAAAAATATTTTTATTATCGAAAACCCTTTTTTTTCGTCTTATAAATTCATATCATTTATTCCTAGCACGTAGCCAGAATCCTACTCGTTTCTGCATTCTCTGGTCATAAAATGACCTACAATTTACTTACTCAGTTTAATAAACAAATAATCCAAATTTTATTCAATAAATCAAATAAAAATTTATTTACATAAACGTTCAATTTTCTCGGGCGTTACAAAAGGAGGTTTGGTCCAATGACCAAACTACCCTAAGCTAGCCAACTTCAAGAAATACAAGAACTCTTTGTTCATTTGTTGGTTGATAAAATTATGAGTATAGAGAGAGAGAGAGAGAGAAAACAAAAGCTAGTGCATTTCCTTTGATAAGAAACTAATCAACCAAGGAGCCAAGAAGTTCTAAGCCTTCTACCAAGAACATCCAACAACACTAAAGGTATAACAATAAGAAAATTATGTAATAATCATTTGTCTTTCATACCAAATTTGATAGAGAAGTGATTTGAGGAAGCATAAATTATAAGAAGTTATAAGGATGGCTAAAGGGTGAACTAAGAACATTAACAAGCCATGCATGATGAAATTATAGGAATTAATTAAGAACAAATGAAGAACTTATTAAATTAATGAGAATTTTAATGATGAACATGTTAAACCATTAAAACATAAATGTTTAGAATGGTTAAAATCATTAATAATCAACCAATGGATTTATTCCAATTGATTTGAAGTAAAAATATCGAAGAACGAAGATTCGGTGAAAGTTACGCGATTTGACGATAATCGTCGAAAACGTAAATTTCCCAGAATAGAGTTCAAAAGTCGCCGTGTGATTCAAAAATGATTGTTTTCGATTACAACAATTGTAATTAGGTAAATAAGACTTGCATGAGCAAGAATGAATCAATTCGGACTTAAAACGAAGAATTGAGCGTCGAACGTTCACGAACGTTTAACGAACGTGTAAAAATGGACTAATTAGCTAAATTCTCGTCGACGGATTCATAAATGAATTCCGACTTGATGAAATGATAGAACATAACATTTATAAACTATTGTCTTTGGAACAAGCCAATTCCAAGTTGTAACGATCGTGTTACGAGATCGGAAAATTCAAGTTTAGAAAAAAAAATTCAAAGGTTGGGGGCCGGCGTTGCAGCGCCACCCAGACCTTAGGTTCCAGTGCTGTAGCACTGGAACAAGAGATTTGGGTTCTGCGAGCCAGCGCCGCAGCGTCGGCTTTAAGCCTACGGCTAGCGCTGCAGCGTCCTTAAGTAAAATTTTTCCAACGTGAAGATTTCTAAACTTAGCTTTCTACATGGTAATTATGGGGCAACTATATAATGAATATTCATGAAGAGAAATCAGTTAAACAATATGTTTAAGAACAATTTTATGAATTAAACGTCGACAGAACGTATTTAAATTTAAAACTCAAAAATCGATAATGTGAATTATGAATTGTAATTGAGTTGTGAGAGCGTACCTAAAGGTTATATAACATGTAATAGAGGTACGTAATGCATGAATGAAGTTAAAACTTGTGTAAATTCTATACGGAGTTCGATAATGGAAATTCGACTGGAATGTGAGTAACGTAACGAACCAATTATGGTTTCGTCCGTCATTGTGCTTCATGACGATCGACGGGAATCGGTTTATGACATGTAGATGTTAATAAGCCATAATAAATGCTAAATAACTTGAACGAATGCTATTTGCTTAACAATTTAGTTAAGTTATACAAGAAGGAGAAGTTAGGTTATACATTATATATCAACTATGAATTCTCATTGGTATGCTATGTGTTATGCTTTGTAGATGTTGTAAAGACCGAGTAGAGTACATTTAAAGGTTAAAGACGCAAATGCAAGTTTCCTAACCTTGTTCAAGGTCTACTTGATGCAAGTTTCTAAAATCTTATCTATACATTATGGTTGGACAAGTTGTCATTATGCATGATTGCTTATGCATAAACTGTTATTGGATAGTCGATGCCATGTGATTCTGCTAGACTGAGACTTAGCATATTTTGGTGGGTTTTTTTCCCAAATCTTTCCAAAATATATACAATGTTGTGATTCTATGCTAATTGATTGTTAAGGATTCTCAGGTAAACCTGAGTATGAATAAACAAATGTTTTTACGTCGTTAATTCGACAGGCACGTGAGGTTGCCACCAATTAAACGTAAACACATTTAATGTATGAGTGTTGATCAACATATAGTACTACAGGCTGATCACATGGATGTGCTCATAAGCTATATCGAACTTATGGCTTTTGTGCTGGGTTGTTCCTTTAATGAATGAGAACTAAATGAAGGTTCGTGTTCGTTGACCAATATAGATTCCGAAGAGGCTATAAGTCATTGGGAATGGTTTTAAAGAAATCAAAATGTTATTTTGATTATTCTTAAGTACTTCATAACTATTGTACAATTATTGAAGACAAAGTGAGAAAATTCTTGATTTTGTGGTTTCAAGATATGTTGTTTAACTTGTTGAGCTATTTATGCTCATTCTTGCTTAAAACTAAATGATTTCAGCTGAGAGCGAACGGACTGAAGGATCCGGTAAAGACAAAGGCTAGTCCAAGATGGACAAATAGTGATCCTTTGTAATAGCATAGTATTAGTATTGTAATTACTGATATTATGACACTGAATAATGTAATGGTTATAAGAACCTGGGAAGGGAATTAATAGAATGCAATATTTAGTAAACTCATGCATGTTATGGAAGTTTTTCATTGAATGTATGTGTAGATGGTAGTATCGTGTAGCACCATATTCAGGGTTTGAAGGTACCCGAATTTGGGGGCGTCACATATTTGATCTCCAGGGGTTATCGTCGGAGTTTTGGTTTGATCTGACGGGGTTGTTGTCGGGGTGGATTTGATCTCCCAGAGTTGTCACCGGGGGTTTGACTTGATCTCCCAGGGTTATCGTTAGGGTTTGATTTGATCTCTCGGGGTTATCGCCGGGTTTAATTTGACCTCCCGGGGTTGTCCCCGAGGTTGGATTTGATCTTCCTGGTGTTGTTGTCGGGGTTTAATTTGATCTCCCGGGGTTATCTCTGGGGTTTTATTTGATCTCCTGGTGTTGTCATCGGGGTTTGATTTGATCTCCCGGGTTGTCACCAAGGTTTGATTTGATTTCCTAGTGTTGTCACTGGGGTTTAATTTGACCTCTCGGGGTTGTCACCGTGGTTAGATTTGATCTCCCGGGGTTATCATCGGGGTTTGATTTGATCTCTAGGTGTTGTCTCCGGGGTTTGATTCGATCTCCCAGGGTTGTCGTCGGGGTTGGATTTGATGATTTTGACTTCCAAGATTGTCTCTGAAAGGTAAAAGATGGTTTTGCCCTCCAGTATTCTTAGTAACAGGAATACAAAATTTTGAGTGTCTACAGATGCCCCTCTTTATCATGTTTATGCAATGTAATGGAATGAATAGGATACAGATTTCTATACACTGGAAATATGACACATGCAACTGTAATTTAATGCATGATATGCTATGTTATGAATGCTATATGCTCTTATGGGGTTAGTTGCCACGGGTATTCTATCACTGACTGTTCCCACCATTTCTGTTGGGGATGGAGTTATCAATGATGACCTCCACTGAACTATCTTGATGTCTACTCGAACTGTAGTTTACACAGGCTTTCATCACCGAACTTTCTCTATGCCTACTCGAACGGTAGTTTGCAAATGCTTCATCATCGAACTTTCTCGATGCTACATTGGGTTGAAGCCAATGGTTTTAAAATATCAGTCAGTGCTACCAAGATAGATCCTTCAAATATTGTAGAGGTGTTTTCAAGATCCCTGCTGGGGAGATTTTCCTGTGGCTGATACCTTTGGACCTTTCTAAATTTGATGTTGGGGTTGTCACCAATATTTTCTGTCTTCAGATACGCTTTTTGACTTTACCACTGATGGGGATGTTCCTCTTCTGGCGAGTAACCTCATTGGGGATTCCTGATGTCTATCCTGATGATAGTTTACATCGGTTTACATCATCGAATCTTTCCCGACATTACGTTGGGGCTGTCACCAATGGTTTGGATTGATATCCAGTTGATGCCGATGTTTCTGTCGGAGATAGATTTTTTACTATCTACACGAATAGTAGTTGACAATGGTTTGACCATCACTGAACCTCCTCGATGCCTACCTGAATGGTAGTTTACAACGCTCGACTAAACTAATTTGATTTTGATACCTACTCAAACGGTAGTTTGCAGGGTTGACCATCACCGAATCACCTCGATGTCTACTCGAACGGTAGTTTACAACAGTCGGTTGGAGCTGATTTGATTTCATGCCTCGGTTGGAGATTTATATAACAGATTCCATCATCGGTTCTCCTCGGAGAAAATATTTTTCCATAATTTTCATCATCGGATCTTTCCCGATGCTACGCTGGAGTTGTCGCCAACGGTTTGCAATATCAGATAACCTGACCTTCGTTGAAGAAGTTCTCAAAGACTTTCATCATCGGCTCTTTCCCGATGCTACGCTGGAGTTTTCACCAACGGTTTATAATATCAGATACTCTGACCTTCGTTGAAGCAGTTCTCAACGGCTTTCATCACCGGCTATTTCCTGATGCTACGTTGGTGTTGTCACCAATGGTTTACTATATCAGATGCCTGATATCTCTGCTGGGGGTACGTTTCTGATAAGTTAGACCCTCACACAAATCTAGATACTTTGACGAGTTCAAAACCCACTACTCACTACATCGGACCTTCTCGATGCTTTGACAGGGGTTGTTTTCAGTAATTTCCATCATTGGAATTCCAAATACCACATTAGGGCTCATACCAATGGCTTACATAAAGATCTTCTTTCATCAAAGTTTGAAAATCGAATTCAAGATTTTAGGCCTTTTTTGCTCAATTGCGTAGCACTTTTTTCCTGATTTGACTTTTCAGCTTCTGGGAACTCCGCTTGGGTGGCCGCAGGTCTACCTGCGGTAGCCACAGGTAGAGCTACGGCTCCCCGCGGATCTATTTTAGTCCCCCCATAGCTTTCAGAAGTCAATTTCAAGTTGAACCATTTAGAAAATCCAAAAATTCCTCTTCAGATCTACTGAGTTCGGGCTGCTTTTTGCGAAATCCGTTACCGTACAATCGTTCCGCACAACTCCGGTAACGTTTACATCCTTTCTTTTCAAGTTTTGACCGTTATAATGTTAGATTTCATATAAAATGCTTCTAAACACAATATAGCAAATATGCATGCGCATATGGCTTGATAAAAATTATCTGACTTAGTAAATGCTTATATTTTACCATGTTGAACGTATTGATGTGAAAAATTAATTTTTGAGACTGTCATTTGGCGCCCTTTTTTGCCAGTTTATTCATCCTATTTATGGACAAATGTGCCTGGATTTTCAAATAAAAATACACATGGTAATTTAGCTGCCATGGAAAGTTTGATTTTTATGTTGTTCATATATATGAAATGCTCATGATTTTTGGTTGGTGTGCTACTGAATGGCCACCTAGTCATGCCTATGTGTATGCAGATAGTCCATTTTACAAAGGAGACTCTGGCAAAAAAAATTCACAAGCTTGAGCATTTAATGAACATGTAATTTTAACTCTACTGGGGATATATGTTAAACTAATGCATACTTTAGGACTTAGATTATGCATGAAACAATGATTTAATTTTAATAAGCTGTAAGTTTGAAACTTATCTCACACTTTCTGAGGTGATTTGGAGATTTTGTTTAGGTTATGGATTTAGATATACCGAGCAGCTCTCGCAGGGTCTTTGCAGGTGTGAGGAGGAGGAGAGCTTCTAATGTCCCTCAGCCTCGCCGGTAGAGTGAGTCAGTGATTCGTCCTATCCAGGTTGAGAGACCGGATGATGTGAATGAGAAGGAGGATGTCCCTATCGTGGATCCTGCTCCGGCTTCGACTACCCCGCATCGGGAGCTTCCAGCTATCATCGTGATGATTCCAGATCTTTTGTAGGATTTGAGATGCCATCCTTTGATTTATCTCCACACAAATGAGGTAACTGAAATTTTTATTCTAGAATTTCTTCCTTTTTCCATTTTCGGGCCAATGGCTTAATCTTGATTTGTAATTTGATGCAGGTTCCCGATTTTACTCAGCTCACGGGGAACTGGTTTAACATTTATTCCTTGTACCAGACTCTCCATCCGGAGTACCAGGCCATCGTCAACTCTTGGGGTTTTGAGGCTTTCTACTCTATTCCTCCCTATCATTGCCCTTGGGGTTATCTGCGAGCTTTATCTGAGCGCTAGTTCCACCAGACCTAGTCTCTCCACTTATTGCTCTGTGAGGTTATGATGACACCGATGGACTGGCGGTTCAACACGGGAGTTTACAGGTGAGCCGGTGCCTTTGGTGGATGATATTTCACCTGCTATCATTCGATCCTTTTTGGGAGTTCCTGCTATGGCCCTCAAGGGTCGGACTATCTGCTTTGGGCCCTTCAGTGTGGATGCCATGAGTGGGGCTTTGACTGAGCCTCTGCCTGAAGATCAGAGGGTTAGAGATCAGATTCTTCAGCGACTGTTCTTGGTCATCATCACTAGTTGTTTCATAGCGGATAACTCCTCGACGGTCTCTTTTGCTCTTGTTAACGCCACTCGAGATATGGATTGCATCAGAGATTTTGATTGGGGCTCCTTCACCTTTGCATATTTTCTTATTGGGATGCGCCTACGCTATGAGGGCGTGACGGAGGCTTGGCTGGGTTTTTACCCCTTTCTGCTGGTGAGTAATTTCTCTTTCACCTTTCAATTTCTCTCATTTGGATTGCCAATATTTATCACTGAGGACATTGGATCTTTACACTTCTAATTTTGGGCATATGAGAGGCTCCCTTGCCTACACCAGACTACCACTCTAGGTCTGGAAACCTATCCACTAGGACGATGATGGCATTATTCCTCCTTTACAGAGGTACCTGTAGCAGAGGGGTTTACTCATTCTCTCTTGTAGTTGGAGCTATTGACCGCTGCTGTTATCACGTGGGTTCCTTACTCCCCTGATTATCTGACAGTCAATTTTGAGGATGGATTCCTGAATAGGGTAGAGTACATATTATCTACTCGTCGAATTCCTCTTTTGACTGATGGAGGCTAGGAGCTCTACTTGGGAGAGTGTGCTATCAGGAGCGTCACATGAGAGATTCGTATTCCATTCCTTCCTCATGCTAGGTGACATTGGTCCCTATCTCAGCCGGTTGTAGACATTCCCATGATGGGCTTGGATGGCTTCACATTGTTAGAGGGCCCTCACACTCGGAGGCATTTTATCGCTGGTGGAGTCCTCACACTATTGGAGCTCAAATTCTCGCCACTCAGTTCATGGTAGACATGGTTCTTGGGTCTGTGATGATGACAGACTGGATAGCCTGCATTCGAGAACCTACTCATTTGGAGAATATTACAAGTTTGACCCAGCGATTGGATCGGGCACATTTGTTCATCAGGCACCTTGGCAGGGATCCTTTAGAGGCAGATTCTTTTGATCCTTCCAGCTCCGGCACTGGCCCCACAGGTGGTCCATATTCTAACAGTTTTACTGATGCAGATCCTCCTCTCTATCGGTCCAACATCCCTTCTGGCAGAGATTCAGTGACTCAGGATGAGTTGCAGCAGGTTGATCGGCTGGGTGATATAGATATCATATATTTCTTCTGATATGTTTCTCGCTATATCTTTTGATAGGCCTCTGTTAGTTGTTGGGCGGTTGTGCCCCATTTCTCGTTATCTCTTTTGATAGGCCTCTGTTAGTCATTAGGAGGATGTGCCACTATTTCCCTGTACTTTTTATATTTGCATTTTAGTGGCAGACAAAGATGATGCTTTTGTTAGACAGTGTATTTAGAAATGTATGATATTTCCTATCTATGGCATCCTCTTGTCATTTATCATTATCATCTATTATGATGTATATATTATGTCATGGATATGCATTCATATAGGTGAGTTTAGCATTGACCCCTGGATGGTCTCATGATACGGTTCTACAGATGTCTTCATCTACCATCAGCCGGATTGAGCACATACCACCCACATTGATAGCCTCTTCTTTGAGATCATGGTATGACAGTTTGCCTTCCACAAATAGGGTGACAGTTGATCAGATGTTGGGGCATTCCATGTCCATTTTAGCTTTCCAGGTACCACTGGGCTTCGTAGACAACATACTATCTTGTTGGATACCTAAGCAACAGGTTTTTAGGTTCGGTATCTACGAGCTGACTCCTACGTTAGACGAGTATGTGCGCATTACTGATTTGTCGTTGGATCAACTTTGTGCTAGGATGGCCATTAGCAATATGAGACTACCGTTTATGACCCTGACTGGCTTGCGGCGTAGAGTAGTCGCGGATGAGATCACTTCTGGGCATGTGGTGTCCTTGGATTTCTTGATTGATCGATTTGGCTTGCTGGACAGCTATGTACGATATTCAAAAGATTTTACTATCACTACAGGGGAGCGGCAGATTGCTCACGTAGATATTTTGTTGATGTGCGTCACAACTTACTTATACATGCCTTTATATATGGACCATTTGGACATCGACCTGGTCATAGTGGTTCGCGCTCTCAGAGAGGGTTGAACCATCTTGCCCATAATATTGACGAAGACCTTGAGGTTGACCACATTTTGCCATACCCATCCTGTGGGGTTCTTCAGGGGAGTGCCATTTTATTATACGTGTGGTTCATGACATACTTGAGAGCGATCGACAATTTTAGACATCATGGGTATTATTTTACTCATAATATAGCCATGTCCTATTCTTTTCAGTCGTCTGAGTGTACAAATACGACATCTTGGTAGGATTTTTTGATGATGATCGAGGATCCCTTTGCAATCTTGTCATGTTCACAGCTCAACTCTCCTTATAGCTTCATTACTCATGCAGTTGGCATGGATTATCTACCCCTGGTTGGTCTGAGAGGGGTGATCACATATCATCCACTGGCTGTCATGAGACATTTCAACTAGTTTTAGGATATTCACCACTTTGATGAGGCTACGGATCAATGAGTATCAACTTCATCTCTGTTAGCAGATGATTTGACCAGGATTTATGATTGTTGGACTCGTTGCGAGAGGGCTGATTTTTTGACTAGTCATCTGAGTCATTCTTTAGAGTACTCTGCATGGCTAGAGGCAGACATTGCATCGGCCGTGGTTGTTCACTCAGAGCTGAGTATTGATTCTGATGAGCAGGAGCCTATGGAGGACCCTGATTCTCCCACAGAGAACGAGTTATTTGTTGGTTTGACAACAGCTTTGGTCAGTGACACCCCGAGCACTTTTACTGCTGCGGGCCCATCTCTTATAGATTCTTTAGCTCGGATGACCTTTTAGAGGGATCAGGCTAGAGCGCTGATGTTGACAGCCCTTTATGGCAGGGATGCTGCTTTTATCGACATGGACGATTCTCGAGCCACTCGGGACACATCTTTTGTCGAGAGAGATGATGCCCTAGTTGTCCGGGATGCTACTTTTGTTAAGCGGAATGAGGCTCTAGCAGCCCAGTCCATTTTTATTGCTGATAGTACTGCACTTAGATCCTACACGTATGGCATTGTTGCAGATATGGGTGTTATAACGCCCCAAAATCAGGTCTATCTTCACACTCAGATTCCGTACATCACGAGTACATCACACTCCATACATATATCATTATATCTTGAAGATTAACGATATATCCATTCAATTCCCATGTTCTATTACCTTAAAGTCTTCCTTCATTACAAATAATGATAATTATATTATTCTCTTTCATCTTACAAGTGTGACTTAACTAGTCACCATACCTAAAGAATAGTTTAACTAACTATTCTATAAGTCTTGGCTTGATCTTCATGCTCATTCATACAATGAATGGCACTTCATCTTGTGACGCTAATGGTACTCGCAACCATAACACCTTACCATAGTAGGACATCGATCATCTTGATCTTCATAGGGTCCTTTAATACATATTACCATCGTTCGCTGAAAATGTTTTTATTTCAAGCAAGTTTGAGCATTCAATTACTCAGCAAGCAATAACAACTGAATAACAACCAAAGCAAGAATCAAAATTCTTTTAAGACTTCAATAACCGAACAATGGTTATGAAGCAGCTCGAATAATAGGAATATATTATGATTCCTATCATTTTAAAACATTCACCACCTTTACTTTGTCATACTTTCATTTTCTACTCGTTCATATACATTCTGTCTGGCTAGAATCATTAGCACAGACTTAACAATAACGGTTCATGAATAAACTGAAAGTAGTATGCATACAAGCCAATCATTTATGATGATAAAGTATATACTTTGGAGAAGATCTTATTTATTTATTTATTGATAAAAGTATTCATTTATTAAAGGCATTTAATTATCTACATGATGCTATTTTTATAATATGTAAATAACCCATAGTTTTAAGCAATGCTTTTAGAATCATGATGTTGATCATGCTAATGAGATCTAAATTCTTAGAAAGCTTAAAACTAAAATAGTTCCCAATCTTGGGATTACTAAAAAAGGAATTAGTAAATTCGGATAGATCGGTACATATATTACTTGCTCATTGAATGAGGATGATTAATCTCATGATCATTTGTGTGAAGACACTAAAGCAAGTATGTAGATGCTTATTGGAGAATAAGTTCACTGAACGTGACTCGCTATGAAATACCTAATGGAGTTTTGCTCGCCTGTCAATAGGTATTCCTAATGTGATAGTAGTATAAGTGATCCTTAGACTTGAGATCATCATAGTATCTTGTGTATAATGAATTATACTTTGACTTATTTTTTAAGACCCTCAAGGTATGTCAAAGGGTATGCTTGGGTATAATGAGTTACATATGGAGTTAATGAATGATCAATAAAGAATCTATCACTTCTAGTAAAAGAAGAGATATGTCCTATGTGATTCGTTAAATGACAACCTAGTAGTCCTTGGCCAAGGCAGAATGAAATTAGAAATGAGTTTCTAATTTGCATTATTTGGAGTTGTGCCTTTTCTTATCGAAATACATATATTTAAATAAAATAAGACTTGACAGTAAATCCATATCTTATATTTAATTAGGACATTGTATGGTGGAATGATTGAATTGTACAGTAACTATTAACTCGCACGTTCTTTTATGATTAATGTTAAAAACTATATTATTTGGAAAGTCGTTGATCGCTAGAGAGGCTTATACCTATTGTAGAATAAATGTTATTCATTTAAATGAATTATTAGATTAATTTATTTATTTAAATAAAATTAGAATTGTTCTAATTGATTTATTCACAACCGGTTTAATATGGAGAACCTAAAAGGTCACACCATAAAAGGAAGAATAGTTATTTAAGAAGATAATGACATAATAGTAGTAATGCATTAAGTGTAATTAATTTAATCTATGGTGATAGAATAAATTAAATTGCTTAATGTTTATTATTTAATATTTTAGAAATATTAAATATAAATTAATAAGAAAAGTCTTATTAATATTATTATAATTATTATTATTTTAATTCTAAAGGAGTTTAGAAATTAATTTAATAGTAGTACTCTCACTTATTCCTAATGAGATTAGGAGGCAAATTAATTAAAAGAGTTTAATTAATAAATCCCAATATGTTAGGAGGTCTAAATAATTAAAAGAGTTTAATTAATTAATTAAATGAAACCCAATTCTAATTAGATTAGTAGGGTTAACCAATATCTATATAAGAGGAGTCTTATATCAGATATAAGATAGACGTAATTCTAAGAGTTGTAGAGTACTAGTTTTTCTATAGAGAATAAAATACAAGGGTTTAGCCAATCACCCATCTACTTGAGCAATTCCTTTTCCTTGGTGGATCACCTCTAGAGGCCAAACACTTGGGTGACTAAAGTTGATCAAAGGAAGGTGCCAATATAGGAGATTCAAAGAGATCAAGGAGAGCAAGGAGTAGAACTCGTACCTGTGGAAGCTAGATTCTACAAGGGTATAATTTTGATTTATCCTTACTTTTCTATTATTGATAATTGAGCACAAAGCATGATCATGGTGGGGTTTGTATAAAACTTTTAAAACCTTAATTATCGTGCTTCCGCCATTTATTATGTAATTTGATTGAATGTATGCGTTACGTACAAACCCAACAGTGGTAACAGAGCCTAACTTTGTGCTAATTATAAATTTGATGATTCCATGTATGAATTGATGTGAGATTGGATTGAATTTTCTGGAAAAAAAAATCTACAGATTCTGCGAATAACAGCGCGGCCGCACCACGTCCCAGTTCATTTTGGGCGAGGGTGCGCCGGCTACAAATCAGGATCAGTGCACAGCGCGGCAGCGCTGCGTCCCAGTTCATTCTAGGCGCGAGCGCGCCGTCTTGCAAATTCTGAAAAACTTATTTTTTCTTCAATTAAGTAAATGGTTTATTTTAATTGATAAAAGAATAAAATAAATTTATATTTTTATCTGAAATATGATTTCAGATTGCTAAAAAAATTAAAGGAGTTTAATTTAGATTTGATTTTTGATTAAAATAAAAGAGTTTATTTTTGTTTCAAAACTAAAATTTAGCTAAACTTTTGTCCATTAAATGACATCAATCTATATATGGAATGGTTTTATTATTCAGGAGATGAATGATTATTTATTAATGCATATGTTGATGTGTATGAGAATAAATGGGGTTGATTATGGACTATTGACCAATGTGACTGAATTTTATTTTAGTTGAATGCTTGAATGATTGAGTTTTATTAAATGGGGTCTGCATACCTCGTCTTATTTAATTTTTCTCGATGTAAATTCTATCTTCCTTTTATGCACTTCCCCTTGACTGCTGCTCAAGGTTTTTAATTATTGAAATGGTTTATGTAATAGAAATAGTTAGAATTTTCTTGAAGAAATTGGAGACCAAGGAGCGAGAGCGCGTGAAGACCCGTTTGTATGGAGCCCGGGTTTAAATGTAATAGTTACGTTTAGATTTAAATTCTTGCACTCCTAGGTTTGATCTTTTGGTTCACTTGATGGCTCTAGTGAATCAAATTAGAATAAAAGTCCATAATCAATCCGGGTAGAATATAGTATTATAAATGTGCATGCTAAGTATTATATATATATATATATATATATATTATATTTTATGCAAAACATGCTTCGCATGTTTAATAAAATGACGTGTATTATATATATATATATATATATATATATATATGTATGTGTGTGTGTGTATGTGTGTGCATGCGCGCTAAACAAGATGAGACAAATAATAACAAATCCCTCAAAGAAATTATGTTAAGTCTAAAGCGTTCAAAAATATTTAGAATATCGAACGTCGCCTTCTAGCATGATAAATTAATAGATTATTAAATATTTAATACGAGTTTGTAGTGCACACACAAGGCGAGTATTACGTATTTAAGATATTAATTTAATCACATTTGATGTGTATAAAGTTAATTGAACAATATTATTTTATTGTGCACACACAAGAATAATATTTTTCTTTTTTGAATATATGGAGTGCGAGGATGGACTTAACTTAAATCATTTTAGTTCGGATGTGCACACACTTGACCATTATGGTTTAAGAGGCAAAATACAAGGAGTCACATGTTGATGTGATTGACAAGATTTGTCTACCTATTTATTTATATATCGTTTGTTGTGCATACACAAGGCTATATACATTTGAAATGAGATCCTTAATCTTACTAGCAAATCTTTAATTAGATGTTGTCGAACTATATAAGTGAGGGTAATATAGTTTGAAGAAAATAGTGGGAGATACCAATCTAAAATAAGACCTAAATTTATTTTGGTATATAAAATTAATTAAATGAATATTTGCTAAAATGTTGTCTTTTCACATGCAGAATTTTAAAAGTGTCAAAATCACTTATTTCACTGCGTAGCATACTTGATGCTAATAAACTAATCGGGCCGAATTACATAGACTGGTTAAGGAATCTGAGAATAGTTCTCACTGCTGAAAAGATTTCTTATGTCCTAAATTCACCTGTCCCTTAAACTGTTCCAGAATCTGCCTCTGAGGAAGAGATTGCCACTATTGTTAAGTGGCAAAATGATGCATCTGTGGCTCAATGCATCATGCTCGCATCCATGAATAACGAGCTTTAGCGTCAGCATGAAAACATGGATGCTCCTACTATATTGCTTCACCTCAAGGAGTTGTATAGTGAACAAAGTAGGACTGCTAGATATGAGATATCTAAGGAGCTCTTCCGTTCTCGGATGATCGAGGGCACTGTCGTTGAGACTCATGTTCTAAGGGTGATCAATCTGATTGAACGCCTTGGACAACTTGGGTTCGTCAAGGATGGGGAGTTGAGTTAAGACTTAGTCTTGCAGTCACTCCTTGAGACCTTCTCGCAGTTCGTTATAAATTTTTACATGAATAAGTTAGATGTCAGCTTGCCTAAATTACTTAACATGTTGAAAACTGCAGAATGCCACTTCCCATCCAAGAAGAACCATGTCTTAATGGTGGATTCTTCCAAAAAAAAGAAGAGACCCAAGGTATCTTCTGAAAAGAAGAAATCTAAGAAGGCTAAGGGCAAGTTGAACACAAAGGAACAAAAGAAACCTGATCCAGCAAGCAAAGGAATCTGCTTCCATTGCAACAAGTCGGGTCATTGGAAGAGGAACTGCAAGAAGTTTCTGGCAGAGAAGAAGCTTGGAGTAGCTTTGACTTCCAATCAAGGTTTGTTCATGATTAAAATTAATTTTTCTAAAAGTCAAAATTCTACTTGGGTATTGGATACCGGCTGTGGTTCTCACATATGTAATACTGTGCAAGGACTGGTCAGAAGTAGAAAGCTGAACAAGGACGAGGTTGTCCTACGAGTGGGAAATGGAGCAAAGGTTGCTGCATTAGCTGTAGGCACTTATTGTTTAGCACTGCCTACGGACAAATCCATTTATTTAAATAACTGTTATTCTGTTCCGAATATCATTAGAAACATTATTTCAAATTCTGTATTAGATAAGGATGGATTTGAAATTATAATAAAGAACAACAGTTGTTCTATTTATAATAACAATGTTTTATATGGTGTTGGTAATTTGCGAAATGGACTTTATATACTTGACTTGCATGAAAATATACTTCAAATAGAACAAACTAAGAAAAGGAAAAGAGATGATGTTAATTATACCTATATGTGGTACTATAGACTCGGTCATATGAATGAAACAATATTATCCAAGTTGCATAAAGATGGGCTCTTAGAGCTATCCGATTATGAATCATATCCAACATGTGAATCTTATCTCATGGGTAAAATAACTAAATCTCCTTTTAGTGGAAAAGGAGAAAGAGTTACAGAGTAGTTAGCGTTGGTTCACACAGACGTTTGTGGACCTATGACAACGAATGCACGGGGAGGGTATTCTTATTTTATTACCTTCACTGATGATCACTCAAGATTTGGATATATGTATTTAATGAAATACAAATCTGAATCATTTAAAAAGTTCAAAGAGTTCAGAAGTGAAGTAGAGAAATAAACAAGCAAGAGTATTAAGATTTTTCGATCAGATCGAGGTGGTGAATATTTAAGCGGTGAGTTTCTCAATTGTCTCAAAGATAATGGTATAATCTCACAATGGACTCCACCAGGTACACCACAGTTAAATGGATTATCTGAAAGGAGAAATCAAACATTGTTGGACATGGTTCGTTCCATGATGAGTTTTACTGATCTTCCAATTTTATTTTGGGGTCATGCCCTAGAAACGGCTACATATCTACTAAATAAGATCCCCTCGAAATCCATTCCCAAGACTCCATATGAGATGTGGACAAGGAGGAAACCTGGTCTTAAGTATGTTAAGATTTGGGGATGTCCAACTTATGTGAAAAAGGTTTCAAAATGATAAGCTTGGGACAAGAACTGATAAGTGCACGTTTGTGGGATATCCTAAAGAAAGTTTGGGATACTATTTCTACAATCCTATTGAGCAAAAGGTGTTTGTTGCGAAACACGCTCTCTTCTTGGAAAAAGCAGTTGAACCTTGAAGGGGCTAGTGGGAGGAAAATAGATCTTAAAGAAATTCAAGAACCACAAACCACTACAGATCAATTGGATGAACCTGTCCAAGTAGAGACACATACTGTACAATACCCAATTCGTAAATCTGGAAGAGTACCGAAGATACCTAAAAGGTATGAATTCATCATAGAGGATGACAATGAGGTACACGTCATAAATTATGATGATCCATTGAATTACGAACAGGCTATGAGTAATTAAGACTCAGAGAAATGGTAGATGACCATAAAATCTAAAATGGATCTTTGAAGCAATGCACAAGACCATTTGGATTTTACTTGCGATTGTAGCTTATTATTACTAGATCTGACAAAATGGACGTGGAGACGGCCTTCCTCAAATATACATTATTAGAGGAGAATGTATGTATGATACAGCCAGATGGATTTATTTCAATGGTTGAAGCAAATCATGTATATGAGCTACACAAATCCATTTATGGATTGAAGCAAGCTTCTCAAAGATGGAACATTCATTTTGATGAGACAATCAAAGACTTTGATTTTATCAAAAACGAGGATGAACCATGTGTGTACAAGAAGGTTAGTGGGAGCGCTGTTTCATTCCTTGTATTATATGTTGATGATATATTACTGATAGGGAATGATATTCCTTTGTTACAATCGATCAAAATAAAGTTGTCTAAACATTCCTCCATGAATGATTTGGGTAGAACATCCTACATAGGGGATATAAATCTGTATAGATAAAATTAAAAGGATGTTCGGCTTAACCCAAGGAACATATATTCATTAGATGCTAAAGGCTTTTAGCATGGAAAACTCCAAAAGGTATCTCATGATGATGAGCCATGGAGTGAATCTCTCTAAAAATTGTTCTCAATAAAAGAGAGATCGCATGAGTTACTATCATGTATGCAATGAAATATACGAGACTTGATGCTGATCAGTCATATTCTGAAGAAGATCACTGTAGTATGGCGATTGGATTTAGTGCAAGTGGGAGATCGAAAGTAGTATGCATACAAGCCAATCATATATAATGATAAATCATATACTTCAGAGACGATCTTATTTATTTATTAATAAAAGTATTTATTTATTAAAGGCATTTAATTATCTACATGATGCTATTTTTATAATATGTAAATAACCCATAGTTTTAAGCAATGCTTTTAGAATCATGATGTTGATCATGCTAATAAGATCTAAATTCTTAGAAAGCTTAAAACTAAAATAATTCCCAATTGTGGGATTCCTAAAAAATGGATTAGTAAATTCGGATAGATTGATACATATATTGCTTGCTCATTAGATGAGGATGATTGATCTCATGATCATTTGTGTGGAGACACTAAAGCAAATATGTAGGTGCTTATTGGAGAATAAGTTCACTGAACGTGATTCGCTATGGAATACTTAATGGAGTTTTACTCGCTTGTCAATAGGAATTCCTAATGTGATAGTAGTACAAGTGATCCTTGGACTTGAGATCATCATAATATCTTGTGTGTAATGAATTATACTTTGACTTATTCCTCAAGACCCTCAGGGTATATCAAAGGGTATGCTTACATATGGGTATAATGAATGATCAATAAAGAATTTACCACTTTTAGTAAAAGAAGAGATATGTCCTATATGATTCGTTAAATGACAACCTAGTAGCCCTTGGCCAAGGCAAAATGAAATTAGAAAGGAGTTTCTTATTTACATTATTTGGAGTTGTGCATTTTCTAATCGAAATACATATAATTAAATAAAATAAGACTTGACAGTGAATCCATGTCTTATATTTCATTGGGACATTGCATGGTGGAAGGATTGAATTGTACGGTAACTATTAACTCACAGGTTCTTTTATGATTAATGTTGAAATTTATATTATTTGAAAAAATGTTGATCGCTAGGGAGGCTTATCCATATTATAGAATAAATGTTATTTATTTAAATGAATTATTAGTTTAATATATTTATTTAAATAAGATTAAAATTGTTCTAATTGATTTATTCATAACTGGTTTAATATGGAGAACCTAAAGGGTCACACCTATAGAAGGAAGAATAATTATTTAAGAAGATAACGACATAATAGTAATAATGCATTAAGTGTAATTAATTTAATCTATGGTGATAGAATAAATTAAATAGCATTAATATTTATTATTTAATATTTTGAAAATATTAAATATAAATTAATAAAAGGAGTCTTATTAATATTATTACAATTATTATTATTTTAATTTCAAAGGAGTTTAGAAATTAATTTAATATTAGTACTCTCACTTATTCCTAATGAGATTAGGAGGCAAATTAATTAAAGGAGTTTAATTAATAAATCCCAATATGTTGGGAAGCCTAATTAATTAAAAGAGTTTAATTAATTAAATAAAACCCAATTCTAATTAGATTAGTAGGGTTAACCAATATCTATATAAGAGGAGTCTTATATCAGATATAAGATATACGTAATTCCAAGAGTTGGAGAGTACTATGTTTTCTACAGAGAATATAATACAAGGGTTTAGCCAACCACCCATCTTCTTGAGCAATTCCTTTTCCTTGGTGGATCACCTTTAGAGGCCAAACACTTAGGTGGTTAACGTTGATTAAAAAAAAGAGCCAATACAAGAGATTCATGGAGATCAAGGAGTAGAACTCGTACCTGTGGAAGCTAGATTCTACAAGGGTATGATTTTGATTTATCCTAACTTTTTTGTTATTGATAATTGAGCACAAAGCATGATCATGGTGGGGTTTGTATAAAATTTTTAAACTCTTAATTATTGCGCTTCCGCCCTTTGTTGTGCAATTTAATTGCATGTATGCGTTACGTACAAACCCAACATAAACCGAACGTCTAACATAAAACAGTTCAATCATATAACAGTTCATCTCACAGAAACACCAAAGTGTTAACATTGTGGCACAAGGTCTCATACATTCCAACATCTTGTACAAATATCACACATTTGCATATACGAAATGCTTTCTCATGTTCAACCTCAGAGAAAGTTAAGAAACTAGCATTCATAACAAAATATGAATGAAGTTAGGAAACTTTCTATAGCGCTGCATACTGCTTACACTATACCATTCATCGCAATCCCTATAGAACACATAAGGAATAACACATACCAATTAGTCATATACTTAACTTACGCATTGGTTTAAACTTCTCTTTACTTCTTATGGTTCACGTTCTTATAATCTAAGTTTACGCGACCAACCCTCATATTCATTTCTTCTATTCTTTCAATAACATTACACTTAGCACACATTTAGTCTCTGACAGTAGTCAATATAGTACACTGAGTGGTTTTCCATAAACAACCAATAAACTAGCTTCCCATCTCGTCAACACTGTCTTTCACAGTGAGCTAGATCGATTGCTAGTTGGTATTAACCGTCGCTCTCTAACGGAATCGTTTAGCCCAAATACTATATCTCGACCATTATAGACTACGATTGCATTACAATTTAGACTTAGCTCATCCGAACCATTATAACTATAATGTTCATTAAGTTAATCCTCATTACTAACTTACAACATCCGGTCCATTCGACTCGGAACGTTATTCAAGTTATTATTGTTAACTCGGCTTCTCAATGTTATACGTTATTCTTCATTCTCTTATTACCGTTCGTTACGGCTTAATAACATTCATATGTTATAAACCGACTCTCGTCAATCGTATTTAGACACAACGACAAACAAAACCCTAATCGATTCGTTAGGTTTGACACATTTCCACCGGATTGCCGTTATCGAACTCTGAATAGATATTATATAAGTTTTATCTTCACTTCTTAACATTCTTGTATGCCACACCTCTATTACATATCATCTAACCTTGAGGCACGCATTAAACTCGACTACGATTCACGGATTACATTTTTGAATTTCAAATTTCTAATTTAAATACATTTATTCAACGTTTAATTCTTAAAATCATCCTTAAACATGTTGTTTAGGGGTTTTGTCTTCATGAATATTAATCATTTACTTGCCCTACAATTACCATGTAAAAAGTTGGGTTAACAAATAACCATGTTGGAAATTTTTCACTTAAGGGCGCTGCGACGCCACCCTAAGTGTTAAACCCGGTGCTACAGTGCTGGCTTGCAGTGTCCGGCTTCTGGGTCAGGTGCTGTGGTGCCAGCTTCTAAGGCTCGGGCGGCGCTACGGCGCCTGGCCTGTCCCTTTAATTTTTTTTTCAACTTTTGAACTTCCTTAGCTCGTAACGCAATCGTTATAACTCGAAATTAGCTCATTCCAAAGTCATTAGCTCACATATCTTATGTTCTACGATTCCATCAAGTCGAAATTCATTTCTAAATCCGTTGGCCAGAAATTCGCTTTATTAAACGTTCGTGAACGTTCGATGTTTAATTCTTTGTTTTAAGTCCGAATTTGTTCATTCTTGCTCTCGCAACTCTTATTTACCTAATCCTAAGATACGCCATCCAAAACAAAGGTTTTCGAGTTAAACGGCCACTTTTAACTTTCATTCTGGTAAAATTTACTATTCAACGATTAAAATCTAATCTCGTAAACTTTGCCATAACTTCGTTACTCGATATTTTTATTCCAAACCAAATGGAATCAATCCATTGGTTATTCATCTATGATTCTAACAATCTTAAACATCTAAGTTTTTAATTTTTTTCTTCTTTAAGTTCCTTAACTATTCAATTATGGTTTTACCTCGTTTCTTCATTAAATTCTTAACCATTCCATTATGGTTTTACTTGTTCTTGGTTATTAGTGTTTTAAAGTCCATTAATATCCACCTTATCATATCTTACAATTCATGCTCTACTAATAATCACTTCTCTATCAATTTAATATTGAAGGAAGATGAAAATTTAAGGTTTAAACACTTATACCTTTTAGTGTTCTTGAATTCTTGACTTTGTGTTCTTGACAAAGTCCTAAGTAGCTTCCTTTCTCCTTAGATTGCTTGTTATAAGCATCTTCATTCTCTCTTCTCTTCGCTCTCAATATTGGTGATTTGTGAAACCACAAACCAACTCTTAAGCTTCTCTTATATAGGATTTGCAAGACCAAGGGCATAAGGGTCATTAAAAAAACCTCCTTACCCCCCATTTCCCCCACATGCCATCCCATGTCCTCTCATGTGCTAGCACATGGTTAGCACATGGCCACCATGTCTCCCTACATGGGTTGTCCCATGGGTTTTACCCACCCGTTTACCTATCGGTTCAACTCTTGGGTTCGGTTCTTAATTTGGGCTTAACATTAATTCCCATTGGGCTTGATTTAAATAATCATTGGGCCTTACTCATTCACCAATTGGACTTGACAAAAATTCAAGTCCAATATTTAAAGTCCATTAAGACTTATCGTATTCTCTTCGTATATACTCCATATTATATTCATGTTATGCGTCGTATTCATCTCATATTGTACTCGTATAATAACTAGTATTATACTCGTATTTGTTATGTATAATAATCGTTATTATTACACTTAACTATTTTCTTCTTCGATTTTACTTTTCCTAACCCTTAGAGTTTTAAGTCCGCAAGCGAAAACTTCATGAGCCATAACTGAAATATTATTAAATATTCCATCTTCTCTTAGAATCCTATCATAACGCATTTCTCGGAATTCAAATATTTTTGAATATTCTGTCTTTCTTGTACCGATTATCTTTTACGCGTTCCTCGAAACTTCGAAAAACTAAAAAACACTTTCTGGCCTTAAGCGTTTTCCTTCACGTTTTTCCCTAACGTAATTAAACGAATGAAAGGTACATAACAATATTTTTCGTCGCTTTTATTCTATCCGATTTCCATGCGTTTTTTGAGAAAAACTTTTATCGGCTAACTTAACTTTTCATGACATATTATCGTCAAATCTTTATACAGAATGTCATTCCGACATCCCAATCTCCCAGAAAGACTTAGGGTTCTCAAACCCTAACCCTTAGAGTTTCAACATATGAATAGTGCGTATTTCGTCTTTTTCTCAGAAATATTTTTGCTCCCGAAAATCTTTTATTTTCGTCTTGAAAATTCTTACTCGTTCATTCTAGCTCGTAGCCAGAATCCTCCTGGTTTGTAGTCATCTTATGTCATAGAATAACTAATAAACACATAACATAGAATATAATCAATAAAAAATTATTTTATTAATTATTAATTCTTTAAACCTAATTTCTGGACAATCCAATTTTTCGGGTTGTCACATTATTCCCCCCTTATAAAAATTCCATCCTCGGAATTTCTAAAACTACATCCATACCTGAATGCATTATCCTTACAACCTTTAATGAAGGTTTAGTCTCACTTCTTTTTATTTATGTTGAAAAAACTCAATATACTAATTCAGTTAGGTATTTACCTAATTATTCCTTCTCATTATCTCTTCAACATCCTTTCCCCCCCAAGGATCATTATCTGTTATAATTGTCAGATGTTAAACATCATGACGACTATACTTCTAATCTCTCGGGATATCACAGTCACACATTCTTCTAAAAATTTACCCCTTGAAATTGTTAACATAATATTTTTCTCAACTTCTCTTTAAAGAAGTTGTCATCCTTCGTACATCAAAGAACCTTCACAATTTATAATGAATTATGAAGTAGAATGAATAGTTGGAAATATAAAGACTCCTTTAAGACATTTCATACGTTATTGAGGGGTCTTATAGACCATGATCTCTTACTAGGTTTAACGATATTTCATCGTAAACCATTCTTACTCACCCAATGCGTTTACAATCACAAAGAAGGTAAACCACCTTTGTAAGACCCCAACTTTTATGAATAAAGATTTAATTTTCTTTATATATTATTTCAAAATGGTAAGGTGTTGATTTGATAAATGTGAAAAATTATGGGTGAAATGTGCAAATATTTCAAAATAAGCAAGTGCTTATAAAATATTCATTGTTGTCGGGGAATATTCGTTTGGTCGTGGAATATTCTTGTTGCCGGGGAATATTCGTACGACGGCGCAGCTATTTGTGGGCCCCACAACAGAATAACTGTCAGATATAGAAAGCGACAGAAATAACCTTTTTATAAAATAACGGCGTAGTTGTTACCGTTAGTATTGTTGAAATACCCGGTGGTTAAAATACAGTAATACGCGGTGTTGCACAGTAGCACACGGTATTGCACAGTATTTTGAATTATTGATTCTTACGTAAGAAGTCACTACTTAATTATTACAGTAATTACTGTTCAATATTTTATATTATTGATTCAATAATTGCATGATATTTTATTGATTCAATAATTGCTACGTTGATATTTTATATCAATAATTGCTACGTTGCTATTTTATATGATTGATTCAATAATTGCTACCGTTGATATTTTGTATTATTGATTCAATAATTATCACTGCACAGTATTTCACATTATCAACTCAATAATTCATATTATTTGAATAATATTATTAGATAGCATTATTGACAATGTCTAAGGAAGTTCTGTCTAGGAGGGGTTATTTAATTGCACGCCAGTAAGGAGAAGTCCTTATCGGAAGGCCCCCTCTTTCCTGGGAACGACTTGGTTGTCAATATTATAGTTCTGTAATTTATTCATGAATAAATAATTATTAATTTATATGATAAGAAAATATTTATTTTGTGGATATAAAAGAAGGAATTAGTGCTGATGTATTTTTATCAATATTTTGGTGTGAAAAATCATCCGTTTATGGATTTCGGATAATTTATGTTTGGAATTTGAAAAAACTTCCTTCTGCAAAGTTGTAGAGAATTAAATTTCCTATGGAAAACACATAGAATTTGTATTTTTCTAACAAAAGGGCTATTTATTATGAATTATTGAAGTTTTGGAAAATAAATATTTTTTAAATAAAATGGTGGGCCCCACTTTTGGTTGTTGTGGAAAATTTTTTGAATTTTCAAATCTCACGAGGTGTGCTGGAAGTTGCCGGCGCAGAAAGTCTACTTTGACATCCTAAACTTTTCCTATAAATAGGGTGCTTAGGTTAGAATTGAAAATCACACTAGAATCAGAAGTTTTCTCTCTCTATAATATCAAGCGTATTTTTGTGAGTATTTAGATACTTTGAGTGTTGGTATTCAGTGCAAGTTTTTTTTAGCCTTATATCCGATATTCTAGTCAGAAGTACAATTCTTTTGAGGTAAGGATGTTATTTTCTTTCGTAAATGATGTTATTCTTTTCAATATCATTATACCAAAATATTGGCATGGATTGTATTATGAAATTCTTACTTTTTCCGTCGGAGTTACTATTCACGTATACGACACTATTCACGAAAAAACTATATTTTCTTCTATTTGTCCAAATTGTCTGTTATGGTTACTATCTTTGATTGGATCTAAGTTTTGACCTTTATTCTTGAATTTTGGTCCACAAAGTATTATTCTGGAATATTCTTGAACTTGAATAAACTAAAATACGAATCCTTAATCTTGTCCTTTATTTCACTGGATTCGTTATTTATATTGTTTTTCATCATCCTCAGTCCTAAAAGGTGATATAACTGAATATCTTTGGCCTGTAGAGCAAAGATGAATGATTACCTGATGAATATCTTTGGCCGTAGTGCAAAGATGGATAGGTGTTGAGATGAACATGACCACTGGTGATACAAATGAATATCTTTGGCCCGTAGTGCAAAGATGAATATTTGATTTGAGATGTATATTGATTAATGTTACAAGAATAAAATATTGATGATGGACTTTTAAATCATAGAAGATAGTAGACTTCATTCTCTACTTAACTCTTCTAATGAATTGTTATTTTCGCTGCGAATATTGATCTAAAACTTGTTGTCAATAATATTTTATCTGAATTGTTGAAGACTAACGATAATTTATTTTCCATTATCTTAGTCATAATATTCTTTACTGGGCTAGTTGAGCTCACCTTTTCATCTATTGTCCTCTTCAGGGAATGAGAATGTTTCGAGAACTAGTCGGGGAACAGAGTGATGGTCCGAGTTAGAGCAGTAGTAGTCCACACTATTTCTGATAAATAGTGTGATAATAATTGTAATGAGGACTTAGTTTGAATGTTAATATTTTGTATATGTTTGTATTGACACTCACAGTTGTGTGGTCATATCTTGAACGACCGTGTGATATAAAATTTGTATTTGAATTCTGTACCATGTATTTGGTAACTCATAATGGGTTGGGTTGACTGGACCTATTCTGGGGGCGTCACAACCTTTTTTGGTAATTTAGGTGATCAGCCCATCCCCATATCTTCTCAGACTTATTTATCCGATTCCGCACTAAAATAATTTGGCTTAGTACAACTTCTCAAAGAAAGCTTGATTTCTTTTAAACATGAAATTCCATTTGTCTAGACAAATCAAATATCTTAGACCATACCAATAAATTGGACACCAACTTCAAACAGTAGTCTAGTCAAATCAATTGGCATCGACTACTCCTCTTAAATTCTTTCACAATAATTCAAAACGTTTAACGACATCATGATACAGTACTGATTTATAGTACGTTGAGGACTTCATCAGTTTATGACTTTGTCATACTTCATACTGCCACAGTGTGTTGATGATCTTACGATCACATCCAATACTAGGTTTAATGCATTGATAACTCCGTCTTTTTACCACCTATGCATCAAATGCACTGATGATATAAAATTTATTTTAATATTTCAAATCAAATTCTGTCTAGCTGAAATGATTAGCATAGACATACAAAGAATAGTTCCTTTTTAAAATCCATTGGTTTCCAAAAGTTGAAACCAATATTTTCTTTCCAAAGACATACACGTCCACACGATGTCAATAATTTTGAAATCTAGCATAGCTAGAAGACTTGTAATTTCCTTTTTTCTCCAACTTCGTTCATTGTCTTTCTACGACAATTCTTAATCTTCTCTAGCACCTTAAATGCTACTTATACTGAAAATAATAAATTTTCAGTCTAACCATCCCAATACCATAGTATAGTTCATCAACTTACCACACTTTATGTGTTTAGGAACTTTTAACAACCATATGTGTTTAAGAACTTATCTTTGCAAAATGTAATCCTAGAACAAATCAAGGACTATCAATACGCTCAGGGCTCAGAAACATAGCATATAACTATGAATCACAAACTTTTCATAAGTATGAGTTTCAAGAACTCGCACCTATCTTAGTACATTCTACTATCCAATATATACATGAGAAAAGATTCACCTTCTCGTCATATACATATTGATAACGTGACATTACTATTCCAATGATTATCACTATAATAGACTGAGTGGTTGTTACCCCAAAGTATAAACCTTTGCCCATAACAAAAGTTTATACAACTCAACTATTACATGAGTCCTCAATTGAAATTTACAACCTTCTAACTTTCCTTTGACTTAATATAAATTTTCTTTAATTCGTATTCTATACCTTACAACTTTGCCTAGTTCTTTTCCCTTGTACTAATTCACAGTACCATTCCATTATAGCACTTAGCTATAACTCATCAATCGTTTAACAGAAAATCTATTATTACGACTTAACATGATCACGTCGTGATCTTCTTCCTTAATCATTTAACCCAACGATTTTCTTACCCTCCTCCCTCAGATTATAGCCTTAGGTAATCATACCTAAGGTTTATAACCTATCAGCTTTGATACCAACTTGTGACGCCCCGAAATATGGTCTATCTTCACACCTGGATTTCGTACATCACGAGTACATCACACTCCATACATACATCATTATATCTTGAAGAATAACGATATATCCATTCAATTCCCAATTTTTATTACCTTAAAATCTTCATTCAATACAAATAATGATAATTACATTATTCTCTTTCATCTTACAAGTGTGACTTAACTAGTCACCATATCTACATAATAGTTTAACTAAATATTCTACAAGTCTTGGCTTGATCTTCATTCATATTCACATGACGAATGGCAGTTCATCTTGTGACGCTAATGGTACTCGCAACCATAGCACCTTACCATAGCAAGACATCAATCAGCTTGATCTTCACAGGGTCCTTTAATACATACTACCGTCGTTCGCTAAAATTATTTTTATTTCAAGAAAGTGTGAGCATTAAATTGCTCAGCAAGTCATAGCAGTTGAATAACAACCAATGCAAGAATCAAAATTCTTTGAAGACTTTAATAACCGAAGCAATGGTTATGAAGCAAGTCGAATAATAGGAATACATTCTGATTCCTATCATTTTAAAACATTCATTACCTTTAATTAGTCATACTTTCATCTTCTACTCGTTTATATACATTCTGTCTGGCTAGAATTATTAGCACAGACTTAACAATAATGGTTTATGAATAAACCAAACTTCTAGCCCAGATACTATATCTTGACCATTATATACTACGATTGCATTACAATTTAGACTTAACTTATTCGATCCATTATAACTATAATGTTCGTTAAGTTAATCCTCATTACATAACTTACAACATCTGGTCTATTCGACTCGAAACGTTATTCAAGTTATTATTATTAACTCGGCTTCTCAACGTTATACGTTATTCTTCATTCTCTTATTACCGTTCGCTACGGACTTATTAACATTCAAATATTATAAACTGATTCTCGTCAATCGTCGTTAGACACAACGACAAATGAAACCCTAATCGGTTCGTTAGGTCTCACATATTTTCACCGGATTACTGTTATCGGACTCCGAATAGAAATTACATAAGTTTTATTTTCACTTCTTAACATTCTCGTATGCCACACCTCTATTACATATCATGTAACCTTGAGGCGCGCATTAAACTCGACTACGATTCACAGATTACGTTTTCAGATTTTGAGTTTTAAATTTAAAAATATTTATTCAACGTTTAATTCTTAAAACCATCCTTAAACATGTTGTTTAAGGGTTCTCTCTTCATGAATATTAATCATTTACTTGCCCCACAATTACCATGTAAAAAGTTATAAGGGCACTGCGGCGCCACCCTAAGTGTTAATCCCGACGCTGTAGTGCTGACTTGCAGTGTTCGGCTCCCGAGTCTAGCGCTGCGGCCCCTTGTTCTAAGGCTTGGGCGGCGCTGCGGCGCCGCGGCGCCGACCCTGTCCCTTTGATTTTTATATTCAACTTTTGAACTTCCTGAGCTCGTAACGCGATCGTTATAACTCTGAATTGGCTTGTTCCAAAGCCATTAGCTCACATATCTTATGTTATACGATTCCATCCAGTTGGAATTCATTTCTGAATCCGTTGGCAAGAAATTCGCCGTTTCGTCCATTTTTACTTATTCGTTAAACTTCGTGAACGTTCGACGCTCAATTCTTCGTTTGAAATTCGAATTCATTCGTTCTTGCTCTCGCAAGTCTTATTTACCTAATTCTACAATACGCCATTGAAAACTAAGGTTTCCAAGTTAAACGACGATAATTAACTTTCATTTAGGTAAAATTTACGATTCAACGATTAACGTCTAATCTTGTAAACTTTGCCATAACTTCTGTTGGGAATTGCATGATAAAATTTGATGTTGAAAGTAAATATTTATGCTTATGTGTAAAGTTCATCAATAGAACATATGTACAAGGACTTAGATGGTAGATCAAAATTGTTAGGTTGATCAGTGCTAAATGTTTATCATTCTATAAATGAATGTATAGAAGAAAGATTAAATCTGTTAGGTTGATCTCTTGAAATGTAATAGATAGGCCTCAACAGAATCATAGTATGTCGAGCCAGCCAAGAGTATGCAGAAGCTAAGGCAGAATCGTGGAGTAGTAATGGAAGTTGTTCCAGAATCGTAGTTTATCTTGGAAGCCACACTCAGAGTCGTGGAGACAGTCCGAGCGCCTGCCGAGCCAAGTCAAGAATCATAGTTAGCTATCGGAAACGTGGAGTCTGCTAGACAAGCAAGTAGAAATCGTAGTCTATCAAGGCTTAAGAGAAATTGTAGTGTTCTCTACGATCAAGACTGAATCATGCATGAGCACAACAGCACAACGATCATGATACGAAGACAATGATCGTGGTGTCTGTGACAATCGAAGATTTATAAGATCTTGAATAATTAAAATAAAGGTTAAAGAATAAAACTTAGATGGGATTTTGAGGATTAATTAAAAAAATTAAGTAAAACCTATATGGTTTACTATTTGAATGAAAATATAGAAAATATGGGTTACAAAATTTTAAAACCCTAGAAATGGAGTTATATGTATTTGAAGGAATGTTAAGGATAAGATACTACAATACCTATAAATTTGGTGTGAACTGAATAGTGTAAGGAATGTTATAATGATACATGTGAAAATTTTATTAAGGAAATAAAATTTCATATGAAGAGATGCTATGAGGTTAAAAGGAGATGAGTATATGTATATATATATATACATTATAATGTGTTATACATAAATACCTTATGACTTATGTGGGACATGTATGAGATTAAGTAAATACATGTATTGTAAATATGTATATATTTACTCTTGGTATAAAAGAATTAAAGAAAGATTTGTAGCCTAATGTTATTAATTAGGTATTAGAACTAAATAACCTTAAAAAGTTATCTTTATTTAATTGTCCTAGTATTTTAACTATATACTAGTGGCCTAATCTAAGAGATTTGTGGAATATGTCTCAACCTATTAAATTATTTTGTATGAATTTATGAGAGAGGTGGATAAAGATGTTAATACCTGAGAATAAACAGGTAGTCATGAGCTGAAGCCAAATAGTTAAGACTTGGGCTGAGATTGGAATTCTGTCCATGGATTGAATAAAAAGGATAAGGGAAAGAGATAATAAGAGAATACCTATGATAAGGTAAGATTATGAGATAAGTTGTTCAGAGAAATTGTGTAAGAGTTTAGTAGTAAACTAAACCAGAATGTTGCAGTAATAGTGATTCCGACAAGGAATCCTTGTAAATGGGGAAGAAGGTAATAACTAAAGGATGAACAGATAAACCAATATGGTTAATTGAATTAAGTATGTGAGAATCAAGATAAAACTATGTTAGGAATTAGCATAGCTTGAATGTTGGCCTGGACTAGCAAATAAGAAGATGAGTAAGTATAAAGTAACTAGCTAATATGATTAGCAATAAAAAGGGAAAAATGGATATTTTGCTAACTTAATAAAGTATGGAAGTGAATTATGAAAGTTAAGGGAGAATTGTGCGAGTTAGGAAAACCTTAGGGTTGAAATCCTAAGACTTGAAACTTAAGAAAATATCTTAAGGAATATGATAAGGAATAAAGAATATTCCGAGAATATACTAAGAATATGCCAGGGGTGATTTATAAGCTTTTAAAGACGAAGGGGAAGACTAGAGAAGACTTAAGTTGGGTGACCAGCTTATAAGAAAGTAAAAGTAGCTTTTATATAAGCAAAAATCAAAATTTACCTATATTCATTTTAGCCAAATTGGCTAAGCGTAGAGACAGAAAGAGAAGAGAAAGCGGGGAGGAATATAATCATCGCTTTACCTTAGTTGGTGAACAACTCCCCACCTAACCTTACTAACTTTCACTACACTTACAAGTTAACCTATGAGTGCAAGCAGCCACTAGTAATGATGGGTGATGATTATTAAGAAATTTTCTAGGAAATTTCCTTGAAGTGGCAAAAGACTATTTTTCCCCAGAAGAAAATTATTAATAACTTTTGTGTCCTAGGAAGGAAATTGCTAGGAAGTTTCCTAGTAATAGGGGAATGACAATTTTGCCCCAAGAAAATTTTTTTAATGCCCATGGCATCCTTGAAGGAAATTTCTAGGAAATTTCTTAATGGTAGTAAGATGACAATTTTGTCCTTAAAGAAAAATGATTATGACCAATATGTCCTATGAGGAAATTTCTAGGAAATTTTCTTTAGATGACTTAACTACCATTTTGCCCATTCCTAGTAATGGTTAAAGACTATTTTTCCCTTGGTCTTAATTTTCTATACTAATTTAAAAAAATAAAAGAAAGAAAAAGAGAAGCAATTTTCTCTCATTCTCTAACCCCATCCGAAGCATTGAAGAGGAAGAAAGAGAAGAGGGCTCCTAGGAGAGGAAGAGATAATGAAAGAGGTGGAGAGAGAAAGAGAAAAAAAATCAAGTCATTCTCCCTCATTTTTCTTCCACTTCCACTCGAAGCATAGAAGGAAAGTGAGAGAGAGAGAGAGAAGATAGAGAGAGAGAGAGAGAGAAGGGAGGGGCGGCAGCCATGAGAGGGAGAGGAGGGAGAGTTTTGTTCAAAGTTTCAAAGCTCTATAGCCATCTTGGAAAGAAGAAAGATTGTAACAAAAGTGAATTTTGTATATTAATTTTAAATATTTATTGAATTAAATAAATATTTTAATTGATTTATTTATTTAGTTAAATAATAAAATTGATGTGATTATGTATGGAGTAATTTAATTAAATGCAATATGTTAATTAAACTAATATGAAATAATTTTGTTGTGTAGTTCTAATTTATTTGAGATAATTAAATTAGATGAATATTATGTGGTATTTGTTACAAGAAATTATGATTAATGAGTAATTATAATTGTTATGTGGTAATTTTATTTAGTTAATTGATGTTAGCTTTAATTTAATTAAATTGGGATTGTAAGAGTTAATTAGATAAAGTGTGACATTGGAAACTATGTGTTAAAGGAGTTATTAAAACAAAATAAAATGGTTTTAATTCTGTTTTACCAAACAAGGCTCTTAAACCTATTTTAATCCCTTTTTACCAAGCAAGGCCTTAGTTCTAAAAATCTGTTTTTAAATTTAAAGAGTATTTGGCAAACAAGCCCTAATGGATTTTGATTTTCAAAAATATATAACTGATATATGTATTTAGTAGAGGGATTAAATATTTTGTCAGTTATATTATACTACATACGTCCCATAATAAGTGCCTTTTTAGCTTAAATCACACATACCAATACACAAGCTAAAATGATAAAAATACCCTTAATATACTTTCTTTGTTTTGTTTGAGACTTTTTTTATTGCCTTTTGGTCTCTCTTTCTCTTTCTTCAACCTTTTAACTTCTTAATAAATACTATTGGTTGCATAAGGGTGCATATGGAAAAATATTATAAAAATTGTATTGGAATTCTAACACATCACTTATTTTTGGAAAAAATGTTAAGCCTAAAAAAGCACTTATTGTGGGACGGAGGTAGTATGCAATTATGTTATATTATATGTATATCAGTTATATATATATTACATTATACGTTAAGTTAAGTTAGTCAGAGTTAGAATAGAAGAATAGAGTAAAAGAGTTAGAGAGAAAAGAGAGAAGAAGAAAGAAAGAAAGAAGAAAATCTTGTGAATTCATAAAGATAATCACCATCATCACCATATTCATCTTCTTCCTCTAGAAGCAAAGGTATAATCTAATTTTAAGATATATTCTTCAGTGTTTTCATGGGTTTAGTTCTCTATAAAATAGTTTTTAGTGAAATTCATGTAAATATGGATTTTATATGTAATTTGTGTCATAACATGCTTATATATGATTTATATGATTGTTTATGTGGTTCAATTTATGTAAATATGATGAATATGAAGAAATCATATTCATAGCAATTTACAGTGAACTAATTTGAAAAATAGATTCTTAAATATCAAAAATTATGTGTGATTATGCTATGATTATGAGAATTAAGTTTAGATTATGATAATATGTTAAGAAACAAAATTAACATGATTTAAATTATGTGATTTGGTTTAAAAACAAAGTCACAGTGTTAATTTTCTTCAAGAACGCTTAACAATGCTGTTTTCTTCAAAATCATGAAATTTCTAGTTTTTGATTATGTGTTATGGTGATCATACATGTTAAAACACGTTAGAAGCTTAAACTTTTGATTTTATAAAGTTTTATATGCATTATGTTAGTTAAATTCTGAGTTTGGTACAAGGTGATAAGCCAAATTGGCTTTTTCCTGCACAAGTTCGCGAATCAGAATTTCTCCCAGCAGGGACAGCCGCCCCAGCTGGTCCCATGAAGGCAAAACACCCGCCCCAGCGGGTGTACATGCTGTCCAAAAATGTTGCTTTGAGTTTTACGTAGTTTTGTGCATTACATAAAAAGCTAACCTAATGTGATGAACTTGATGACATGTTAAGCATACATTGAGATGTTAGAATGATTCAGTAATGTATTTCACATGAATAATTTGTAAATATGAAATGTATAATGTGAATTATAATTTGATTAACTATAATTTAATAAAAGTTATGTATAATTTAATATCATAATTTGAGTATAGTTTGATTAATTTGTAAGATGTATGGTTTGATCATTATGTGATAATTGATAATTAAAGCTAATAATGAGGAGTTAACTCTGATGGGTTAACCAATGACGAGCGTTAGTTATATGGTAACTAACGTATGTTATTATTGTTTATTACGTGTACGTAGGATAATTGTGGAACGTTATAGTAATTGATAGCTTGCGCTCGAGGCAAGTTGTTCTATCCTTTCTTGTTACGTTTATGGAAAGTTATTTTATTCTCTAAATTCCATATTGAGCAAGTATATTATTGAAGTTCCTTATCGAATTAATGTAACCTTAACTTAATTGTTCAAGTAAGGTTTTATTGAATCTTTCAAATGCTTTAAGTTAACTTCTAAAGCATAAGTTATTCCATAATTCTTTTATTATTAAAATTTAAATTATTAGAAGTTGATTCAACTACTCCTTAGTTGATGATAGTTGAACTCTAAATTACCTTTGAGCTTATCCGAACCAAACTTTCTTTGGTGCGGACTTGTTAATGAAAACTGAGATGAACAACCCTAGTAATAGGGGTTTACCATGCGAAAACGTTAAGCTGTTTGTGCACAGTACATGGTACGAAGGGCTGATCTCCCTAAGTACGAGTTAAGAGACCATATAGTCTAACGACTGTTAAAGGTTTTAAATAAAAATATTTATAACCTGGACATAGTTCAAGGTCTTATGACCCTCAGATGAATTCTAAATCTTATTCTTGATTACCGATGAATGAAATGTTATCTAGTCAGTTGAAGCTATTCAATACTATGTCATCATTATTGATTGTTATTTTTAGTGAGCTTTTGTTTGCTCACTCTTGCATTATATAACCACTGCAACCAAAGTCGAGAGAGTTGACGAACCGTTAACTAGTAAAGGAAAGAGCAAGATGAACAACTAAAGACTTGTTCATATTTACGACATGATTTGTAATAAGATATAGATTTTATTATGTGATGTTTTATTTTTCGCATTGTTGATGTTAAGGTTAGATAACCCTGGGAATGTTTTTGACAAGGTTGTAATCCTTTTTATAAGGATGATTTTATTTAATTATTAAGGTTGTAATTTATTTTGCATTCCATATTTATGGGCAGTAGTTATGTTTTATTTAGATAGTGAGCACCAAATCTTGTGGAAATGAAGTAGATATGGGGGTGTCACTATTGGTATGTTATGAATTTTAGGTGGGGAAACCTTAGGTAGTAGCCTTATAGGAGATAAAAAAATTGTGATAATAGCTAAAGATAATAAACTACCTTACGTGCTATGTGTTTACGTTTATGTACGCGAAGAGTTTCAATCGATATCACATAATAATTAAACTTTAAAATTTTGTTGTTAGGATGACGAATGTTGGAGAGTCCAGTCAGGCTAGGGAGGAGTTACCCCAGATGCCTAGGGACGAGGAGCACCGAGACATCCACATTATCTGGGAGCAGTTGGTTCAGAGAGAGCCATCTCCATTGATCACAGTAGTTGGTCAGTAGCGTGAGCCAGTTTTGGACCGAGATGACGAGGATGAGTCAGAGGAAGAGGAGGAGGATCCTGATGAGGATTTTCCACCTAACTCTATTAGCGCTGTGATGTACGAGGAGGTCTACGATCGTAACAGTGAGTTGTAGGGTCAAATCGTAGAGCTTGAGGAACTGGTAGACGATAGTCAGACTACCATACAGCAGAGAGAGGAGATGATTCAAGAGCTGGACGATGAGCTTGGAAACGTGAAGTAAGATCTAGTCCACGTGGAGAGTGAAAGGGATGATGCACTGGCAGAGCTAGCGAAACTGAAGAACGACATCAAAGAGGAGTCAGCGAAGCGTGTCAGAGTAGAGGATGTGTGCTTGAAGGCTACTCAACGTTCAGATCGAGCTGAAGACGAAGTTCAAGCGAAGAAGGTTAACTTGAGGTAGACGGAATACGCTTTCCATTTAGCTATAAATAGAGCCCAGGATCGTGTCTTTTATTACCCATCTCAGTTCAAGGATTTGTCGTAGTATATGGTGGATCGCAGAACAGTGTTTCGGGTGATGGGAGAAGAACGTGAAGAGACTGTGCGACGTCTTAACATGCCTAGATAGTAGAGTAATATACTATGTGTTTCTTTATGTAATAAATAATTGTAAGTCCCAGAATTTGAGATAATAATGGGATAACATAATGATGTAATCCTGTAACTTATTTCAATTCAGGAAAGATGATGTAAATAGCAAAGATGCTATCTATTCTATGTTTTAAAACTATGAATGAATAAATATCGAAGTTTATTGAAGTGTTATGTGTTCAATTGTGAATTGAGTCATATTAGATGTTTAAGTTTGAACTTGAATATTTAAGAGATGAGTAAGGGATCTAATAAGAGTATGTTTTAACCGAAAGATGCCACCTAGAAGAAGACCTACACGTCAACAACCAGAGGGTTCGACTAATAACAATAACATCAATGATGGGACGAACGCTAATTCGGTTCAGCAACTAGTGAACCTACTGACGGGAGCGCTTACGAATCAGCCGCAAGTCCAAGCTACTACATTAAAGGAATTCAAAGCAGTAGGACCGCCAAAATTCTAGAGATCGGTGAACCCGATAGAGGCCCAAATGTGGTTGATGGAAATGGAGAATGTCTTTGATGTGGCCAGAGTTAGCGATAACCAGAAGACGGCTTTTGCGACATTCATGCTGAAGTCAGAAGCTAGCTATTGGTGGCAGGCTAAAAAGACTAGGGAAGGGGAAGGAGTGATAGCATGGACCAATTCAAGGAGATGTTCTTTGAAATGTACTTCCCAGTAAGCTCACAGAACCAAATGGAGGTTCAGTTTCTAGAATTGAACAAGGGAACGATGACGGTGCCAGAGTATGCTGCGAAATTCAACGAACTGGCAAGGTTTGCAATGTACCAGGTCAGTACTGATGAGAGGAAGGCGAGAAGATTCGAGCAGGGATTGAAGCCCTGGCTCTACAGTATGGTCTCCATGTTTCAGCTGAACACGTTTGCAGCTGTGTTGAAAAAGGAATCATCGCAGAAGGTGGGGGCGATGCCTTGACCAAAAATACTGAAGACCAGAAGAAGAAGAAAAGTGAGACAGAGAATAAGGCTGGTTGTAGTTTTACCAACCAGAAAAGAAAGTGGAAAGACATCACGTCTGCTGGGAGTCAATAGGGAAGCCAGCAGAAGAGGAGAATTGAACCATGTGCTACATGTGGGAAGAATCACACTGGAGTGTGCTTGAGGGGAAGGCGAGTATGTTTCAACTGTGGTCAGGAAGGCCACATTGCGCCGAATTGTCCTAACCCAAAGAAGGGAGCTTTCTATACATGTGGATCTACGGATCACATGGCCCAAATTTGCCCAAGGAAGCCAGCAGGAGGGTCAACTAGGAAGTGGAGGAAATGGCAGCGACAACATTTTGGCTATCTCTGGACCACCGTCGACGAGCCGATCCACTGCCAAAACATTTAATATGACGGTGCAGGATGCTGTGCAGTCAAAAGATGTGGTGTTAGGTATTATTTCGGTCAATAGTATTAATTCTTATATATTATTTGATTCGGCTGCTACTGGTTCATTCATATTTGATGACTTTGCTAAGACTTTGGACTTACCTAAAGAGGAATTAGTTTACCCCTTGAACATAGAGATTGCGAATAGGGAGATTATTCCTGTTAGGTTTGTATACAAGGACTGTAGATTAGTCATTAAGGGTCATGAATTGATGATAGATTTGATTCCAATAAAACTTGGGGAGTTCGATGTTATACTAGGTATGGATTGGTTGTTCAACCATGATGCGGTAATTGATTTCCAGAAGAAGTCTGTAAACCTTACGACTCCGTCGACAATAGTATTTTATGGTAGCAAATCGCCTAGAAAAGTGAGTTGTCTGACAATTATGCAAGCCAAGAAGTTATTGAAGCAAGGTTGTGTAGGGTATTTAGCCTACATAATGTATACTCGTAAGGAGAGTCCAAAGATGGAAGAGATATCAGTGGTTAGGGAGTTTGTGGACATATTTTCGAGCGATTTGCTAGGACTTCCTCCAGATAGAGAGATAGAGTTTGTGATCGACTTAGCACCGGGGACTGCTCCAAAGTTGAAAGCCCGTACAGAATGGCTCCAGACGAGATCAAGGAGTTGATGGTTCAACTGTAGAAATTATTGGACAAGAAGTATATTCAGCTAAGCGTATCACCATGGGGAGCACCGGTATTGTTCGTGAAGAAGAAGGATGGGTCGATGAGGCTTTGCATTGATTATAGAGAGTTGAACAAAGTCACGATCAAGAATAAGTATCATTTACCTAGGATTGATGACTTTTTTCGATCAACTGAAGGGTGCTAGATACTTCTCAAAAATAGATTTGAGAAGTGGGTATCATCATTTGAAGGTGAGAAGAGAAGATATACCGAAGATGGCTTTTAGAATTCTGTATGGACATTACGAGTTCTTGGTGATGTCATTTGGTCTAACGAATGCACCAGCAGCATTTATGGACTTAATGAATAAGGTGTTTAAGCTATTCCTAGACAAGTTCTTAGTGGTGTTCATAGATGACATTTTGGTCTATTCAAAAATTAGGGAGGAACACACTGAACATTTGAGACTGACATTGGAATCGCTGAGACAGGAGAAGCAATATGAAAAATTCTTGAAGTGCGAATTCTGGTTAGAACGTGTGCAATTTCTTGGCCACGTGATTGACAAAGATGGGATTTTAGTAGATCCGTCAAAGGTTGAAGCTGTAATGAATTGGGATCAGCCAAAGACACCATAAGAAGTGAGGAGTTTCTTGGGATTGGCAGGTTACTACAGAAGATTTATCCAAGATTTTTCCAAAATCGCAACTCCGTTGACGAATTAGACTAAAAAAATAGTTAAGTTTGTTTGGACGGAAAAGTGTGAGCAGAGTTTTCAGGAAATAAAGAAGAGGTTGAGTACTGCGCCTGTGTTGTCATTGCCTGATAGTACAAAAAATTTTATGGTGTACAGTGATGCTTCACAGAAGGGATTAGACTGTGTACTGATGCAGAACGGCAAAGTCATTGCTTATGCATCACGTCAGCTGAAGGATTATGAGAAAGGGTATCCGACCCATGACATGGAATTGGCGACAGTAGTGTTTGCTCTGAAGATATGGAGACACTACCTATATGGAGAGAAGTGTGAGATATACACAGATCATAAGAGTCTGAAGTACATCTTTACACAAAAAGATTTGAATATGTGCCAAAGGAGATAGTTGGAGCTTATCAAGGACTACGATTGCGAAATTCTTTACCATCCGGGTAAAGCTAACGTTGTTGTCGACACTTTAAGCAGGAAGGGCCGGGAGAAGTTAATGTTATTAACTGCTCAAGAACAGTTGAGAGAAGAGATGGCTAAGTTGGAACTAGAAGTTAAGTATCCAAAGGAAGCGGATGAGAAATTGTTCCAAGTAACTACCGGTTCAACTTTGGTGGACAAAGTAAAAGAGGCACAACTATATGATGAGGAATGTGAGAAGATTCGGAAGAGAGTAACAGATGGTGAAGAGATAAAATTCAAGATTGATAATGATGGACTGCTACGATTTGAAGGGAGAATTTGGGTTCCGCCAGTATCCGAAGTTAAAGAGGAAATTTTGGGCGAAGCTCACAGTTCGAGATATTTGATTCACCTTGGGAGTACGAAGATGTACCAGGATCTCAAAAAATATTTCTGGTGGCCGAATATAAAGAGAGAAGTTGCTGAATGTGTTGCGAAATGCCTAACATGCCAGAAAGTCAAAGAAGAATACCAGAGACCAAGTGGATTGCTACAATCGCTGGAGATTTCAGAATGTAAGTGGGAGCATATCACGATGGATTTCGTAGTTGGTCTACCAACGACTCAGAAGGACTTTGATGCAGTATGGGTTATAGTGGATCGACTGACGAAGTTGGCGCATTTCTTACGGATCAAGATTAGATTCAACTTGGATCAGTTGGCAAAACTGTACGTTAAGGAAATTATCTCTAGACATAGTGTTCCGGTATCAATTGTATCTGACAGGGATCCGCGTTTCACGTTGAATTTTTGGAAGCGATTATAAGAATATTTGGGAACACAATTGCGAATGAGTACAGCGTACCATCTTCAAACTAATGGCCAAAGCGAGAGAACGATTCAGACTCTAGAGGATATACTGAGAGCTTGTGTTATAGACTTTAAAGGAAGCTGGGACGATCATCTACCGTCGGTGGTTCGCCTACAACAATAGTTACCATGCAAGTATTGTCATGCCGCCTTACGAAGCATTGTACGGCATGAAATACAGGACTCCATTATGCTAGGATGAGGTTGGTGAACGACAGCTGTTGGGACCGGAATTGGTGCAACAAACTGCTGAGATCATCAAGATAATCAAAACGAGATTAAGAGCTGCTCAGGAGATTATCATCGTCAGAATCGAGAGTTTGAAGTAGGAAGCTTCGTTTTCTTGAAGATATCTCCCTAGAAAGGGAAGATTCGATTTGGCAAGAAGGGGAAGCTGAGTCCCCGATTTATTTGACCTTTTGAGATACTTCAAAGGGTTAGCGAGGTAGTTTACGAGGTTGCATTACCTCCGGAGTTAAATCATGTTCTTAATATTTTCCACATTTCTGTGTTGCAACCGTACAAACACAATTACAAGCATGTGATAGAGTATAAGCCGTTGCAGTTTGATAAAGACATAACATATGAAGAGGTTCATGTTCAGATAGTTGACAGGAAAGAACAAGTACTTAGAAATAAAGTGATACCTTCTATTAAGGTAATCTGGAGGAACCACAGTGTTAAAGAAGCCACGTGGGAACTCTAAGATGTAATGATGAAAACTTATCCCCAATTATTTGCTTAATTTCTTGTATATCGATTCTGGGGATAGAATCTTTTTAAGGGGGGAAGAATGTAATGAATGAGTTTTTTTTAAGTTGTGATTCTGAGGACAGAATCCTTTTAAGGAGGGAAGATTGTAACAAACGAGAATTTTGTATATTAATTTTGTATATTTATTGAATTAAATAAATATTTTAATTTATTTATTTATTGAGTTAAATAAATAATTGATGTGATTATGTATAAAGTAATTTAATTAAGTGCAATATGTTAATTAAACTGATATAAAATAATTTTGTGGTGTAGTTCTAATATATTTGAGATAATTAAATTAGATGAATATTATGGGTATTTGTTACATGAGATTATGATTAATGAGTAATTATAATTATTATGTGGTAATTTTATTTAGTTAATTGATGTTAGCTTTAATTTAATTAAATTTGGATAGTAAGAGTTAATTAGATAAAGTGTGACATTGAAAACTATGTGTTAAAGGAGTTATTAAAACAAAATAAAAGGGTTTTAATTCTGTCTTACCAAACAAGATCATTAAACCTATTTTAATCCTGTTTTACCAAATAAGGCCTTAGTTCTAAAAATTTATTTTTAAATTTAAAGAGTTTTTGGCAAATAAGCCCTAGTGACTTTTGATTTTCAAAAATATATAACTGATATGTATTTATTAGAGGGATTAAATTTTTTGTCAGTTATATTATATGTAATTATGTTATAATAACCTGATTTGTTATTTTCGTGAAAAGGATAATTCAGCTTGCTGAATTGAACAATTTAGGGTACTGAAATAGAAACTGAAAATATCAGGATGGGAAGACAACTTGTTTTTAGCTTGCTGAAATAATGTATTTAGTTTGCTGAAATCATAAACAGATTACTGAGTTATAATAATAACTTATAAGTGTTAAGTCTACAGTAGTATAGTCGTACTCTTTAATAGTTGATGTATAGTATCTAAGCTAAATAATTTCTTCAGGGAGCGAATGTATATACGAATTAGCAACCGATCGAACTCGCTGTGAAAACAGTGTATACGAGAATGAATCTAATTTGTTGGTTGTTTGTGGGAAACTACTCAGTATAGTATATTGAATACTATTAAAGACTCGATGTGTGCTAGGTTTAGACTTGTGAATACGTATGGTGGTAAGGTTATCTAATATTTGACTATGTGGTTAAATTTTAGATGTGGTTAAATTTTAGATAGTTTACTTATAAAATAATAGTATTATGGGATAAGATATGTTATGGTAATTGAAAGATCAATCTTAATAATGATAGGTCTTTACAACAAGGAGATTAAATTAGACTGCGTAGTAGTTATCAACGGTACAGGCAAGTTTCCATAACTCAAACTTGAGTTATAATTTCAAAGCATGTTAGTGAATGATTATTGTTAATTATTCACATCTGTACTGATTATTGATTCGCACTTAGTGCATGTTGCATATAGTCATCAGGTATGAAAGGCTGATCACCTTCATTACCATAACGTTTAGTTAAAGTTGTTCATGGTCCTTGTTGACTTTAAACATTATTGATTCAGTTATTCAATTATTGATATTATGATTCATACTTTTTCATAATTATTATATTGTTGAAAACTTGAAAGCTTATTCTTTCTTTCAATCATGATATATATTCACTAAATTTAAACTTGCTGGGCAAACTAGTTGCTCACCCTTGCTATATCATGATAACAAATTTTAGATTAAGACGAAGGCTCGAAGAAAGACAAAGACAAAGGCAAAGTTTCAAGAATAGATTGTTATGCAGTTATAACTACTAAGTTATCTGATGCAAATGATTATGTAAACTTTTTAAGTTATTAAAGGTATGAATTCAGTTAAGGTTAATAGACCTTGGAAAATGTTATAGAATCATGTGAAATAAATAATTTATGTATATATATTCCGCATTAGTTTATAGAACATGTATGAAGATGAAGTATCGTAACGTACCAAGTCTGGGGTTCTAGAGACCCGGATTTGGGGGCGTCATATGTTGGTATCAAAGTTGTAGGCTATAAACCTTAGGTAGCGTTACCTTAGGCTATAACCGCGGAGATGGGAATAAGGAATAAACTCAGAATGAGTTTAAGTGATAAGATATGAATTCAAGAAATTCATCATTAAAGATAAGAATAAGATAAAGAAGATTCAAAGAAGAATCTTGAAAAGTTATAAAGATAAGAATCCGGAGTTATCTGACTCCAATAATAAAGATGAAAAGTGATAATAAATAGACAAGGTCTATAAGATGAAAAGTCTAAAATCATAATGTAATATGATTAAAGGGAAATACAAGAAGATCGTAAAATAAAACGACTATAAGATAGAAAATAATCGTACTATAACATGATTATAAGAAGAGATCACAACGTGATCTGATGAGGTCATAGGAGGACATATGATCAATCTATTGATAAAAGTTTTATAGCAGAATTGCTATACGAAAATGGTACTATGAAATAGTACTATGAAATTCGTATTGAGTAAAGAGAAAGCTAAGATTTTGTGGGATTTCGATTGAGGACTCATGTGATAGCTGAGCTGTACAAACCTTTGTATGGGCGAGGGTTTTGTGCTTGGTTTAACGACTACTTAGTCTATCACATTGATAATCATTGAAATGTTGGTGTTAAGTTATTTGCTATATGTATGTTGAGAAGGTGATTCTTTTCTCATGTGTATAACGGATAGGTAGAGAATATAAGAATAAGTGCGAGTTCTTAAAACTCATACTTATGGTAAGTTTGTGACTCATAATTGTATTGTATGTTTTTGAAGCCCTAAGCATATGGATAGTTCCTAATTGGTTCTTGAACTACGTATTGCTAGGACAAGTTCCTAAACTCATATTATTGTGGAAAGTTCCTGAACTCATAACGTGTGGTATGTTTGATGAACTATACTGGGGTATAAAAAAGTTATGGATGAAGAATTGAGAATTTTTAATTTTTAATGGTGATAGAAATAGATAGAATTATTAAGTAATGAATCGTTGAAGAAGATTGAAGTTGATGGAGGAAGCATATGTATCCCTAATCTTCTAGCTATGCTAGACTTTGAATTTTTGACATCAAGCACCACATGGTTACAAGTGTGTAGAAGTGGGTTTCGAACCATTAACACATCGTCACCTGCTGCGGCATGAAAACACTAAAAATAATTTTTCAATGGTTTTGAACTGTTTAAAGAAGAGTCTACGCTAATTGTTTCAGCTAGGCCAAAATGATTTGAGATATCAAACTGTATTTTATATATCATTAATGCATCATTGAACCTAGTGCAGAGATGATAAAAATGATGGAGTTATCAATGCAGAATTACCTAGTGTTGTTATATGTGATCTAAGGATCGTCAGCCAACTATGGTACGATGTAGTATGACAAAGTCATAAAATGACAAAAACCTCAAATGGATTGTAAATACAGTGCGGTATCATGACGTCATAAAATAATTTTAGAATTTTAAAGAAAAGTTAAGTGCCAATTGAATTTGGCCAGATATATGTTTCGATTGATGTTCGAATTATTGGTATACGTCTAAGCTAATTGATTCAGCTAAATAAATGTTTATAAAAATTCAAGTATCTTTTTGAGAATTTATCCCGAACCAAATTATTTTGGTACGTATTCTTATGCTAAGTCTGAGGTGAAAAACCCTGAAAAATGGGGATAACTAATCGGATAAAATATTCCAATCTTTGAACGTATATATTCGTTCTGAAAACTAAGGTACAATAGATTGATCACCTAACGTACCAGCATCAGTAGTTTACCTTCTTCGTGATCATACATAGTATAACATGGTTAACAGAATTGGTTGAGGTGAATACCGTTAAACCTGAGAGTTCATGGTCTATATGACCACTCAGCATGATATGAAAAGTTTTAACTCCTTAGAGAGAAGTCATGGAAGAATGTGATGATAGAAGAGCTCTTCATAGAAGTAAGCAATATGTACTCATTAAATTGAGCATGAAACCAGATAAATGTTAAGTTGAAAACCTAGTTTTGATGAATAATATAATAGAAATTTGTAGACTGTAATTTTGAGAACGAAATTCTTAGAAGAAGGGAATGGCTATATGTACTTATGGTGCAATAGTGATTCCGAGGACAGAATCCTTATAAGGGGGGAAGAATGTGACAACCTGAAGATTTATAAGATCTTGAATGATTAAAATAAAGGTTAAAGAATGAAACATAAATGGGAATTTGAGGATTAATTAAAAATTTTAAGTAAAACCTATATAGTTTACTATTTGAATGAGAATAGAGAAAATATGGGTTAGAAAATTTCAAAACCCTAGAAATGGAGTTATATGTATTTGAAGGAATGTTAAGGATAAGATACTACGATACCTATAAATTCGGTGTGAAATGAATAGTGTAAGGAATGTTATAATGATACATGTGGAAATTTTATTAAGAAAATAAAATTTCATATGAAGAGATGCTATGAGGTTAAAAGGAGATGAGTATATGTATAGATATATATATATATATGTATATACATAGTAATGTGTTATACAGAAATACCTTATGACTTATGTGGGACATGTATGAGATTAAGTAAACACATATATTGTAAATATGTATATATTTATTTCTGGTATAAGACAATTAAAGAAAGATTTGTAGCCAAATGTTATTAATTAGGTATTAGAACAAAATAACCTAAAAGGGTTATCTTTATTTAATTGTCATAGTATTTTAACTATATACTAGTGGCCTAATCTAAGAGATTTGTGAAATATATCTCAACCTATTAGATTATTTTGTATGAATTTATGAGAGAGGTGGATAAAGACGTTAATACTTGAGAATAAATAGGTAGTCATGAGCTGAAGCCAGATAGTTAAGACTTGGGCTGAGAATCGAATTCTGTCCATGGATTAAATAAAAAGGACAAGGGAAAGAGATAATAAGAGAATACCTATGATAAGGTAAGATTATGAGATAAGTTGTTAAGAGAAATTGTGTAAGAGTTTAGTAGTAAACCAAACCATAATGTTGCAGAAATAGTGATTCCGACAAGGAATCCTTGTAAATGGGGAAGAATGTAATAACTGAAGGATGAACAGATAAATCAATATGGTTAATTGAATTAAGTATGTGAGAATCAAGATAAAACTATGTTAGGAATTAGCATAGCTTGAATGTTGGCCTTGACTGGCAAATAAGAAGATGAATAAGTATAAAGTAACTAGCTAATATGATTAGCAATAAAATTGGCAAAATGGATGTTTTGCTAACTTAATAAAGTATGGAAATGAATTATGAAAGTTAGGGGAGAATTGTACGAGTTAGGAAAACCTTAGGGTTGAAAACCTAAGACTTGAAACTTACGAAAATATCTTAAGGAATATGATAAGGAATAAAGAATATTCCGAGAATATTCTAAGAATATGCCAGGAGGTGATTTGCAAGCTTTTAAAGACAAGGGGAAAGACTAGATAAGACTTAAGTTGGGTGACCAGCTTATAAGAAAGTAAAAGTAGCTTTTATATAAGAAAAAAATAAAAATTTACCTATATTCATTTCAGCCAAATTGGCTAAGTGTAGAGACAGAAAGAGAAGAGAAAGGGGGATGAATATAATCATAGCTTTACTTTAGTTGGTGAACAACTCCCCACCTAACCTTACTAACTTTCTCCACACGTACAAGTTAACCTATGAGTGCAAGCAACCACTAATAATGATGGGTGATGATTATTAAGAAATTTCCTAGGAAATTTTCTTCAAGTGGCAAAAGACTATTTTGCCCTAGTAAAAAATTATTAATGACTTTTGTATCCTAGGAAGGAAATTGCTAGGAAGTTTCTTAATAATAGGGGAATGACAATTTTGCCCCAAGAGAAATTTGTTAATGACCATGGCATCCTTGAAGGAAAGTTCTAGGAAATTTCGTAATGGTAGTAAGATGATAATTTTGTCTTTAAAGAAAATTGATTATGACTAATATGTTATATGAGGAAATTTCTAGGAAATTTCCTTGAGATGACTTAAAGACTATTTTGCCCATTCTTTGTGATGGTTAAAGACTATTTTGCCCTTGGTCTTAATTTTCTATACTAACTTAACAAAACAAAAGAAAGAAAAATAGAAGCAATTTTCTCTCATTCTCTCACCCCACCCGAAGCATAGAAGAGAAAGAAAGAGAAGAGGGCTGCCATGAGAGGAAGAGATAAGGAAAGAGGTGGAGAGAGAAAGAGAAAAAAAATCAAAGTCATTCTCTCTCATTTTTCTTCCACTTCCACCAGAAGCATAGAAGGAAAGAGAGAGAGAGATAGAGAGATAGAAGGGAGGGGTGGCAACCATGAGAGGGAGAGGAGGGAGATTTTTGTTCAAAGTTTCAAAGCTCTATAGCCATCTTGGAAAGAAGAAAAAGGATAGCACATGAAAGGTATAACATTTAACTATGTTTAAACTAGTTTATCCCTTTTATGCAACTTGTTTTGATGGGATGAATATCTAAGATTTCAAAATCTTAGATCTACATGTTGATAAGTTTGTTAGGTGTAGATCTATCATTTTTGATGATCAAAAGATGGATCTAAAGCAAGAAAAGGAAACTAGGTTTTCAAAAGTTATAAAAAACTAATTTTTCTTAGCATAAAGTATGTTTTGCTTGGGTTTGGTGAAGGTTTATGTAAATAGATGATGGATCATGGTAGATCCTTGATCTTAAGGATTATTAGTATGTATTATGAAGGTTTATGATGGTTAATGTTGGATTAATCAAGAGATCGTGGTAATTTTCTTAGAAAACATAAAAGATTGAAAATCAGATTTTTGAGAAATCGAAGTATGAAATTCAAATGACCATATCTCTCATTCTATTATTAATTTTTTAGGGTGGTCAATTTCTTGAGTTATATTTAGAAGTCTTATAACAGATCCAAGTGGAATCACTGAAAAATTCCTTGTAGATTTTCGTGTGGACTAATTTTAGCAAAGGAAGCAAAAATTAAAAAATGACAAAAAGTAGGCTGCCCAAAATTGCCAAGGGAAGTTTTGGCAACTTAGTTTATGAAATAAATTACAATATTTTGGGACATGAAAATATATTAGATAAAGTAGCTCCTGTCCAAAAATGAGCGTAATCTGACTTAAATTGACCGAGTTATGGCCATTTCAATTGTTAGGTTTTTTCGACGAAAATGGCTATAACTGGAGTTCTATAACTCCGATTGCCATGAAATTTAAACTGGAAGTTCATGTTAATACGTGTAAGATCCCACCAAGAGTTCGGAATTTATGGAGTTAAGCATGATTTAGCTTATTTCTTAAGCTACGAGCTAAAAACGGATTTTTGAAAAATACTAAAGGGAATTGAAAAATTCCAAAAAAATTGTTTTTGTTTATGAAATATATGTATATATGTGTGGCCAAAGGATAGAAAAATAATAAGCTGATTTGTTATTTTCGTGAAAAGGGTAATTCAGCTTGCTGAATTGAACAATTCAGGGTGCTGAAATGAAAACTGAAATTGTCAGGAATGGAAGACAGCTTGTTTTCAGCTTGCTGAAATTATGTATTAAGCTTTCTGAAATCTTAAACAGATTACTGAGTTATAATAAGAACTTATAAGTGTTAAGTCTACAGTAGTACAGTCGTACTTTATAATAGTTGATGTATAGTATCTGGGCTAAACAATTCCTTCAGGGAGCGAAGGTATATACGAATTAGCAACCGATCTAACTCGCTGTGAAAACCGTTTAGACGAGACGGAAACTAATTTGTTGGTTGTTTGTGGGAAACCACTAAGTATACTATATTGAATACTATTAAAGACTCGATGTGTGCTAGGTTTAGACTTGTGAATACGTATGGTGGTAAGGTTATCTAATATTTGACTATGTAGTTAAATGTTAGATAGTTTACTTATAAAGTAATAGTATTATGTGATAAGATATGTTCTGCTAATTGAAAGATCAATCATAATAATGATAGGTCTTTACAATAAGGAGAATAAATTAGACTGCGTAGCAGTAATCGACGATACATGCAAGTTTCCCTAACTCAAACTTGAGTTATAATTTCAAAGCATGTTAGTGAATAATTATTGTTGATTATTCACATCTATACTGATTATTGATTCACACTTAGTGCATGTTGCATATGTTCATCAGGTATGTAAAGCTGATCACCTTCATTACCATAAGGTTCAATTAAAGTTGTTCATGGTCGTTGTTGATGTTAAACATTATTGATTCAGTTATTCAATTATTGACATTATGATTCACGCTTTTTCACAATTATTATATTGTTAAAAACTTGAAAGCTTATTCTTTCTTTCAATCATGATATATCTTCATTGAATTTAAACTTGCTGGGCAAAGTAGTTGCTCACCCTTGCTATATCATGATAACAAATTTCAGATTAAGACGAAGGCTCAAAGAAAGACAGAGACAAAGGCAAAGTTTCAAGAATAGATTGTTATGCAGTTATAACTACTAAGTTATCTGATGCAAATGATTATGTAAACTTTTAAGTTATTAAAGGTATGAATTCTGTTAAGGTTAATAGGCCTTAGGAAATGTTATAGAATCATGTGAAATAAACAATTTATGTTTATATATTCCGCATTAGTTTATAGAACATGTATGAAGATGAAGTTCCGTAACGTACCAAGTCTGGGGTTCTAGATACCCGGATTTGGGGGCATCATAGTGTCTCTTCAGTTAGCATCAAACTATCAAGATTCGCTCATCTGATGAAAGAAGATGTCTAACAAATGAATAATGGCTTATGAACGTTGACATTTCGAGAGTCCCAATGATCCAATTCTCATCTTTAGTTAGTATCAAAGAAGCGTATAGAAGAAGCTAAGAAAAGTGCTTTCTATCTGCTGAAAACACCTTTTTAGGTGTTAGGTGAGAAAGCAGTCTGCTGTGTCAGGTTGGCCAGACAACAGAACTCCATATTCCCAGGATGTCAACAAATGTGCTCAGAAATGTCTAGAGCATTAAATGCTACAGAGGATGCCTTCAACGGAAAGAATTCAAAGGCTCCTTCATAAGCAAAACAGCTTGAAGATTCAGATCAAGCAAGCAAGAACGAAAAATCTTAAGAACACTCAACGTGCAAACACTACGATCCTGAAAGAAAGCTTGCTCAACTACTCAGTTCTTTCGAACGTATGCTTAACGGCAACTGAGTAGCGCACCCAAGAACTCAACTCTCATTAAGTGTATTCCAAGTTTGCTGGACTTGAAGAGTTTTAAGTGAATGAAGAAGTTCCAAGACTGTTGGTCTTGAAGGAATCTACGTGATTCAAAGATTGTAAAGATATCCTTAGTGGATTTCCTACTCGTGGAGTAGAAGAGTGAACTAGGAGCCTTGAGTGCCCTGAACCACTTAAAATCACTTTGTCTGATATATCAGCTATAATTGCTATATCTGTTATAACTGCCATAACTTGCTTATCACCTATAAACTTGGTTTATCTTAAGGGGAACAAACAAAACATATATTCCGCTGTGGTTAATTTATTAACAAATCTGATAAGTATTTTGAAAAGGAAAAAGTTTTAAACTATCTATTCAACCCCCCCTTCTAGATAACTATTGTGCCTCTCGGAACTAACAATTGGTATCAAAGCAGGTCCTCTTAACTAGCCTACAAAGCTTGAGTAGATCTGATGGCACACCTGATAAGCGAGTCCAAGACCGATGGAGGCAGTAAGCCACCAATGTGCAACAAAGTCAAATTTTCCAACTGAAAAGTTTCATATGCTAGCCTACATGGATTCAATAGATGACGAGCTATTTGAAACCGTTATGGATGGGCCCTACGTTCCAACAAAGCTTGCACCAGCTTCAGAAGATCCAAACAAAGTTCAGATCAAGATCAAATCAGAATGGACTGACAACGACAAGAAAGCTATCCAGCTAGACAAAAAGGCCAAGAACATTTTCTTCCAGTCTTTAGAGGATGACATGTTCGAAAATGTGGTCAACAAGAAAACTTCCAAAGAAGTCTGGGAAGCATTGCTCATTATGCACGAAGGAACAGAAGAAGTTAGAGAAAACAAGCAATCTCTTCTGACTGAATAGTTTGAGATGTTCGCCCATGTTCCAGGAAAAAATGTCAATTCTACCTACGAGAGATTCAATGTGCTGCTCAACTCTCTTCGAGCTTTTGGAAAGATCTATCCAAACAAAGATCAATCAGCAAGTTTATGAGGTCTTTACCGAGCAAGTGGGATGCCAAAAACCACTGCCATTAGAGAATCAAAGAACCTCCATGAAATGACAGTTCAACAACTCTATGGCAACCTTCTTACCTATGAACTAAAGTTGACCCAATGAGTAGAGACTCTATCTGAAGGAAGAAAGAAGGACAAAGGAGTTGCTCTCAAGGCAACAGAAGCCACCTCCAAAGCTCATGGTGAAAATGAATCTGACTCTGAGGAAGATAATGATGAGGACATTGCAATGCTGGTCAGAAGACTCAAAAGGTTCATGCGCAAAGGAAGGAGCAGCAGACCTAAGAGATTCAACAACAACAGCAGCCAGGAGCAGATCAACGACTTATGTTACAACTGCAAGTAGCCTGGCCATTTGATTGCAAACTGCAACAAACCTCTTAGAGAGGAGCTGAAGAGGAAAATAAATCTAAAGAAGAAGTTCAACGGCTACAAAAATCTTCAAAAGAAAGGCAAAGTTCATGCAGCCGGAGGATCGTGGAGTTATTCAGACAATGACACAAACCATGAGTCAGGTGATGATGAAGAACCTCAAGTGGCCAATCTATGTTTAATGGCCAAAGATGCAAAGGACAAGAAGTGCACTGACCATCATGAAGTAAGTATCGATGAGGTATTCGACTTTAACTCTCCTGATGTAGACATTGATGATCTAAGAACTGCACTACATGGCATCACATCTGATCTGCATCAATACATGAAGTGGTTTAGAGTTCTGTCTAAAGATCATTCTCTTCTTCAAAAAGAGAAAGAGAAAGTTCAAGTAGAACTGGAGACAGCTCTACTCAGTACTACCTCTCTCTCTAAACTTGAGGCTGAAAATAAACTCTTAAGACAGACCAATGAACTCATCACACAAAGAGAGTTAAAATTAACCTCTAAGATTGAGGAGTTAGAAAAGACAATCTCAATGTGGAATAGGTCTTCTTCATCCATGGACTCTTTGATCTCCAGTTAGAGAAGTTCATCTAACAGAATAGGTTTAGGTTTTGGGGAATCTACCTCAGAACTATGTGTGGAAAATCTCAAGGAAACTAACATTAGTAGTGCTTCAAATTTTAATAGAGGCATTATATTTGTGAAATCCACAAAGAATGAAGAACCAATGCATCTTTGCTTTTCTAATCTAAGTCATGTCCCAATACATCACGGATCCCATGCTGGCTTGAGATTCATAAATGTGAAGAGTAACTCAATCACTACTCTCCAACCTCGAAGGGTCGTGGAGTCAAGTAAAACCGCCACCATGAACCAACCAGGAAGAAATCGTAGAGTTGAGATTCACTCATCACAAACACTGAATCACAAGGCTGCAGGGAAAAAGAAGAATGAGTATATGGAAAAGGCCACCTAGTAACTACATAAGTCCAAATGGAGAAAGAATCCACACACACAAACAAGCATGCATCATACTAGATGCTTTGTATGTAATAGATATGGTCATAAGGCTGCAGTATGCTATTATAACCCTTTGCATGATAGACCCAAAGTTAAGCAGATCTGGGTCCCTAAGGGTACTAAAAAAGTAGGACCCATGCAAGTCTGGGTACCAAAATGAAAGCTTAACCTTACTGTAGGAACAGAGCTCCACGATCACAACCTGGTATCTGGATAGTGGATGCTCAAGGCACATGACCGGGAATAAAGCCCTCCTGTCTAACTTCACAGAGAAGGAGGGTCCAACGGTCTTCTTTGGAGACAACGATTTTGGCAAGACAAGAGGATATGGCTCAGCTGGGAATGATGTAATGTCCTTCAGCAAAGTAGCCTATGTGGAAGGACTAAAGCACAATCTTCTGAGCATCAGTTAACTTTGCGACAAGGGTTATTAAGTCACCTTCCTCAACAATCTGTGTCAAGTCAGAGATCTGAAGGCCTCTTCTATAAAGCTAATCGGAACCAGAGAAGGGAACGTCTACACTGTTAATCTTGTTCAACTAAGTTTTGATGAGACAATATGCTTTCTTGCTAAAGCCTCTGAAGAAATGAGTTGGCTATGACATAGAAGGTTATCTCATCTCAACTTCAAGAGTATGTCAAAACTGGCCTCCAAAGATCTAGTGGCAAGCTTACCCAACCTTAGATTCGTCAAAGAAAGGCCATGCAACGCCTGTCAGCTTGGAAAGAAAATAAGGAGCTCATTCAAAGGCAAAGCAGTCAACTCAATTGACAAGCCCCTACAGTTACTTCATATAGATCTCTTTGGACCAATTACAACTATAAGCCTTGGAGGAAAGAGATACTCACTGGTCGTAGTGGATGACTACACCAGATTCACATGGGTATTCTTTCTAAATTCTAAAGATGAAACAAGCTCCGAACTTATCAAGATGTTCAAACTGATGATGAACCAAAAAAGAGAGAAGATCAAGGCCATAAGGAGTGATCATGGAAGAGAGTTCGACTTCTCTGAGATGGATCAGTTATGTGCAGACAACATCATTAGTCATAACTTCTCAGCTCCACGAACTCCACGACAAAATGGAGTAGCTGAAAAGAAGCAAGAAGGACTCTACTAGCAACTACTCATCTGCCTGAATATTTTTGGGCAGAAGCTATTAACACTGCGTGCTACACTCAGTACAAGTCTCTTGTCCACTCTACATTGAAGAAGACTCCCTACGAGCTGTGGGCAAGAAGAAAGCCAAATGTCAGCTATTTCCATATGTTTGGCTGTGCATGCTACATTCTCAACAATGGAAAACAATAGCTAACTAAGTTCCAACCAAAGTCAGACAAAGGAATCTTTCTTGGATATGCCACAGACAGCAAGGCCTATAGAGTGTTCAACAAGAAGATGCTCAGTGTTGAAGTCTAGATTCACATCATCTTTGATGAGACAGACTTAGACAAGTCTGTACCACAAGTCACTGCGATCGATGATCAAGACACTACGAATGAGGTAGTTGATCCAAACACCACGATCGTAGCCCCAGAAGATGGAATCGTTGAGCCTGAAGAAGAGATCGTGGAGAGAGATACACCAGATGACGAACCTCTACAACAAGAGACAGAAGTTGATCTTTAAGAATTCAGACAAGAAGGAACCAGAACAGATGTTCCAACAGGGAACAGATGGGCAAGAGATCACACTCAAGACTTGATTATTGAAGATCCAAATACAAGAATCAAGACACGATCTGACACCCAGAATGAGTGTTTTTATTTGAGCTTTCTGTCCCAAATGGAACCCAAGAAGATAGAAGATGCCCTGGAAGATTCGAGTTGGATAGAAGCCATGTAAGAGGAGCTGAATTAGTTTGACAGAAGCAAAGTCTGGAGACTAGTTCCTAGACCAAGAAATCACCCAGTTATTGGCACCAAATGGGTCTTCTGAAACAAGATGGATGAAGATGGGGTGATCATAAGAAATAAGGCAAGACTGGTGGCTAAAGGTTACTCTCAAGAAGAAGGCATCGACTACTGACGAGACCTTTGCACCTGTTACCAGGCTGGAAGCCATCAGGATATTCCTTGCCTTTGCTGCCCACATGAAGTTTAAAGTATTCTAGATGGATGTCAAGAGTGCATTTCTGAATAGAGAACTTCAAGAAGAAGTGTATATGGAGCAACCTCCAGGTTTATTCAATCCAACTCTCTCTAATTATGTCTATAGATTAGACAAAGCCTTATATGGACTTAAACAAGCACCTAGAGCATGGTACGAAACACTAACAAACTTTCTTATTGAACAAGGATTCACTAGAGGTAGAGTAGATAACACATTATTCCTTAGGAAGCACAAAGATAAAGTTATACTAGTTCAAATATATGTAGATAATATTATGTTTGGTTCTAATGATGAAAATCTATGCAAGAGATTTGCCAAGCTTATGAAGAGCAAGTTCAAAATGAGCATGATGGGTGAGCTGAATTTCTTTCTTAGACTGCAAGTGAAGCAGACTGATGAAGGTATCTTCATTAACCAAGCCAAGTACATCAAAGACTTACTTAAGAAGTATGGCATGGAATCAGCCTCTCCCATGAAAACACCAATTGCTCTAGCAACTAAGCTTGACAAAGATGAGAAAGGTAAATGTATTGACATTACTCAATACAGAGGTATGATAAGCTCTCTTCTATACTTAATTGCCAGTAGACCAGATATTATGTTTGCTACATGTATATGTGCTAGATTTCAAACTAATCCTAAGGAATCACACTTAACTGATGTAAAAAGAATTTTCAGGTATCTCTAAGGTACACCTTTCTTGGGACTTTGGTATCCCAAGGAGTCCTCCTTTGAACTGACAGGATATTCAGATGCTGATTTTGCAGGCTGCAAAATTAGTAGAAAAAATACCAGTGACACTTGTCAACTGCTAGGAAACAGACTTGTGTCCTGGTTTAGCAAGAAGCAAAATTTAGTATCAACTTCAACAGCAGAAGGTTAATATATTACTGCAGGCAGCTGCTGTGCTCAAATCCTATGGATGAAGAACCAACTAGCAGACTATGGGTTTGATTTCAAGTCTATACATGTTCACTGTGATAACACAAGTGCCATAGCAATAACACATAATCCTGTCATGCATTCTAGGACTAAGCATATAGAAAGAAGATATCATTTTATTAGGGATCTTGTTCAAAATGGAACTATATCTTTACAATACATCCCTACTGAAAATCAACTTGCTGATGTCTTTACAAAACCCTTAGATGAATCCAGATTTAATAAATTAATAAGTGAGTTAGGTATGCTAAATCTACAACCATAAATTATATGCTCTAGTTGGTGCTAACCATGCAGATAAAAAGGCTATGTCAAAATCATGGAGATGACTAAGAGAAACCACGATCGTGGAGTAGTCTCGACATAGTAGAGAAGCCCACTGTGATGACAACATTTCTACCAAGTCTAAGTTGCTCTTCTGATAAGCGCCTTAGGGACAAACCTGACCCTTAGTTTTAGACTAAGAGGTTGGCCCTTCATAAGCAACCTTAATCCAGAAAGGATGTTGATTCAGAATGCAACACAAGGGCAAGTAGAGACAAAGGTCATGGAGCAGGTTCAGAAATTAATTCAACAATCGTGGAGTAGCCTCGACAATCGTAGTCATCCTGAAGGATACACTAGCTTAGGGGGATCTAAGGGCAAATCAATACTTTTTATATGACTTAAAATCATGTAGCCCTGCAGAACTTGACACGTGCCTCACTCTGCAGATCGTGAAAGAGGGAAGTTACAAATACATTTGAAATATCCTTTTGTCAGTTCACCTTTGAACTTCAAAAGTTTATCCCTCTCTTTCTCTCTCACATAAACCCTAGCTTTCAGAATGCTTAGCTAATTTTTGTTCATCTCAGGAAAATCATATAATCAATGGCTGCTTCAAATGTTATATCTGGTTACCAACTATGCTTTGACGAATTCCAGACTGCTGACCCACAGTTTCACAAGATTATGTCCCTTCTAAAGAAAGCAGGTCTGGAGGAAGCTATGAGCACCAACACAAGGATTTACCCGAAGCTGGTGAAAGAATTCTACTGTAATGGAGTCTTTGAGAATAACGTCATCACTACAAAGGTCAAGGGTGTACAGATTCGGCTCGAAGCTAAAGATATAAACCTAGCCCTAGGGTTTAAATCAAAGGGCCTTCCGTCTCTGAGCGTTATCGACTTTCATGAAGGTCTGAAGAGGATGCACCACAAGAAGGTTCAAGGCATCAAGGGCTATAAGAAGAAAGAATTTCCCCATAAATACGAGTTTTTAGCTGACATTGTTTGGAAATGCATATGCTGCAAGAGTTCTGGCCATGACTCTATGAATGAAAACCAACTGAGGATCATGACATCCATCTGCTTGAAATCCCAAATCAACTATGGAGCCATACTCATGGGATGGACTGGGAAGTGGATTTTCAGTTCTTAGAAGACAAAGAGCTCAAGCAAAATGCTTTATGGGAGATTCATAAGCATTATTCTCCAATCTTCTCTGGGAGATAAAATTGGAGAGAAGGAGGGTACACCCATCAACTCCAACAGAAGATGACCTAGCAGCTCTTTGAAAATTAGAAGAGGAACCCTGCAGAAAATGTGAAGATGATGTCCGAATCCAGTAGAAGGACTGGTGATGTGAAGAAGAAACATGATCTGTAGGGAAACATGTCTGTGGTAAAGGAAGTTGTAGAAGAAGAAGAAGTCAACCAAGAAGAACCCTCTACTCTAATTAGAAAGAATAAAAGGAAAAGAAAATTAACAAAAAGTGTTCAGATGGAAGAAGAGCCTCAAGGCTCAACCACTGATGCACCCCATGGGGGTTCTGACACTAAGTTTCTAGGTCTCTTTTCACAAAGGGAACTTACCTTGGAAGTGATCGAATCCCTAGAAGAAGTTCTGAAGGAGAAGAAGAAGATGATGAAGAAGCACAGTAAGGATAAAGCTGAAGGAAGTTCTGAGCCTCAAAAAAAGAAGCACATCCATCGATCAAAGAAGTCTACACTCACCATGATCGTGGAGACCTTATCGATCGTGGAGTCCAGACTTACCATCCCTCCAGAGAAGGATGTTGCAACAGCTTCTCAGCCTGAACAGACTGCCATGGCTGAAGCTGAAGAATCTGCTGAGGCGGTGGCTGAGCCTAGGAGAATAAACAGAAAGCTTGTCAAGAATTATGTCCTTGTTAATTAGGAAGCTTTAAAGCAGGATGAAAGAAGACATGCTGCTGAGAAGGATGAACAAAGAGTTGAGCCTTAAGCATCTGATACTCACAATAAGTCCTTGGATGAGACCAGAATCATTGCTGATGTGATAGCCAACCTTAATAGTGCAGTAACCTCTACTATATCTGATCAAGCTATCATTCATACTGAGGAGGAACTACCCGAAGCAAATGAGGAGAATACATGTCATGTTGAGGGGAAGCTTCTCGAAGCACCTGAACAAGAAAGTGCTCTAGTTGAGGGGGAGAAATCAGAAGCTGCTCATGAAGTCCCCTCTGCCCCTCAATAAATCATAGTCTCTGAAGCTGTAGAGATGGAGAGTGCTGAAGAATAAAGGGGAGATGCTGAGATGATTGATGTGATGGAAATTTGAAATGAAGGTGATGAAGACGGGGAAGAAGAAGAGAAAGAAGAAATTGAGATTACTGGAGTGGGCTGGAATGGAGAAAGGAGAGACAACTACAATCAGTTGTATCCTTACTTGCCCATGATGTCCTATCATAGAGCCCTGATTCTCAACTCTTGGGATCACATGTTCTGGGCATATAAAGCTTATCCAGTAATTTCGATACTAGCCTAGGGATTCCCAAGCAGCCTTAAGTTTGCTCAAAAGCTGATCACTAATCACTTGTCTTCTAGGACTCAGCATGAGGTACACTCTATTCCTATCTCCTTTAAGGTTAACCACTATCCTCTGCCAAACTTTTATTAGTTTAATGAACTGCCAAAGTGGATGGAAGTAGTTCTTAACCCACTGAACCAATTTCCAGTTACAGTGTCCCAAAACTCTGTAACTGATGAACCAAATAACCAGCAATCCATTATCGTCGAGCCAACTGTCAGTGACTCCATGGTCATCGAGCAACGATTCACGTTCATCGAACAACAACCTATGGTTGTCGAGTAACAATTCATAATCGTCGAACAACTACATGGGACCACGACCATCGAGCCATAAAATCAAATCGTCGAACCCATTATCCTATATACTAAACAAATCTCCTCTCCCATACACCAAACCCAATCACCTCTCACACAGTCAGATGTTCCCTCATCCTCCCATAATGAATACTTAGATATGGCACTCACTCTCACAAGCATGCCAAGGTTAAGGGAACACACTACTACCTCCCATCCTGATTTTAAGAAAATCTTTAATCAACTTTCCCTCCTCCCCACCAAAGAGGAGCTTGCTGATGTCACAAGCCAAGTGGTCCTAGAGACAAAAGAGAACCTTGCAGCTCACTCACTGGCAATTCATCAACGCTTCAATCATATGACTGAGTCTGTCAACACTTTACATTAGAAGTTTGGCAACTGAGCTCTCAAAAAGACTTAAGGAGATCATACGGGAGATGAGTGACAGTCTTAGCAAAAGTGATGCAATCCACTTTCAAGCATCTAACAAGCATAAGGAAGCAGTTCAACTCCTCTGAAAAACTAAAGAATCACAAAATACTATTATTGCTGATCAGATTCACCAGCTGAGTATCTCCCTGCATGAATTTATAGAGTATTCTATGACTCAAGCAAAACAAACTGACACTGCCATGGCCATGATGCATCAATAGAGAGCAAGTATTGAAGCCATGGTTGAGGAGAATTGTAATGACATTGCCCACAATCATTCTCAAATGCATGAGCTGGTGCAAGTAGTCAATCGTCTGTCTGAAGACATTCGAACCCTGGATGCTGACATAAAGGGGGAGAATAAAGAGGAAGGGAGAAAGGCAAAGGTAAAGGGAAATAAATTGCACAATCTTCAAGGAGTGCTTCTAGAAGACAGCCTTCTGCAAGACAGCCTCACTATCAGACTCAACGAATTAACTAGCAGCGCCAACCAATCATCATGGCGCACCCTTCTGAGGAGTCAAGGCCCATCCTTTAGCTCACTAAGGGTATCCAACACTGGCTTGAGCATGCCCATTGGAGATCCTACCATCATAGTTTTTTATTCTTAATTAATTATTTCCGATTTACCGGATCTTACCTCTTTCAAAAGGAGTCCTGAGGATCGGGTGAAATATGAATCTGCATTTCTCCCTCTGAGTCAGAATAAATATGTTTTCGAACCTTCTCTTTAAAATTCAAAGTGGATGTTCCTGGGGTTATCCTGCACTTGGGAGAAAGATCCATTAGATAATGAACTATTGGTTCTAAACCATCTCTGGCGATTAATGGAGAAATGCTAAGTCCAAGTGAGCTAGTAGATATTGAATGACGATATGAAGCTAGCAGAAGAATGAGAGCTAAAGAGCATGCCAATCCTCCGAGGACCAAGAGGCAAAGAAGATAGAGATAAGTTTAAATTTGTTTCTTATTGATGTAAATGTGCTAAATTGTAATATCTCTTTCATAACATCAATAAATTCATGCTTATTCTCTAAAGATTTCAGCTGCTCACTGAAACACTAAGTCATATTTACATTCTAGCATACTGTATTTAGAAATTGTTGATATGATGCAAATCACCTTGGTTATGTGAACATCAAATAGGGGGAGATTATTGGGAATTGCATGATAAAATTTGACGTTGAAAGTAAATAAATATGCTTATGTGTAAAGTCCTTTAATAGAACATATGTACAAGGACTTAGATGGTAGATCAAAATTGTTAGGTTGATCTATGCTAAATGTTTATCATTCTGTAAATGAATGTATAGAAGATAGATCAAATCTGTTAGGTTGATCTCTTGAAATGTAATAAATAGGCCTTAACAGAATCGTAGTCTGTCAAGCCAGCCAAGAGATTGTAGAAGCCAAGGCAGAATCGTAGAGTATCGGGGAAGTTGCTCTAGAATCGTAGTTTATCTTGGAAGCCACACTCAGGATCGTGGAGAAAGTTCGAGCACCTGCCGAGCCAAGTTAAGAATCGCAGTCAGCTCTCGGAAACGTGGAGTCTGTTAGACAACCAAGTAGAAATTGTAGTCTATCAGAGCTTAAGAGAAATTGTAGTGTTCTCTACGATTAAAACTGAATCATGCATGAGCACAACAGCACAACGATCATGATACGAAGACAACGATCGTGTGTCTCTTCAGTTAGCATCAGAGTATCAAGATTCGCTTATCTGATGAAAGAAGATGCCTAACAAATGAAGAATAGCTTATGGATGTGGACATTTTGAGAGTCCCAATGATCCAACTCTCATCCTTAGTTAGTATAGAAGAAGCATATAGAAGAAGCTAAGAAAAGTGCTTTCTGTATGCTGAAAACATCTTTTCTGGTGTTAGGTGAGAAAAAAGTCTGCTGTTAGTCCCCGAATGGGTATGACAATTACGCGCAAGTATACGCGGCCAACAAGTAATAAAGTGTAAGTACAGATATCGTTCCCACGGAGAATGAACAGATAAAAGGTTGCCAAAACACTAGTGCATAATCATCTCGGTCTTATTTAAACGAGCGGTAAAGAGTTATAATTAAAAACTAAATTAACTAGGCAATTAAGTAAACTTAAACTAATTAATCCTAGAGTAAAATCAGATAATGAAGATAAAAGATTCCAATTTTCCCTAATGATTCATCTAAATTAATAAACTTCCATTTAGGTCAATTTAATCATCAAGTTTGTTAGCCGAGAACACGAAAGTGAGAGACGGCCATCTTTCGATGCATCAAGTCCATATCACATGTAATCCACAGAAGATAGAACGCACATGAACACCCATATTACCTAAACCACTATATATCTATATGATTTACAAATAATTAGGGTTTAAGGTCAAGTTCTCAATTGACTATAGGCAGCGCTTCGGTATATGTCTATCCTAAGCATAAATCATACATTCAACGCCATGTAAACATGCAATCGCCCGCTACTACGATTAGATCTAAACCTATATTTTGTCTTTCAAGTCCACATAGGTTATCAGAGTAATTGGTCATGAATCAATTAAGCAATGAAAGCATAAACCGCAATAGACAATCACATAGCAATCAAATAAGACCATCATGGAAGGAATATCAAAGTAAACTACTCATTAGGTTCCATTGAAACCTCAAAATAAAACCTAAGTCATAAATGACTCTAATATATTATCCACAAGTTGAATATACATCATCCAAATACAAATTGATACAAGGAGAGTTTAAGGATAGAAAATGCAAATCTGTGATATCCCTCCAAGCGTGGATCTTTGATGTCAATCACTTGCTTCAATCTTCTTCTCTAACTAAACTGTAGAAACTAACTAACTAATTAACCTTAACCTAATCTACTCCTAATCTAGACAAAATGGAAAGGAAGAGAAGAGAGAGCTAGGGCTAGGGCTAGGGTAAATGTGAGCTCCCTAGTGGAGATGTCAAATAAAATGGGCAACAAGCCCTTATTATATGCTTCACCCGTTCAATCTCAGCAGAAGTCAAAATATGGCAAAAAACAAGATTGGCGCGGCCGTGCGCGGTTTAACCTTGGAGAGGGCGCCGCCGCGCGGTTGCTAAATCTGAAATTTTGCTGGTTGTTGCTGGTGCACTTGGCTGCCACCTTCATGCTTGCCTTCTTGTATACTTTTAGCCTCGCAACATCCTCACATTTCAATGCTCCTTCACCATGCCATCATCATGCCTTAAGCCTTCTGCTGTGCTTTGCCCCTTTTTGGCCATCTTTTGCCCTTTTTAGCTCAACGTGCACTAAAGGAGTTCCTAAACCTGAAAATCACAAAATAAGGGAAAAACACGTTAAACGCACAACGATACTTGAGTTTAAGCAATAAAATGAGCTGGCTACTATCCGAATAAGTGGTCATAAAAAACCACTTATCAAATACCCCCAAACTTAAACGTTGCTTGCCCTAAAGCAACCAAAACAAAACTAAACAAAATATGCAATGCAATATCTATAATGTGTGCAACCTACACTATCATGAATGCGAATCCAAGTCCCAGTCAGTATTGGACTTCATAAGCAATGCCTCAGAAAAATCACAATATAATCAAATAGAGAATCTACCCGAGACAAGATTAAAAGCATATTCTTGCAAATCCAAATCTGTCAGCACTGATGTATTGTGCATTGTGTGCCTAGCAACCATTAAACATGCTTTGGTTAAATAAATCACATACTATGGTTCTTAGGGGAAAAATAAGTTTCAACTCAAGAACAGCAGTAAATCAGATAATTTCTAACTAAGACCATGCATTACTTAAGCCAACGGTTCACAGGGGATTTATTATGCTTATTCTGTACCCAATCGACTGTGCAATGCCTAGTCCTCTTAGGCTTTTAAATGATACCTGTATAGCAAGCTTTCGACCAACGACTCCCAGACCAGACGACCTTAGGGCACTGGGTGTAGAGACACCCCGAGGGCTTACTTGCCTGAATATCAAAGGCCAAAGAACTCGACGTAGCCGAAGTGTTTATTCTATTCTTTTTTTTCTTTTCTTTTTTCAACGGAGAGTGCGTCTTACGCTCCATCTCTCCGCATAGCATGCATACCTTCTGTTTTCCCCCAAACTTAAGCTTTTTATAGTTTAGTTATTATCATATGAGAACTGAAACTCTTTCATTAAAATATAGATTTCCCACCAGAAGACAAGTATGTGAAAATTTAAACTAAGCATGTCATGATGGTCACTCTATCGTGCTAACCGGTTACACAGTATTTGACAGATGAGGATTTGCATATATGACCTTATAAGCAAGCTTAAGTCTCAAATCAGTTCAAAAGTCAAGTGATTTTATTTTCCTCATAGGCCAAATACATAACAAACCAACTGAAACTGGATTCATACAGTATGCTCTAACACAGTTAACTAAAACAGAACAAAAAAAATTTAAAATTTTGAAAATTTTTAACAAAACACGATCTATATGCACTAAATGAACTAACACAGTATGAAAAATGAAATGAACTAACTACATGTAAAAATGACCCTAATACCCCCAAACTTAAAAACTGCAATGTCCTCATTGAAGGTAAAAGGTAAAAGTAGAACTCCCCTAGTTGGCCTCTGATGCTACATGAAATGATGTGGTGCTCAGTTTCTGTTGAATTCTGCCTTAAGTCTAAGACAACCTGCATGACGCGCGGCCGCGCACCTATTAGCGTTGGTTCCAGCGCGGCCGCGCCCATCCCCATATTTCTGATATGCAACCTGTTTAATGCATTGAGGATGGGGCGTTTGACTTTCGATTCATTCCAGCCAATTTTAACTTGAGAAAGGCACTCAACATTTATTAAGCCCTCTTAGCCCATCAAAACATAATAATAACTATTTACAATTAAGAGAATGAAACATAGAAAGATATATGCGTGTGAATTCCTAAAAACTCCTATATATGAGTACATGCAACATGGAAGTGCATCAAAAATATGTCTAATACTGTATAGTCCCAAAAATATACACTTCAATGCCTAAGTCCAAAAATGTAGGCAATGAACTCCTAATTCCAAAAGTATTCAAAAATTTTAACTAAATTAAACTAATAAGAATTAAACAGGGGGGAGGGAAATATGATAGAAAGTAGGTAATGGAGAATTAAACAAGGAGGTAGAGAGAGAGATTTGATGGGGTGCCTCCCATCGAGCGCTCGGTTTATAGTCCTCTAGCTAGACTGTGTCTGAGACTACTATCCGATCCCCCAACGATATTGGAGAAACCCTCCATCCATTAGAATTGTCGTGTGAGCTTGGAGGCTTCCCAACAGAGAGGCTTCGGATTTAAACTACCTAGCACATGATTTGTATAAGGATTCCCCATCTCGAAGGTTGGGGAGCTAAGCACTGCTTTCATTATGCTTGTGAAATAATTAGGTCATTGAGGTACATCGAACACAACGTGCTCTTCTTCTACTCTCTCTTCTTCGTAAAACCATGGTTTCAAGATTGCGGACTCTCTCATATCCTCGAGATCTGTATCTATGATGTGACTTCCAAGGGGGCAAGGGTGTGCAAACTTCACTAGTTTTTCCAACTTCGACAGAGAAGGCTCTTGGGGTATTGTCACGGTTGGTTCATACTTTTCCACATCCCCAATTGTCTCCTCGATGTCCATTGCCTTCAGCTCATCAGTTTCTGCATCCATATCATAGCACCAAGTCTCTTGAGGGCCTTTGCTCACGGCTTCAAACATTTGAGGCAATGGACTTTGAAGTTCTTGAGCTTCGGTCCCTTGCTCAATCACCTCCTCATTCCTTAAAGCCATGCTAATCTGATCCGCTCAATTCTGGAGATTCTCAATTAACTTTGCATTGCTCAATCAAGGTCTCCTATGTCGATGCTATGGACTTGACCAACAAACTTTCCAATCTTGCCTTTTATGTTTCAGCCTCGAGATCCATGTACTGAGTTTCACTGGTAGGAGTATGGTTGATTAGGGCCATCTGGATCTAAAATTTTTGGATGGATAGTTCTTGGCTCCTAAGCATCTCCTCTTGGTTCACTAAACTACTATACAGGACTTCCCTTAATGACTGTTTTTGTGACACCCCCAAATCCGGGTACTTTGTTTCCACATGATTTGGTGTTCACTTTCTAATATAACATACATCTACCCAATATAACTTCAAAATAAAATACAACCTTTATTTAATTTATAAAATCTCCCTTAAAATAAGGGTTACAACCTTCTTAAAAAAATCAATTCTAGGGTTACTCTAACATTGACATAATAATAATGTGCGAAAATAAAAACATAACATTAACGTCTATTATAATCATTTCAAATAATAAAAATAAGTCTTCACTTGTTTTGCTTTCCCTTGCCCTTACTCGTAGACTGGGGCGTTAACATTATCAACCTTAGCTTCAATTGTTATATAATGCAAGAGTGAGCAAACAACAGCTCACTAGAGTTTAACAATAATAAATATATGAAAGGATATCTTTAAAAAGAATTTGAATAACTTAGCTTACTTCAGAAATAAAGAAATGAATAATAATTCTCTGTCAACATTAAAATTCAAATATAGAATTTATCTGAGGGTCATAAGACCTTTGAACTTTTGTCCTAGGTTATAAACATTTCATTTAAACCTTTAAAAGTCAATAAGACTATGGACCTTAACTCGTACTTAGGGGGATCAGCCCTTCGTACCATGTATTGTGCACAAACATCTTAACGCTTACGCGTAGTAACCTCCCCTAATAATAGGGTTGTTCAACTCAGTAATTTGAATTCAAGTCCGCACCAAAGAAAGTTTGGTTTGGATAAGCTTACAAGGGTAATTTAGAATTCACGTTCATCAACTAAGGATTAGTTGAATCGACTTTCAATAACTTGGAATAATTCGTAAGTGAAAGAACTAAGAACTATCATATGCTTTAGAAATAAATTTAAAGCATCTCAAAAGAATATTCAAACCTTACTTGAACAATAAGTCAAGATTACTTTAATTATATCGTAAACTTTTAATAATTACTTGTCCAATAAAAGAACAAATCTTAAACAATGAATAATTGAATTGAAGCAAATAAACGAGTTTAGGGTTTAAAAGACTTTCCTCAAGCGCAAGCTACTAATATAATTCACGTTCTTTAACACTTCCTACACATATATGTTTAATCACAACAATCTAAATTAGTTAACACATAACTAACTTACATAATTAGTTAACCCATCTAGGTTAACTCATTTTTATTTAATTATTAAATTAATAATTAATAATCACATAATTTAATTACATCACATAGGCATGCTCACATAATTAACTCAATTAATAATTATATATTTCATATTAATTATAATTAAATAAATTATAATTTAAACATTTAATCTAATTATAAATACTCAAATTATAATCACATCTTATTTAATTAAATTATAAACAAATTATAATTTATAATTAATTAACTACATCATGCATTTACTAAATTATAATTACACAAATTATAATTTATAATTAATCATCCAAATATTGAATTATAATACATAAGATTATAATCTATAATTGATCACGCATTTATTATAATTACATAAATTATAATTTAAAAATTATCATTCACTCGATTAAAATTAATCAACTATAATCATTATATTTAACAAAATTATAATTTAAATTAAACCTTTACTCTAATTATAATTACTCAAAATTATAATCACAAATTGTATTTTATTAATGTAATTTATTAATATTCAATTAGCATTTTAATATATGTTTAATCATACTATAAAAGTTACTACATAAAATTAGCTTTACCAAATACAAAAGAAAATAAATTTTCTTTTTTCCTTGTCACCCCCCCCCCCCCCCCCCCCCCCCCGTCGTCGGGGCGTAGGTTTCCTTCTTGGTAGGCCCGCCAGGGCGGGCCCCTTCCAGCGAACGCAGACAAGTTCATGAACTGTGAAGAAAAAAAGCTAATTTGGCTTATTTCTCCACACCAAATTCTAATTCCAGTTCATGCAATTCATATCAATTAATAGAAAACACAAACTTAAAGCTTCTAACATGATACTAACATACATAAACAATATAACATATCATCAAACAACCAATTTCATGATTTAAAAACCCCAATTTTGATATTTTCCTAAAACTCATAGTTTTCACAAAAAAATTCACTGTAAATAAAATTCTCTACCAATTCAATTCACAACAGATGCAATATTTTCATAATTGAAGATAGAATCATAATAAATTCCAATTACGCATACTAACAACCAATTAAATCATAACTTTTATTCTAAAACTCAACCAAATATATGAACTTCATATGAACACATATTTTCCATTAAAACATGCTTTATATAACGAATTGAATTTTGAAAATCCTTGATTATAACATACAATTCATATAATAACCATTATAAACATAAGATATATATATACATCATATCATCTACATACATAAAGATCACCATGTTTATAAGGAACTAAACTTTTACAGAGAATAATTTTCATGAAGAACATAACACGTATAAAATATAAGAGAATTGAGAAATACCCTTAATGCTTTGATGAAGAAGAGTATAAAGATGATGATGATTTCCTCTAGCTTCTCAAGCTTTCTCTCCATTCTCCTTCTTCCTCTTTCTCTCTTCTCAAACACTGGTATTCTCTCTTTCTCTATTCTTCTTTTAGTTTAGACTTAGAATAAAACTAGTGTCTAACTAATATACGTACATTATAACTGACCAAACATAATAATATATAATAAGGGTCAATTACTCCCATAATGACTTATCAGTTATAAAAATTCAAAAGCCACGGGGCTTTATTTGGCAATCCTTTCATTCAAAAGAAAACTAATTTTAAGGACTTAAGGCATTGTTTGAAAAAATAAGATTAAAACAAAAGTAAGGGCCTTGTTTGGTAAAACCTTTTAAAATCCTTTTTTTTTATTTTAATAAATCCTTTTAACACATACTTTAGATGTTACACTTTAATTAATTAAATATTACTTCTCTAATTTAATCAATTAAAATTCAACATCAATTAATCACATAAAAATTTACCACATAATTATAATTGCTCGCTAATTATAATTTATGTAACACTTAACACATAGTTCATCTAATTTAATTATCTCAATTAAATTAGAACTATACTATAAATTAATATACATCAATTAAATAAATTATTAAATATTCATTTAATTAATATATAACACTTAATTAAATCACTCCACAAAATTACATAATTTATTTATTCCACTCAATAAATAAATCACACAAAATATTTATTTAACTCAATAAATATTTAAAATTATTATATGAAATCTCAATCGTTACAATCTTCCCTTCTTAAAATGATTATATCCCCAGAATCACACATAAAATAAAATTTCTCGTCTATTACATTCTTCCCCCCTTAAAAGGATTCTGTCCCCAGAATCAGTACATAAGGGGTTACACACAGAAAATTTAAGCAAATAACTGTGGGTAAGATTTCATCATAACATCTTCGAGTTCCCACGTAGCTTCTTCAGCAGTGTGGTTCCTCTAGATTACCTTAACAGAAGGTATCACTTTATTCCTAAGTACTTGTTTCTTTCTATCAACTATTTGAACAGGCACTTCTTCATAAGTTAAGTCCTTATCAAATTGCAAAGGCTCATATTCTATTATAGGTTTATAATCGTGCTTGTAAGGTCTTAACACAGAAATATAAAAGACGTTATGTATATTCTCGAGCTCCGGAGGTAATGCAATCTCGTAATCTACCTCGCCCACCTTTCGTAGTACCTCGAAAGGTCCAATAAATCGGGGACTCAGCTTTCTCTTCTTACCAAATCAAATCTTCCCCTTCCAGGGAGATACTTTCAAAAACACAAAACTTCCTGGTAAGAATTCTCGGTTCTGTCGATGTAGATCGTCATACTTCTTCTGTCTGTCTTGAGCAGCAACTAATCTCGTTCTGATCAACTTCATAATTTTGGCGGTTTATTGTACCAGTTCCGGTCCCAACAGTTGACGTTCACCGACTTCATCCCAGCACAAGGGAGTTCTACATTTTCTGCCATGTAACGCTTTGTAAGACGACATGTCGATACTCGCGTGATAACTATTGTTGTAGGCAAACTCCACCAACGGTAGATGATTATCCCAGCTTCCCTTGACGTCCATCACACAAGCTCTCAGCATATCCTCAAGTGTCTGTATTGTTCTCTCGCTCTGGCCATCAGTCTGAGGATGGTATGCTGTACTCATTCACAATTACGTTCCCAGACAGTCTTGCAATCACTTCCAGCAATTAGACGTGAAACGAGGATCTCTGTGGGACACAATCGACACCGGAACACCGTGTCGAGAAATAATTTCCTTCACATATAGCTTCGCTAGCTGATCCAAGTTGTACTTAACCCTAATCGGCAGAAAGTGGGCTAACTTCGTCAGTTGATCCACTATAACCCATATCACATCAAATCCCTTCTAAGTTGATGGAAGTCATATAATGAAATCCACCGTGATGTGCTCCCACTTCCACTCTGGAATTTCTAACGGTTGTAGCAACCCACTTGGTCTCTGGTTTTCTGCCTTAACTTTCTGGCACGTTAGACATTTTGCAACGCATTCAGCAACGTCCCTCTTCATATTCGGCCACCAGAAATGCTTCCTGAGATCTTGGTACATCTTCGTACTCCCAGGGTGAATAGAATATATAGAAATATGAGCTTCGCTCAGAATCTCTTCCTTGACCTCTGGTACTGGCGGTACCCAGATTCTACGTTCAAACCATAACAGTCCTTCATTATCGATCTTAAACTTGAACTCTTCACCATCGGCTATCCTCTTTCGAATCTTATCGCATTCTTCATCGTGAATTTGTGCTTCTTTCACTTTATCTACCAGAGTACGACCAGTAGTTACTTGAAACAACTTCTCATCCGATTCCTTTGGAAAATTCACTTCCAGTTCCAATCTAGCCATCTATTCTATCAACTGATCCTGGTCAGTTAACATATTCAACTTCTCCCTACCTATTCTGCTCAAAGCATCAACGACAACGTTAGCTTTCCCCGGATGATAAAGTATCTCGCAGTCGTAGTCTTTAATCAGTTCCAACCATCTTCTTTGGCGCATGTTCAAATCCTTCTGGGTAAAGATATACTTTAGACTCTTGTGATCTGTATATATCTCACACTTTACTCCATTATAAGTAGTGTCTCCATATCTTTAGGGCAAACACTACTGCCGCCAATTCTAAGTCATGGGTCGAATACCCCTTCTCATAATCCTTCAGCTGACGTGACGCATAGGCAATCACTTTGCTGCTCTGCATCAACGCACAGCCTAATCCTTTATGTGAGGCATCTCTATATACCACGAAATTCCCCGTACTATCCGGCAAAGATAACACAGGCGCAGTACTCAACCTCTTCTTCAGCTCCTGAAAACTTTCTTCACACTTTTCCATTCAAACAAACTTAACTATTTTACGAGTTAAATTCGTTAATGGAGTGGCGATCTTGGAAAAGTCTTGGATAAATCTTCGGTACTAACCTGCCAATCCCAAGAAACTCCTCACTTCAGACGGCGTCTTCGGCTGATTTCAATTTATTACGGCCTCAACCTTTGACGGATCTATCGAAATACCATCCTTGTCGATTATGTGGCTAAGAAATTGCACACGTTCCAACCAGAATTCACATTTTGAGAATTTAGCGTAAAGCTTCTCTCGTCTCAGCGATTCTAAGGTTAGTCGTAAGTGTTCAGCGTGTTCCTCCTCAGTCTTGGAATAAACTAGGATGTCATCTATGAACACCACTACGAACTTGTCTAGAAATGTCTTAAACACCCTATTCATTAAGTTCATAAATGCAGCTGGGGCATTCGTGAGACCAAATGACATCACCAAGAACTCGTAATGACCATATCGAGTCCTAAAAGCCGTTTTCGGTATATCTTCCTTCCTCACCTTCAATTGATGATACCCGCTTCTCAAATTGATTTTTGAGAAGTACTTCGCACCCTTCAGTTGATCAAACAAGTCATTAATCCTAGGTAAAGGATACCTATTCATGATCGTAACTTTGTTCAATTCTCTATAATCAATGCAAAGACGCATCAACCCATCCTTCTTCTTAACAAACAAAACTGGCGCTCCCCACGGCGAAACGCTTGGTTGAATATACTTCTTGTCCAGTAATTCTTGTAGTTAAACCATCAGTTCCTTCATCTCAACTGGAGTCATTTGGTACGGAGCCTTCGAAATTAGAGCAGTTCCTGGCGCTAAGTCGATCACGAACTCTATCTCCCTGTCTGGTGGTAGTCCTGGCAAATCGCTCGGAAAAACATCCATAAACTCCTTAACTATTGATATATCTTCCACCTTCGGGCTTTCCTTACGCGTATCTACTATGTAGGCTAGATATCCCACACAGCCTTGCATCAAAAGTTTCTTGGCTTGCATAACCCTCAGGCAACTCTCTTGTCTAGGCGATTTGCTACCATAGAACACTAACTTTGACGTTGTCGTAAGGTTTACCGACTTCTTCTGACAGTCGATTACCGCCCCATGGTTGAACAACCAATCCATACCCAGTATGACATCGAATTCCCCAAGTTTTATCAGAATCAAATCTACTCTCAGCTCCTGACCCTTAATGTCCAGTCTACAGTTCTTATAAACGAACCTAACAGGAATAACCTCCCTATTCGCAATCTCTATATTCAAGGGATAAACTAACTCCTCTATAGGTAAGTCTAGGGTTTTAGCAAAATTAGCAGATATGAATGAACAAGTAGCACCCGAATCAAATAATACATATGCATTTATACTATTGACCGGAATAATACCTGACACCACGTCTTTTGATTGCACAACATCCTGCACCGTCATATTGAATGTCTGTGCAGTGGGTCGAACAGCTTGCAATGGTGCAGCGATAGTAACGGTACTGCAGCTTCCATTCTCTCCGCTCCCTGTTGACCCTGCCGTCAGCTTCTTCGGGCAGTTGCGAGCTATGTGATCCTTGGATCCACATGTAAAGCAAGATCCTTTCTTCTTGTTTAGGCAATTAGGCGCAATGTGGCCTTCCTGACCACAATTGAAGTACACCCGCTTCCCCTTCATGCACACGCCAGTGTGATTCTCACTGCATATAGCACATGCTTCAAACTACCTCTTCTGCTGGTTTCTTTGCTAACTCCCAGCAGAGGTGTTATCATTCCATTTCCTCTTCTGGTTAATAGTGCTGCTACCACCATCCTTGGTTTCTACCTCATTCTTCTTCTTCTTGACTTGGTTGAACTTCGTCACCGCTTTGCTTCCTCCCTCAGCGAGTGTAGCCTTCCCCAGTACAGCTACAAATGTGTTCAACTGGAACATGGAAACCTTACTGTAGAGCCAGGGTTTCAGTCCCCGCTCAAACTCCTTGCCTTCCTAGCGTCAATACTGACCTGGTAAGTAGCGAACCTGGCCAGCTCGTTGAACTTCGCGGCGTATTCGGATACCGTCATCCCTCCCTTCTTAAGCTCTAGGAACTGAGCCTCCATCTGGTCCTACGAACTCACTAGGAAGTACATCTCGTAGAACATTTCCTTGAAACGTTCCCACGTTATGACTCCTTCTCCCTCTCGGGTCTTATTAGCCTGCCACCAAAAGCTAGCATCCGACATTAACATGAAAACCGCAAACGCTATCTTTTGGTCTTCACCTACTCTGGCTATGTCAAAGACCTTCTCCATTTCCATAATCCATGTTTGAGCCTCGATAGGATTAGTCGATCCCTTGAACTCAGGCGGTCCTACTGCCTTAAATTCCTTGAAAGTTGTACCCTACACTTGCGGCTGATTCGCAAGAGCTCTTGTTAACAGGTTCACCAACTGCTGAACTGAGTTGGGATTCGTCCCATCGTTATTATTGTTGTTCGTCGAACCCTTGGGGTTTTGACGCATTAGTCTTCTTCTAGGAGGCATTTTCTGTTAAGAAAATATTATTATTAGATCCTTTATTAAATTTTTAAATATTTAAGTTCATACTTAAACGTTTGAATAACTCAGTTCACATAGAACACATAGCACATCAATAAACTTCTTTTATTCATTACTCGTAGTTTAAAAAAAACATCAATCAGATAACATTTCTGCTATTTACGTCTTCCTTCCTGAACTGGAAAAGTTGTAGGATTACATTATTAACTCATCCCATTCTTATCTCAATTATGGGATTTACATTATTTAATACAAAAAGTAACACATAAACAATAGCTCTACTACTGCCAAGGCATATTAAGGCGTCGCACAGCCTCTCTGCGTTCCTCTTCCATCACCCGAAACACCGTCCTTCGGTCAACCACATACCATGGAAAACCTTGGAACTGAGCTGGGTAATAGAAAACACGATCCTGGGCCCTATCTATAGCCGTGTGGAAAGCATACTCTGTCTCCCTCAGCTTTGCCCTCTTGGCTTCAGCCTCGTCTTTATCTCGATCGGCTAGTTGAGTAGCCCTTCAGCTTATCTCCTCAGCTCTGGCACGCTTTGTCGACTCCTCTTGGATGTCTTGCTTCAGCTTCGCTATCTCTACTCGAGCCGCATCTCTATCATTCTCTACGTGGATTAACTTCCACTGCGCTTCTCCTAGCTCACTATCCATCTCTTCAATAGTCTCGTCCCGCTGCTGGATGGTTTCTTCGAGCTCTCCGACTCGACCATGAAGCTCCACGTTATTGTTGTAGACTGCCTGGTATATCTCAGCACTAGTAGAGTGAGGTGAGAATTCCTCTTCAGGATCCTCTTCCTCCTCTTCAGACTCGTCCTCTTCCTCTTCCTCTGGAATAGGTGTCAGCTCACGCTCCCGACCAGCTATGGTGATCACTGGAGATGACTCTCTCCTAACCAGCTGCTTCCAGACAACATGGATGTCTCGGGGCTCCTCCTCTCTAGGCACCTGAGGTATATCCTCTCTAGCCTGACAAGGTTCTCCAACATTCGACATCCTGACAAAAGAATTTTAAAGTTTATTATTACGTGATATCGAATCGTCACTCATCGACTACAAAAATGTAAACACATAACGCATAAGGTAGTTTATTATCTTTACCTATCACATCTATCTTTTTGATCTTCCCATAAGGCTACTACCTAAGGTTTTCACCACCTAAGGTTCATAACCTACTGCTCTGATACCAACCTGTGACACTCCAAAATTCGGGTATTCGTTTTCACATAATTTGGTGTTCACTTTCTAATATAACATACATCTACCCAATATAACTTCAAAATAAAATACAACCTTTATTTAATTTTTAAAATCTCCCTTAAAACAAGGGTTACAACCTTCTTAAAAAAATTAATCCCAGGGTTACTCTAACCTTGACATAATAATAATGTGCGGAAATAAAAACATAACATTAACGTCTATTACAATCATTTCAAATAATAAAAACAAGTCTTCACTTATTTTGCTTTCCCTTGCCCTTACTCGTAGACGGGGCGTCAACATTATCAACCTTAGCTGCAATTGTTATATAATGCAAGAGTGAGCAAACAACAGCTCACAGGAGTTTAACAATAATAAATACATTAAAGGATATTTTTAAAAAGAATTTGAATAACTTAGCTTACTTCAGCAATAAAGAATTGAATAATAATTCTCTGTCAACATTAAAATTCGAATATAGAATTTATCTGAGGGTCATAAGACCTTTGAACTTTTGTCCTAGGTTATAAACATTTCCATTTAAACCTTTAACATTCAATAAGACTAAGGACCTTAACTCGTACTTAGGGGGATCAGCCCTTCGTACCATGTATTGTGCACAAACATCATAACGCTCACGCGTAGTAACCTCCCCTAATAATAGGGTTGTTCAACTCAGTAATTTGAATTCAAGTCCGCACCAAAGATAGTTTGGTTTGGATAATCTTACAAGGGTAATTTAGAATTTACGTTCATCAACTAAGGATTAGTTGAATCGACTTTCAATAACTTGGAATAATTCGTAAGTGAAAGAACTACGAACTATCATATGCTTTAGAAATAAATTTAAAGCATCTCAAAAGAATATTCAAACCTTGCTTGAACAATAAGCCAAGGTTACTTTAATTATATCATGGACTTCCAATAATTACTTGTCCAATAAAAGAACAAATCTCAAACAATGAATAACTGAATTGAAACAAATAAACGAGTTTAGGGTTTAGAAGACTTCCTCAAGCGCAAGTTACTAATATAATTCACGTTCTTTAACACTTCTTACACATATATGTTTAATCACAACAATCTAAATTAGTTAACACGTAACTAACTTACATAATTAGTTAACCCATCTAGGTTAACTCATTTTTATTTAATTATTAAATTAATAATTAATAATCACATAATTTAATTACATCACATAGGCATGCTCACATAATTAACTTAATTAATAATTATGTATTTTATATTAATTATAATTAAATAAATTATAATTTAAACATTTAATCTAATTATAATTACTCAAATTATAATCACATTTTATTTAATTAAATTATAAACAAATTATAATTTATAATTAATTAACTACATCATGCATTTACTAAATTATAATTACATAAATTATAATTTATAATTAATCATCCAAATATTGAATTATAATACACAAGATTATAATCTCTAATTGATCATGCATTTATTATAATTACATAAATTATAATTTAAAAATTATCATTCACTTGATTAAAATTAATCAACTATAATCACTACAATTTAACAAAATTATAATTTAAATTAAACCTTTACTCTAATTATAATTACTCAAAATTATAATCACAAATTATATTTTATTAATATAATTTATTAATATTAAATTAGCATTTTAATATATGTTTAATCATACTATAAAAGTTACTACATAAAATTAGCTTTACAAAATACAAAAGAAAATAAATTTCCTTTTTTCCCTGCCACCCCCCCCCCCTCCCCGGTCGCCGGGGCGTAGGTTTCCTTCTTGATAGGCCCGCCAGGGCGGGCCCTTCCAGCGAACGCAAACAAGTTCATGAACTGTGCAGAGAAAAAGCTAATTTGGTTTATTTCTCCACACCAAATTCTAATTTCAGTTCATGCAATTCATATCAATTAATAGAAAACACAAACTTAAAGCTTCTAACATGATTCTAACATACATAAACAATATAACATATCATCAAACAACCAATTTCATGATTTAAAAACCCCAATTTTGATATTTTCCTTAAACTCATAGTTTTCATAAAATAATTCACTGTAAATAAAATTCTCTACCAATTCAATTCACAACATATGCAATATTTTCATAATTGAAGATAGCATCATAATAAATTCTAATTAGGCATACTAACAACCAATTAAATCATAACTTTTATTCTAAAACTCAACCAAATATATGAACTTCATATGAACACATATTTTCCATTAAAACATGCTTTATATAACGAATTGAATTTTGAAAATCCTTGATTATAACATACAATTCATATAATAACCATTATAAACATAAGATATATATATACATCATATCATCTACATACATAAAGATCACCATATTTATAAGGAACTAAACTTTTACAGAGAACAATTTTCATGAAAAACATAACACATATAAAATATAAGAGAATTGAGAAATACCCTTAATGCTTTGATGAAGAAGAATATAAAGATGATGATGATTTCCTCTAGCTTCTCAAGCTTTCTCTCCCTTCTCCATCTTCCTCTTTCTCTCTTCTCAAACACTGGTATTCTCTCTTTCTCTATTCTTCTTTTAGTTTAGACTTAGAATAAAACTAGTGTATGACTAATATACATACATTATAACTGACCAAACATAATAATATATAATAAGGGTCAATTACTCCCATAATAACTTATCAGTTATAAAAATTCAAAAGCCACAAGGCTTTGTTTAGCAATCCTTTTATTCTAAAGAAAACTAATTTTAAGGACCTAAGGCATTGTTTGGAAATATAAGATTAAAACAAAAGTAAGTGCCTTGTTTGGTAAAACATTTTAAAATTCTTTTCTTTATTTTAATAAATCCTTTTAACACATACTTTAGATGTTACACTTTAATTTATTAAATATTACTCATCTAATTTAATCAATTAAAATCAAACATCAATTAATCACATAAAAATTTGCCACATAATTATAATTACTCGCTAATTATAATTCATTTAACACTTAACACATAGTTCATCTAATTTAATTATCTCAATTAAATTAGAACTATACTATAAATTAAAATACATCAATTAAATAAATTCTTAAATATTCATTTAATTAATATATAACACTTAATTAAATCACTCCACAAAATCACATAATTTATTTATTCCACTCAATAAATAAATCACACAAAATATTTATTTAACTCAATAAATATTTGAAATTATTATATGAAATCTCAATCGTTACAGTTTTTCTTGTAAACACGGAGATTGGTATGTGGGGTCTGATGCATACATTAGCCTTGGATCACAGTATTGGTCTTAATAGCTCGCTAAAGAGTTTGGGTGATACCCCCAATCTTGCTGATAATTGGGATAAGCCTCATTGTAGGAGTAATCACCCCCATACTGCTCTTGTCCATAACTGATGGGATCCTGATGGCTCGTCTAGCTCCCAGCACCATAATCATAAGTCATCGCCGTCTCTCGACTCTGTTGGGCTGTAACAGTATCCAACTTCCTTGAGAGAACGTCTAACTGTGCTGAAAGTGAAGCAATTGGGTCGACGCCATCATTCCCTATTTCTCTTGGTTGCTCTTGCCTTGTGTAAAACCATGGATAAGCGTTAAGATCTATTATACCTGAAAAGAGAATATAGGAAGAGAATTAAACAAAAATAAAATATTTAAATTAAGACTAATTTGATTGAAACTAATGTTGGCAAACAGTTATCCAATTAATTCCCTGGCAACGGTGCCAAAAACTTGTTAGTCCTCGAATGGGTATGACAATTACGCACAAGTATACGCGGCCAACAAGTAATAAAGTGTAAGTATAGATATCGTTCCCGCGAAGAATTAACAGATAAAAGGTCGCCAAAGCACTAGTCCATAATCATCTCGGTCTTATTTAAACGAGCGGTAAAGAGTTATAATTAAAAACTAAATTAACTAGGCAATTAAGTAAACTTAAACTAATTAATCCTAGAGTAAAATCAGATAATGAAGATAAGAGATTCCAATTTCCCCTAATGATTCATCTAAGTCAATAAACTTCCATTTGGGTCAATTTAAACATCAAGTTTGTTAGCCGAGAACACGAAAGTGAGAGACGACCATCTTTCGATGCACCGACTCCATATCACATGCAATCCACAGATGATAGAACGCACATGAACACCCACACTACCTAAACCACTATATGTCTATGTGATTTACAAATAATTAGGGTTTAAGGTCAAGTTCTCAATTGACTACGGGCGGCGCTTCGATATATGTCTATCCTAAGCACAAATCATACATTCAATCCCATGTAAACATAAAATCACCCGCTACTACGATTAGATCTAAACCTATATTTCGTCTTTCAAGTCCACATAGGTTATCACAGTAATTGGTCATGAATCAATTAAGTAATGAAAGCATAAACCTCAATAGACAATCATATACCAATCAAATAAGACCATCATGGAAAGAATATCAAAGTAAACTACTCATTAGGTTATTGAAACCTCAAAATAAAACCTAAGTCATAAATGACTCTAATATATTATCCACAAGTTGAATATACATCATCCAAATACAAATTGTTACAAGGAGAGTTTAAGGATAGAAAATACAAATCTGTGATATCCCTCCAAGCGTGGATCTTTGATGTCAATCACTTGCTTCAATCTTCTTCTCTAACTAAACCCTAGAAACTAACTAACTAATTAACCTTAACTTAATCTACTCCTAATCTAGATAAAATGAAAAGGAAGAGAAGAGAGAGCTAGGGCTAGGGCTAATGTGAGCTCCCTAATGGAGATGTCGAACAAAATGGGCAACAAGCCCTTATTATATGCTTCTCCCTTTCAATCTCAGCAGAAGTCAAAATTTGGCCAAAAACAAGACTGGCGCGGCCGTGTGCGGTTTAACCTTGGAGAGGGTGCCGCCGCGCGGTTGCTAAATCTGGAATTCTACTTGTTTGTGCTGGTGCACTTAGCTGCCACCTTTATGCTTGCCTTCTTGTATACTTTTAGCCTCGCAGCATCCTCACATTTCAATGCTCCTTCACCATGCCATCATCATGCCTTAAGCCTTCTGCTGTGCTTTGCCCCTTTTTGGCCATCTTTTGCCCTTTTTAGCTCAACGTGCACTAAAGGAGTTCCTAAAACTGAAAATCACAAAACAAAGGGAAAACACATTAAACGCACAATGATACTTGAGTTTAAGCAATAAAATGAGATGGCTACTATCCGAATAAGTGGTCATAAAAAAACCACTTATCATCTGCTGTGTCAGGTAAGCTAGACAGCAGAACTCTATATTCGCAGGATGTCAACATCAAGGCTCAAAAATGTTTGGAGCATTAAATGCTACAACGGATACCTTCAACGGAAAGAATTCAAAGGCTCCTTCATAAGCAAAACGGATTGAAGATTCAGATCAAGCAAGCAAGAACGAAAAAGCTCAAGAAAACTCAACGTGCAAACACTACGATCCTGAAAAAAAGCTTGCTAAGCTACTCAGTTCTTTCGAACGTATGTTTAATGGCAAATGAGTAGCACACCCAAGAAATCTCATCAAGTGTATTCCAAGTCTGCTGGACTTGAAGAGCTCTAAGTGAACTAAGAAGTTTTAAGACTGCTGGTCTTGAAGGAATCTAAGTGATTCAAAGATTATAAAGATATCCTTAGTGGATTTCGTACTCGTGGAGTAGAAGAGTGGACTAGGAGCCTTGAGTGCCCTGACCCACTTAAAATCACTGTGTCTGATATATCTGCTATAACTGCTTATCACCTATAAACTTGGTTTATCCTATGGGGAACAAACAAATCATATATTCCACTGTGGTTAATTTATTAACAAATCTGATAAGTATTTTAAAAAGGAAAAAGTTTTAAAATATCTAACCCCCCCTTCTAGATAACTATTGTGCCTCTGGGAACTAATAACTTTGTTACTCGATATTTTTACTCCAAACTAAATGGAATCAATCCATTGGTTATTCATTTATGACTCTAACCATCTTAAACATCTAAGTTTTTAATGGCTTTCTTGTTTAAGTTCCTTAACCATTCAATTATGGTTTTAACTCATTTCTTCATTTAATTCATAACCATTTCATTATGGTTTTACTTGTTCTTGGTTATTAGTGTTTTAAAGTCCACTAATATCCACCTTATAATATCTTACAATTCATGCTCTACCAATAATCACTTCTCTATCAATTAATATTGAATGAAGATGAAAATTTAAGGTTTAAACACATATACCTTTTAGTGTTCTTGAGTTCTTGACTTTGTGTTCTTGACAAAGTCCTAAGTAGCTTCCTTTCTCCTTGGATTGCTTGTTATAAGCTCTTCCTTCTCTCTTCTCTTCTCTCTCAATATTGGTGATTTATGAAACCACAAACCAACTCTTAAGATTCTTTATATAGGATTTGCAAGACCAAGTGCATAAGGGTTATTAAGGCAAACCTCCTTACCCCCCATGTCCCCTACATGCCACCCCATGTCCTCCCATGTGCTAGCACATAGCTAGCACATGGCTACTATGTCTGACTATGTGCCCCCATGTCTCCCCACATGGGTTTCCCCATGGGTTTTACCAACCCGTTTACCCATCGGTTCGACCCATGGGTTCGGTTCTTAATTTGGGCTTAACATTAATTCCCATTGGGCTTATTCATGGGCTTGATTTAAATAATTTTGGGCCTTACTCATTCACCAATTGGGCTTGACAAAAATTCAAGTCCAATAGTTAAAGTCCATTAAGACTTATCGTGTTCTCTTTGTATATACTTCGTATAATATTCATGTTATACGTCGTATTCATCTCATATTGTACTCGTATAATAACTAGTATTATACTCGTATTCATTATGTATAATAATCATTATTATTACACTTAACCATTTTCTTCTTCAATTTCACTTTTACCCTTAGGGTTTTAAGTCCGCAAGCGAAAACTTCGCGAGCCATAACTGAAATATTATTAAATATTCCATCTTCTCTTAGAATCCTATTATTGCGCGTTTCTCAGAATTCAAATATTTTTGAATATTTCGTCTTTCTTCTACCGATTATCTTTTACGCGTTCCTCGAAACTTTGAAAAATTGAAAAACACTTTTTGATCTTAAGCGTTTCCCTTCACGTTTTCCCCTAACATAGTTAAACGAATGAAAAGTACATAATAATATTTTTCGTCATTTTTATTCTGTCTGATTTTTGCGCGTTTTTCGAGAAAAACTTGTATCTACTAACTTAACTTTTCACGACATATTATCGTCAAATCTTTCGACAGAATGTCATTTCGACATCCCGATCTCCTAGAAAGACTTAGGTTTCTCAAACCCTAACCTTAGGGTTTCAACATGTGAATAGTGCGTATTTCGTCTTTTTATCGGAATTATTTTTGTTCCCGAATTTTTTTTATTTTCGTCTTGAAAATTCTTACTCGTTCATTCTAGCTCGTAGTCAGAATCCTCCCGGTTTCTAGTCATCCTATGTCATAGAATAACTAATAAATACATAACACAAAATATAATCAATAAAAATTCATTTTATTAATTATTAATTCTTTAAACCTAATTTCTAGACAATTCAATTTTTTAGGTTGTTACAGGTGCATTGAAATATGATCATGGTAGCACTATGCAGATGGTTGTGGATCTTCTAGCTCGCATGGAAACCTTTGGGCAGGAGCTTATAGATGCATCTCCATCTACTGAGAGGGATGCCATGTTGGACTTGCTATCCCGTTTATCTGTGGGTTTATAAACTAGCTTCATTTTCTTGCACAGACTAGGTCAGCCATTTTTGTCATGTACAGGATACATTGTATATATTAAATATTATTATATTTCAGAGAAATATATTTTGATTCACTTCTCTTTTGGATATGTTTGTCATCGTTGAATGATTACCACTTTTTTTATGACTTGCTGTCTTGATGTATCATGAACTTTTCCTTGATGGATTGATATTGAGATGTTAGAGAGTATCTCAGAAGGGTCTGATAACCAGGGAGGCTTGATAGTATTTGAGTTTTATATGAGGTTTGGTGTCTTGGGATTGTTTTCAAAAAGGGTTGTATTTTTTCTTGAAGGTTAGACCGCACCATAAATGGTTGCCTACGTACTCCCATGTTGAGGGAGATCAGATCATTCGTAGTTCAGGCATGGCCTGAATGGTTGAAACGTGTTTATTTGGGTTTGAGGGGTTTTTGGATTTTTTTTGTTTGGTTTAACCGCACCATAGATGGTCGCTTACGTACTCCCGTGGTTGAGGGAGACCAGGTCATTCGTAGTTCAGGCTTTTGCAGTAAATACCTGATTTGATTGATTGTTGCTGTGTTTTTTTTCACAGGACCTGAATGGCGGTTTGCAGATGACTCAGACATAGTACCTCTTCACGATGTTTGAATTGATAAGCTGGGGAAATTCTTTCTCATCCATTTCTTGCAATATGATGGCTCCTCATGTCAACACTTCTTTGTTAATGAATGGGCCTTCCCAATTCGGGTCAAACTTTCCTTTGGCTTCATTTTGAGTGGTAAGGACTTTCTTCAACAACAAGTCATTTTCTTTGAATTGTCGAAGTCGGACTTTCTTGTTGTATGACCGAGCAATCCTTTGCTGATATAATTGCCTATGAAAGATGGATGTAGCCCTTTTCTCATCTATCAGAGATAACTAGTGGTATCGCTCTTGCAACCACTGGTCTTCTTCTATCTTAGCATCTATTAACACCCTTAATGATTCCATTTCTACTTCTATGTGGCATACTGGTTCCATGATAGCCCCAGTAAAAGTGCACTTTAACGTTCTATAGGCTAGCAGAGTCAGAGGCAATAAGTCAGGCCATCCCTTGTGATTGGCGGACATTTTTTGCATGATTTTCTTGATATTCTTGTTTGCTACTTCGACAGCACCATTCATCTTGGGAGGATAGATGGCGAAATTAAGATGCTTTATTTGAAACTTGCTGCATAATTCTTTCATCATCTGGTTGTTTAGATTCTTGGCATTGTCTGATATGATCACCTTCGGTTGTCTATGTCGACAAATTACATTATTTCAGATGAAACCAATGATTACCTCTTTGGTGACTTTGGGAAAAGAGGCAGCCTCTACCCATTTGGTGATGTAGTCAATCATGGTGAAGATGAATCGATGACCATTCCTGGCTTTGGGTTCTATTGACCCAATCACATCCATTCCCCTCATGGAAAAGGGCCACGGTGAACTCATGCAGTGCAATTCGTTCGGAGGTGCGTGGATAACGTTTCCATGGACTTGGCATTAATAACATCTTTTGACATGATCATCACAGTCAGCTTTGAGAGAGATCCAGTAATGCCCCATTCTCAATACCTTTCTGGAAAGTAAAGGACCGCTCATGTGTAGACCACACACACCGCCATAGACTTCATCTAGGAGTCTTTGGGCTTGATCTTTATCTAGGAATCTTAAAAGGCCTATTCCAGCATCCCTTTTATAGAGTGCGTCTCCGCTCAAATAGAATTTCATAGCCATCTTATGAATCCACTTTCTTTCAGCTTGACTTGCACAGGGGTGTAGATCCATCTCGCAGATATTCTTTTATATCTTAGTACCAAGGCTATTTGACGGGAGGTATTTCATCTAATACTTCTCCAATGTAATTCCCATATAACGGGACCTTTTAGCTTGCAAATTTGATGTCAGGAATTCCCATCTTATCAGATATGTGGATCAAGGAAGCCAACGATGCCAATGTATCAGCAAAATCATTTCTACTTCAGGGGATGTGGATGAAAGTTATCTCTTCAAACTCCAGAACCACCTTGATAACTATGACACCCCAAATCCGGGTACTTCAATTTTCACGGGATTTAGTGTTCATTGTACAAATATCACATATCTATCTACCCTATAATAAATACATCTCATTAAATAGATAAAAACATCTCCATCATCTCCCCTTAAAGGGTTACAACATCTGAATAATAAATAAATAAATCCCAAGTTGAACTAACCTTAAATCTCAAATGAAAAAACATAAACAAATACATAAGTCTTAAACAACAAAGTCTTAAACATAACATTCTCAAATTAAATAACAAGTCTTCAACACTTGTTAACCTTGCCCTTACCTTTACTAGTGGAAGGCTCGTCGGACCTTTCGTTCTTAACTGCAATGTTATTATGCAAGAGTGAGCACAATTGCCCAAAAGTATAACAATATAACAATAATAATAACATGCGAGTGAATCAAAGAATTCTGAATAAATAAAGCTCGGCTTTTGAGTCAAGAATGAATAACAAGAATCAAAAGTACATCTGAGGGTCATAAGACCATGAACTATGTCCTAGGTTGTCAAGTATCTCTACTTTAAACCTTTAATAGTCATAAGACTATATGGACTCTACTACTCGTACTTAGGGGGATTAGCTCTTAGTACCATAATGTGCAGATCATCTCAACGCTAATGCGTAAATAATCCCCTATAACAAGGTTGTTCTTCTCGGTTTGACATCTGAGCCCGCACCAAAGTAAGTTTGGTTTGGATAAGCTCGATAACATTTTTAGAATTTAGAACGTTCATCAACTATGGACTAGTCGAATCAATAAGGGTTCGCTAGTCTTATAAGGTTCAACAATAACTTTAATATTCAAATCGAATAATAAATCTCAAGAGTATACAATCGAATAAGTATTGTATAACTGAAGTAATACTTTAAAGGAATTATAATATCTCATATAGAATCTCAACTTGAATAAACAAGAATAAGAACTTGCTCAATATAGAAATCTAAGTCTAGGACTTGATCAATGAATAACTTAGAGTTTGAGGAACTTACATCATGATAATGAATCAAGGATAAGAAATTGTTTAATTAAAAGTAGAGTTTAGGAAACTTGCTCAACAATAGTAAATTAGGGATACAATAGTTGCGTAACGTAAAAGTAAGGTTTAGAAACCTACCTCGTGCACAAGCTACAGTTATAATTACAATTCACTTTCTCAACGTCCAACACATTTTATTATGTTTACAATATCGATTAGTTCCATAACTACTACATTTAACTGTTGAACTTCTCACTTAAGTTCAACTTAACAACTTAGTTCACAAATCTTAACTTGGTGACTAACCACATAATCCCACAACATGCATATCACACATGTATAATCTCTTAAACAATCATAATCAAACCTTACAACAACAAATCCAAGTTCACGTATAACTTTTTAATATACAACTTAAAATCGTCTTATATATGTCAATAATATGTTATCGTACTGCGTTATATGCTCCACACGTTATCCAGTTCATTAGGTTAAGTTAACTCATTATGTTATGAACTAAACCACACAAAACAAACATTCTAACTCTGTACCCCCTGCCGGGGCGGGGGTTTGCCCGGTAGGTGACCCGCCGAGGCGGGTGTTCCTGTACTAAAAGCCTGCTGGGGCGGGGTCCCTAATACGAGGAACAGTAGTTCGCGAATTTCACAGAGAACAACCAAATAAATCCTAAATTAAACTAATACAGCGATTCTTAATGTTACCCATGAATTAAGAACTTCACAAAAATATTATACAATGTTTCTAGCATGTTTTTAACATTTTAGATCACATAATCATTCAAATCGGAATGCTTAAATTCACTATTTTTGGTATTTTGTAAGGTTTCTAGAGAAATCATAAAATTCAACATTACAGATTCATTATAATTCTGAATCTATCCGTTTAAGTTTGTTTTGTTCGTTTCAAAATGCATAATAATAATCAATTATCAATTTCAAGTTAAATAAACAATAAAAGCATGCAAATTTGTACATAAGGGCCATATACTTGTGTTTATACTCTGAAACTTTTAATTTCTAATTATAATCTGATTTCGTGGTTTTGATTACTCTAAAACATGTTATAAATGATAGGAAGCATGTTATGAATATATATTAACACATATACCATCATATGTTCAACAATCATCAACCACTTTAGTTACAAAGAACTTATAATAAATGTTAATGAAGAAAACATAGTACGTGAAATATAACAATTGGGATGAAGAATCATACCCTTGCTAACTCTGTTTGATGATGATATGAACTTTAGAATCTATAACTCTTCTTCTTCAACTCACAATTTTACTCTCAAATTTCTCTTTTTTTCTCTGAACTTCTCTCACAGATATGATATACTATATGAAAGTTTGATAATATATAAGTTATATAATACGTATATCAATTAACTGGTAGAGATAGTGGGTCAGTTAATTAACTGACATCCACTATCTTAAGGGCATGTTTGGTTGACTCCTTTATTACTCATTTCCCATTATTTTAATTACAGTAATATTATATAGTTTAATTGTCACGCTTTAATTAATCAAATAATTTTATTTAAATTCAATTAAATAAAAGATAATATTACACATTAAATCACATCATCACATAATTAAAATTCTCATTTATTAATTATGTCATATCATTAAATCTCTTTTAAACTATTAAATTAATTATAATAACATTATGCTTATTAAATAATTCATTTAATTAAATAAACTCAATTAAATTCACAATTTAAACTATAGAAAATTCTCCACATTAATTTAATCAATGTAACACATATAATTAAATTAATCTACCACAATACCATCAAATAATTAATTAACTCAATAATTAAAATATCGATAACTCAATAAATAAATCATCAAAAATATTTATTTAATTTAATAAATATTTAAATTAAATTATAAACTTCTCGTTTGTCACATCTTTCCCCCCTTAAAAGAATTTTGTCCCCAAAACGGTCTAATTAAATTTGTCCCATTACATTCCCACCCTTACAAAGATTTTGTCCCCAGAATCGCTTAAACATAAATTAAGCAAATAAGTGTGGGTAAATCTTCATTATATGTTCTTCGAGCTCTCACGTAACTTCTTTAGCGTTGTGGTTCCTACATATTACCTTAACAGAAGGTATCACTTTATTTTGCTGAGAACTTGCTCTTTTCTGTCAACAATCTGAACAGGAACATTTTCATAGGATAAGTCTTTCTTAAATTACAGGGTTCATATTCAATCACATGTTTGTAATCGGGTTTGTATGGTCATAACACTGAAACATGGAAGACGTTGTGGACATGCTCTAGAGCCGAATGTAAGGCTACCTTATATGCAACTTCTCCGATTCTTCGCAGCACCTCAAAGGGTCCAATGAACCTCGGGCTCAATTTCCCCATCTTGCCAAATCTGATCTTTCCCTTCCAGGGAGAGACTTTCAAGATTACAAAGCTACCCGATTCAAATTCTATGTTCTTGCGGTGTGGATCGGCGTATTTATCTTGCCTATCCTGAGCCGCTACCAATCTTGTCCGGATCACCTTGACTATCTCGGCTGTCTGTTGTACCAATTCTTGTCCTAACAATTGTCTTTTGCCGACTTCATCCCAGTTTAGTGGAGTTCTGCACTTTCTGCCATACAACGCTTCGTAAGGCGGCATGCCAATACTTGCGTGGTAACTATTGTTGTAACCAAATTCCACGAGTGGTAGGCGGTCATCCCAATTTTCTTTGAAATCTATGATGCATGCTCTTAACATATCCTCCAATGTCTGGATTATTCTTTCACTCTGCCCCGTCTGTCTGAGGGTGATATGCTATACTCATTCTCAACTGCGTCCCCATGCATTCCTGTAGTCGCTTTCAGAAGTTTGATGTGAGGCGTGGATCCCTATTGAAAACAATCGACACTGGAACTCCGTGCCTTGAAACAATCTCCTTCACATATTACTTCGCCAACTGATCTAAGTTGAATCTGATCTTGATCGGTAGGAAGTGTGCTGATTTCGTCAATCAATTAACGATAACCCACATTGCGTCGTAGCCTTTCTGAGTTGTCAGAAGACCAACTACAAAATCGATCGTAATGTGTTCCCACTTCCATTCTAGGATCTCTAGTAGTTGTAGCAACCCACTCGGCCTCTGATATTCTGCTTTCACTTTCTGACACGTCAGGCACTTGGCAAAACAATCGGCAACATCTTGTTTTATATTCGGCCACCAAAAATGATGTCGGAGATCTTGGTACATCTTGGTACTCCCGGGGTGAATCGAATACCACGAACAATGCGCCTCGCTCAAAATTTCCTCTTTAATCTCTGGCATTGGTGGTACCCAAACTCTGCTCTCAAATCTTAACATTCCCTCACTGTACATCTTAAATTTCAGTTCATTACCTTCGGATATCTTCATCTTTATCTTTTCACATTCTTCTTCCTGAAGTTGTACTTAATTAACTTTATCCAGTAAGGTCATACCAGCTCCTAACTGGGACATCTTTTCGTCAGTCTCCATAGGATATCTCACTTCTAATTCCAGTTTCTCCATGGCTGAAATTAGCTCCTCTTGGGCAGTCAACAACATTAATTTCTCTCGACCCTTTCTGCTTAAGGCATCGACAACCACATTTGATTTACCTGGATGGTATAAGATCTCACAGTCATAGTCCTTTATCAATTATAACCATATTTTCTGGCGCATATTCAGATCCTTCTGTGTAAAAATATATTTCAGACTCTTGTGGTCTGTAAATATTTCACACTTCTCCCCATAAAGATAGTGTCTCCATATCTTCAAAGTAAATACCACCGGGGCCACCTCTCAGTCATGGGTCAGATACCCCTTCTCGTAATCCTTCAGCTTTCGTGACGCATACGCAATGACTTTGTCGTTTTACATAAGCACACAGCCTAGTCCTTTATGCGACGCATCACTATAAACCACAAAATTTCCTGTGCTATCCGGAAGAGATAACACAGGTGTCGTACTCAACCTCTTCTTCAGCTCCTGGAAACTTTCCTCACACTTCTCCTTCCAAACGAATTTCACCGATTTCCTAGTCAAATTCGTCAGTGGAATTGCGATCTTGGAAAAGTCCTGAATAGATCTTCTATAATATCCGGCTAATCTGAGAAAACTTCTCACTTCCGACGGTGTCTTCGGCTGATCCCAGTTCATCACAGCTTCAACCTTGGAGGGATATACCGAAATTCCGTCCTTATCAATCACATGTCCAAGAAATTGCACCCGCTCAATCTAAAATTTTCATTTCAAAAACTTGGCATACAAGTTCTCTCTTCTCAATGCCTCCAATATCAGCTTCAGATGCTCTATGTGTTCCTCTTTGGTCTTTGAATACACCAGAATGTCGCCGATAAACACCACCACGAATTTGTCCAAAAATGGTTTAAACACTATGTTCATTTGGTCCATAAATGCTGCAGGAGCATTCGTTAGACCAAATGACATCACCAAAAATTCGTAGTGACTATATCGAGTCCTGAACGCTGTCTTGGGAACATCCTCTATCCTCACCTTCAGCTGATGGTAACCACTTCTTAAATCTATCTTCGAGAAATATCTCGCTCCCTTCAACTGGTCAAAAAAGTCGTCGATCCTAGGCAACAGATACTTATTCTTTGTTGTGACCTTGTTCAACTCCCTGTAGTCAATGCAGAGCCGCATCGATCCATCTTTCTTCTTTACAAATAACATTGGCGCTCCCCACGGCGATACACTCAACTGAATATATTTCTTATCCAAAAGCTCTTGCAGCTGCACCATCAATTCTTTCATCTCTACCGGAGCCATACGATACGGTGCCTTCGATATTGGAGCAGTTCCTGGGGCCAAATCAATCACAAATTCTACTTCCCTCTCTTGCAGAAGTCCTGGTAAATCATTCGAAAACACGTCTATGAAGTCTCTCACGACTGGTATATCCTCTAACTTCGGGCTCTCTTTAGAACTATCGACTATGTAGGCTAAATATCCTACACATCCTTGTCTCAATAACTTCCTGGACTACATCATCGTCAGACAACTCACTTGTCTAGGTGACTTGCTGCCATAAAACATAACTTTTAATGGAGTCATAAGGTTAATACAGTTCTTCTGACAATCAATTATCGCCCCATAATTGAATAGTCAATCCATCCCTAAGATAACGTCGAATTCCCCAAGTCTAATCAGGATAAGATCTACGTTCATCACATTACCCTTGATATCAACCCTACAGTTCTTGTGTACATACTTAACAGGAATCACTTCCCTATTCGCAATCTCTATTTTCATAGGGTATTCTAACTTATCCTTAGGCAATTCTAAATTCTTAGCAAAGTCATCGCATATAAATGAAGAAGTAGCACCCGAATCAAATAATACATAAGCATTAACATCATTGATCAGAATGATACTTGACACCACATCGCGAGACTGGACAACATCCTGCACTGTCATGTTGAATGTCCTGGTAGTAGGTCAGTTTGTTGGTGTCAGTCCTGTAATCGTCAGAGCATTGCCACCGCTGTTTCTCATATTTCCAATTGATCATGTCCCTCTGGATACCTTCTTGGGACAGTCCCTAACAAGATGGTCTTTAGATCCACATATGAAGTAGGCACCCATCTTAGGGTTAGGACAGTTAGCTGCTATGTGGCCTTCCTGACCACAATTGTAGCAGACTCATTTTCCTTTCATATAGACTCCCAGGTGGTTCTTCCCGTAGGTCAGACATGCTTCTACCCTCTTTTTCTGCTTTTCCCTACTGATTTTCAGTCTATGGGCTGTCATTCCACCTTCTCTTCTGACTGTTGCTTCCCCCAGTGTTGCTACCACTAGCCTTGTTACCTTCTACTTTGCTCTTCCTTTTCTTCTGCTCCTGGTTATACTTGGTCGTAGCATCGCTTCCACCTTCAGCAATGATTGCTTTCTCCAATACTCTGGCAAAGGTGTTCAACTAGAACATCGACACCTTGCTATATAACCAGGGTTTCAATCCTTGTTCGAATCTTCTGGCCTTCCTCTCATCAGTGTGCACTTGGTATGTGGCAAACCTAGCCAGCTCACTAAATCTTGCCACATAGTCTGGCATAGACATGTTGCCCTACTTTAGCTCCAGAAACTGAACCTCTATTTGGTTCTATGAGCTTGTCGGGAAGTATATTTCGAAAAACATTTCTTTGAACCTCTCCCAGGTGATCACACTTTGTCCTCCTCGGACCTTAATTGTGTGACGCCCCCAAATTCGGACCACTCTCGTCTCGAATTTGGTTCGTCAAGTTCTATAATCTAATAACTCAATAACATCTTATGCAACGGAAATATAGAATAATTTACATTTATTTAATATAAATATTCATGTCCTAAGGTCTCGTAACTTAAACATCTCATACATAGCTTAAACATAACTTAACATAACTAATACATGATACGAATAAGATTTTATTACATCATCATAATATTTCTAAGTACAAAGCTACTCCGTAGCCTTGCCCTTGCCTTTATCAGTGCCCGAGGGTCTGCCTTGCTCTGCCTTAACTGAAATATTTTTAGGGAAAGCAAGAATGAGCAACAAGTTTGCTCAACAAGTAATATAACAATAAGGGTGAATAATATAGTTTTTGAATCCCAAGAGTACAACAGTGAATGATAGTTCAAGAATAACAAGAAGTATCAATAGTTCTCAATAACAGTCACTAAGGACAGAAAGATATCAATAAGTTTCTAGGTTTAACCTTTTCAAAGTTCAAGAATAATGAACACTGAGCAGTCACTAAGGACTATGAACTCTTACTAGAATTAACAGTAATATGCTGATAATCTAATAAAAATAAGTACAACAGGTGATCAGCCTAAAGTACCCTACATCATGCATAACATTTAATCGTACTCATATACGCACGTCGGTTTCCCGACAATTGTATATAATTTCCCCTTCCACGAGGGTTGTTCATCTCAGTAGAATTTATAAGAGTCCGCACCAAGTTAATTGGTTTGGATAACTTTCTAACATACGATATTAGTCTAGCCGAATCAATTGGCTTAGACAACTTTTGTAAAGCATTTAGGAACGATAAGTTCAAAGCTTGCAACAACATCAAGATATCAAGTCGATGTTCGAATAATAGCAATATTTGTTTGACATGGCAACAATTTGAATTTACACAATATGTACAGCAAAAAAAGTTAGGGGACTTGCATAAGGTAAATGCGTAGGTTAGGATACTTGCCTTATGCGTAGTTTATCAACCTATAGCTTATCAACACTTTCAAATCCTATTGTAACATAGTTACGTATATAGGGTATTGATTAGTTATATACGTTGAGTTCATAAACTTGATATGTAAGTTAAACACATACATAAGAGTCTAACTTAGTCGTACAATCCTATACGTATGTCATTACATACCTTACATACACATAGCACGAAATTAATTTATATGATACTATGAAATCAAATAACATAGTTCGTAATCATCTTTTGACTTAGTGTTTGAAAGTTTATAAACACCCATCCATTCTATGATTCTATCGTTAACATGTTTATTAACATTTGGACATACCATTAAACATTTATGGCAGTTTAGGACATGAAAATAAGCATGCATTAGCTTTCAGATTACAAATAAATAGTCAGATTACACTATAGGGTTGGGCGGCCGTGCTTGGTTTGAACTAAGGAGTGGCAGTGGCCGCGCTGCTCCCAGTTCAAACCAGAACTGACAATTCAGTTTGCATGGCCTAGCCCGCTCACCGACATATGCAGAACATACATGTTATGATATTTATGATAGGTTTGATTCTTATATCTTGCCTTTAACATAGTTTGATATTAAGTCTCATTCAGCAAGGCTAAATGGGCACAAAAGACTAATCACATTGCTCATTATATCACTTAATGATACCAACAACCGTTAGTACACATGTTCACATGTTAACCTCTTATTACACTTAGGTTGAATAGTTTAACTCTTGAAACTTCATTTTACATCATGCTTTAAAGTCTAGATCATGCTTTGTGAGACGATAAACTTATCCGCCATGTCTAGAGGCGTACAATGTCCTAGCATGGTAGTCCTAAATTTCAGAAAGTTCATAAGATAAATATCAATCAACTTAGTTTTCAAACTCTTTAAGTTTTCTTTGAAAATCTCATGTTAAACCAACCAATCATGCAAAATAACTTCACATACTATATATCATGCTCATGTATATACATAACTAGACCACATAAGCATACTCACAAGTTCAAATCTTATAGTGTACTTAGTTCATCAAGTTTGTGTTTGAAAACTTCCAAGTTTCCTTTAGAAAGTCATCAAAACCAAGCTATGGTAAGTGATTACATGCAAGGCCACCTACACTAGCATGTCAGGGACTTATATAGGCTTAATTAAGTTAAACTAGCATGCTCCATTCATCAGAAACCACAAAAGTGGGATTTCTCTTCTGCAGATCGGCGCGACCGCGCCGTATTTGTACTAGGGAGTGGCACAGCCGCGCCACTCCGTTTCCAGGCAGAATAGCTTCTGCTATTGCAGAGCTTCAAAACCAACTCTAATATACTTCATGAATCATGCTTGATATCAACTACATGGCATATATAACATGCATACAACCTCTACTAACATATTAACATCACTTCACATATCCAATTTCAACTAATTTATACCATTTCTATGAATTTATCATATTTAAAACTAAGAACTCAATGTAAGAGTTATACCTCTTGAGGCTTTGAATTTCTAAGCTTGCTTCCCATTATCAGAATTCTCTCTCAATCTAATATCCTTACTCTCTATATCAACTATCCAAAAACTTAGCAAAAATCAAATGAGAAGGGAAGCTTGCTATTTATAGAGGAATTGACTAACCATGCCAAACCTTTACAACATGAACTAAACCAAGAGGAGGAAGAAGAAGCCAATGGTTATTCAAAGTTTGGTGAAATAGTGGCCAACCACCCCCATCACCCACTCCCTTCTTCATTATGACCATCATTAACTAGTTTGAGGAATGCAAGGAAGGAGAAAAGGCTATGCTATTAGCAATAAACGTGAAGAAGAATAATGGGACTCTGAATTAGGGACAAGGCTAAATTAGAACTCAGCATTTGGAAATGTAATAATACCCACATACATTAGGTTTAATACACATACACATATATGTATACTTAGGTTTTAAATGTACATACACTCATTATTCCTACACAAATGTATATATATGCATACCTAGGTTTATTTCTCCTTTATTTTATAATGTAGCTTTAGTGAGTTATTAATATTACATTGTAGCAAGTTGGGGATATATATATATATACACATCATTATATAATCCATGTACATTTGATAATACCGAATATAATTTAATTGAGTATTATCTTCCACATTACCATAAACTTTATTATTCCAATTATACTTATTTATTGAAATAATTATTAAATATCAATTATTTATTTAGTCTAATTTAATATTCCACAAAGTACACATTTAATGTATCCACACATAACATGTTTCCACATAAGCATCATTTATGTAACTAATATAATTCATTTAATCTTACTATATAGTTTTATATATTATATAGTCTACTTGTAGTGTCACACCCCATTATACTTTTAGGTGTAGGCACTTTAATATATAATCACTCATTACATAATATTGCACTTAGCAATTATTTGAAAAATCATTAATCTATTATATTAATTAATTATTTACTCATTAATATGCCATTAATAGCAATTAATTAATAATATAATATTAATTAATCATTCACTTATTAATTCATTCCTTCTTTAATTTAATTAAACCATCGTAAATTCCATCCTTGTGCCACACAAGGTATTTCACGAGCTCATCATACTTCTCCACTTTTTCTCAATTATCACAAATTCAATTTAATTTAATAGAGTTACTCAGCTCATGCTATATAATCATTTATATAAAATAAATATTCACATTCTTATTATTATCAATATTCATTTTTATTCATGAAATTCACAGTTCTTACAGTTTGCCTGCCACCAATAACTGGCCTCCGCCTTCAGCATGAATGTTGCATAAGTTGTCTTCTGATATTCGCTAACCCTAGCGACGTCGAAAATCTTCTCCATTTCCACAACCAAAGTCTGTGCTTCTATTAGGTTTATGGATCCCATAAATTATGGCTTGTCCCACTGCCTTGAAGTACTTGAACGTTATGTTCGGTGGAGCTTGCGGCTGGTTGTTCAGAGCTCTAGTCAAAAGTTCACCAACTGCTGAACGGGGTTGGCGTTGGCATTGGTGTCGTTGTTATTAGTCGACCTTTCTTGGACTGGTTGACAGTTAGGGCGTCTTCTCGGCGGCATATTTCTGTTAAGATATACGTTTATTAGACCTTTATTCAATCCTTTAAATATTTAAGGCTTAACTTAAATACTTTAAGGTAACACTTAACACATAACGTCTCAAATAAACTCTAATATTTTATTCAATCAAAAGTTTTAAATATATGAAAGATAGCATCACTGCTATTTACATCATATATCCCGAGATAAAGAATCTTCAAAATTTAAATCATCAATATATTCCTTTGTTTATAATCACATTGGAATTTACATTATTTAAATAACATGAAATATTCACATAATCATGCTGTTCCTATCATAGCCTACTAAGGTGTTGAACAGCTTTGCTGCGCTCTTCCTCCATAATGCGGAACATCGTCCTGCGATCCAGCATATACCAAGGTAGATCTTCGAACTGAACTGGATAGCATATAACCCGATCCTAAGCCTTATCAATCGCAGTCTGAAACATGTAGTACGTCTCCTCAATCTTTACTTTCTTGGCCCAGTCGTTATCCTCGGCAAGATCTGCACGTCGTGAAGCCCTCATCCAAGCATCCTCTGTTGTGGCACGCTTCGCTGATTCCTCTTTCAAATCATTCTTTAGCTTCTCTATCTCTTCTGACTTCTGCTCACTTTGGCCCATCTCATAAACTAACTCCCATTCCACATCTCCAAGACGTTTATACAGAGTCTTGATCTCGCCATCCTTCTGTTCTATGGTAGTCCGTTGAGTAACTGTCTCCTCCTTCAGCTCCCGAATAGTATCCTGTAACTCTATGTTACAATCATACAGCTGGTCGTACATCTCACCACTAATAGAGTTAGGTAGGGAACTCATCAGGGTCTTCATCCTCCTCCTCAGTTGCCTCATCCTCAACCTCAATCTCCTCAGAGTTCTCCTCTGAGTAAAATACTGGCTCATGCTCCCGACCAACAACAGTGATCAAAAGAGATGGCTCTCTACAAACCAACTGCTCGCAGACTATATGAATGTCTCGGGGCTCCCACTCAATAGTTACTCGGGGTATAACCTCCCTAGGCTGACTGGATCCTCCAACATTCAACATCCTGACAATCAAAATTTAAAGTCTTAGTTATTACGTGATGCTAATCGATACTCGCGAGTGTTGGGATTGTATGAAATCGTGACGCAATCAAATTACAAAAATTAGCGGAAGCATGGTATATCAGAGTTTAAAATTTCTACAAAACCATTACCTGGATCATTCTTTACGCAAATTATTAATTTAAAATAATAAATAAGAAGTTATGAAATCATACCATTGTTGAACGAAGCTTCCACATGTACGAGTTCAACTCCATGTTCTTCGTGATCTCCTTGAATTTCCGGGTTAGATTCCTTCCTTTGATCAACGTTAGCCAGCCAAGTGTTTGGCCTCTAGAGGTGATCCACCAAGGAAGAAGAATTATCAAGAAGGAGGTTGGTTAGCTTAGTTTTCTATCCTCTATAGAAAAGGAGTAGTCTCCAATAATTACAATTGCATCAACTGATATCTATTATAAGACTCCTCTTATATAGATATTGGTCAACCCTTCTAATCTTATTAGACATGGAATTTTATTTAATTAATTAAACTCCTTTAATTAATTTAGGCATCCCACCACATTGGAAATAATTAATTAATTTGTCTCCTAATCTTATTAGGAATAAATGAGAGTACTAATATTAAATTAATTATTAAACTCCTTTAGGAATTAAAATAATAATAATTAAATAATATTAATAAGACTCCTCTTATTAATTTATATTTAATATTTTTAAAATATTAAATAATAAACATCAAGCCATTTAATTTATTCTATCACCATATATTAAATTAATTACACTTAATGCATTATTACGATTATGCCATTACCTTCTTAAATAATTATTCTTCCTTTTATGGTGTGACCCTTTAGGTTCTCCATATTAAACCGGTTGTCAATAAATCAATTAGAATAATTCTAATCTTATTTAAATAAATAAATTAAACTAATAATTTATTTAAATAAATAATATTTATTCTAAAGTAGGGATAAGTCTCCCTAGCGATCAACGACTTTTCAGATAATATAGATTTCAACATTAATCATAAAAGAACCTGTGAGTATATAGTTACCGTATAATTCAATTCTTCCACCATACAATGTCCCAATTAAATATAAGACATGGAATTACTGTCAAGTCTTATTTTATTTAATTATATATATTTCGATTAGAAAATGCACAACTCCATTTAATGCAAATTAGAAACTCCTTTCTAATTTCATTCCACCTTAGCCAACGATTCTTGGGTTGTCATTTAACGAATCACATAGGACATATCTCCTCTTTTACTAGAGGTGGTAGATTCTTTATTGATCATTCATTATCTCCATATATAACTGTAACGACCATGAATTTTAAACTCTTTATTTATTAAATATGTGATTTAATTTTAACGAGTTAGTTTTGTGAGTATATTTAAACCTTATGTGATGGTGAGAATTTGTAAAATGATTAAAGGAAGTCACTAATGAGTTATTTAACTTAGTGGACTAGCCCTGAGACCTTAATATCAGAGAATTGATAAGAATATTAATAATTAAATATTCAACTTATTTGAATATAGTGACAGGATTTGAACGTGTTTGATTAATTTCAATTATGATTAATTATTTGATAATGTGTTGATTAATAATTATTATGAATAAATAATAATTAATAAGTAAGAGATTAATAAATATAATAATATTATATTTAATTGATTTATACAAGCATGTGATATATAAACCTATAATATATGGTGGATTACCTTATGTTATATATAATGCAAGGTGGCACATCAATATGATTATACGTTATATATATTGACTATATGGTAAGAGTAATTACATTATGTGAGTGACATAATAGTATAACTTATGTAACATGATATGTGTGGGTAAACATTCATGTATCCCCTATTGACATATAATAAGATCAATAATTAATTAATAATGATTTCATTAAGTTATTATAATTATTATAATAACAGCCATGATAATAATTAATAATAAATGCCTAATTAATTTATATTTGGTGTTAATAGAAAATGTACATGGATTATATGTTGATGTATCTATGTGTACCCCTACTTGTTACCTTGTAATTTGAAAATGCATTGTATACCCTTTAATTCATTATAACCTAAGTTATATAAAATGTGTAACCTAAGTGTGTATGTTATGTGTATACATGATATAGCCCAAGTGTGATATTTACATATGCTGAGTTTAGCTTGTCCCAATTTAAGGGTCACCCCTCATTGCTCTTCACGTGAACTCAAGCCTAGCTACTCTACTCTTCTCCTAAATTTCAACAAAGGTTAGCTAATGATCATGGGGGAGTAGTGATGATGATGGGATTCACCAACTTTCTACCTAATCTAAGTGAACCATTAGTCAATTGCTCAACCCATTGGTTTGATTTTGAGGATATTCCCATTGTATGGATATCCATTTCTCTATAAATAGAACCCTCCTCTCTTCATTTGATCTTGTTAAGTAGATTGTTAGTTGCTATAGAGAGAGTGAGATCAATCTGATATTCAAGAGGGAACTCTAGCCAATTCAAAGCAATTTACATAGGTATAAAACTCACATTCATGTTCTTCAATTTCAAGTTCTTGATTTTGTGATTTAGGTGTTAATTGGTTGGAATAAGATTGCTAAGTAACATATAAGTTGATATGAATGCTAGAATGTTGATGCTACATGTCTGGAATGGATTTCATAGAAAGAATTGAGGAGTTTGGCTTAAGCTCTATTTTACAGAGAAGCTTCTAGTCTGGAAACGGAGCTGCGCGGCCGCGCGTCTCCCTAGTACAAATTGGGCGCGGCCGCGCCCCTCTGCAGAAATTGTTTCCTGTTTCGTTTTCTGTCCATGCTATCTTGATGATACCCTTTGGCCAAGCATGTAAACTAATATTAAACCACACTATAAGCTTCTTAATACTACATATATGCCATGACCATGATAGTATGTGTGATGAAAGGAAAACATATGTTTTAAAAGGGAAACTTATAGTTTCAATTATGAACTTAGACACGTACGTAGCACGTGCATCTTCTGATTCTGAAAGCATGACCGTATAGTCTATATTGACATGAAAGGTACGTTTAAAGTGTCGAACACACTAGCATGAACGATTGCAAGATTTCAACGACTTTAACGAGAAATTTAAGCCTTTTGAAAACAAACTTGACCAAGATTAGTATCTTTTAGATTCTGACCATATGAGAACATTTACAAGGTTTAGATATGTGTTTCAATTGCATACGAATTATATGTTGAGACACTTTACATGTACTATGTTACCTTTGTGGACTTAGTATACTTTTCAAAGGAAACTTAAGATTTGAAAGTTAATAACATCAATTACCATGTGGGTTATATTATGAGCATGCAAGCATGAAGATTAGGAGCTCACTATGCCTATAGACATATTAACATGAACATCATTTGTTTATATATAGATTTCACCTATGCACGCATATTCATAGAAAATGAATTTCTAAAGTATAGCCTATGTGATAGGAATATACATGAGTAGTATAAGCACAAGCATATTTACTAAGTATTGTTAGTCTCGTGAGGTGTAATATGGCGATGTAAATAATCTTTGAAACATGAATATGTATTAGTTAAAGTATGTGAATTACTGGCATGAAAACACGACTTCGAATTGAATATAGAAAAAGCATGCTAGTTTCGAACGAGAAGTTAATAACTTGATAAAGTATGTGTGTTGATTAAATATAAGTAACTTGAAGTATTATGTGTTCAAGCCTATATTGATGCATAGAAACTAGATAATCTAAAGTTATTAAATCTATGACATGATTAGATTGACTTACGTGAATTATGGATAGATTAATATGATAAGCAGATTCTTGTAAGTGTAGACTCGTATTAGTTTACACATGCTAATTGGAATACCGACTTATTAATGTTAGGTTATTTCAGCGAGATTTAATTAAAGCTAGAACTTAATTGTAGCTGAGCAATCAGGCAAGTTTCTGAACTTCACTCTTTGGTTGTGCAAGTTCTTTAATTCTTATTTGTGCAAGTTTCCTAACTTTATTTGATTGTTATATTGAATGCAATTATTTTAAATTCATGCACTACCTTATTCAATGAATCGTGTAAGCGAGTTTCTTAACTTCACTTGATTTGAATTCAAGTTCCCTTACACTCTTTATTGTGCAAGTTCCTATCCTTCTCATATTGTATTGAGCAGGTTATTATCGTATTGACAGTTAATTATTTAAAGCTTGAACTTTATTTCCAAGCATGCTAATAGGTGGTTTAATTACTTTACAATTATTCCACATCGATATTATTGTTATTCGCACTTGGTGCACTTGATTTCGTACAGTCCTGGACTTGTACATTATTTAAAGTTCTATAATTCTTGAACTGCGTCAGATAGAGTCTGAACCCTTGTTCGGTCAGATAATTGTATAAAATTTTTATAAAAGCTATCCAAACCAATTGATGGTAAGGATTCTTAGACTGAAAGAACACCCCTTGTATATATAGGGGAGTACCCCAGGTATCTAGTATAAAGATACAAACAGCAGAGTTGAATGTTATGCATATACATGGCGTACGCGAGGCTGATCCCCTCAAGTACTTATTCTGTAGCCAATAACCAAAGGGTCAATCAGCTATTGATTCTGTTGGAGTTTTATAGTTCAAAAGTCTACTTGACTATCAGTTATTCTAAAAGTAATCATTATTCTTGCTTTCGATATTCATATTATTGAATTCATCATGATATATCCTTTATTGTTGTACTTAAACTTGCTGAGCAAACTTGTTGCTCATTCTTGCTATATCATGACTTATATTGCAGTTAAGCCCGAGACTTCAGGGAAGGACAAGGGTAAAGGGAAGATGTAGGATTAGTTTGCAAGGAGCAGACTTTATTTTTATGTTTAATTAATTATTGTTATAAAATATGAACCCTAATGACTATTCTAGGGTATGTTTGTATGTTTGTATTTAAGGTTATCGAATCTTGGGACTAGTAACACCTTTTGAATGAACGACGTACGTTTATTATATTCCGCATTTTAGTTATCGTATGTTATTTAGAGGTGGATGTTTAGTATTATTTCGTGACGACCGGACCGGGGTCAGAGGACTCGGATTCGGGGGTGTCACAATAACTCATTATTCCCAAGCATACCCTTTTATATACCCTAAAGGGCTTTAAGGAATAAGTCAAAGTATAATTCATTACATTCAAGATACTATGATGATCTCAAGTCCAAGGATCATTTGTACTACTATCACATTAGGAATTCCTATTGACATGCGAGTAAAACTCCATTAAGTATTCCATAGCGAGTCACATTCAGTGAACTTATTCTCCAATAAGCACCTACATACTTGCTTTAGTGTCTCCACACAAATGATCATGAGATCAATCATCCTCATCCAATGAGCAAGCAACATATGTACCAATCTATTCGGATTTATTAATCCCCTTTTTAGTAATCCCACGATTGGGAACTATTTTAGTTTTAAGCTTTCTAAGAATTTAAATCTTATTAGCATGATCAACATCATGATTCTAAAAGCATTGCTTAAAACTATGGGTTATTTACATATTATAAAAACAGCACTATGTAGATAATTAAATGCCTTTAATAAATAAATATTTTTTTATTAATAAATAAATAAGATTGTCTCCAAAGTATATGCTTTATCATCATACATGATTGGCTTGTATTCATACTACTTTCAATCTCCCACTTGAACTAAAGTTAATCGTCGTGGTATCTCATACCCTTCTTCTCTAAGTGACGATCAAACTGCTGTTATGTTAAAGCTTTAGTAAATGGATCTTCAATGTTATCTTGAGAGTCTATATGCTCTTCTTTCAATGATTTCTTTAATCAAAGTGCCGCAACACATGTTTTAGATTCAAGATGAGACTTAAGAACTATTCCTAGTTCTGTAATGAACTTTTCATCCGAAACATCATCTTGCAGCTTCACTTAGAGTTATATACTTTTTCTTTATTACTAAACCAGCAACCTTTTGCTGTTTGGAACCTTTCTAACTCACTGCTCCACCTTTCAAGGTAACGACTTACCCTATAGTGGATTTGCTGTCATCTTGGATTCAGACTTACCATGTGATATGATGACATCATTAGTGTTAGTTAAGTACTTTAAGATGTATATCACTGTCCCACAGTGATCTTCTCCAGAATATGACTAATCAACATCAAATCTCATATATTTCATTGCATACATGATAGTAACTCATGCGATCTCTCTTTTATTAAGGACAATTTTAGAGAGATACACTCCATAGCTCATCATCATGAGGCACCTTTTGGAGTTTGCCATGCTAAACGCCTTTAGCATCTAGAGAAGGGTTAAGCTACACATCCTTTTAAATCTATCAATAAAGATTTATATCCCCAATGTAAAATGTTCTACCCAAATCATTCATAGAGGAATGTTTAGACAACTTTATTTTGATCAATTTTAACATAGGAATTTCATTCCATATCAGTAATATATTATCAACATATAATACAAGGAATGAAACAGCGCTCCCACTAACCTTCTTGTACACACATGGTTCATTCTCGTTTTTGATAAAATCAAACTCTTTGATTGTCTCATCAAAACGAATGTTCCTATATACGAGAATCTTGCTTCAATCCAAAATGGATTGTTGTAGCTCATATACATGATTTGCTTCAACCATTGAAACTATCTGGTTGTATCATGCATACATTCTCCTCTAATAATGTATATTTGAGGAAGGGCGTCTGCACGTCCATATTACCACATTTAGTAATAATAAGCTGCAACCGCAAGTAAAATCCAAATGAACTTGAGCATTGCTTCTAAGATCCATTTTAATTTTATAGTTATCTACCATTTCCCTGAGTCTTTATTACTCATAGCCTGTTCGTAATTCAATGGATCATCATCTTTCATGACGTGTACCTCATCGTCATCCTATATGACGAATCCATACCTCTCAGGTATCTTCGGTACCTTTCCATATTTACGAATAGGGTGGTGTACAGTAGGTGTGTCTACTTGGACAGGTTCATCCACTTGATGTAGTGGTTTGTGGTTCTTGAATTTCTTCAAGATCTAATTTCCTCCCACTAGCCCCTTCCAGGATAAACTCATTTTTTCAAGAAGGCAGCGTGTTTCACAACAAACACCTTTTGCTCAGTAGGATTGTAGAAATTGTATCCCAAACTTTCTTTAGGATATTCCACAAAACGTGCACTTATCTGATCTTGTCCCAAGCTTATCATATTAAAACTTTTTCACCTAAGCTGGACATCCACAAATCTTAACATGCTTAAGACCAGGTTCCTCCCTGTCCACATCTCATATGGAGTCTTGGGGATGGATTTCGAGGGGACTTTATTTAGTAGATATGAAGCCGCTTCTAGGGCATAACCCCATAATGATACTGGAAGATCGATAAAACTCATCATTGATCGAACCATATCCAATAATGTTCGATTTCTCCTTTCAGATACTCCATTTAACTGTGGTGTACCTGGTGGAGTCCATTGTGAGATTATACGATTATCTTTGAGACAATCGAGAAACTCACCGCTTAAGTATTCACCATCTCGATCTGATCGAAGAATCTTAATACTTTTGCCAATTTATTTCTCTACCTCACTTTTGAACTCTTTGAACTTTTCAAATGATTTAGATTTGTATTTCATTAAATACACTTATCCATATCTTAGAGTTATCATCAGTGAAAGTAATAAAATAAGAATACCCACCCCGTGCATTTGTTGTCATAGGTCCACAAACGTCTATGTGAATCAACGTTAACAACTCTGTAACTTTTTCTTCTTTTCCACTAAAAGGAGATTTAGTCATTTTACCCATGAGACAAGATTCACAAGTTGGATATGATTCATAATCAGACAGCTCTAAGAGCCCATCATTATGCAACTTGGATAATCTCGTTTCATTGATATGACCGAGTCTACAGTGCCACATATAGGTATAATTAATATCATCTCTTTTCTTTTTCTTAGTTTGTTCTATTTGAAGTATATTTTCATGCAAGTCAAGTATATAAAGTCCATTTTGCAAATTACCAACACCATATAAAACATTGTTTTTATAAATAGAACAACTGTTGTTCTTTATTATAATATCAAATTCATCCATATCTAATACGGAAATAGAAATAAAGTTTCTAATGATATTCGAAACAAAATAACAATTATTTAAATAAACGGACTTGCCCGTAGGCAGTGCTAAACAATAAGTGTCTACAGCTAATGCAACAACCTTTGCTTCATTTCCCACTCGTAGGACAACCTCATCTTTGTTCAGCTTTCTACTTCTGACCAGTCCCTTCACAATATTACATATGTGAGAACCACAGTCGGCATCCAATACCCAAGTAGAATGTTGACTTTCTAAAAAATTAATTTCAATCATAAACAAAACTTGATTGGAAGTTGAAGCTTCTCCAAGCTTTTTTTCTGCCAGAAACTTCTTGCAATTCCTCTTCCAATGACCCGGCTCGTTGCAATGGAAGCATATTCCTTTGCTAGCTGGATTAGGTTTCTTTTGATCCTTTATGTTCACCTTGCCCTTGATCATCCGAGATTGAAAGAGCTCCTTAGAAATCTCATATCTAGCAGTCCTACTTAGTTCACCACACAACTCCTTAAGGTGAAACAACATAGCAGGAGCATCCATTTTTTCGTGCTGACGCTGAAGCTCGTTATTCATGGATGCGAGCATGACGCATTGAGCCATAGATGCATCATCTTGCCACTTATTGAAAGTGGCAATCTCTTTCTTAGAGGCTGTTTCCGAAACAGATTCAGGGACTGTTGAATTTAGGACATAAGAAATCTTTTCAGCAGTGAGAATAATTCTCAGATTTCTTAGCCAGTCCTCATAATTCGGGCCGGTAAGTTTATTTGCATCAAGTATGCTTCGTAGTGAGATTAGTGATTTTGACATTTTTTAAAATTCTGCATGTGAAAAGATAATATTTTAGCAAACATTCATTTTTATTAATTTTTGCATACCAAAATAAATTTAGTTCTTTATTTTAAATTGGTATCTCCCACTATTTTCATCAAACTATATTACTGTGACACCCCCAAAACTGGGTTCCTCTCTTTCCTCGGATCTGGTGCAGTCACGACACTACTATCGTCAAACTATTACATTTTTTAATCATTAGTAAAAGAATACAACTTTGTTTATTACAATTTAGAAAATAAATTCTATTTATATCCAAGATCTCGTCTTTACATCATATTCGATGTTACTAAAATGCGGAATAATTTAAACTTTTTCAATATCCTTTGAATAAATTCTTCTTATTGATTTCCAAATCTCTAATTGATTACATAACATTGAATCATACTATATTATGATTCGCTTTACACAAATTTCTGTATAAACATTTACAACTTAACTTGATATCCTCTATGTATTAGCTAATACATCTTTTACCATGCAACAAGTATTAAACATTGTAAGCAACTATCAAGTACATCATCTAGAACCTAAACACGGTCTAGATAATAATCTAAGTAGTATTCTTCAATGCGATACTATCTATTTTTATCAATCAAGAATCACGAAATCTTTATCGTAAGTCCTTTACCTGCAAAAGTGGTTATTTGCAAGAGTGAGCTCGACAGCTCAGCAATTCTAACAGTTTTCATGCATCACATAGCATACAACATCATACTCAGTTCATGCATTTATAAACAATATATATTTACTACGCATGCTACTTTTCACATAACAAGTATATCATCAAAGATCAACTTTCAATCTCATTTATATCTCATATACAGTTCATATATAAATTCACATTATCACAGTATAATATAATTCAACTAACAGTTATTGAATTCTTATATCAAATAGGAGCTGGAAGACTTGCCTGATGCGTAGTTTAACAACTACGACTTAACTGCTTAAGAATCTCTGAACTTTGTGTAATCCTACATAGTTATATTAACCATAGAGATCACACTCATTAGTTATATGTATCCACACATTCTCAATGTAATAATAAAGGTTACATTGTCGTCTAACTTGGTTCTTAGAACCTTATTTTGCTTGCTCATCGTATTCTTAGAATAACTATGTGCGTATAGGTATACCTTAACCATACATACTTACTATCATCTTTCATATACACATGCCTGCCTACAACTAATTTATTTACATATAGCTAATGTAGGACATCATTAAAACATGTTTGCACAGTGCATATCACGTCTAACTAGTGGGGTGAACATACCAATCACGACTAGAGGCATATAAGTCCTATCATGCTTGTTCATAAAGTCAGAGTGCAAATAACTCAATACTCAATCATCTTACTTTTCAACTTTCCAAGTTTTACCTTTCAAAATCCTTGTCATGCTTAAGTTAGTCATGCAAGGCTACTATGTTCATCATGTATACATGTGAGGAGTCAAAATAATGTTAAGACGCATGCTCACAAATACCTTCCTCATATACTTATAACTAGCATCTTTTGTTGCTTTAAAACATGTCTAATTGATGCTTAACTAACTTTCATGGTGTTTATCAAGGTGTGTGCACATACATGACATCTAAGTGATGTTAAAAGCACTAGCATGTATGCTCAAGAATGTTAGAATACTAATACACTATGATCATTCAACTTAGTTTGCAAAAAGTCCAGGTTTTGCTTTTGAAATCATTTGAATCTTTCATTCATGTATGCTAGTGTAATCATAACACCTTAGACTAACTTTTCATGCTTAACCAACCATATAAACATGCTTGCAAAAATCAGAATATAGGTATGGTACATACATGCCAAGGTTTACTTTCAAAACTTACATTTTCGTGAGTAATTATTCACTAACAAGGTTCAACATGCTTATGTTACATTATGAAACATATGTACATAGGTCAACATGCCTTTCATGTATTTCTAAGTCATACTTATATGCTTGCAGGGTCAGAATGTTAAAATAGATATAACATGTCAAAGTTCCTTTTTTTTTGAAACTCTAAGTTCATTTTTAAGATTATAGGTCGTTTCATAAATCGTACATGCGAGCATAGTAACACATGTTTACATTAGGTCTAGGTATCTCATTACACATGTTAACCCAGTCATCAAGCTTGTTTAAAGTGATGACACACGATAGCACATAACAGATCTGCAACAGAAAACAAAACCCAGAAACTGGGCCTGGCGCAGCTACGCAGCTCCCAGGTGTAAACCTGGCGCAGCTGCGCCGGTGTCCGACCAGGCCAGAAACTGTTCTGCTTCGGCAGAAACCAGCCCAAACTCAGAATTTTCCTACGAAATTCATTCCAGATATATTCTAACACAGTTCTAACATGCTTATTAGTTCATATAACATTAGACAAGCATTCCACAATCCAATTACCATCTAATTTAACATAATCAATAACTTAAGGAATTCAAGAATTCTCCAATTATCAAACTATGGACACTGTAAAAGTTTTACCTTTGTGAATTGAAATTCTATGCTTATTGACATCTCAAATTCTTAGTCTCCTTCTCCAATTAGTATACTCACTCTATATCTTATACTTGACAGAAAACTCAGGAACATCAAATGAGAAGGAGGGAGCTTCATTTATAGAAAACTCACTACACAGACAATAGCTTTGCCTCTTATTACAAACTAAAGGAATGAAGGAGAGTCCATTGTGCAAGAAAGAGTTGGTGGTATCCATCATGATACCCATTCCCCATATCATCATTAGCTACAATTGCTGAGTTTGAGAGAAATAGGCATAGCTCCTAGTCATTCACGTGAAGGAGAAGTTGGGCACTCATTATGGGACAATGCTTCTAAATCTCAGCAAAAATTAACTTGCAAATGTAATACAACACTTGGTTTATATATATACATTACATATACATTCAAGTTGTACACATTCATTTCATATAACTTAAGTTATAAATTAATGTGTCACAATGTAGTCCCAATAATACTATCATGTAGTTATTTTAACTCACACATGTAAATCCATGTACAGTTCATCCCACCGGATATAATTCTTTCGGGCACCATCACAGTGTATTGTCTCCTTTATTATTAAATTTCATTAATTCAATAATTATTTACCATATATTCATGATATATTATTTTATTGTATACTTAATATACACATTGTCACACCCACATTTCATGTAACTCACATAGTTTAATTAGTCTTGATACATGGTTCCTATATATAGTATAGTCACATAATTGTTGCACCACACTATATAATATAGTTGCACTACACTTCACACTTCATATAATATATAGTTAGTTACTATACGCTATACATTTTATTCGCATGCTTGCATATAGAAGTAAATAATTTACTTATCTCATCAATTAATTAATAATAATATTAATTAATCCATTTCACATTAATCAATGGAATTATAATTTCTACACTAATTGATTAACACTTTATATGATTTATTATCTTATTATATTTATAAATCATTTACTCTTTAATCAACATATTATCACATAATTACTTGATAATATTATATTATCCATAATAATAATATAATAGGATAATATAACTCATTCCTTATCAATACAATGTTTGATCATATTCATAATCAATCTCTTTATTATTATATTACCACTAGCCATAATAATAAAGTAGTATACTATTATAATAATAATTAACATAGATTAATTATTTAATTAATAATTCCTCCATTCATGAATTAATTAATTCATCAACGAACCTACTATCGTGCCACACAAGGCATCTCCCACAAATATTTTTACTACTCACATAACCACATTATAACATTATTCAATATTAAATGTCCATTTTAAACATTTAATTTCTTTCCCCCAATCTCTGGAATACACCGATTTTTAATCATTTCTGTATTAAAGGTTACATATGATTTCATTGTACTACTTGGTACCTCATATCATTAATATGTATTCTTTTCATATGTTTTTAATAATGTCACACCTTACCATAATGCTCTATTTCATTTCTACAGTAATAACCCACTTTTCCCAAACTGGCCACTAGCGCAGCTGCGCCAGTTTGTACTGCTGGGAGGGCGCAGCTGCGCCGGTCCCTGGCAGTGCCAAACTGGTTTAACTCTAAGCTAGTTCCGACCTCTATCACCATACTAGTTTTACATGATATGAATTAACTTCCATATTGGTAACATTACTATTCAAGGAGTTTTATTCATTCCTTGTATGGAATCATATAATTACTCATAATTAATCTTCCTCTTAATGAACTATTTCTCTTTTAATTCACTTAATGAATTTACTCATTCCACATTATATTATCTTAATATAACGTTCTTGTGACTCAAGCATTTAAATGCTAAATTACCTCAATTAATTATACTTATAACAAGTATAACCTTTATGCTTATAATATATATTCTATTAATCATTATAAATAATAATATACGCGATAAAATAATAACTTAAGTTATTTAATATATTAAAATAACTTAGTTTCCTTTCATTAATTAAACTCCCTTGAAAATACATTAAAAATTATGTATTTAGTCATAACATAAAATATTATGTTTTCTCCAAATAAGGATATTCATTATAAAAAAATAATTTACTTATTGTCTCAAGATATTATAATTAATATAATATCTATTAGAAATAATCACAGGTACGTCACATGTACATTATATATAGAAAATAGGTAATAAGTTTATTTTTTATTATAATAAATTATTTCCATCAATTTATTTACATATAGCAAATATGTTTTACTATATTTACCATATTAATTAATCATACAGAAACATATAAGGTAATATTATTATTCAAAAATAACATTTCCTCATTTTATTAAAATAATTCAATATTAGAAATTATTTTAACATCCTTTATTAGAAATATATTATATTCATTTCTCTTTCTTCTCTATAAATTGTCCCCAAAACAATTTCAAATATTAAATATTTATTTAATTAAAATAATGATTTACATCTCCCTTTTTAATAACGTATATATATATATTTATTAACGTTATTCACACATTAGACTTTCTCACATATTACCATAGTTAATTAAGGTTTGACACTCACATTATATTATTCTGTAATAAAATTCTCAACTATCAATTAACCAATATTTATTCTTATTAGTTAATTCCTTAACTAACTCATGCTTCACTATCCAAACCTATTCACGGATAGCTTAAGTGTTATTAATAACCTATATTATAAGCATACTAGTTATTAATACACATACACAAGAATATGGTGATTATACATTAAGGATATTTAATGTTACCAACTTACTATGATAAAATAATTTTATAAATTATTTAATATCGATAGGAATTATTCCACTTTCTTTATCTCAACTGAATCGTCTCTACGCTAAGTAACAAATATATATTAATAATATATTTATAAATCACAAAAACATATATTACATAGTCCATATTATCCTATGTAATATAATACCACATACCACATATCACATATATATACTCTTATTCGAACTCATCTCACAGTTTAAGAATTTTATTTATTAAATCCTTATTTACTAATATCTGAAAATTCGGGTTCTTACAATTACCCTCACTTATATAGTTCGGCAACATCTAATTAAAGATTTGCTAGTGAGATTAAGGATCCCATTTCAAATGTATATAGTCTTGTGGATAGCACAATAAACGATATATAAATAAATAGGTAGACAACTCTTGTCAATTACATCAACATGTAAATCTTTTTATTTTGCCACTTAAATCATAATGGTCAAGTGTGTACACATCCGAACTAAAATGATTTAAGTTAAGTCCAACCTAGCACTTCTATAAATTCAAAAAAAAATGTTTGTCCTTGTGGTAGCACAACAAGACTATATTGTTCAATTTTCTTGATAAGCATCAAATGTGATTAATTAACAACTTAAATATGCAATACTCGACTTGTGGATAGCACAACAAGCTCATATTAAATATTTAATACTCTATTAATTTATCATGATAGAAGGCGACATTCGATATTCCAAATATCATTTGAACGCTTCGGACTTAATATAATTTCTTTAAAGGATTTGTTATTATTTGTCTCATCTTGTTTAGCGCGCATGCACACACACACACACACACACACACACACACACACATATATATATATATATATATATATATATATATAAAATACGCGTCATGCAAATATAGAATACTATATTCTACCCGGATTGATTATGGACTTTTATTCTAGTTTGGTTCACTAGAGCCACCACGTGAACCAAAAGGTCAAACCTAGAGGTGCAAGAATTTAAATTTAAACGTAACTATTACATTTAAACCCGGGCTCCATACAAACGGGTCTTCACGGGCTCCTTGCTCCTTGGTCTCCAATTTCTTCAAGATAATTCTAACTATTTCTATTACATTAAACTATTTAATTTAAATAGAAACCTTGATCAGCAGTCAAGGGGAAGAACATAGGAGGGAGATAGAATTTTACATCAAAAAAAACCCAGAGAAGACGAGGTACGCAAACCCCATTTAATAAAGCCCATTCATTCAAGCATTCAATTAAAAAAAAATCCAATCACATTGGTCAATAGTCTCATAATCAATCCATATTTATCATCATACATATCATCATATATATCAATAAATAAATATTCATATCATGAATTAAAACATTCCATATATATATGAGTATCATTTAATGGGCAATTTTAAATTGCATGAAATCCAATTTCAAGATTAAAATAAACTCTTTATTTTAAATATAATATATATATATATATATATAATATATATAACCATAACCGTACAGTATACTTATACCTATATATATATTAAAGTATATTAAAATATAAGATACCGTATAGTATATATATCTATTAATATATATATATATATATATATACTAATAGGTATATATAAGAATACTGCAGGTCATCCTTGTTTTTGAAAAAGTGACCTTAGCCACGGAAATAAAATTCGGCAATAGTGGCTTAATTCTCACTTTTGGCTTAATTCGGCAACAATAGTTAGCCCAAAAAAAAATTCGTGATTCAATTTTTTTTTCTTTTATAAATTTAATTTTATACAATTAATTATGCCCAATAAACTATACTAAATACATACCCATATAATATGGAATCAAAACAATTAATAATTGCATAAAGGTTTGACTTTGATACCACTGTTGGGTTTGTATGAAATCGTGACTTAACCAAATTGCAAAAATTAACAGAAGCATGGTATATCAGAGTTTAAATATTTTTACAAAACCATCACCCGGATTATCCTTTATGCAAATTATTAATTTAAAATAATAAATAAGAAGTTATGGAATCATACCCTTGTAGAACGAAGCTTCCACATGTACGAGTTCAACTCCATGTTCTTCGTGATCTCCTTGAATTTCCAGGTTAGATTCCTTCTTTTGATCAACGTTACCCACCCAAATATTTGGCCTCTAGAGGTGATCCACCAAGGAAGAAGAATTATCAAGAAGGAGGGTGGTTGGCTTAGTTTTCTATCCTCTATAAAAAAGGAGTACTCTCGAACAATTGGAATTGCATCAACTGATATCTATTATAAGACTCATCTTATATAGATATTGGTCAACCCTTCTAATTCTATTAGACATGTGATTTCATTTAATTAATTAAACTCTTTTAATTAATTTAGACTTTCCACCATATTGGGAATAATTAATTAAATTCATTTAATTAATTTGTCTCCGAATCTTATTAGGAATAAATGAGAGTACTAATATTAAATTAATTATTAAACTCCTTTAGGAATTAAAATAATAATAATTGTAATAATATTAATAAGACTCCTCTTATTAATTTATATTTAATATTTCCAAAATATTAAATAATAAACATTAAGCCATTTAATTTATTCTATCAACATATATTAAATTAATTACACTTAATGCATTATTACGATTATGCCATTACCTTCTTAAATAATTATTCTTCCTTTTATGGTGTGACCCTTTAGGTTCTCCATATTAAACCGGTTGTGAATAAATCAATTAGAACAATTCTAATCTTATTTAAATAAATAAATTAAACTAATAATCTATTTAAATAAATAATATTTTTCTACAATAGGGATAAGCCTCTTTAGCGATCAACGACTTTCCAGATAATATAGATTTCAACATTAATCATAAAAGAACCTGCGAGTAAATAGTTACCGTACAATTCAATTCTTCCACCATACAATGTCCCAATTAAATATAAGACATGGAATTACTGTCAAGTCTTATTTTATTTAATTATATATATTTTGATTAGAAAATGCACAACTCCATTTAATGCAAATTAGAAACTCCTTTCTAATTTCATTCCACCTTGGCCAAGGATTCCTGGGTTGTCATTTACCGAATCACATAGGGCATATCTCCTCTTTTACTAGAGGTAGTAGATTCTTTATTGATCATTCATTATCTCCATATGTAACTCATTATACCCCAGCATACCCTATTATATACCCTAAAGGGCTTTAGAGAATAAGTCAAAGTATAATTCATTACGTACAAGATACTATGATGATCTCAAGTCAGAGGATCACTTGTACTACTATCACATTAGGAATTCCTATTGACAGGCAAGTAAAACTCCATTAGATATTCCATAGCGAGTCACATTCAGTGAACTTATTCTCCAATAAGCACCTACATACTTGCTTTAGTGTCTCCACACAAATGATCATGAGATCAATCATCCTCATCCAATGAGCAAGCAACATATGTACCAATCTATCCGGATTTACTAATCCCCTTTTTAGTAATCCCACGATTGGGAACTATTTTAGTTTTAAGCTTTCTAAGAATTTAAATCTCATTAGCGTGATCAACATCATGATTCTAAAAGCATTGCTTAAAACTATAGTTTATTTACATATTATAAAAATAGCACCATGTACATAATTAAATGCATTTAATAAAGGAATATTTTTTTATTAATAAATAAATAAGATTGTCTCCAAAGTATATGTTTTATCATCATACATGATTGGATTGTATGCATACTACTTTCAGCGAGTACACAAGTATAAACACATATCACATAAGGTAATTTATTATCTTTCTTAGAACTCGATAAGAGTTATCATTACTATGTTATCGAAGGCTACTACCCTAAGGTTTTTCCCCACCTAAGTTTCATAACCTACAACTTTGATACCAACTTGTGACACTCCCAAATCCAGGTACTTCAATTTCTACGGGATTTGGTGTTTACTGAACAAATATCACATATCTTTCTACCCATAATAAATATATCTCATGAAATAGATAAAAACATCTCCATCATCTTCCCTTATAGGGTTACAACATCTGAATAATAAATAAATAAATCCCAGGTTGAACTACCCTTAATTCTCAAATGAGGAAACATAAACAAATACATAAGTCTTAAACCACAAAGTCTTAAACATAACATTCTCAAATTAAATAACAAGTCTTCAACACTTGTTAACCTTGCCCTTGCTTTTACTAGTGGAAGGCTCGTCGGACCTTTCGTTCTTAACTACAATATTATTATGCAAGAGTGAGCACAATTTCCCAAAAGTATAACAATATAACAATAATAATAACATGCGAGTGAATTTAAGAATTCTGAATAAATAAAGCTCGGCTTTTGAGTCAAGAATGAATAACAAGAATCAAAAGTACATCTAAGGGTCAAAAGACCATGAACTATGTCCTAGGTTGTCAAGTATCTCTACTTTAAACCTTTAATAGTCATAAGACTATATGGACTCTACTACTCGTACTTAGGGGGATCAGCTCTTAGTACCATAATGTGCATATCATCTCAATGCTAACGCGTAAATAATCCCCTATAACAAGGTTGTTCTTCTCGATTTGACATCTAAGCCAGCACCAAAGTAAGTTTGGTTTGGATAAGCTCGATAACATTTCTAGAATTTAGAACGTTCATCAACTGTGGACTAGTCGAATCAATAAGGGTTCGCTAGTCTTATAAGGTTCAACAATAACTTTAATATTCAAATCGAATAATAAATCTCAAGAGTATACAATCGAATAAGTATTGTATAACTGAAGTAATACTTTAAAGGAATTATAATATCTTATATAAAATCTTAACTTGAATAAACAAGAATAAGAACTTGCTCAATATAGAAATATAAGACTAGGACTTGCTCAATGAATAACTTAGAGTTTAAGGAACTTGCATCATGATAATGAATCAAGGATAAGAACTTGTTTAATTGAAAGTATAGTTTAAGAAACTTGCTCAACGATAGTAAATTAGGGATAGAACACTTGCATAACGTAAAAGTAAGGTTTAGAAACATGCCTCGTGCACAAGCTACAGTTATAACTACAATTCACTTCCTCAATGTCCTACACATTTCATTACGTTTACAATATCGATTAGTTCCATAACTACTACGTTTAACTGTTGAACTTCTCACTTAAGTTCAACTTAGTAACTTGGTTCACAAATCATAACTTGTTGACTAACCACATAACATGAATCAGAACCCACAACATGCATATCACACATGTATAATCTCTTAAACAATCATAATCAAACCTTGCAACAATAAATCCAAGTTCACGTATAACTTGTTAATATATAACTTAAAACCGCTTTATATATGTCACTAATATGTTATCGTACTGCGTTATATGCTCCACACGTTATCCGGTTCATTAGGTTTAGTTAACTCATTATGTTATGGACTGAACCACACAAAACAAACATTCCAACTCTGTACCCCCTGCCGAGGCGGGGGTTTGCTTGGTAGATGGCCCACCGGGGTGGGTGTTCCTGTACTAAAAGCCCGCTGGGGCGGGGGTCCATAATACGAGGTACAGCAATTCGCGAATTTCTAAAAGAAAAGTCAAATAAATCCCAAATTAAACTAATGCAACAATTCTTAATGTTACCCATGAACTATAAACTTCACATAAACATTATACAATGTTTCTAGCATGTTTTTAACACTTTAGATCACATAATCATTCAAATTGGAACGCTTAAATTCACTGTTTTTAGTATTTTGTAAACTTTCTAGAGAAATCAAAAAATTCGACATTACAGATTCGTTATAATTCTGAATCTGTCCGTTTAAAGTTTGTTTTGTTCATTTGAGCATGCATAAGAATAATCAATTATCAATTTCAAGTTAAATAAACAATTAAAGCATGCAAATTTGTACATAAGGGCCATATACGTGTGTTCATACTCTGAAACTTTCAATTTCTAATTATAATATGATTTCATGGTTTTGATTACTCTAAAATATGTTATAAATGATAGGAAGCATGTTATGAATATATATTAACACATATACCATCATATGTTCAACAATCATCAACCACTTTAGTTACAGAGAACTCAGAATATATGTTAATGGAGGAAACATAGTACGTGAAATATAACAATTGGGATAAAGAATCATACCCTTGCTAACTCTGTTTTATGATGATATGAACTTTAGAATCTACAACTCTTCTTCTTAAACTCATAATTTTACTCTCAAATTTCTCTCTTTTTCTCTGAACTTCTCTCACAGATATGATATACTATATGAAGGTCTGATAATATATAAGTTATATAATACGTATATCAATTAACTGGTAGAGATAGTGGGTCAGTTAATTAACTGACACCCACTATCTTAAGGGCATGTTTGGTTGACTCCTTTATTACTCCTTTTCCATTATTTAATTAAAGTGTTATTATATAGTTTAATTGTCAAGCTTTAATTAATCAAATAATCTTATTTAAATTCAATTAAATAAAAGATAATATTACACATTAAATCACATCATCACATAATTAAAATTCTCATTTATTAATTATGTCGTATCATTAAATCTCTAATTAATTATTAAATTAATTAGAATAACATTATGCTTATTAAATAATTTATTTAATTAAATAAACTAAATTAAATTCACACTTTGAACTATAAAAAATTCTCCACATTAATTTAATCAATGTAATACATATAATTAAATTAATCTAACACAATTCATTTAAATAATTATTTAACTCAATAATTAAAATATTGATAATTTAATAAATAAATCATCAAAAATATTTATTTAATTTAATAAATATTTAAATTAAATTACAAAATTCTCGTTTGTCACAATAACTTACCGATGATAGGGCAACAAATGCAATTCTTTGATATGATATGCCCCGGTGGTTTATCTAATGACTAACTCAGAATCTCCAAAGACTGCTAACCATTGGATACCCATGGATTGGGCCAGTTTATACAGCCTTCATACTTGGTTGTGTTGTTGGTGTTGGCAAACTATAACTTGATGGCTATAGGATACTGTTCTCCCGTAATAGATACAAGAACTGCCCTTGCTCCGGCACCTTCTATGTTCACGGCTCCATCAAAATACATTTTCTAATATTGGACAGTAATTTCTCGATGGATTTTTTAGATTATTATTATCCCATCATTCGGGAAATAAGTTTCCAAGGGTTCGAAATTCCCTGAGGGTGCTTCAGCCAATTGATCCGCAATTCCTGACCTTTGACAGACTTTTGAGTCACGTAGATGCTATTGAACTGTTGGAGGATCGACTGCCATTTGGACAATCGACAATGCAACATGGGCTTGTTGAATACGTACTTCAGAGGATCTATGCAGGATATGAGATAGGTCGTGTGTCCATGGAGATAATGTTGTAACCTCATAGCGGCCCATGGTAACGCATAAAAGATCTTTTCAATCAAAGTGTACTTCTGCTTGCCACTACAGAATCTTTTGATTAGGTAATAGATAGCTCTTTCCATGTTTCTATCATCTTTCTGCCCCAGCATACAGCCCATTGCATTGGCATTGACTGACAGGTACATAAACAGGGGAACCTCATCTCTTGGGGGTACCAAGACAGGGGCTTTGATCAACTGCTTTTTGATGGAGGAGTTTTTTCACAATCTTCATTCCACTTCATGGAGGAGTTTTTCCTTAACAACTTAAATATGGGTTCACACGTTGCCGTGAGTTGAGAGATGAACCTGCCTATAAAATTAATTCACCCCAAAAATCCCAGTATTTCTTTTTCTGTTCGGGGCACGGTCATCTACGTGATTGCTTTAATTTTGGCGGGATCCAGTTCAATGCTTCTTTTTCTCTCTAAAAATCCCAATAACTTTCCTGATTTAACACTGAAGGCACATTTGGCCGGATTCAGCTTTAAGTTATACTTACACAACTGGTTGTAAAGATTTTGGAGATAGCTGATGTGGTCGTCCTCCTTTTGGGATTTGACGATGATATCATCCACATATACCTCTATTTTCTTGTGCATCATGTCATGAAAAAGGGCCATCATGGCTCACTGATAAGTGGCACCGGCATTGATAAGGCCAAAAGATAAACGTCTATAACAAAAGGTTCCCTAGGGAGTAATGAAATCTATTTTCTCCCTATCTTCTTCAGCAACCATGATCTGATGATACCTGTCGAAATAGTCAACAAAAGAATACATTCCATACTACGTCGTGTTGTCTATTAGTATGTGGATAAAAGGTACTGGGAAGTTATCCTTGAGACAAGCCTTGTTTAAATCCCTGTAATCCACGCATACTCGTACCTTCCCTCCGAGCTTAGGCACATGAACTATATTGCATAGCCACTTAGGGTAGGTTTACACCATGATGATCTCGGATTTGAATTGCATAATAATTTCTTCTTTGACTTTCAGACCCCACTCAAGTTTCAGTCGCCTGAGCTTTTGCTTAACTGGCTTAAATCCCTCTTTAATGGGCAGTCGATGAATGACAATATCAGTAGACAAACTAATCATGTCCTCATGTGACCATAAAAACACATCCTGGAACTAAGTTATGAGGATAATCAGGTCTTTTCTTTGGTTTGGTGTAAGGTCCATGCCTATCTGGATTTTTTAAGATTTTCTATGGTTCTAATATTGACAGTGATGGTTTGATTGAGATTTGGTTTGGGTTTATCTTTAACCTATTCTTTGATCTCATCGGGCACCTCATAGTCATTTATCTCCTCTTGATCAATCCCCATCAAGTCAAAGTCTAGCTCTACATCAAAGTTGTAATCACTGTGAAAATTTGGCATCTCATCAGCAAGGCTAAATAAATCCAACTCTAGAGTCCTGAAAACAAAATGCTTTCACTTAATATATGAAACTATTTGATTATACAAAGCATTAGCAAAAGCATGACAAAAAGTAACTGCTAGTTCTGTGAAACAAAATAAGCAGGAAATAAAACCACACTTCAGGGAATCTGGACTTTCTGCCCTTTTACCATTTTCGATTGATGCATGGAGTGCTGCTCCAATTGTCTAGAGTCAAGTCCTCATTAACAGGGAGGATAAAGGGGTTGTTGTTGTCCATCTCATCTTTAATGATAACTAAGATAACATTTTTGTCAAGGTCGACATTCCCCTTTGGGACACTCCCTTCAGCTCTATCCATGCAAGGGATTGGGAGTTGATCTTCTGTAGAATCATCATCTGGGATATCATTGTTCATTCCCTAAGTATGGACCAAAAAATACATCTTGGCAAACGGGTCTCGTCCTCCCCATAGGAACTTTTCCTTCTCTTCTTTGGTTTCCTTATCAGGCTTCGGGACTTCTTTTTCAATGATCGGTTTAGTCTTAGGAATCAGTATACTAGCGACTGCAACAGAAATGTTCCTCAGAGGCTTCATAAATCCTGCATCAGTGAGGTTTGGTAGCAGAATGGTAGAGGAAGGAACCAGTGGAAGCTTATGCAGATTCCAGTTATTTGACCCAGAGGAATAGCCTAATCCAGCCTTCCCTGTATGGCCAGGGATTTGAACTGGACTTCTGATTCCTTGCTGACTCTTTCCTAACCCTTCATAGAAACAGGACTAATCTCAGGCGTAGGAAGATTTGCTTCTCGCAGATTGGTCTGATTTATCAATTGCCGCGTTATCTGATGTTGATTAACTACCAGCTCTACCAGTTGACCAACTTGTTCCACGATAGATTTGATTTCTTATTCTATCAAAAACTGCCTTCTAAACATTCCCAATAATCTGAAGTATCCTTGTTTGCTGGGGAGGACTCCTTACGTACCGGAGGTATTTGGAACCTTCTCTGTTTCCCATACTGATCATATTGACACCCTCTTCATTGCGTTGAGGTAGAGGATTATCTGGAACATGCGGTTGTTCTGGTGTTATTATAACAATCTCCCCACTGTCTATCAGGTCCTGGATTTTGTGTTTGAGAGACCAACAATCTTGGGTATTGTGGCCCGGAGCTCCAGAATGATAAACACATTTCTTGCTTGGATCAAAATTCCGTCCACTGGGATTAGATGGAGGAAGGAGCTGGACAATCTTCTTTGGTATTGTCAAAAGCTTCAGTACATTTTCGAGTGAGTCCCCTAAGGTTGTGAATGTTCTTCGACGTTTAACTTCTCTAATTTTTTGAAACAGAGGATTTGAAGGTTGTGCAGAAGTTTGGACAGAGGAATAATTTCTTCTTTGAATGAGCAAGTTTTGACTGCCTCTCTGATTTTGTCCTTGAAGAACTAAGGATACATCCTTCTCCTTCTTTTTATGGACTCTCCAAGGATTATTCCCATAACTTCCAGCTTGAATGGGCTCAGCCACGGCCTTCAAAGCAGTAAGATCTTTGATCTTTCCAGACTTCAATCCCATTTCAGCCATTTCTATGTGCTTAATTATTTCTGAGAATGGTTTTCTATGCTTTCTAAGACCCTCTCATAAAATGGAGCTTCCTGTATATCAATGACTGTCATGACCATTTCTGTTTTTGTCATTGATGGAATAACTTGAGCAGCCAGGCGTCTCCATCATTGGGCATATTCACGGAAAGATTCACTGCTTTGCTTCTTAACCTTGGTGATTTGATACCTATCTGGAGCCATTTGTGATTAGAAACTATATTGATTTAGGAAGGCATGTGCTAGCTCTTCCCAGCTGTGGATTTTGGAATTATCTAGTTGGGCATACCACGCTCTAGCTTCATCGGTTAAACTTTTTTGGAACAACTGTATCCTTAGTTTCTCATCTTCAGCATAGGATCCGAATTCTCCAATGAACACTTTCAAATAAGTGTAAGGATCTCCTAATCTGTTATACTTTTCAAAATCAGGGATTTGAAACTTGTCTGGATAACGAGCCCCTAGAAAGATGCAGAGATCTGAGTAATTTATACTCCTATAGACTCCAATCCCTTTAATCGACCGAATGGTTTCTTCCATTTGTTGGACTTTCTTTCTAATGTCACCAGTTTCTCGATCTTCTTTGAGATTGGTGATTTCAGGGGTTTTGTTGGTTTTTTCATTAGTTTGTGGTTCAAGGTCTTGAACTTCCTTTTCTTTCTTTTTGTCGGTATCCTGACTGCCACCTTGTGTGGATAACTCTGTTTGAACGGGTATTTGTTTACCCTGAACACTTTTGCTTTGTTTTTTTTAGAAAAATAGCCAATTCTGCTATCTGAATTTTTAATCCTTCAAACTCTTCCCGAGATACAGGGGTGGATTCAGGTTGGGCACTTGCAGCCATTCCTGGAGATGGGCTTAGTGAATTTTTAGCCTTTGATCTGGTATCGGGACCAATCTTTTCCTATAATAAAAGTAGGTATGTTAATTTTGATATATATTAACAGGATGCATGCTATGCAATGTGTCATTTTTCGAGGATTTTTTTTCCTGCAAAACAGTTGTTAGTTGTTTTGCTGACGGGATAGTATGACATGATTTAATATCTGTGAAAAAATGAAATTTGACAGGGAACAGAATGTGTAATACCCGAGAATTTTCGAATATTATTAAATGAATATATTAATGGAAGTGAATATTTATTCATATATAAATGATTTTGTGTTGTGAGATGAATTAATTCAATTATATAAAATTAAATAATTATAATAATTGAGAAATTTATGGAGTTTGCGATAAACTCGTTGATAGCCTTGTGTGGCACAGTGATAAGGATTATTAATGGTTATATTAATTAACGAATGAATTATTAAGTGAACAATTAATCTATATTAATTATTATCGTAGAATATTAATTAATTGTTATAAAATATTAATGATAATTAATTTATGATGTGGGGATTATTATTATTGAAAATAATATAATAGTAATAAGCAACGTGTTTATAAATATAATAAGATTTATATTCATTTAATGTGATATTTGATCATATAAGTGTTAGTCGATTATTATGGAAATTAATGATCAATGAGGAATAGATTAATTAATATTATTGTTAATTAATCAATGAGATAAATAAATTATTTATTTGACATTATGAATAAAAAAATAAATAAGTAAGTTATTAATATAATAAGATTATATTAATTGATATGTACAAATGTGCAATACTTGAATATATAAAGTATATGGAATACAACTATATTATATAGTATAGTGAGACACTTAAGTGTGACCATGCATGTATATATAAACTATAGTACAATGTGATTATATTATACATAGAAATCATAATGTGCTAAAACTGTTGACAGCACAAAAGAAGATTGTTCAACTCCTTCCACCAACCATTACCAGTGGGCGTAATTTCGACCCAAGTAAGAAGTGCGCCTACCATTCCGGATCCCCGGGCCATGATACACAAGATTGTTGGTCTCTCAAGCACAAAATCCAAGACTTGATAGACAACGGAGAGATTATGGTGACCACACCCGAACAACCGCACGTGCAAGACAATCCCCTCCCTCAGCACAAAGAGGAGAGTGTCAACATGATTAGCACGAAGAATGGAGAAGGATCCAAATACCTCCGGTATATCGAAGAATCAACTCAATACAGCACCAATAGCCCAGATAGTTGGGAAATCTCAGAAAGGCAGTTCCTAATGGAACAAGAAATTAAATCCATTAAGGAACAGACTGGACAGTTGGCGGATCTGGTCGTATATCAACATCAGATAACAAGGCAGCTGATAAACCAGACCAACCAGCATGAAGCGAGGCCTCCCACATCGAAAATTAGTCCCATCGCCATGAGGAATCATTATCGGTTTCATGAGCATGAACCCTGGGCCAATAAGGTGGCCAAGGAGGAGAAGTTCCATGCTGATAGAGAATTCTCCTTCCAGAGGAATTTCAATAATTTGAATCAGTCGATGAAGGAAATCCTCCAAATGCTAATCAATGAGGGGATGGTTGCAAATCTGTTACCCCCGGTAAACCCTCGATCCAAAAAATTCAAGCCTGACAGAATTTGCCAGTATCATTCTAATGCTCCCGGTCATGACATCGAAGACTGCTGGGGACTTCGTCACCTGATTTAGAATATAATTGAAAGTGGTGAGCTGATAAAAGCAAATCAAGACTTCGTCTATCCTAGTGAGGAAGCACTCTTTATTCCCATGGCTTGGAATCAGGGAACAGTGGCTGTTATTTCCTGTGAAAAGGAGCTAGTTGGGACACTCTTAGTACTGCCTGGGAAATGGGTCCAAGAAGCACTGAATCCTATGAAGGTAGCTGCACCCGAACCTTTAATATTGCTTTTCAGACCGCAGTATCCAGTGATCAGTCTGAAAAGAGTCCCATGGAACTATAGGAAGGATGAAGGTTCCACCTCAAATAATATTGCCATCATATCCAAGGAAAACCCACTATACCTGCCTCAGCGGGTGATCAATTCAATCATCAAAGGCAAAGGGAAGGTGGCTGAGGAGAAAGTTGAAGAATTCCTCAGCAAAATGGGGCATAACAAGATTAAGGTGGTGCAAAGCTTGAAAGATACACCCAAACAGATGTCCATCCTGGACCTGGTTTTATCCTCGGTGGATCATCGCAACATTCTGGTAAAAGTATTGGAAGAAGCCCATCTGCCAAGGACAGTGGATGTTGAGAAATTATGTCATGTGATAGAACACATTTTCAACAATAATGTGATATCTTTCACTGACGATGATATACCCGCAGAGGGGACGGGTCATCGCAAGTCACTGCACATAGCAGTGATGTCATCAGGGTATGTGATCGGAGGTGTGCTTATAGATGGAGGATCGTCCCTAAATATATGTCCTTACGACACCTTGGAAAGAATGAAGATCAACCCAAACCGGATCAGAACTAGTCATGTGGTTATCCAGGCTTTCGATGGATCTTGCCAAGAGGCTGTGGGAGAGATTGAGCTTCCACTAGAAATAGGTCCCCACACTTTCTATGTATCCTTCCAGGTGCTTAACATTACCACCAGATATAATTTGTTGCTGGGAAGGCCGTGGATCTACATGGCAGGAACAGTTCCATCCACCCTACATCAGCAGCTCAAGTACATTATCAATGGCAACCTAATCATGGTAAATGTTGAACCAGAATACCCAGTCTGTATACAGGGAGACATGCCAGTGATCAGTCTGGATGAAGGGGTTGAACCTACTAGTTTTCAAGCATTGGAGGTGAGCAATATTCAGTACCTACCTGTTGGGGCACCAGCTTTGAAACCAAAAGTTTCCCCTGAAGTAATGATGGTGGGACAGGAGATGGTATCTTTGGGTTTCTTCCCTGGAGAAGGGTTAGGAAAAAATCAACAAGGAATCAAAAGTCCGGTGTAAATCTCGAGCCAATCAGGGAAGGCCGGATTGGGCTATTTATCCGGATCAAACCATCGAAACCCACACAAGCATCCAAAGGTTTCTGCTTCCACTATACTATTGCCAAACCTCACTGATGCCGAATTATGAAGACAATGAGGAAGATTCCCGTTGTTGTGTCAGCCATGTTGTTTCCTCTAATCATACTGGTAAGTGAGAGAAAAGCCCCAAAGCTTGATGGGGAGAGCAAAAAGGGAAAGGAAAAGCTCCTGCACGAAGGACGAGACCCATTTGCTAACATATATTTTCTGATGCACTATGAGGGGATGAATGACGATATCCCAAACAGTGACGAAGAGGATCAGATCCAAATTCCTTGCATCAATAAGAGGAAGGGAGGCAGTTCAAAGAAGAATCCCGACCCTGATTTGAAGGATGTCTCAGTCATCATCCGAGACGAGGCAGATGAACACAATTCCTTAATCCTCCCTATTCATGAGGATTTGACCCTGGACAACTGGAGCAGCGTCCATTGTCTCATTCAAAAAGGGTAAAAGGGCAGAGAGTTCTTCTGCCCTGTAACATGGTTTCATTTACTTCTTATTTTGATTGCACAGCTATAGCAGTAACTTTTGTCATGCTTTGATAAATGCTTTGTATATTTAAACAGTTTCATATATTAAAGCGAAAGCATTTTTTTTCCAGGACTCCAGAATTGGATTTGTTTGTCTCTGCTGATGAGATGCCAACCTGTCACATTGACTATAACTTTGATGTAGAACTGAACTTCAACTTGATGTAGATTGATCAAAAGGAGGAAGATGACTATGAGGTGCTCGAGGAAATCAAAGAATGGGTCGAAGACAAACCCAAACCAAACCTCAATCAAACCACCATTGTCAATATCGGAACCTCAGAAAACCTCAAAGAAATCTAGAAAGGCCTAGCCAGATCAAAGAACCGATCAGATTGAAATCTTAACACAGTTCTAGGATGTGTTTGCATGGTCACATGAAGACATGGTTGGCTTGTCCACTGCCATTGTCATCATTCGACTCCCCATCAAAGATGGATTCAATCCAGTCAAGTAGACGCTCAGGCGATTGAAACCTGAATGGAGTCTGAAAGTCAAAGAAGAGGTTGTCAAGCAATTCAAAGCTGGCATCGTCATGGTATCAACATACCCGGAGTGGTTGTCGAACATAGTTCCTGTGCCTAAGCCCGAAAGGAAGGTACGAGTATGCGTGGATTACAGGGATTTGAACAAAGCTTGTCTCAAAGATAATTTCCCAGTACCTTTCGTCCACATCCTGATAAACAATACGGCGCAGTACGATATGTATTCTTTTATAGATTGCTTTGCTGGTTACCATCAAATCATGGTCGCTGAAGAAGACAGGGAGAAGATAACTTTCATCACTCCCTGGGGAACCTTTTATTATAGACATTTATCATTCGGCCTCATCAATACCAGTGCCACATATCAGCGAGCCATGATGGCCCTATTTGACGACATGATGCACAAGGAGATAGAGGTTTATGTGGATGATATCATCGTCAAATCTCGGAAGGAGGAAGATCACATCAACCATCTCAGGAAGCTGTTCAACAGGTTGCGTAAGTATAACCTCAAGCTGAATACAGTCAAATGTGATTTTGGCGTCAAATCGGGAAAGTTATTAGGATGTCTGGTAAGTAATAGAGGCATTGAGCTGGATCCTGCCAAGATTAAAGCCATCACGAAGATGCCAGTACCTCGAATAGATAAGGAGCTACACGGATTTCTGGGAAGAATCAATTTCATAAGACGGTTCATTTCCTAGCTCACAGCAATGTGTGAACCCATCTTCAAGCTATTAAGGAAGAATTCCTCCACAAAATGGAATGAGGATTGCCAAAAAGCTTTCCGTGCCATCAAAAAGCAGCTGATCGAAGCGCCTGTTTTGGTACCCCCGAGGGATGAAGTTCCCATATTTATGTACTTATTCGTCAATGCCAACGCAATGGGCTGTATGCTGGGACAAAAGGATGATAGTAGCAAGGAGAGAGCTATCTACTACATCAATAAAAGATTCAGCAATGACGAATAGAAGTACACTTTGATTGAGAAGACATACTATGCGTTAGCATGGACCGTGATGAGTAGGTTGAAAACCTATGATTTAATCTTGTTTGGCTTGTTATAGTGTATGTTTTAAAGTATTGTTCATATTATTTTCGGTGTTTTATGTTTATTGTGCTGGTATGAGGGTTAGAGTTGGATTCGAGTAAAAAAGGATGAAAAATGGGCTAGATGCAATCAGGCACGGACCGCGCCCTAGCAGGGGCATCTGTAGACACTCAAAAAATTTTCTTGCCCCAACACTAACACTATAGGAGGGAAAAAATGTTAATTAACTCAAATTTGACCACCAATGTCGGTAAACTCAAATCCGATCCCCAATATCGGTACTCCAGCCAAATCCGATCACCAATATCGGTATACCTAAATTCGATCTCCAATCAAAACATCAGATCAATCCTGATCTCCAATCAGATCGTTAGTTCAAATCCCGATCTTAAATATCGGGTCTTCAAATCAGCCTTGGCAACAACCCGAGAGGTCAATTTAGCCCCAGCAACAACCTGGGAGGTTCTGATCAACCCCGGTCTCAACCTGGGAAGTTTATTCAACCCCGACATCAACCCGGGAGGTACATGTCAACCTCAACATCAATCGAGGACATGTCAAGTCATCCTTGGTCTCAACCCAGGAAGTACAGATCATCCCCGACATTAATCCGGGAAGTGCAGTTCAGCCCCAGAGATAACCTTGGGAAGCCAGATCAATCAAGGACCACTCCGGGAGGGGTAAAATGGTCATTTTATCAAACTTTAACTAATTTGGTCAAACTCAACCCGAATTGATGCCATTAAAGTTAGAATGAACCATAACGACGATCCCGAGTGTCAACGACGCAAGACAGCTCAACGGATAAACTGTAGGGAATCGAAGACCTGGTTATGAACCCATTTTCTTGGATCCAGAAAATGTTTTATCCCATGTCATTGCAACACTTTCGACGAGAGCTTTCCGAAAAGGTATCACACGCCTCAAATGGACACTCCGATCAAAAGTTAGAAAGTTTCGACTTCGACTGCGCGTTGTCCGGAGTGCAAGTACTTCGAGAAGACAGAACCCGACACCACGGGCCCCACCAGGGGAGCCACACCTCTACCTGTGGCCGCCCTAGGTAGAGCTATGGCTCTTCCCTCTATAAATAGAGGGGCACCCCCCTCTCATTTTTATAAGCAAGAAACACAGCGAAGCTCTACCAGTTCAAATTCTCGACTTTTACACCTCTTCCAAACCCAAATATTTTCACTCTAATACGTAGATATACCCATATACTACCACATATAAGAAAATAATTGGTAGATTTGGATGTATAGAGCCTACGATTTGGTGAAAAGCCTGTATTGCAGTCCATTGTAAGTATTTTTACGATCAGGAAGTCAATCCTACTACTTTGCACTGTTTTCCACTTGCACACGAAGTTTTATCTTCTAAATATGCCCGGAACTTAGTTCCGTGGCCGTTTTCACCAAAATTTTGTACATTTTTGTACATAAACTTAAATTTTTGCATTTCTACAACTCGGATTGATGATCCGCAGCTCCAGCAGCTTCAATGCACTAGCACACACGTTCTGGCAACTTCGCTGGACTGGGTTATCTTCCCAGTCCGAGTTTGACCCTTTTTTGTATATATTTCACTGTATATATACTAACATTTCAATTCTGTCAAGCCCGAAAGTCAAATCTGAGGTAGTTTACCGCTTTTATATATATTTACGCATATATAAGTGATTTTCACCAGCACTGGTTCTCACACCAGTCTTGGTTAACTATATTTCTGTCAATATATATATGTATTTTTCAATCCAGTCCGGGCACAAGCGTGAAAACCCATCGCCCTTTTTACTATTTTTGCACTCTTCGCCAAACTGGGTGCTCTCCCCAGTTACTGGTTGACTACTTTTCTGCAAATTTACATTTTTGTCAATATATATATATATATATATATATTTATATTTATATATTTTTAGTTCGACCTGGATTATTTTGTGGCCTTTTTACTGCTTTTGTACACTTTTCTATACTGGGTACTCTCCCCAGTCACTGGGTGACTACTTTCTGTCAATTTCAATTCTAGCACGGGCACCGGCGTGAAAATCCATCACCCTTATTACTGTTTATATATATATATATATATATATATATTTCATTTCTGTCACAGCCTGGATTATTTCGTGGCTATTTACAGTTTATATATATATATATATATATTTCAATTCCAATCCGGGCTTGCGAGTGAAAACCCATCGCCCTTTTACAGCTTATATATATATATATATATATATAATTATATATATTGCTTTATTCAATTTATTCAACTGTTGCATTTAACATTCATTTGTATATGAATCTGCACTGACATATCTGTGGGCGGACTAGATTTATTTAAATCTCGCCAATTCTAGTTTTTAAACATGCACAAAACCTTCAGACTGAACCGAGAAGCTAGAATGGCTGAGATTTCTTTAAATCTAGCTTTCTTTCTAGTTTAGCTTCCAAAGCAACCTCGCGTCCCTTAGATAGCTATCTAGTGGGAACGAGATGCTTTGGTCACGTGCAGCCAGGATTTACTGATGAATCTTTGGTTCCATTGCGACGTGAGGATGTATATATATCTGTTTCTGTCGAAATTTGAACTGTGCAGGTTTTGGCTACTCATATGTGAGCCTAGGAATCGTGGGATTCACGATCAAATCGATCGGAATCTGATTCTCAAGATGGACAAACTTCGATATACAAATGTACCCTGCTAGTTTTTCTGTAGAATTGTATATGTAAACAGACCTTAAAACAGTTATACGGAATTAAGGTCTCAATCTAGTGAAAATATGGATTGTCGTGTCAGCGTCCCTCCGATGGTTTTCATACCCATGAGGAGACCGACACTTGTATATTTCTGTGGTCGAGGATGCTTCGCAGCCCGGCAAATCACCATTCACATGCAGCCTTAAGGCTATAAAGATAAATTGGAAGTATCAAAAGGCTTCAATTCCTATGGCAGCGTAAGGGTTTGATAAACCAGATTTTAAAACATCATTTTTCAATTCAAATCAAAAGAAAAGCTTTTCAAGAAAATCAAATTAAATGCTTTTGCAAATCAAATCAAAGACTGATTTTCAAATCAAAATCAAACCCTTCGTATCTAGGTTCAACGAAGCAAAGCACTACTTTCAATCAATCAAATCAATAGGCCCAATTTTCAAACAGCACTCACTCACGCATTCACAGTTTTAAGAGAAATATTGAAAAGATGCGGTACTGTGTTTTCACGGGAGTTGTGGGGTGCCCAACACCTTCCCCACACTTAACCAAGCCCCCGAACTCAAAACTTTGATTTCAAAGATCAAGTTTCGACAGTGTCCAGCAATTGGGCCTCTTTTCAAATCAAACTCGATTGAGTTGGTACAACCAATTTTAAATCTACCAACTGGCGACTCTGTTAAATCAAATCGTCGACATAAACACATGTTGGCCTCTTTCCTAAAAAACCCTTCAAAACCTTTTTCTAAAATAAAAAGAATAAGGGTAGAGAGAACTTAGGAAGATCGATTTGAGGAAAACCAGGTTACGAACTGACCCACGGGATTCTTAAATTTTCCAACGTCGATAGGTGGCGACCATGCTGGGGATAGTAGAGGGCTTAGGCCGCTTTCAAATCTTTTCAAAATATTTCCCTTTCAAAACTATTGAATGCGTGAAATCCTGCGTCTCCACAGTCAATGGATGAGTGAATGCTACGTCTTTACATTGAATGAATGTGAATGAATGATTTCTTGCTTCTTAGTGCTTCGCACCCATATTTAGTGCTTCGCACCCAACTGCCATCACATGCATAAACGATGAGCCACAATGTATGAGAATATATGTTGTGTGTCCCTGTCACAAGGAGGATAACCCGGTCGGTGTTAAGTAATGACTCTGGGGACGATTAAGTCTCTGGGGGTGCCTCATGAAAATACACCACTCAGATTCGCTCCAGTTAAACGATCGGATTAACTTCCTTTCTAGTAGATTGCGATGATCTGGAAGCCTTCATGTCGAAAAAAAAGCTGCTAGAGTAAACCTAAGATAGGTCAGCCTTTGATTAACCAAACCCGAAGGGAAGCTTCTTCATGCCTTCCTCTTTCAATTCCATGTCAAGTCTCTAATTATTGAGGAGCACAATGTAAATAACAATAATGAAAGATTTACTTTCCTGTCAAATATCCTGTCATCCTGCCATCAAAACAACTAACCTCGATTTTGCAAGATAACCACTAAAAAAAACACATCATGCATCTAATCCTTACCTACCTCAGGAAATTGACACGCCTACTTTTGTTGTAGGTGTTAAAATTGGTCCTGTCACCAAATCTAAATTCAAGAAAGCACTCAGTCAATCCGCGGACATGGCTTTAAGTGCTTCACCAGAATCCACCCCTGTCTCCAGGGAAGAATTCGAAAGACTGAAAAATTAGATAGTCGAGCTAGCCAGTTTTCTGCGAGAACAAAGCAAGGCCCTTAAAGAGAAACAATCTCAAGCTCATCCAGAACCAGGAACACTTGGTAGTGGTGGCAATCAAGATATAGAAAAGGCCGAAACTCAGATTCCTGGACCACAAAACCAGGACCCAATCAACAAAACTCTTGAAATCACTGCCCTCAGCAAAGAACAGGAAGCTGGTGACCTTCTCAAGAAAATGCAACAAATGGAAGAAACTCTCCGGTCTATCAAAGGGACTGGGGCATTTGGCAGTGTGAATTATTTCAACCTCTGTATATTCCCTGGGGCTCGTTATCCTGAGAAATTCAGAACCCCCGAGTTCGAGAAATATGATGGGTTGGGAGATCCATATACACACTTGAAAGTCTTCATCGGAGAACTCAGATCCTATGCTGAAGACGAGAAACTTTGAATGCAACTATTCCATAAGAGTCTAGCCGGAGAAGCCAGAGCATGGTATGCCCGATTGTACAACTCCAAAATTCATAGCTGGGAAGAGCTGGTCCATGCCTTCCTCAGCCAGTACAATTTTCAATCACAGCTGGCTCCAGACAGATATCAAATAACCAAAATCAAGAAAAAGAACACTGAATCATTCAGAGAATATGCCCAGCGATGGAGACGGGTGGCAGCACAAGTCACCCCTGCCATGACTGAATCTGAAATAGTCATGACCTTCATCGATATCCAAGAAGCGCCTTAGTATGAGAGAGTCCTAGATGGGAATAGAAAAACCATTCTCTAAAATGATCAAGCATGGCGAGATGGCGGAAATGGTGCTCAAATTCGGGAAGATAAAAGATCTAACCGCCCTCGAAGCTGTCACCAAACATATCCAATCCAGAAATTATGGGAGTAATCCACGCAGGGTCCATAAAAAGAAAGATGAAGAAGTCTCCTTGGTTTTACAAGGACAACATTCAAGGGGCGATTCAAACCACAGGCCCATTTAAAGGAGGAACTATACCCCTTTCCAAGCTTCAGCACAGCCTGCAAACCCTTAATTCCATAAAAATGTGGAAGTCAGGCGCCAAAGAAATTTCATCCCACTAGGGGATTCCCTCGAGAATGTGTTCAAACTTCTGACAGCTCAGAAGAAGATTGTTCAACTTCTTCCACCAACCAACACTAACGGAAGGAACTTCGACCCTAACAAGAAATGTGCTTATCATTCTGGGTCTCCAGGCCATGATACCCAAGACTGTTGGTCTCTCAAGCACAAGATTTAAGATTTGATTGACAGTGGGGAAATTGTGGTAACAAAGCCTGACCAAACCCATGTCCAAGATAATCCTCTCCCACAACACGAAGAGGAAAATGTCAACATGATCAGTACCTCGAATGGAGAATGATCTAAATACCTCCGCTACGTTGGGGAACCAAGTCAATCCAATCTCAGTAGCCCAGAGAGTTGGGAAACTTTTGAGAAGCGATTCCTAATGGGCAAGAAATTAAGTCTCTTGAGGAACAAATTGAGCAATTGGCTGAACTGGTCGTATACCAGCATCAGCTCACCAGGAAGATGTTGAAGCAAATTTATTAATCTATTGGCAGTCATTCTCCTTCAGCGGAAGTCAATTTCGACCCCAATAAGGATCATTACCATTCTCACGAACAAGAGCCCTGGACCGAACAGATGGTCAAAGAAGAGAATTTTCGAGCAAAAGGGAAATTCCTATTTCAAAGGAATTTCACCAATCTGAACCAACCAATGGAAGAAATCCTCCAAATGCTGATCAACGAGGGAATGGTTGCAGACTTGCTACCTCTGCTGAACCCTCAATCCAAAAAATTCAAACCTGACCAAATATATCAGTACTATTCCAACTCTCCCGGCCATGATACAGAAGAATGCTGGGCACTTCGTAACCTAATTCAAGACCTGATTGAGAAAGGTGACCTAATCAGAGGAGATCAAATCCTCTACATTACAGATAAAAATAGCCTTTGTATCCCCAATGAATGGTATCAGGACACAGTGGCTGTCATATCTTGCGATAAAGAATCAATCATCACACCCCTGGTACTGACAGGTAAAGGGGTCCAAGAAGTCTAAAATCCTGTGAAGGTGGCTGCACCTCAGCCTCTAATCTTGCCCTTCAGACCCCAGTATCCAATCCTCAGTCTGAAGAAGGTTCCATGAAACTACGGGGACATTGAAAGCTCTACTTCAAACAACATTTCCATCCTGTCAAAGGATAATCCATTGTACCTGCCTCAGCGTGTGATTAAACCAGTTACCAAAGCAAAAGAAAAGGTGGCTGAAGAAAAGATCAAAGAGTTCCTCAATAAAATGGGTCACAATGAAATCAAGATAGTGCAAAGCTTGAAAGACGCACCCAAGCAAATGTCTATCCTCGACCTGGTCTTATCATCAGAAGACCATCGCAACATCCTAGTGAAGGTACTAGAGGAAGCCCATCTACCACACACGGTAGACACAGAGAAATTTTGTCACGTGATAGAACACATTTTCAACAACAATGTGATTTCCTTCACAGATGATGATATCCCGACAAAGGAAATGGGCCACCATAAGTCCCTGCATATAGCCGTAATGTCCTCCGAATACGTGATCAGAGGAGTACTTATTGATGGAGGATCTTCCCTTAATATTTGTCCATATGACACGTTGGAAAGAATGAAGATCAATCCAAACCAGATCAAAACCAGTCATGTGGTCATCCGGGCTTTCGATGGATCTCGTCGCCAGGCTATGGGGGAAATTGAGCTTCCCCTATAAATTGGTCCACACACCTTCTACGTATCCTTCCAAGTGCTCAATATTGCCACTGGATACAATTTGCTGTTGGGCAGACCATGGATCCACATGGCGGGGGCAGTGTCATCCACCCTCCATCAGCAACTCAAGTACATCATCAATGACAGCCTCATCACGGTCAATGTCGAGCCAGAATACCCTACCTATATACATGGGGACATGCCAGTGATTATCCTGGACGCAGGGATTGAGCCTGCAAGTTTTCAAGCTCTCGAGATGAGCGATACTCAGTATCTACCTATTGGGGCACCAGCCCTAAAGCCTAAAGTCTCCACTAAAGTAATGACCATAGGCTAAGAAATGGTGTCTTCGGGTTTCCAACCTGGAGAAGGGTTGGGAAAGGATAACCAAGGCATCAAGATGCCAATCCAAATCCCAAGTCAGATGGGAAGAGCAGGATTGGGATATTCATCCGGATCAAACCACCGAGATCCACACAAACATCCCAAGGCTCATGCCTCCAAAATTTTGCTCCCGAACCTTACAAATGCTGGATGGGTAAAACCTATGAGGAAAGTACCGATTGCAGTATCGACCATGTTATTTCCTCCAATCATACCTGTCTATGAAAGAAAAGCCCTCAAGACTGAGGCCAACAATGAAAAGGGAAAAGAAAAGATCCTGTATGAAGGACGAGACCCATTTGCTAACATGAGAGTCATTCTCAACTATGAGGGTATGAATGACGAACTCCATGATAGTGACGAAGACCATGTCCAAATTCCTGACATCAAGAAGAGGAATGATCCACAGAAAAGCCTTGGCCCTATTCTCAAGGATGTCATAGTCATCATCTAGGACGTGACGGATGAGCATAATGCCTTGATTCTCCCAATTCATGAGAATCTGACATTGGACAATTGGAGCAGTGTCCCTTGCCTAAGTCGAAAGGGGTAAAGGGGCAGAGAGTACATTTGCCCTTAATCATGCTTTCATTTACTGCTTACTTTTGATTACATAGCTATAACAGCAACTTTGTCATGCTTTACAGAATGTTATGTATGTTTAAGCAGTTGTGTATATTAATGAAAGCATTTTTGTTTTCAAGACCCAAGCATTGGATGTGTGTCTCTGCTGATGAGATGCCAACCTGTCGAAATGACTCCAACTTGGATGTAGAATTGAGCTTCGACTTGATGGATATCAATCAAGAGGAGGAAGATGACTATGAGGTGCCAGAGGAGATCAAGGAATGGGTCGAAGACAAACCCAAACCAAACCTCAACCAAACCTCCACCATCAACATAGGAACCTCTGAAAACATCAAAGAAATCTAAATAGGCTCAGACTTCACACCAAATCAAAAAGTCGACCTGATCGAAATCCTAACACAGTACCAGGATGTGTTTGCATAGTCACATGAAGAAATGATCGGTCTATCCACAGACATTGTCATCCATCGAATGCCCATCAAAGAAGGGTTCAAACCAGTCAAACAAAAACTCAGGCGATTGAAACCTGAGTGGAGTACTCAAAGTCAAAGAAGAAATCGTTAAGCAATTCAAAGTCAGGAATCATCATGGTATCAACATACCCCGAATGGCTATCAAACATAGTCCCCGTACATAAACCCGGAGGGAAGGTACGAGTCTGTGTGGATTACCAGGATTTGAACAAAGCCTGTCTGAAGGACAATTTCTCTTTACCTTTCATCCACATTCTGATTGATAACACTGCGTAGTATGGCATATATTCATTCGTGGATTGCTTTGCTGGTTACCATCAAATTATAGTTGCTGAAGCAGACTGGGAGAAAATAGTTTTTATCACTCCCTGGGGAACTTTCTGCTACCGACGACTATCCTTCAGCCTCATCAATGCTGGAGCCACGTATCAACGAGCCATGATGGCTCTCCTTTATGACATGATGCACAAAGAAATAGAAGTCTATGTTGACGACATCATCATCAAATCCCGAAGAGAGGAAGATCACATAGACCATTACAGGAAGCTGTTCAACAGGTTATGTAAGTACAACCTCAAGCTAAATCCCGCCAAATGCGCTTTTGGCGTCAAAGCAGGAAAACTGTTAGGATTCCTGGTGAGCAATCGGGGCATCGAGTTAGACCCCGCCAAAATCAAAGCCATTACTAAAATGCCCGTACCTCGTGCCGAGAAGGAGATACGTGGATTCATAGGAAGGATCAACTTCATAAGCAGATTCATTTCCCAACTCATCGCAACCTGTGAGCGCATCTTCAAGCTATTAAGGAAGAATTCCTCCACCACGTGGAATGAGGATTGTCAACAAGCCTTTCTTGCCATCAAGAAACAGCTGACTGAAGCTCCTGTTCTGATACCCCCAAGGAAGGGAGTCCTTTTGTTCATGTACCTGTCCGTCAATGCCAATGCAATGGGCTGTATATTAGGAGAAAAGGATGATAGTAGCAAGGAAAGAGCCATCTATTACATCAGTAAAAGATTCAGCAGTGGTGAGTAGAAATACACCCTGATCGAAAAGACATACTATGCATTAGCATGGGCCGCCATGAGGTTGCAACACTATTTGTATGGGCATACGACCTACCTCATATCCCACATAGATCCACTCAAATACGTATTCAATAAACCAATATTGAATTATTGACTGTCCAAATGGCAGTTGATCCTACAGCAGTTCGACATTGTCCACGTGACTCAGAAGTTAATCAAGGGTCAAAGCATTGAATATCAATTATCTAAAGCACCTTCAGGAATGTTCGAGCCCCTGGAGACATATTTCCCAGACGATGGGATCCTGATAATTCAACAACTCCAGTTAGAGAATACAGTCCAACCATGGAAAATGTATTTCGATGGAGCGATAAACATAGAAGGTGCTGGAGCTGGGGCAGTCCTCATCTCTGGTACAAGTGATCAATATCTTGTGGCTACAAAACTTTAATTTGGCAACACCAACAACACGGCCGAGTATGAAGGCTGTATTATGGGGTTGAAGCTAGCCCAATCCATGTCTATCAAACACCTACTTCTCTTTGGAGATTCCGAGCTGGTCATCAGACAGACTACCGGCACGAATCTCACCAAAGAACTGCATTTGCTGCCTTACCATCGGCAAGTCCTCAAAATATCTAGGGAATTCGAAGTAATAACCTTCATCCAAATTCCTCGGGGTCGGAATGACTTTGCTAATGCATTAGCAGCGTTGGATTCATTAATTAGCATATCCGATAAGAGTGGATTTCCCAACATTCAGTTTATAATTCAGAAAACCCCGACATATGGGAATTATGTGGGAGAAATATCAGATGAAATACCTCTTGTCAAGCATCCTTGGTTTCAAGACATCAAGGAATATCTCCATGATGGATCCACAACCGCTGGTGCGAGCCAATCAGAGCAAAAATAGATTCTCTGAATGGCCTTGAAGTTTTATCTGAGTGGAGATGCAATTTATAAAAGGGATGCTGGAATAGGCCTATTAAGATGCCTCGACAATGAGCAAGCCCAAAGACTAATAGATGAAATCCATGGCGGAGTCTGTGGTCCACATATAAGCTGCCATCTGCTGGCCAAGAAGATAATCAGAATAGGACATTACTGGATCTCTCTCAAAGCTGATTGCGATGATCACATCAAGAGATGCTTTCAATGCCAAATACATGGAAATGCCATTCATGCTCCTCCAAATAAGTTGCATAACATGAGTTCACCATGGCCTTTCTCTATGTGGGGAATGGACATGATAGGTCCAGTGGAACCCAAAGCCAATAACGGTCATCGATTCATCTTCATCGTGATCGATTACTTCACCAAATGGGTTGAAGCAGCCTCTTTTCCAAAGGTCACAAAAGAGGTCAACATCAGTTTCATCAGAAATAATATCGTCTATTGATATGGACAACCGGAGGTGATCGTATCAGACAACGCAAAAGCCTAAACAATCAAATGATGATGGATCTGTGCAGTAAGTTCCACATCAAGCATCTTAATTTCGTCATCTATTAACCCAAGATGAACGGCGCTGTCGAAGCGGCCAACAAAAACATCAAAAAGATTATGCAGAAAATGTCCACCAATCACAAGGACTGGCCTGACCTGCTGCCTCTAACCCTGTTAGCATACAGGACTTCAATGCGCACCTCTACTGGGGCTACTCCCTATTCGTTGGTCTATGGCATGGAGGCAGTCCTTCTCATAGAGGTAGAGATGGAATCTTTACGAGTGTTGATCGACGCTCAAATAGATGAAGATTAATAGTTGCAAGACCGATATCATCAGCTATCTCTGATAGATGAAAAGAGAGCTACGACCATTTTCCACAGACAGTTATACCAGCAAAGGATTGCCAGATCCTACAACAAGAAGGGCCGAATCCGGCAATTCAAAAAAAATAACTTGGTGCTAAAGAAAATCCTGGCCAACCAGGATGAAGCCAAAGGAAAATTTGCCCCAAACTGGGAAGGCCCTTTCATTATCAAAGAGGTGTTGACTGGGGGCGCTATTAAACAGCAAGAGATGGATGGGATCGAATTTCCCCAACTCATCAATTCAGACACCGTAAAAAGGTATTATGTCTGAGACACATGCTTACCCGCATTCGGGTTCTATGAATCAAATCAGGTTTGGTTTTTCACCAGAAAGCCGGAACTACGAATGACCTGATCTCCCTCAACTCCGGAGTACGTAGGCAGCCATTTCTGGTGCGATCAAACTAAACAAAAAATGCAAAAATCCAAAAATCAAAAACATCAAATCATCCCAGCACTAGCCGGAACTACGAACCTGATCTCCCTCAACTAGGGAGTACGTAGGCAGCCATTTATAGTGTGGTCAAACTAAACAAAAAATCCAAAAATCCAAAAATTAAAAACATCAAATCACCCCGGCATTAGCCGGAACTATGAATGACTTGATCTCCCTCAACCCAGAAGTACGTAGGCAACCATTTTTAGTGCGGTCAAACTAAACAAAAAAGCCAAAAATCAAAAAATCAAAAACATCAAATCATCCCGGCACTAGCCAGAACTATGAATGACCTGATCTCCCTCAACCCAGGAGTACGTAGGCAGCCATCTACGGCGCGGTTTAACCTTCAAGAAAAAAAATAATAAAAGACCATTTTCAAGACACCAAAGACAAATATAAGCTAAATTCTACCAAACTACCCTGGTCAATAGGCCCATCTGAGATACTCCCTGACATCTCAACTGTCAGTCCATCAAGGAGGAGCTCAGGATACATCTACAACTGCGAGTCGTGAAAGAAATGGTAATCACTCAGCAATGATAATACATCTCCAATCAGGGAAGTGCATCAAAAATATATTTCTCTGATATATAATACGATTTGATATATATATATAATGCCCTGTACATGACAAAAATGGCTGATCTTGTCTGTACAGGAAAAATAAAAGCTAGTCTATGGACCCAAGGACAAACGGGTCAGCAATGCCAGCATGGCATCTCTCTCTGAAGATGGTGGAGCAGCCGTAAGTGAAGCCCACTCAGCCTCCATACGGTTCAGAACATCCACAGTTATCTGCAAGGTGGCACTGTGGTCATCAATATAAGCACTCATCTCGGTGACCAAATCGTGGGTGTAAGATCGAAGAGAAGTACTATCAGCAATGTGGAAATCACGGGAAGCTATAGCCTCATCCCTCTCCGCAAAAGCTACGTCTCAAGCAATCAAAGTCTCCTCGATCTCAACATATGCTGCATCCCTAGCAGAGCGAATCCCATCTCGCTCTACAACTGCAGTATCCAGAGCAGAGCGGAGGTCTTCCCGCTCAATCAATCCAGCATCTAAAGCTTTCCTGAGACCATCCCTCTCAACAAAAGCTAAATCTCTGCCATACAAGGCAGCCAACATCTGTGCTCTAGACGAGTCTCGCTCAAAGGTCATCCTAAATAGTGAGTCTGCTAAAGCCGAATCTGTCCCCACAGGAATGGTCGGGGAATCGCTAACCAGAGCAGCGGTGAAACCCGTGAACAGCTCATCCTCGGTAGGAGAATCTAGATCCTCCATGGGCTCCTTCTCATCAGAGTCCACACTAGGAGATGAAGAAGCCTCTACTACCACTCTTATCTCTACCTCCAACCATGCAGAATACTCTGGAGAATAGCCCGGATGGCTACTGGAGAAATCATCCCTTTCCCGATGAGTCCAACAATCATATACTCTGACCAAGTCGGCGGATGACATGGAAGAAGCCAACATCCTTTGATCAGCAGACCCCTCGAAATGGTACAAACTCTGCAGCTGATCAAACTGACCCATGACTGCCAAAGGATGATAGGTAGTCACTCCTCTCAAACTCGCTAGGGGCAAATATTCCAGGCCAGATGCATGAGTGATAAAGCTATATGGGGATGCTAGCCCTGAGCATGGAAAAATCACAAATAGATGCTAATATATCCTACAAAAATGACGACCAAGACTCTGCATCAATACACTCCGCAGGTTGAAAAGGGAAAGCTTTGGATATCTTGTGGGTAAAGCAAAAACCCCCGGGCCTGAAGGATCCCATCGGTCGTATATGGGACATCAGCCATATATACAGCAAAATCGAGCTGCCCCTAAAAAACCCCTCTGGATGGGTACTACAATACGTGACGAATCTAAATGTCTCAGCCAATATCATCGGGATAATGGTACTACGCTGTCTAAGGGCTCTAACCACTACTACCAATCCCACATCTAGATGATCCAATTGCAACGGCATGTAGACATATGCCACGACACACATAAGAAATATATCTAGCCTAGCTGGATGCCATACCTCTGTTGAGCAGACAAAATCTCCGACGTAGCTATCATAGCTATCAGGCTCACCAAAGCGCTCAATCAAAAAGTCCATAGAGATCACATGCCCAGAAACGATCTCGTCCATGACTACACTCTGACGAAGACCGGACCACCTGATGAACGGTCTCCTTATGTCACTCATCGCCATCCGAGCACACGACAACTTTAAGTCCAGTCTAGTAAATCTCTGGTACTCCTCCAGAGTCGGCGTCAGCTCACGCCGTCCAAAGTGGAACACCTGCCTGTCGATAATCCAACAGGGTAGAAGGCCCTCAACAAATTCGACCGGAACCTAAAAATCCGCAAGGGCCAATGAATGCCCCAACATCTGGTCCATAGTCCCCCTAGCAGGAAAGGAAAGACTATCATATCAGGATCTCAATAATGCTACCACCGCAGATGGTGGTAAACGCTCAATGCGACTGACTGCAGACGACGTCATCTGTAGCACCGTACCACAAGACCGTCCAGAGGTCAAGTCAAAACACAGCTGTCTGAATGCATACAAATGATAATATACATACATGATGACAGTAATATAACCATGATGCAGAAGATAAGATATGGCAAGAATATCTACAACAAGCTATCTACTGCATACAACATCCCTGTAGCCTGATACAAAGTGAAAGGAAGAATACAGGGAAAATGGGGCATCACCACCCAAATAATACAAGTGGTCTATCAAAATGATGGCACAACTGTTGAATAGCCAAAACAGTGGCTGACAAAAAAGTATAGCTCCAATAGCTATGAGAGGAAGTTGTAGACTTCCATGTCGAATCGATCAACCTGCTCCATCTCATCGGTGGATATAAAATCGTTGCTGTCAAGCATATCTGGGCGATATAAGGGAGGATCTGCCCCTGCAAAATTGCTGCTAAATGGACCTAAGGAGGGACCTAGTCCTGAGCTGGATGGGTAAAATAAATATGCCTCTGACGAATCTCGGCCAAGATGCCTGATAAAGAAATGAGTCTGCTCCAACTCCCAGGTCAGATCTGCTATTTGGTCTCCATGAGTCGGCTCACTGAGGTACGCTATCCAATTCGTCATCATCACGGATCCTGGCACCATATCTGCCATGAACTGGGTAGCACGAGTCTGAGCTCCAATAGTACGAGGACTCCACCAGCTGTTAAATGCCTCCTGGCTGTACGGACCCTCTGATAGGGTGAAGCCATCAATTCCCTCCAAAGGTATGTCTATCAAAGGCACAGTTAATGGCCAATGATGCCAAGCTAGAGGAATAATGGGAATATGAATCTCTCCCGTGATGCTCCTAATAGCACGCTCTCCAAGATAGAGCTCCCAGCCTCCTTCCGTTAACAACAATACCTTGCGGGTCGATAACTTAAACTCCCGGCTAGTAGGGACTCCTCCCTCGAATCCGACGGTCAAGTGCTCGGATGTGTACGGCGTTTAGGTGATCAAACCCGCCGTCAAAAGCTCCAACTATAGACATGCATGAGTAAATCCCTCAGCAATAGGGACCTCCGTCAAAG